>JAHRHZ010000041.1:6889342-6948379 GCA_024137785.1 Ginglymostoma cirratum
TTTCGGGCCTAGACCCTTCATCAGAAATGAAGGGTCTAGGCCTGAAACATCAAGCTTTCCTGTTCCGATGATGCTGCTTGGCCTGCTGGGTTCATCCAGCTCTACACCTTGATCCATAGGGATTCCTTCACTGATGTGGAGCTAGAGACTGAATAACATAATGTGATTTAAAAATGACACTGTGAACAGGAGGAAAGAAACCTGTGATAGGAATCAATAAGAAGATAGAATTTATGGGGCATGTAAGTTCCCATGCTGCCAGGTAGTAAGTTTATCCCCTGGGATTGTGGAATATAATTCCTTACTCACAGTCATGTCATAGAATCCCTACAGTGCAGAAACAGGCTATTTGGCCCAATAAGTCCACACTGACCCTCTGAAGAGCAAACCACCCAGAACCATTCCTCTACACTTTCCCTGTAACCCTGCATTTCCCATCGCTAATGCACCTACGCTAGACATCCCTGAACACATTGGGACAATTTAGCATGGCCAATTCACGTAGCCTGCACAGCTTTGGACTGTGGGAGGAAACTGAAGCACCGGGCAAAAACCCATGCACACACACGGGGAGAACACACACACTCCACACAGACAATTGCCTGAGGCTGGATGCAAACGTGGGTTCCTGACGCTGTGAGGCAGAAGGGCTAACTACTGAGCCACCATGCCACCTGCCTCCTTCGTTCAATTGCTCAGACCTTTGAGTATAGGAGTTGGGATGTCATGTTGAGGTAGTTCAGGACGTTGGTGAGGCCTCTTCTGGAGTACAATATGCAGTTCTGGTTCTCCCTGTTTTAGGAAGGGTTTATTAAACTGGAGAGGGTTCAGAAAAGATTTACCAGGATGTTGCCAGGAATGGAAGGTTTGAGATATAAAAATAGACTGGAAAGGCTGGGACTTTTTTCACTGGAGCGTAGGAGGTTGAGGGGCAACCTTTGTTGAGGTTTATAAAATCATGAGGGACAAAGACAAGGTGAATGACAAATGATTTTTCCCTAGTGTTTGAGAGGTCAAAACTGGGGGCATATTTCAACATGAGAGGAGAAAGATTTAAAAAAGGCATGAGGGGCAACTTTCTTGCACAGAGAGTGCTTCATGTGTGGAATGAACTGGCTGAGAAAGTGATGGGTCCAGGTACAGTTACATTGTTGAAAAGACATTTGGTTAAGTTCATGAATACAAAAGTTTTGGAGGGATATGGGACAAGTGCAACCAGGTGGGACTAGTTTAGTTTGGGAACCTGGTCAGCGTGGACTGGTTAGACCGAAGGATATGTTTCCATGCAGTATGACTCTATGACTGAATTCACCTGTGTAAAAGCCTTGACTATGAGCATAAGTTTATATCAAGTTATATTAGATCTTCTGTCCATTATAGATTTCTCCCATTAACTTCAATGAAAATAAGAACTAGGAGAAATGTTTAATAATTGGGCCATTGCTCATTACAAAAGTCAAAATGACTCCCTGGTGTGCAAACTGGAAACTAATTTTATTGCTCATTGTCTTACAATTTTGTACAAATGAAAGCCACAAATATAAAGGGCATAAAACATGAAGAAAGAGCATGAATTATGCAGCCAAATCTACAGTACGTCCCTCAGTAATCATTAAATCCCACAGTTGAAAGGACCACGTTCAAACACAATTTTGTTTCCCAGTACCTGCCTCTAAGCTTCAGCTAAGCAACAAGGGTTCTAGTCTTGTACCTTTCTTGTCAAATCAAAGAGTTTTGAATATCTTGCCACTTTTGCTCAATTGCATCAGGGGAGGTGATGGCCTAGTGGTATTATCAGAGACTCAGATAAAGTTCCGGGGACCCGGATTCGAATCCTGCCATGGCAGATGGTGGAATTTGCATTCAATAAATATTTGGATGCGAATCCATTGTCAATTGTTGGGGGGAAGACCCATCTGGTTCACTAATGTCTTAAATGGAAGGAAACTACCTTCCTTACCTGGTCTGGCCTACATGTGACTCCAGACCCACAGCAATGTGGCTGACTCTTAACTGCTCTCTGGGCAATTAGGGATGGGCAATAAATGCTACCTAGCAGCGACTCCCTCCCCTCATGAACGAGTAAAGGAAAAAAAAACACGCCAATTTGTTTCAGATTCAGATCATAAGATCATAGAATCTATGATATCCTGCCTAATGCAGTGCAAGGGTTTGACTTCACAATCCAGAGATTCCAGCACTGTCATTAGGGTGCCACTGAAGTATCAGTGGTAGCACCCTCACCCCTGTGCAGCAAGGTTGTGAATTCATAATTCACTGATGCTCCAGTGCTGTACTGTCAGAGGTGCAGCCTTTTGGATTAGGTGCTAATCCTGCCCACCCTCTTAGCTCAATAGAAAAGATCCCATGGCCTTACTTTGAAGAAGACCAAGGGTGTTCACCCTATGTATCCTGACTATAATTTATCCCTCGAATAGCACAATTAAAACAAGTGTACAATGATTCCTTCATTATTTCTGAGAGGTCTTGCTGTGCACCAATTCAGTGCTGTTGTTCCTACTTCACAGCCATGACAACAGTACAGAACGACTTCATTGGTTGTAAAGGGTCATGGGTCATCCTCCAGTCATAAAAGTTCACTCTAGAAAAGCAAGCCTTTCTTTTCATGGAGGGTTTCCACAGTTCTAGAATTGATACCATTCTCACAAGCCACTAAATCAAAGGGCCCTCGAGTGGTTAAGTGGTGGTCATTTGAAGGAGAACAGCACCACCAGGGCAGACTTGATTCAACGTGGTGTGAAGGGCATTGTTGGGACCAAAATGGCTGCTGTGTTTGCCAACACAAAGAGGATTTACACTTGTATTGTTCAAAGCACCAGAATGTGATGAGATGCAAAATAAAACGAAATACTTTTAATTAATGCCTCTGCTTCATTTCTACTGAGATATGAATTTATTTTGTATGTTCCAAGGTGGTGGGGGAGTGGAGATTCAGCAGGATCCATTGTGATATTTTCGTAACTCTGGATGTCATGATGTGCACAGCGAGTATCCTTAACCTTTGTGCAATTAGCATCGACAGGTAATGTAGATATTTACAATATAAAGTTAGAGTGCAGATTGGGTTTTGCAGCTTACAATAAACGCAATCCAGTGGCTGCTGTGTGCAGTGACAGGTATAACTGTGCAGCTGGTTTGCAAATAAATCTTTGAGTCATTCTGAAGGTGCAACCATAGCAAGGAAACCAGCATGTCTCACCTATCTCTGGTCCTCCTGAGAATGTTGTTTTCTTAAGTTATTGATTAAGGTTTGATAAAACTGAATGGTTGGATAGGCTATTTTATAGGACATTTAAAAGTCAACCACTTTGGAGTGGGTCTGGAGTCGGATTGACTATTAAAGAATTTTCTTCCCTAAATTTGGTGAAATTCAGTTTTTACCATAATCTCAAGGATCACCATTACTTTATTTCTTTATTTCCAGATTTTTAAAATTCAATTCAGATTCTCAAGCCACATTCAAGGGGAGGTGGTGGCCTGGTCCTATCTACTAACATCATCCCGCCCCCTTGACCTGTCTGTCCTCCCTGGACTGACCTATCTCCTCCCTACCCCCCACCTACACTCACCTTTACTGGCTCCATCCCTGCCTCTTTGACTTGTCTGCCTCCTCTCCACCTATCCTCTCCTCTATCCATCCTCTATCCGCCTCCTCCTCTCTCCCTATTTATTTCAGAACCCTCTTCCCCTCCCCCATTTCTGATGAAGGGTTTAAGCCCGAAACGTCAAGTTTTCCTGCTCCTATGATGCTGCTTGACCTGCTGTGTTCATCCAGCCCCATGCTTGTTATCTCGGTATTATCGCTAGACTGTTTATCCAGAGACCCAGATAATGTTCTTGGAACCTGGGTTTGAAGCCTACCACAGCAGTTGGTGGAATTTGAATTCAATAAATATCTGGAATTAAGGATCTAATGATGCCCGTGAATCCATTGTCAATTGTTGGGGAAAAACCCTTCTGGTTCACTAATGTCCTTTAGGGAAGGAAACTGCCATCCTTACCTGGTCTGGCCGACATGTGACTCCAGTCCCACGGCAATGTGGTTAACTATTAACTACTCTCTGTGCAATTAGGGATGGGCAATAAATGCTGCCTAGCCAGTGACACCCTCATCCTATGAATGAATAAAGTTTTCAACACTGTTAATGTATTACAGATTTCCTTGTTTAATCGATTTAAAGTAACACGCAGATATTGTTAAGTTTTGAGTTTGGTTAATTCCTGGTTATACCAGCGATGAGAGGATCCCCAGTGGACAACATCAGACATTGCAATTACCCACAGGTTTAAGAGCTCACATGAGCTAGATCTCACAGAAACCTGGAAATGAAAGGGGACTATCACAGACCAAACCACTTCAGATAAATGGTCTCAAAATCGGTAAACTCCTCACTGCACATGTTATAATGGTGATTATGATCTAGGATGTCTTGGATAGATTCACCACCACTAATCCATCTTATTGGCATTAATCGAGTCATTGACACCAAGTGAGGAAGGATGCCCATATTCACCTCAACTTGTAATGGTTTTGATTGAATAGTAGAGCATCCGGTGACTTTGCATCTAAGATACATGGTAGTTTCTTGTGAGACCTTAGGGCTGAAATTAGCTGCAGGCTGTTAACATTAAGGAAAATCACTGACATGTACTGGAGGCTGTTATGGCAGATCTTATCTTCTATTTTCACTTAAGCCAATCAGGTCCTAACTGCCATCTGCAAAATGGTATTTATAAGTTTATATATTGTGTTAGGATTAATTGAGGGATCCCCAGTAGTAACACAATGGGTATAATGTATCACTGACTCCAAACAGTATGAGTCCTATTATTTTTCAATTATCAAACAACCATTGACTGGCGAATCATTGATGAGAATGCAACTTTCAAGCTCAAGGGGGTTAATTTCACTTCCACCACATTGGCAGTAGCAATGGAGCGATGCATCTGCTGATGCATTACAATCCAGCTGACTTGTAACTTATCGATCTCTCTGGGATGTTTGAAATGATTCAGTTGATATGGGAGGTAAAGAGAAATCATTTCCACTGGTGAGGGGAAGAGGAGAGAAGGGAGGGGTTTCCAAAACAAGGGGAACGTCCTTTAAATTTGAAATAGGCCATTTAAAGGAAGGTGCCAGGAAGCAGACCTTTGCATAAAATGTGTTGAAAACCTTAGATTTCCAACACGGAATGTTGAAGCTGAAGATGAATTGAAAATTTAAAAATTGAGATTTTTTTTTGGTCAGGAAAGCAAATTCAGGGTAATGGACCTCAGGTGGATAACTGGAATTGAAATATAGATCAGTTTGACCCAATTCATTAGAACAAGAATGAGAGATTGAATTGTCCTCCCTCTGTCCTTCCAAACCTGACGGGGTCCTTAACAGATGGGTGATTCGTTCAGATACTGTCCAGGGGGTGAAGGTGGAAATTGACCCTAGATGTCCATTGAGTTGTGCATGTTTCAATCTATCCTGCTGTCTCACTGTCCCTTGGTTTGCATGTCAATGGCTGTGTCTTTATCTGTGTTGGTTAGCTCAGTTGGCTAATGGCTAGCCTGTGATGCTGAATGATGCCAATGGTATGGTTTGAGTTCCTGTATTAGCTATTGATAATTTATGGAGTCCTGCTTACCTCCCATGCCCCATGCTTACAGAATGATGCTCTTCAAGTCACACATAACCAATTGTTTCTCTGTCTCAAATATTTGAATGACTCTGTTCCCTTGTGGATATTGACAAATTGGCTCTGCCTGTGTGCTTTTCTTATGTATATTTGTATGCCTTAGTCACTCTCTGCGCATGTTTTGCCTTCTCTACCTCTCTCTCTCATTCTATATATTGCTTCATAAGTGAAGAATGATAGCACTTATGCTTAAATATTAATTTATAATTGGAACATAAGGTAAAACTTGAATTCCAAGCAGTCAAATATTTACAAGTTAAAAAATCGTGACATAAAACAGCGCAACCAAAATAGGGCAGCGAGTCAGGTACTTGTTGTACATGGTGTTTTTAAATAGTTCATTACCGACTCCCCTGTACGGTTTCATTTTGCAGGTACACTGCTGTTGCCATGCCGATGCTTTATAATACCCGGTATAGCTCCAAGCGAAGAGTCACCGTTATGATCTCCATTGTCTGGGCTTTGTCCTTTGCCATATCCTGCCCATTATTATTTGGACTGAATGACTCAGGTAGCAACATGCTTTAATTGAAGAATGCATGTCTTTGTTTACATATTTTGGAACATTATTCTATTCCTGCAGGGAGTACGGTCAGATGTTCATCTTCAAATTATGTAGCAAGGATTAATTTGAAGTATCTGAGCAGGAGGGTTGTAAAAGGGCAAGGTGAGAAATGAGGTTAGATAATAGAACATCAGCTAAAGTGCTAGTATTGGCCCTGCTGACATGGGCTAAATGTCATCTTGCTGGACAGTGATTTCCATGAGCCTATAAAACCCACAATAACCTACACTCAACATAGCATCATCCACAGCAACTCATCACATTGACAGCACCTTCCAAACCACGACCTCTGCCACCTAGAACACCACTACCTGCAAGTTCCTCTCCAAGTCACACCCTATTTGGAACTACATCACTGTTCTTCATTGGCACTGAATCAAAATCACAGAACTTCCTATTCACTAAGTGATACCATCATCTCATAGACTGCAGCAGTTCGAGAAGGTGGTTCACTGGCACTTTCTCAAGGCCCAGCAGGGATGAGCAATAAATGTTGTCGTGATATCGATGCCCAAACAAATGATACGTAAGATCTCTTTCAACTATATCACTGGGGAGAGTTGCAAAATGGGAGGTCAAGTGCTTCTTAAGAGGAAACAAACAACCTATAGTTGATTTTAATTTGATAATTTCACTTGCTCAAGTTATGATGATGTCAGATTATCGCATTCAACTTAAAGCCTCTGAATTCATTACTTTATGACTTTTGAATCTCCCTGATAGCACGGTAATAAATATATAGCCCTTACAAAAGCGCTTATGAAATCCTCACTAAATAAACTGCCTTAAAGAGTAGGTCAGAGGCTAAGAATCCTGCACCAAGTAATCTCCTGATTCCCCAAAGACAATCTATCATCTACGAGCACACATCAGGAGTGTGATGGAATACTCCCCACTTGCCTGGATGGGTGCAGCTCCAACAACACTCAAGAAGTTTGACACCAACCAGGATAAAGCAGACTGCTTGATTGACACCGCATCCACAAGCATCCACCCCCCTTACCACTGGCAGTCAGTAGCAGCAGTGTGTACTGAAATAACTCCACAGAAGCTAGTATCACCCTGTCACCAAGTCACCCTGTATTTCCACACGAAGAGTCCTTGACTCTAGTACTGCTTCTTCAGAGTCAGTTTCAGAGTGCCAGAATCTCTGACACGCCTTTTTTTTTTATCCATCAGCCAGGGCTCCCTGATTAGACCAGATTAACAGCCTGAATCAGGCAACTCATATTCTATGAAGTCCAGCTCGCTGACTTTGTTACAATCACTTCACGTACCATCTACAAGATCTTTTCCAAGTCTCCTAAGACTGCACCCTGCAAACCCAGAGCCATGTCCATCTAGAAGGACATGGGCAGTAGACACATAAGAACACCATCATCTGCAAGTTTCCCTCCAAGTCACTCACTACCCTGACTTGGAAATGTATCCCTGTTCCTTCACTGACACTGGGTCAAAATAACTAGAATTCTGTCACTACAAGGATTGGGGGTCTGCCTACAGCTCATGGACTGCAGCAGTTCAAAAAGGCAGCTCACCACCAAGGGGCTACTAGGGATAGGCAATAAATGCTGGGCCAGCCAGGGATGGCCATGTTCCATGAGTGCTAAACAAAAATTCAGATATTTTAATTCTGCTTGAATCCATGTGAAATAAACAGCTGCTAACATTGTGCAAAATAATTTCCTACAAATGGAAATGGTCCGGTGATCTTGGATATCTCAGTTCACTTTGCCTGAAGACGCAACAGTGTTAGTTCCAATTCACAAGGTCCTACTGTAGCATTAGGTACGGGCTGGCCATGTGGCACTGTTACTTCCCAGTCAGAAGTTTGTGGATTCAGTTCTTAATCCAAACACCTGAAAACAGGATTCAAGCTAATGTGCCAGTGTAGTACTGAGGAAATAATGCTTTGTCAGAAGAGCCACCTTTCAGATGAAACTTTAAACTAAGTCCCTGTCTGCCTTTTTAAATATATACAATATATACCATGGAACTATTTTAAAGCAGAGAAAGGGCAGTTCATTCCAGCATGTCCTCATCAATATCTATCCCTCAAAAAATGCTGAAATAAATCAATTACTTGATCATTATTGTTGTTGTTGCAAATTTGTTGCCGTGTTTCCTCACCTTACAACAGTGTCTGCAGAAATATTTAATTGATACAAAGTACTCTGGGCATGTCGAGGTTGTGAAAAATGCTGTATGAATACATCTCATGGTTGGAGAATTGAACGTCCTCACATTGATGACTCTAATGAAAAATACAAAAAAATTATTGTCCTGTCAATTTTGCTTCTGAAGTGAATGAAGGGAGCAGATGCTGAACGGATGCAACAGTGTTCAAAACTAAGAGTATTCTTGGTTTAGAATATAATGAACAAGTCTAGCAATGGTGGTCTCACATGTTATATTTTCACAAGGGAGCCAAACTTAGTGAAAAATTATCCAACTGTGCTATTCTATGACAGTGAAAATAACCTTTCAATTATTTCTAAATTACAGACACTAGGGATGACACCATCTGTACCATTATCAATCCAGACTTTGTTGTCTACTCGTCCATTTTCTCGTTTTACATCCCTTTCATTGTCACGCTGCTGGTGTATGTCCAGATTTATGTAGTGCTACGGAAAAGGAGGAAGCGGGTGAACACAAAGAGAAGCAGTAGGTTTGATTCTGAAATCCAGGCACCATTAAAGGTAAATTGCTGTGGCAACATGACGATTGCATTTTGTCCAGATTTCTTGTATATCGCATGCACAGTTTTGTGTTCAAACTCCTTCCAAGGATTTAGACCCAACTTTAAGGCTGACACTCCAGAGTAGTATTTAATAAGAGCTATGATGATGGAAGTAACATAATTCTGACAGGATATTAAGTCAAAATGCTGACTTCATGTTCCCATGGGTCTACTGTATGTTTAATGGACCCTGTAGCATTATTTGAAGATCAGAGAATTATCCTGCTTTCTGTTGTATGTCAATGGTGGCTTGTGGTTGGGGTAGTTCACTGCTGCTGTCCTCCTTTCTAATCTTTTAAATGAATGGTGACCAAGTCAGATAACCCCTTGAAACATTGTAACAAAAGATCAGGAGATCAATGGAAACTTATCAAAATTAATTCAAAAATATTGTTATCAGGGATGATGATGTACCCCAATCCCAATGGATCATCCTCTTTCATACAGAGTCTAAAGGCTTATCTAATTAGCAGTGGCTGAAGATAAACCACTATTGACTCCCTATGAGAAGAGGCACTGTTTTAACAATAAGCTGAACGTTAGTTCCTGAAAGTAACAGCTACAGGCTTTTTACAAGGAGGTGTTAGTGACTTAAATGGGACTAAAATTGAATAAGATCCCAGGACCAAATGACATCTATCCCACCATGCTATGCAAGGCAATGGAGGTGATTGCAGAGACTTTGACATTAATTTTGATCACAGAAGAGATGCCAGAGGAGCTGATAAGCAACCGTTATTCAAGAAGTGTGTAGGGATAAACCAAGGAACCATAAGACACTGTGTCTAACATCCGTGGTGGGGAAAAATCCGGAAAATATTATGATGGATAAAATTAATCTCTACTTGATCAAGAGTGGTCAGCATGGCTTTGTCGAGGGGATGTCATGTCTGACAGGTTTGATTCAGTTTTTCAAGGAGGTATCTAGATATGTAAATTAGCATAGTGCAGTTGATCTAGTCTACATGGAAATCAGTAAGGTTTCACATGGGAGTCTGGTCAAGAAAGTAAAAGCCTATGGGATTCAGGGCAATTTAGCAAATTGGATCCGAAATTGACTTCATGGCAAGAGGCAGAGAATAATGATTGAATGTTGTTCTTGTGACTGGAAGGCTGCACCCAGAGGTGTAATTCAGAGTTTGGTGCTGGATCGCTTGCTGTTCATTGTGCTCATCAACGATCTGGACAGAAATGTTGGAGGTTTGGTCAACATATTCAGAGATGACATGGAAATTAGCAGTGTGCTAAGTAGCTAGGAGGAAAGCAATAGAATACAAGACAATATAGATGGCTGGTCAGAGCCTCAAAACAGTGGCAGATGGAATATAATCTGAAAAATTGAGAGTTGATGTATTTAGGGAGAACTAACAAGGCATGGGGGCACATGATGAATGGTAGGACCATGAGAAGTACAATGAATCAGAAAGACCTCGGTGTGATTGTCCATAGATCTTTGAAGGCAACAGGACATGTAGATAAGGATGTTAAGAAGCCAAATGAGATACTTGTCTCTATTAGTCAAGGCGCTGAACACAAGACCAGCAGATTATGATGGTGCTGCATATAATGTTAGGGAGGCAACAAATTGGAGTACTGTATGCAGTTTAGGTCACAGCAGTCTAGGACGAATGTGATTGCACTGGAGAAGGTGCAGAAGAGATTCATCAATATCTAGCCTAGGTTGGAGTTATTCAGCTATAAAGAGAGGCTCGACTGGCTGGGGATGTTTTCCTTACAACACAGAAGTCGAGGGTGGGGTGTTCTGATTGATCTGTACACAGTTATGAGGGTTGACAGGAAGAAATGCTTTGCCATAGTAGAGGAGTCAATAACCAGAGAGCAGGAAATTTAGAGGGGGTTTAAAGAAAAAATCTTTTCACCCAGAGGGTGGTCGTATCTGGAACTCACTATCTAAAAGATGGTAGAGGAGGGAACTGTCATAACAGTTATGAAGTATTTAGATGGTCATTTGAAAAGTTATTTCATACAAGCTTATGGGTCAAGTTCTGGAAAAGGGGATTAGACTAATTAGGCACTTGATGACTTGATGACACAATGGGCCAAAGGGCCTCTTTCCTTGCATAAGACTCCGAGACTCTAAGTTATGTTGACCAGTTTGGCATGATTACAAAGATGATCAGACGTCAGAGATGACATATTTGTCTCCACCGGGATCTCATGATAGACTGCCTCTCCTCCACCCAAACTCTGTGTGACATCAGATTGGGTGGAACGTAATGCATCTTCAATATTATCTCTTTCAGATCAATCACAAAGTGCAACCATTATTTACATTCCTCCCTCAACCAACTTTATCAAAAACGAGTAACTGAGCTATCACTTTTCATGAAATTGCTGTCTCATTTGCTGACACCACTGTTTCCCAAGCACTTCTCGTGACCCTGATTTGAAAATTGTCACAACCCTCAGAAAGGACTGGGAGAGAGCAGGGAGTAGGGGCTTAGAGAGCGAGGATCCTGCTGGAGCTCTGTTAACCACGGTGTGATCTGCAGCAGAAATTGATGCCTCAAAGCTTGTGGAGGCAAAATCTCAGCTCACGATCCCTCTTGACATTTTGTGAAGGCCTGACTTCAATAACAACACTGCACGCCTCAGTAATACATTTTGCACAAGCCACTTTGAAGGGTGGTTGTGCATTTTAGCAAATGTTGCTCATCGTTCCCATCACGTTGAGTATGATTTTGTATTTTAAGGTTTTTAGGATGTCATAGAAACTTATCAATTAAGTGGTGGAATGTGGAGAAGGCTGTGCAGAATGAGGAAATAAAATGTGTCGAATTCTTTCTGAGTCAGAACACATGTTCCTTATGTATACTTAGGATAAATGTACCCATCCGGAGGATGTGAAGCTGTGCACAGTAATTGTGAAATCAAATGGAAGTTTCCCAGTCAATAAAAAGAAAGTGGTGAGTGTCAATAATCGTATCGTCGTGTTGACTTGTTGCAGTAATACCTCAGCTATGGACAGCAGACCAGTGTGACATACATATTGGAAAATACAAGATACACCTGTAAGTGTACACTTTTGTCTATCCAAATATCAGCCATAAATGAGCTCAGGAAACGTCAGTGAGAAACTGGAGAAATAAAGAATTTCTTCAAAATTATTTTTTATAAGTTATACTTAAATTATGCGGAGCTTTGATTAGACCACTTCTGAGGTGCTGCTTCCTCTTTTTATGAACTATATTTCAGGCGACTCAAATTAAATCTGTGCTTGGAGATTTTAATTATGCGATATTGATCATGCTTTATTTGTAGGTGTTCCTGCAATGAACTGTAATTGGGTACATTTGTTCATTGCCTCACAAGCTGGAGTACTGTGCGCAGTTCTGGTTGTCATGGGAAGAATGTGATTATATTGGAGAGGGTGCGGAAAAGATTCACCAGAGTGCTGCCTAGTTCTATGCATGTCAGCTATGAAGAGAGACTAAGTTTATATATTGTTAATGTCACTGGATTAGTAATCTAGAACCCTTGGCCCAATGCTCTGGGGACATAGGTTTGAATCCCACAGCAGCAGATGGTGAAATGTGAATTCACATTTTCTTAAAAAATCTAGTGGTGACCATGTAACCACTACCAACTGGTGTAAAAACCCATCTGGTTCACTAGTGTCCTTTTGGGATGGAAATCTGCCATCCTCACCTAGTCTGGCCTACATGTGACTCCAGACCCACAGCAAAATGGTTGACTCTCAACTGCCCTCTGGGTATTTCGGGATGGGCAACAAGTGTTGGCCTAGCCAGAGGTGCCCATATCACAAGAATGAATTTTAAAGCAAATGTCATGTGAGAAGTTTCTAGAACTAGGATCCAGCACGTAAGTCAGCAAAGGAAAATCAGAGGCATTAATCTCTGTTGTACTTTATCATCCTGTGTTGCTTGTGGCAGTTTCCATGAAAATAATCTTCTAGGCCTAGGACTTCCCAAAACAATCTGCATTTGATGAAGGATGTATTAGTCTTGGAGAAGGTTCAGTGAAGGTTCACCAGGTGGATACCAAGTCTTAAAGGGTTAAGTGATGGGAAGAAGCTGTATAAACTGAGTTTGTATTTCCTTCAAGATAAAAGTCAGAGGGATGATCTGATTGACATGTTTAAAATGATTATAAAAAGCCAATTTCTCTCAAGGAATCAGTAGTCTGTATAATTCTCTTCCCCAGAAAGCAGTAGAGGCTGCATCATTGAATTTATTCAAGGCTAAGTTAGATAGGTTTACAATAAATGTGAGTCTGAGGTCATGAGATCTAAACAAAAATGTGGAGTTGATACCACAACCAGACCAACTATGTTCTTATTGAATTTGCAGAGTAGGCTCGAGAGTTTGAAAGGTCTAATCCTGCTCCTAAGTCCTGTGTTCCTATGAAAATATAAATACAGAGAAATTACTTCACTGTTGCATGGATCGAGGAGGAAGGGACATTCAGTGAATATTAGAACTAATCCATTTTAGAGGGAAAATCAGAATGAGGGACATTACCAGCGCACCACAGGAGTTCTGCTAACACGTTATACACTGATGTCAGTCGAGTTTTCTTACAAGTTGATATCAAAGGATGTTTTTTTCACATTTCCTGATCAACCTGTTCAAAGATGTTATTACACACTTCTGGAGCAGGTGGAACTGGAACCTGGAACTCCTGGGCTTAGAGGTATGAACACTACCACTGTAATACAAGACCCTCTATCAAAGGACTTATAAGTGAGACTCAGATCAGCATTGACATAACTGAAGACTAGCGTAGCACAAAGGATTGAATGGCATGATCCTGTTACGTGTTTAGAAGAAACAGTGTGTTCTTCTGGCAGAGGTTTGCTAGTCAATATCCCTACTGGGTCCTTTCACACTGAGATTCATTTTCAGCAGCCTAACATGTACATTGCATATTTATTTGATTTTGTTTCTGGATATTTGATCCTGGTCCAGGAAGCGGTCAACCACCAGGATGATATGGAGATGGACATGATGTCATCAGCCAGCCCGCCACTGGAGAAGACCAAGCAAAAATTAGCAATGGTCAACCGGCAACTGACGGTGCCTACTCCGTCTAACCAAGGTGCCAGCTCGAGCATGCCATCGCCCAGAGGCAGCCCGGTAAAAGGTGAGAAGAACGGACACCCCAAAGACATAACCAAAGCGCCCAAAGCTTTCGAAATCCAGTCGTTGCCAAATGGCAAAACAAGAACTTCACTGAAGAGCTTGAGCAAAAGGAAGCTGTCCCAGCAAAAGGAGAAAAAGGCAACTCAGATGTTGGCCATTGTCCTTGGTTAGTACTGCCCTTGCTTCTCTCATTTATTTTACCAGGGGTTGATGTAAGTGCGATCTCTCATTTTCTTTGCTATCCATTTACTGGCACCTTGTGTTTTTCTAAATTAGAATTGGGGAGGCAATTCCTGGTGGTATTATTGCTAGGCTATTAATTTAGAGTCCCAGTTAATGTTCTGGCATCCTGAATTCAAATCCCTCCATGGCAGATGGTGGAATTTGAATTCAATAACAAAAGAACAAAATCTCGAATTAAGAGTCTAAGATGACCATGAATCCACTGTTTTTTGTTGGACAAATCCGTCTAGTTTGTTAATGCTCTCTAGGGAAGGAAACTACCAACCTTACCTGGCCCAGCCTACATGTGACTCCAGCAATGTAGTTGATGCTGAACTGCTCTCTGGGCAATTAGGGATGGGCAGTAAATGCTGACCCAGCCATTGGCAACCACATTCTGTGAATGGGGAGCTCAACTCAGGTCAATTCTTGACTGACTTTAGAGAGAAGAAATCAGTTCGTGAAATTTACTAAGGCAGATCCCCACCATCAAAATAGAGTTCACGGTGACAGTTCCCTCCCCCACTGTAAATGCCCAATGCAAAATTGGATTGGGAAGTCTAAATGAAACACTTACATGATAGGGAGTATTTACTACTTGGAAATAGGTTGCCAGTCTCCACCAGAAATGTTATGTGACTAATGGACTAAATGGATAAATTAAACAGTTATTGAAGTAGCTGGGGCAGGGAGTGAGGAATGGTAGTTGCTTAGGTCATTAGGGCTACAGTGTAATGTTGGAATAGAGTTAAATGACCTTTTCTTTGGATTTGGGAAGAATGCGGGAGAATCTCACAGAAACTTATAAAATTCTAACATCACTAGATCGGCTAAAAGCAAGATGAATGTTCCCAATGACCATGGAGTTCAGGGTGCCACATTCTAAGGATAACGAGGTGTAGAGCTGGATGAACATAGCAGGCCAAGCAGCATCAGAGGAGCAGGAAGGCTGACGTTTCAGGCCTAGACCCTTCTTCAGAAATGGGGCAGGGGCGGGGGTTCCGAAATAAATAGGGAGAGAGGGGAAGGCGGATAGGAGATGGATAGAGGAGAAGATAGGTGGAGAGGAGACAGACAGGTCAAAGAGGCGGGGATGGAGCCAGTAAAGGTGAGTGTAGGTGGGGAGTTAGGGAGAAGGTAGGTCAGTCCAGGGAGGACAGACAGGTCAAGGGGACGGGAAGAGGTTAGTAGGTAGGAGATGGGGGTGGGGCTTGAGGTGGGAGGAGGGGATAAGTGGGAGGAAGGACAGATTAGGGAGGCAGGGACGAGCTGGGCTGGTTTTGGGATGTGGTTGGGGGAGGGGAGATTTTGAAGCTTGTGAAGTCCACATTGATACCATTGGGCTGCAGGGTTCCCAAGCGGAATATGAGTTGCTGTTCCTGCAACCTTCGGGTGGCATTGTTGTGGCACTGCAGGAGGCCCAGGATGGACATGTCGCAGAACGTGCAGCCCTCCGCTCCCTCTGCTCCAATCCCAACCTCACCATAAAGTCCGTAGATCGGGAGGCGCAGTTGTAGTATGGTGCACTGACCTCTACATCGCCGAGGCCAGGCGCCAACTCTCCGACACCTCCTCCTAACGCCCCCTTGATCATGACCTCACCCCCGACAACCAAACCATCATCTCCCAAATCATCCACAACCTTATCATCTCAGGTGACCTCCCACCCACAGCCTCCAACCTCATTGTTCCCCAACCCCGCACCACCCGCTTCTATCTCATTCCCAAAATCCACACACCTGACTGCACTGGTCGACACATTGTCTCTCCCTGCTCCTGACCAACCGAACTTATCTCCACCTATCTCAACTCCATTTTCTCCCCCTTGGTCCAGGAACTCACAAACTAAGTCCATGACACCACCCACGCCCTCCACCTCCTCCAGAACTTCCAATTCCCCGGTCCCCAACACCTCATTTTTACCATGGATGTCCAGTCCCTATACACCTGCATTACCCATACAGATGGCCAAAAGGCCCTCCGCTTCTTCCTGTCCTGCAGGCCCGACCAGTCCCCCTGCACTGACACCCTCATCTGCTTAGCCGAACTCGTCCTCACCCTCAACAACTTCTCTTTCAATTTCTCCCACTTCCTACAGACAAAGGGGGTGGCCATGGGTACCCGCATGGGCCCAAGCTATGCCTGCCTCTTTGCAGCTTACGTGGAACAAACCCTCTTCCGTAGCTACACCGGCCCTAAACCCCACCTCTTCCACGGCTACATTGATGACTGTATCAGCACCGCCTCATGTTCCCACGAGGAGCGCGAACAGTTCATCCACTTCACCAACACCTTCCACCCCAACCTTAAATTCATCTGGACCATCTCTAATACCTCTCTCTCCTTCCTGGACTTCTCTGTTTCCATCTCTGGCAACCACCTAGAAACCGATATCCATTTCAAGCCCACCAACTCCCACAGCTATCTAGGATACACTTCCTCCCGCCCATGTTCCTGCAAAAATGCCATCCCCTATTTCCAATTCCTTTGCCTCTGCCGCATCTGCTCCCAGGATGAGGCATTCCACTCCTGTACATCTCAGATGTCCTTGTTTTTCAAGGACCGCAACTTCCCCCGCTCAGTGGTCGAGAACACCCTCGACCGTGTCTCCCACATTTCCCCCAACTCATCCATCACACCCCCTCCCTGCAATAACAACCAAAACCGAATCCCCCTCATCCTCACATACCACCCCACCAACCTCCGGATCCAACGCATCATCCTCCGACACTTCCGCCATCTGCAATCCGACCCCACCACCAAAGACAGTTTTCCCTCCCCACCCTTATCTGCTTTCCAGAGGGACCACTCTCTCGGTGACTCCCTTCTCCACTCCACACTCCCCTCCAGCCCCACCACACCTGGCACTTTTCCCTGAAACCACAGGAAGTGCTACACCTGTCCCTACACCTCCCCCACACCCCCATCCCAGGCCCCAAGAAGACTTTCCACATCAAGCAGATGTTCACCTGCACATCTGCTAAATTGGCATACTGCATCCGCTGTTCCCATTGTGGCCTCCTCTACATCGGGGAAACCAAGCGGAGGCTTGGGGACCGCTTTGCAGAACACCTACGCTCAGTTTGCACTAAACAACTGCACCTTCCAGTCGCGAACCAGTTCAATACCCCCTCCCATTCCTCAGACGACATGTCCATCCCGGGCCTCCTGCAATGCCACAGTGATGCCACCCGAAGGTTACAGGAACAACAACTCATATTCCGCTTGGGAACCCTGCAGCCCAATGGTATCAATGTGGACTTCACAAGCTCCCCTCTCCCTACCGCATCCCAAAACCAGCCCAGCTCGTCCCCGCCTCCCTAATCTGTCCTTCCTCCCACCTATCCCCTCCTCCCACCTCAAGCCCCACCCCCATCTCCTACCTACTAACCTCTTCCCGCCCCCTTGACCTGTCTGTCCTCCCTGGACTGACCTACTTCCTCCCTAACTCCCCACCTACACTCACCTTTACTGGCTCCACCCCTGCCTCTTTGACCTGTCTGTCTCCTCTCCACCTATCTTCTCCTCTATCCATCCTCTATCCGCCTCCCCCTCTCTCCCTATTTATTTCAGAACCCCCTTCTCCTCCCCCGTTTCTGAAGAAGGGTCTAGGCCCGAAACGTCAAGTTTTCCTGCTCCTATGATGCTGCTTGGCCTGCTGTGTTCATCCAGCTCCACACCTTGTTATCTCAGATTCTCCAGCATTTGCAGTTCCTACTATCTCTGAAACCACATTCTAAGAATGTAGAGTAGATTAGTTAGGACTGAGATGAGGAGAAACTTCTTCAGCCAGAGAGAGGAGAGTCTGTGGAATTCACTACCACAGAAAACAATTGAGGATAGAACATTGAATGTTTTCAAGAAGGTGTTAAACATAGTACCTGGGGCTGAAAAGGATCAAAGTGTCTGGGGAGGAAACAGTGACAAATTACTGAGTTGGATGATCAGCCATTATTATTGAATGGTACAGGAGGCTTGAAGGGCCAAATGGCCTATTCCTGTTCCTATTTTCTACGTTTCCATGTTTTCATGTACCTATTTAATGTTGCAATATATATAGAAGAATTTAAACCTAACAGATTTTGGATTGGGATTAAAAGATACCCCTGTTCCCCGTGACCAGTCTATTTTCCAAAAAAATATGGCATGGCTCTTGCAAAAATGATTCAATAAAGAATCTCAGCTATAATCACTCTCCATGGATGACGAGGTTAAAAAGAATCATTTGATTGTGGTGCTAAAATGATGCAATAAATTGATAAGGAAATTAGGAAGTGATTTATGATGAGTAGAGGAATCCAAAATAAGGCAACATGGTCTTAAAGTTCAAATTAAGTCAGTCATTTAAAAAAACTCACATTTATGTAGAAATGGCTAGACAGAAACTGGCCTGTGGTCTATGTCAGTGTCTTTTGCATTGCACTGCGTGAAAGTTGCCACAACTTATTTCATCATGCCCAATCAGAACATCCACCTATTCTTTTCCTCCCTCATACATTTAACTACGTTCTCCTTTCAAGGTAATATTTATCTAAATTCCTCTTGCGGTAGCATGCCCAAGATTCAAATGATTGCCTGTGTAAATCATTTTAATCAGCCTGATCAGAGATGGCAGACCTCTAAAGCAGGTGGGACTTGAACCAAGGTCTCCTTGTCCAGAGGTAGAGACAGTACCACCGCACCACAAGAGCCTTTGTACAATAACTTGAGCTCAAAACATCACTGCTTGGATAAAAGGGATTTCTCTAAACTTCTTCTTTAGATTATTAATGACGATTTCATATTAATGGCCCTTAATTTTGTCCACATTGAATCACTTCCTTTTTCAACTCTACCAAACCCCTTCATAACATTAACATTACATCACCCCTTAAGTCCTCAAACAAAAACAAAAATAACTGGAAAATGCCAGCAGACCTGGCAGCATCAGCGGACAGAAATCAGAGTCAATGTTTTGAGACCTCAGAACTGATGGTAGCTAGGAAACAGTTGGTTTTTATGCAGAAGATAGGGTGGGGGGAGGGTGTAAGGATCAAATAATTGGTGAGGACGGAACCTAAATAGAGAGAAGAACAGTTAGACAGACAAAGGAGTGGATTACAGAAAGCAGAGTCGAATGGATAGCTGGTGTTGGTGTTTGTTCGTGGCTTAACAATAGTTTGTGTGTAAAAGCAGACCATTTGATAACAAGACTTGGTGTTAGGGATGGTGGTGTTGGAGTAAGGACATTGGAATGAAGGAGGAGTATACCAGAGAGAACGGTCCCTGTGGAAGGCTGACGAGGTTGGGGAGGGGAATATGTGTCGGATGGTGATATCCTGCTGGAGGTGGCGGAAATGGCGGCTAATGATCCTCTGGATGTGGATCCTGGTGAGATGGTAGGTGAGGAAAAGGAGGGCCCTATTGCTGTTGTGGGAAGGAAGAGAGGAGGTGAGGGCAGAAAGGAGGTCAAAGGACCTGTCAACCATGGTGCTGGCAAATCCTTGGTTGAGTCGACATTTCTGAGGTTTCCTTGTTGAAATTAGTATCATCAGAACAGGCATAACTGGGGCCCATGCAGGTACCCATCACCACTCTTCTGACCTGAAGAAAGTGAGAGACAAAGTTAGAGAAAGTGAGAATGTGAAGAAAGTAAGCTCCCTTGTCGCTCTTCTGCAAGGACCGTTCCCTCTGAGACGACCCTGTTTCCTCCTCAGTATCCAACCCAAACACACCTTCCAGGTGAAGGTGCGTTTTACCTGTAGTTCACACAATCTAGTCTACTGCATTCACTGCTCACAATGTGGTCTCCTCTACATTGGGGAAACAAAGCATAGACTGAGTGACTGCTTTGCAGAACACCTGCATTCTTTCCGCAAAAAAGACCCTGAGCTTCTAGTTGCTTGCCACTTCAACACACCACTTTTTTCCCTGGCCAATATCTCTGTCTCAGACTTGCTGCAGTGCTCCAGCGAAGGTCGGCGCAAGCTGGAAGAACAGCACCTCATTTTCTGCTTGGGAACTCCACAGCCTTCTGGACTCACTACCAAGTTTAACAATTTTAGAGCTTGAAGCACCTTCTCCCATGTCCTTACCCCAAATCCCCACACACCAGGCCTTGTTATCTCATGGTCTGCTATTACACACCACTCATTGTTAGCCATTAATTGTGCCCATTCGCAGCTATTCATTCTCCTTGGCTGACTATTATCCACTCCTTTGTCTGTCCAACTGTTCTCTCATTGGGCTCTATCTCCACCTATCGTTTATTCCTTAAGCCCTCCCCCCACCGTATCTTCTGCATAAAAACCAATCTTTTTCTAGCTACTGACAGTTCTGAGGAAGGGTCACTGGACCCAAAACGTTAACTCTGATTTCTCTCCACAGATGCTGCCAGGTCTGCTGTGCTTTTCCAACAATTTCTGCTTTTGTTTCTAATTTCCAGAATCTGCAGTTATTTTGGTATTTTGTTTTCTTTAAGCCCTCAGCTTGGCTCAGCACACTCACAGTAGCTTTAGGAAGAGTTGTCCATGGTGTCCTTGCTGATATTTATCCCTCAGCCATGAACACCAAACACATTGACTATTCAAATACCTGGAGATAGTAAGAACTGCCGATGCTGGAGTCAGAGATAACACGGTGTGGAGCTGGAGGAACACAACAGGCTAGGCAGCATCAGAGGAGCAGGAAAGTTGAAGTTTCAGGTCGGGACCCTTCTTTAGATACCTGACTGCTTGTGGCACCTGCAAGTAAAATGGGTTGTAGTCACTTTCTACAGAATGGAAGAGATTAAATTTCAGAAGTAATTCAATGCTCAGGAAGTAATTTGTGACAGTTTGAGGATGCGGAACATCTCAGAAAGGTCTTCTCCAAGTGGTAGAAGCTAAACATATAGTTCAACTGGTTAACTGTCACATGAAATTTGGCACTGGAACATTCCATTATGTACCAGTGATTCTAATAGAGACTCCATAATGAGTTCCTGTCTTTACTTTCTCTGCACAGATTGTCTCTCTATTTCAATTAGACTCAGGTTTCAGATACAGGAGATCAAACATAAATGACTTTTATTCATGACTATGAAGATGTATTCAGTCACATCATAAAAATTCAATGAGCAAGTTCATATTGTCTTTGTAAGTGAGAAAACACAGGTAATATATAAACTGCATTACAATTTGTTCCTTGCTTCTGACAGATTCAGAGGTACAAAACAAATCATAACGTTTTTCAGACACAGGAAAAATTTTAAGCTTTGTCCACAAAATGAACCAGCTGATTCAATGGGTTAAAAGATTGGAGCTTTAAGCTTAAAATCAGAGAGTCAAACTTAAGAAAACACTTGCCACTTTCAATCCTCACCAGAGACCTTTACCAGAGCAGTTATGGGCACCAAAGCCCTCGAACCTATGCATCATGGGTTAAATTATTAAATTCATCATTAAATTCAGGGTTTGCCACGACTGCCCAAGTTGTGTTGGTGAAGGTTGCACAGTGGTAATGTCACTGGACTGATAATCCACTGGGTCAGAGGACATGGGCTCAAATTCTACCCTGGCAGCTAGTGGAATTCAAATTCAATGAATTATTAATGCTGGAATTGAAAGCTGGTTTCTGTAAGAGTGAAACTATCAATTGATTGTCATTAAAACAAACTATGTAGGTCACTAATGTCTTTCAGACCCATAGCAATGTCGTTGATTCTTATCTAATCCCTGAAACAGCCTGAGAAGCCACCCAATTGTAATAGGATGGACCATAGCAGTTCAATCAGGAATTGGTAACAAATGCTCACCCCGCCAGCAACTCATATATCGTCTGATGGAACAAAAAACTAAATGGTAGCAAAGTCAGATGCATAGTGAAGGTATATTGAGGCACTCAGATGATGCTTGCTATTCATTTTCAAAATACTATGTCATTGTGTATATTCTGATCAGTAGTGGTTGCTAAAAGCAACTTTCTTGTCAAGACTAAATTATCTGAACATTTCTCATACATTCACCTTCACTGGTTCTAATCCCGCCTCTTTGCCCTGGACTGACCTATCCCCCACCTAAATCCCCACCTACATTCATCTTCACTGGTTCTAGCTCCGCCTCTTTGACCTGTCCGTCCTCCCTGGACTGACCTATCCCCCACCTAAATCCCCACCTACATTCATCTTCACTGGTTCTAGCCCCGCCTCTTTGACCTGTCCGTCCTCCCTGGACTGACCTATCCCCCACCTAAATCCCTACCTACATTCATCTTCACTGGTTCTAACCCCACCTCTTTGACTAAAGTCCTCATTTCTCATACAAGTCTTGCTTTCTAATTGGTGACAATTCCTCAGGTAGTCTGAAAGCATCCTTTTTCCCTCCATCTGGATCTTTTACCTTCTATTCATCCTTCAGACATTGTATCCAAGAGCTGCCCCTTCTTACAATCTCATTCATTATTTAAATAAATTTACACAGGGAGATTTACACAGGGTCTCTTTTAATCCTCATGCAGTTTTAAAATTGAATTGCTTTGTGTGTAGACCCATCAAGACAAGAGACCGTCTTTGTCAAAAAAGACAGGTAGAGATTTAAGGATAAAATGCCAAATTTTAAAATCTAGGTGCTGAAGACATTGCTCCCTGCAATTGGGTGAATGAAATTGTGGAAACACAAGAGACCAAAACTAGTGCAGCAAAATGTTTGTGGAATGTTGTAGAGGTTGGAAGTGGTTACAGGAAAATGGAAGGATGAGGCAATGAAGGAGCTGCACTTTGAAAGCTTGTGATTTCAAGTAAACCTGTTGGATTATAACCTGGTGTCGTGTGACTTCTGACCACGTCTACCCCATTCCAACACTGGCACCTCCACATCATAGTTAAACAGAACTTGGTTAGAAAGTGGGCAAAATAGTTTTGGCTGAGTTCAGTTCATGGGGACGGAACAGTGGGAGACTGATCAGGCAAACATTAGAATTGAGTCTGAAAAATAAAGTTCCCGCAAATGTGTCATTGGACTTCAAATGTAGTTTGCTGTCAATATTGAATATTAATCTCTGCTTCTCTTGTTTCTAGGTGTATTTGTTATATGTTGGTTGCCATTCTTCATCACCCATATCCTCAACATGCATTGCACAAAATGCTTAATCTCTCCAGCAATGTACAGTGCTGTCACCTGGTTGGGATATGTCAATAGTGCTGTGAACCCAATCATTTACACTACCTTCAATGTGGAGTTCAGAAAAGCTTTCATCAAAATCCTCCACTGCTGAAGAATTTGCCCAAAGGATGTAGTTGTGCCACATTTCTTCAAAGCTGCACCATGGAAGTGTACAGAGATGGCTTTTTTCATCAATGTCACACTTTGTATTGCTCTTCTCTACAAAACAGCCATATCTATACTATGTGCCATTGTGGATTGGAAAAAGAACAGGGGAAATAAAATTGAATCATTGAAGACATTAAGGGACTTTATCCCTCTTTACAACTGATGTCATCTGTCCATTCAAAACTGAGAGTCAATAGCATGATGTAACATAAGTCCATCCACATGGCTAGAAATTTCCATGTAATTACCATTCCATGACTGCCAAACACTGCTTTAAGGTCAGTGAATGAGGCTACCTGGTAGCACAGTGGACAGGTGAGCTTTGGACAGGCAACTAGAAAACAAAAATGATTGCCACCATCAGACTCTTAAGGACATCTTTATCTCGTCCACTTAAGAACATTAACTTGAAGAATCATGAACCTCCCCTCTCAGTGAGACCAATGAGGAATAGTGATCCAATATAACAGGTTGTAAAGAGTTATATTTGAATGTAATTACTGAATTTAATATTGGATGAAAAAGGTGAACTTTATTATTTGAATTATTATGGACTAGTTGTGTGGGGCAGTTTTTTTTTTCAAATCAAGGATTCAAAACCCAGAATTAGTGTTCACTTAGGCCAATTGCAACTAAGTCTGGTCAGTGTTTATTTATATCTCATTAAAGATAATGTATTGAAGCTGGGAATAGCATAAGGCTTTTTGAGATGTAAACCAAACCAAACTGCAATTGAATCAAGTCAAATTAAAGATGTAAGTTTCAACATGTTCATTTCACAGATGCAGAAGAGATAGAGAACCTTGGAGTGTCATAAGTTGTGATAGTTTGGTATCAGAAGTTGGTTGACTACAACACATCAACATCCTGAGTGTTACCATTGACCAGAAACAAAATTGCATCAGCCATATATATAATTTGGGCACAACAGCAAGTCAGAGGCTAGGAATCCTGCAGCAAGCAATTCACCTCTGGACTCTTCAAAGCCTGTCCACCATATATAAGGCACAAGTCAGGAGTGTGATGGAATACTCCCCACTGGCCTGGATGAGTGCAGCTCCAAAGTCAGTCAAGAAGCTCGACACCAACCAGGACAAAGCAGCCTGCTTGATTGGCACCCTAGCCACTGTTTTCAATGTTTGCCCCTTCACCACCGACGCACAGTGCCAACTGTTACCATTTACAAGATGCATTGCAGTATCTTATCAAAGTTCCTCTGATGCGGCGTTCTAAACCCAAGGCCTCTACCACCTAGATGACAAGGCCATTAAATGCATGGGAACATCACACCCTGCAAGTTGCCTTCCAAGCCACTCAGCATAATGACTCAGAATTGTATCACTGTTCCTTCAATGTCACAAGGTCAAAATCTTTGATTTCCATTCCTGAGGATATGGTGGAAGGACCTGTCCAACATAGGCTGCAGTGATTGAAAAAGGCAGCTCACTCCACCTTCACTTGGGCAATTAGGGATGAGTGATAATTGCTGGTCCTGCCAGCGATGCCTACATCCCATGAATGAATAACAAAAAAGAAGTCTCAGTATCCTTCCTCTGGAATGGAAAAATAGCTTCAAGGATTCCCATTGCTGACTCAAGGATTTTCTTTTTGGCTGGAACCTGGAATGCTGTTAGTGTTGGGCGAAGCTAAAGAGTCCTCCAGAGTTGGGAAGTTTGTTGACACTCATGTCCAGCTTTCCATATCAAGGATATTTGATTGAGCATAGATAAGCATAGATTCAAGAAGCCAGCTGAATGTACCCACTCCTCTAAGGAATAAATAATAAATGCTGGTTTCATCAGTGATGACCATCTCCTGAGAATTAATCCTTTTACGAAAAAAATTGAGAGTGGGGTACTGAAGGATATCAGGGCCTGTAAATCCACATCTGGAAAAATTCCAAGAAGAATTTTCAGAAAAAAATATGAATACAAAGCAGCCCAGTTCATTTAAATTGGAGGAAGCTTTGACAAATTAAGATAATCTGATGCAATGAGTTTACTCCCTGAAATTATATTCCAATTAATCTGTATAATTTCATTGGTTTTGGGGGCGCTGGTATTTCATTATACTTCAGATATTTTACGGCAGTGTGTGGCATTTCTTCACCGCTCAAGCACAGATTCGGAAAGGGCAGTGATTCAGTGAAAAAAAGATATGAATGAAACACACTAATCAGGCCACTTACATTCTCCTCCAAATCATTTATATATATAGCAAAAAACAGGGGTCCCAGCGCTGATCCCTGCGGAACACCACTGGTCAGAAAAACACCCTTCCATTGCTACTCTCTGTCTTCTATGGCAAAGCCAGTTCTGTATCTATCTTCTGATTTCTGATGAAGGGTTTAGGCCCGAAACGTCAAGTTTTCCTGCTCCTATGATGCTGCTTGACCTGCTGTGTTCATCCAGCCCCATGCTTGTTATCTCTGTATCTATCTTACTAGTTCACCATGAATCCCATGTGACCTCACCTTTTGTATCAGACTGCCATGAGGAACATTGTCAAAGGCTTTGCTGAAGTGCATATAGAGAACATCTACTGCACTGACCTCATCAAATTTCTTTGCCACTTCCTCAAAAAACTTAATCAAGTTGTGAGACCTTCCCTGCACAAATCTGTGCTGCCTATCACTAATAAGTCCATATTTTTTCCAAATGTAAGTAAATCCTATCCCTAAGAATCTTCTCCAATAATTTCCTTACCACTGTTGTAAGGATCACTGGACTGTCATTTCCCAGATTATCCCTCGCAGCAGCTCACAAATCGTAATAAATTGTAGCTAAAGACAAAAATGCTTAAACTTAAAAGACAGGCATCCCAAAGTAATGTGTTGTGTATTCCAAACTCTGAGATCTTAGTCAACAGTTTTTTTTAATGGAAATTATCCAAATTTGCTGCCTCAACAAGTGGAAACAAACTAATTGAGCCACATAGAGGTAGGAAACAAAGAAAAAAGTCAGATTTCAAAAATGATCACGTTTTAAAAAATATTAAGTTCCTTGTTTGAGTCAAACAATTCCTCATAAAGTCTTCTTGGTCCAAAAAGTGTTTCTGCACCCAACTATTGGATGAAAAAGGTTTGGATCTTGATGCCACCTCAAGTCAATAAAGTTTTGATGATTCCACAGAGCTCCTGGGATTGATCTAAATATGCCAAGTACATCCCAAGATTGGCCAGAACATTCAGTTATTACAATGAAGCCAAATTACCATGGTGCAAAATGAAAAAAAAACATTTGATTGACCGAATGACAATGTTACTAAAAAAATCAAAATTCCGGATGAAATAGACAGTATTTTCCACAGAATCCTAAATGCTTGATATGCCTTATTACATGATTTCCGACAGTTTACCTTCACAGTAAAAGTGGCAAAAAGCATTGGTCACAATGTTAAGGGGTAAAGAGATAAAAGGTACTGCAGATGCTGGAGAATCCGAGATAACAAGCATGGGGCTGGATGAACACAGCAGGCCAAGCAGCATCATAGGAGCAGGAAAACTTGACGTTTCGGGCCGAAACCCTTCATCAGAAATGGGGGAGGGGAAGAGGGTTCTGAAATAAATAGGGAGAGAGGGGGAGGCGGATAGAGGATGGATAGAGGAGAGGATAGGTGGAGAGGAGGCAGACAAGTCGAAGAGGCGGGGATGGAGCCAGTAAAGGTGAGTGTAGGTAGGGGGGTAGGGAGGAGATAGGTCAGTCCAGGGAGGACGGACAGGTCAAGGGGGCGGGATGATGTTAGTGGATAGGAGATGGGGGTGTGGCTTGAGGTGAGAGGAAAAACAGGTTAGGGAGGTGGAGATGAGCTGGGCTGGTTTTGGGATGCGGTTGGGGGAGGGGAGATTTTGAAACAATGTTAAGTTCTGTTGCAAAGTCATGGAAGTGCATGAAAATATTTCTGTGCTCTACTTGAACTATATGAATTATCCTCTATGACTGGCACTTGCTGTAGTTTGTTCTATGCAGCTGACATCCAGAAGAAGTAATTGATCATTGTGTTTGATTTCATACAGAAGTCAATGTTGATTAGATCAGTTCAACATAACTTTAAGATAATTATAAATTTGGAGCTCTGTTGCACACATACATCATATCTTGCAGAAAAACAATATCATTAGTATTAATACATGATGTTTCCTCTTGCAATGGTGAATTCTGTACTTTGTTAAAATGATGATGGGACCATTGTCATTTCAGCTTGTTGGCATTCAGAAAGCTTAGTCCAAAAGTGGCTTGTAGTGCTATGACAATACACCATTCAGTTTCAATGAAGTTAATTGGATTCACAATGATATAATTGATCCACTTGGTGCTTCTGCTAGCATAGACTGTTTATCAAGTTAATTATATTTTGAAAGTTGTGATTTAGCATTAATTCTACCTATAGTTCTCAAGTTTTACACTTTTATTTTATGCACAGCCACAAGCAATCTTATTCCTGCTCCATATCGATTTTAAAAAAATCTGAAGCCATAAAGCTTTATTGTCACTGGATTTCTCTTCCCTTTTCTCACAGAAAGAGGAAATTGGTACTGAAATTCATTGCTTGAAGTTACCCTGGATACCTGTAAAATTGCATTCCAAAAAAATGACCATTAAGAAACAAAATATGAAATATCTGCCAGGTTTAATATTTAAACAAAACTTGGCAGTTAACTGTCAATCATTATTTGGTGCCTTTTCCGTGGCAACACCGCTACCATTCAGAGTTCACTTCCCACGAATCAGCATCCTCCTCTCATGCAGTATAAATCTTGGTTATCCCTTTGATTTGGTATTCTTGTGAATTGTCCATATGAGTGAAAAATGAAAGTGTTCAACAAAATCTGTGTTTATTCAGCAAATACTCAAAACATGAATGCTAATATAAATTAGTCGTGTAGGAACTCAAGCTAGTGATTTGTGGACATGGGTTCAAATCTCATCACCAGTGATACTGACTTGTAACAAAAGAATCAAACACTACAGATGAAAGTTAGACAGAGCTAGAAATATATAATAGGCACAATTTAGCATAGCAAAAATGTTGTGTTTTGGATCAAAAATCATTAAATAGTAATGGTCAGATGCCATTATTGACAGAAAACTGTTGATAGCATAACTTCATGCTTTTAGTGATGGGATATTGTCCATTAGCAACATATCTCAGTTGGAAAATCTAAGGTCAAGATCTATTTTCATTTGGAATTTACACCCATGCTTCTCAAAAATGGTGTTTCTAGAATATTGGAACCAGGAAATGCAAAACTAGCCCTGATTCTGCTAGCTCTGCATTCTGACATGGAATTTAGCTATTCCTCATTTCCGAGCAAGATCATCGAGGAAGATGGGAGTTACAAGAAATGATGAGCCCTTTCCCGAATTAGACATGCTCTACGCATATCTTTGAAGGAAGTGTATTTTAAAATATTCCACAGAATTCCATTTGCAAAGCACTTCATTCATACCCAAAGACTAATTTTAATTCTCGGTGGGAGTAGACAGATTTAAAAAGAGGGCATTGTTTGAATGCTGCTGCCCATTTTGGATTGAAAGAGGTAGTTAGTCAGTGGATGCAACAGAGGCTGCTGGCAACAAGATAAGTTTTACACTACATTATCCACGGTTATGATGTAGCAGATACAGCCAAACTAATCCAATATCTATCGTTATGAAGCATGTCTTTATGAAGAACATCCATAAGATACAGCTGGAGACCAGTTAAGGTAGAACCTATACCAAAAATGTTGACTCAAATAAATATCTCAGGGGAAATGTGACAAATGAAATGGAGTACGAAGGGAGTAGAAAGACCGGTGATCCAAGACATGGTCAAGACTCTAAATTGCTGACATGTAAGCGGAAATACCAACAGTAATATTATTTATTTACATGAATGAGCAGGGGTTCATTAACTTCCCGAGTGACAAGGGAGGAATAGACTCCTTTATTCGATCGCTCCTCCCTCTGTTGGTGGCAGAAAAGCTAAATTTTAAAAAATCCCACCCCTCAACAATACGGAATCCCCACAGTGCAGAAAGAGGCCATTCAGCCCATCAAGTCTGCAATGACCGTCTGAAGAGCATCCCACCCTTTTCCTGTAACTCCACATTCACCATATCTAATTCACCTAACATGCACATCTTTTGACTGCAGGAGGAAACCAGAGCACCTTTTGGAACCACACACAGACATGGGGAGAGCGTGCTAATCCCACACAGTCACCCAAGGCTGGAATCAAATACTGGTCCCTGGTGCTGTGACGCAACTGTGAACCACATGCCACCCAGATAGCTTTCCAAATTCCAATGCACTTATGTTTTAAAAGAAGCCAATTTAAATAGGCTTTCTTGAGTTAAAGAAAAGGTTTATTCGGTTCTAAAGCAAAACAAAAAGTAAAATGCAGTACACAGCCACACATATTAGAAATGAGAAATGTGTAAAAAGATAATAATTTTTAAAAATGTATAAATTAGTCTTGTTTGGTAAAAGAAAAAGAATCAGCAGGTCTACTGTGTCAGGTTTTCTCTAGCACTTTTGCCTTTTATTTCAGATTTCCAGTATACACACAGTATTTTACTGTTATTTTAGACAGTGAAAAATTGCAGATGGTAATTTGCATGATTCTGGCAATTTTGATGTGTGTAGTTGAGCAGTAGGTTTACGGTTCTGGGTTAGATTACATGAATGGAGTTGTCTGGTTTTCTGTTCAACTGTGTCCTTTGACTGCAGAATTGTTTCCAGCAATCAGGATGAAAGAGAAAGAGTGAGATTTTCTATCTTTTATCTACAAGTACAGTGACGTCTAGTAGATGTTCTCAGCTGTAAAACATGACAGCACACTCTAGCCCAGTAGCACTCAAACACCAGACTAGCACGCACACACATATAGAATGCTATTTAACCCCTTTTCTTGTGTATTCATGGCAGGGGGGCACAAAGTCATTTTTTTTTACCTAGACTGCTTTCTTATACTTCACATAATGTTGACAGTCTGGTATTATAACTAATGGGAAATGGTTTGGGACTTTACGTTCCATCTCATCCTTTGAAGTGCTTCCTTGAAATTCCTTGACACACCTCCCAGGTGTGACATTCCATAGTCTCTCTCAATGTTGGGTTCAATCAACATTTTTCATTTGCTCAACCACACTTTCAATCATTTTTGACTTGGATGTCCTTTTTTTATACAAATCAAAAAAACCTGTCTTACTTTAAAATTCAATATGTCCGTAAAGGTTTGAGGACTACCATCTGTCACCATAATAGTTCATAGCTGTGATTGCAGAGCTCAAACACATCTGTTCAGCCAAACTTTATCCATCAACCTGGACAATTCTGCTCATGAAGTTTACACATTGGATCGTCCTGTTTCTGACTAAATATCATGGACCTCAGAGATTTGCAAAGGGTTATTTTCGGTACAATACTGTTGCCTTAAGATAACTCTAAAATTGGACACCAAGGATGAAAAACGAATCTCACTTTTAAGTTGCCCCTTTAAGGTAGCAAAGCTGCCCAAGGCGCTTGAAAGAATTATTACTGCACAGTTTCACACCAACTTACAGAAAGATGTACAAGACAGCTGACCATAATTGTGTTTAAAGAGCTAGGTTTAATAGATTGACAAGCAAGATGAAGAGACTTAGACAATTCCAGCTGAAGGTACTACCACCAATAATAAAGTGAAGCTTCATCATTAGCATGGATTTGTGAGGGGTAGATCATGCCTCACAAACCTCATTGAATTCTTTGAAGAGGTGACCAAACACGTGGATGAAGGTGGAGCAGTGGATGTGGTATACATGGATTTAAGTAAGGCGTTTGATGAGGTTCCCCATGGTAGGCTCATGCAGAAGGTAAGGAGGCATGGGATAGGGGGAAATGTGGCAGATTGGATTCAGAATTGGCTGACCCTTAGAAGACAAAGGGTGGTAGTGGATGGAAAATATTCAACATGGTGCTCAGTTACGAGTGGTGTACCACAAGGATCTGTTCTGGGTCCTCTTCGATTTGTGATTTTTGTAAATGATTTGGATGAAGGAGTGGAAGGGTGGATTAGCAAGTTCACGGATGATACAAAGGTGGGTCACATTGTGGATAGTGCGGAGGGCTGTTCTAGGTTACAAAGGGGCATTGATAGAATGCAGAGCTGGGCTGAGAAGTGGCACATGGAGTTTAACCCTGAAAAGTGTGAGGTGATTCATTTTGGAAGGACAAACTTGAAAGCAGAATACAGGGTTAACGGAAAGATTCTTGGCAGTGTGGAGGAGCAGAGGGATCTTGGGGTTCATGTCCACAGTTCCCTGTGGACTACCCAGGTGGACAGAGTTGTTAAGAAGGCGTATGGTGTGTTAGCTTTCATTAATAGAGGCACTGAGTGCAAGAGCCATGAAGTTATGCTCCAGCTATACAAAAGCCTGGTTCGGCCACATCTGGAGTTGTGTGCCCAGTTCTAGTCACCTCATTACAGGAAAGAAGTGGAAGCATTAGAAAAGGTGCAGAGGAGATTTACCAGGATGTTGCCTGGAATGGAGGGAAGGTCTTACGAGGAAAGGTTGAGAGAGCCAGGGCTTTTCTCTTTAGAACGACGAATGATGAGAGGTGACTTGATAGAGGTGTACAAAATGATCAGAGGTATAGATAGAGTAGACAGCCAGAGACTTTTTCCTAGGGTGGAGATAGCTTTTACGAGGGGACATAGTTTTAAAGTGAAAGGAGGTAGATATTGGGGAGACGTCAGAGGTAGGTTCTTTACTCAGAGAGTGGTCAGGGCGTGGAATGCATTGCCGGAGAGGGTAGTGGAGTCGGCCTCATTAGGGGCATTTAAGCGGCAAATTGATAGGTATATGAATGATAGTATAAGGTAGCAGTGGAGGTTAGATAGATCTTAGGTTTCCGGTAAAAGTTCAGCCCAACATCGTGGGCCGAAGGCCTTGTACTGTGCTGTATTGTTCTATGTTCTATGTTCTATGAAGGAAATTGGAGTTGCAGAAGAGACCAGAATGGGAGAAACAGAGGTTTTGGAGGATTCCAGTGTTCAAGGAGGCTTCTGGAGATCTAACTGCTCGAGGTTTGGACAACTCGACTAACATTTGATTTAGAATTTCCATAGGGCTTCGGAAGTTCCATAAGTCGCCCAGGAAATCAAAAAAAAGGACAGGATTTGGAAGCCTTGGTTCAGAGAAGCATGATTTGTTAAAAAAAGAACTAATTGGACAAGATGCCTTTCCTGCATTTTGAATATCACTTTCTCATTGGTCAACCAAGGAACTGGACTCATAATAAGGCAATGTCAAAACTATGGGCAGGAATAGGCCTGCTCTGCCATTCAGTGTGATCGTAGCTGATCCCCTATTGTAATGTCATATTTCCACTTCCTTCCCATATTCCTTGATACCTTTAAAATCTTGAAAAAAATCTCTTTCTTGAATATATTCAGTGACACGGCCTCCACAGCCTTCTGTGGTAAAGAATTCCACACGTTCACTGCCTTTGAGTGAAGAGATCATTCCACATCTGTGTCCTGAATGATTCATCCCACATCCTGAGACTATGACTCCCGGTTCTAGATCTTACCAACCAAGGAAAACATCCTCTAAGAAGCTGAAATCCAGGAGTTGAAATATGAATGTCTTATTTATTGATAGTTAATGAGGCTAATTTGAAAGCTAGAGGCAAAATTAATGCAAAATTAATAGGGAGTATTAATTATTAATGGGAATTCCTATAGAGCGCAGGAAAACTGTTCTGAACAAATTTATTGAAATTTGCAGGCAGTCCCTGGGTTGCAAATTGGTTCCATTCTCGATTTCATTTGCAAGTCAATTTGTACGCCTGTTGGAACACACTGCAGGACAATATCAGGCAGCTGCCCGTAAGTACTGGAAATGTTCATGTGTCAGATCTTTAAAATTACACCCATGTATAGGACCTTGTTCATAAATCAGAAGTTCCTAAATTGGGAAGACCCCTTTAATTCCTATGATAATGTAAGCACATAGCCCTTGTCATCCAAATGATGAGACTTTTAATTTCTACATAAGCGATATTTCTTCCAAAATCCATTTCAAATTCAAACTGGTTTTGTATTTATGCAATCATTGAGTTAAATAGTGTACAGAATTTGAATTAAAAAAGACTTGCACATGCATAGAACATTTCCTTACTTATGGGACCTACTTTGAAGTGTGGTCCCTTTTGTAATCTAACAAATGCAGCGACCAATTTATACTCAGCAAGTTCACATGCACAGTAGTGTGACAATGTTGAATGAAGACTAAATACTAATCAGTTCACTTTCAATGAAACAACCATGAGACAAGTTACTTCAGAGGACCACAAGGGTCTTAACAGCTAATGGAAGGACAACACGGGATTCCATTGCTAGGAGTACTAACCTTGAATTTTGTCTTAGACTGAGATTTGAACCCAAAGCCTTCAAACACAGAGATGGGAAAGGTGCTGAGCCAAGGTTAAAACTGCTTATTAGAGGAGACAAACAAATATAGCAGGGATGGATACCAAAGGTGGTTCCTGTTCACAAATACATCTTCATCTAAATGGTCATGTGCAGTTCCCAGTCTAGCTACAAATCTCCTTATTAGACTCACAAACTGAATCCCTCATGTAATGATCGTTGATGCCCATTGCAGATGGACTCATTAATTAAGAAAACACAAGAAGTAAAAACTGGAGAAAACATTGCTCATTCATCCATTTCAAAGTGCCAATCTTCATAAATCAAATACTTAATTTTGTGGTGTAATATTGCACTCTTCTCTGAAAATTCAATACTGAAATGTAAATAAATGTATAATTCATACACACAGCTGCTCTTTTCAACCTGGATTTCACTTCGTATCATCTAGCTGAGAAGAAAGACGTTCATCACATTCTCCAAACTGCAATGTAATTAAAGTATATTTAGCTCACTGTATATATTTTGTAATAATATTCAAATGAATAAATTGGTTGGAAGAGCTACAGAAATATTGACTTGAACTATAACTCAGAAAAGAAATGGAAATGGTTTGCGTTATGTTATTCTTACCAAGACTGAAAGGATTTTTTCAACATATTTCAAGTGTTTTGCATTAATTAAAGTCAGGTGTTTGCTGCCATTTTGTTCTCCTGAAACAATTGCACAGAAAAATGCTTTCCTGAATATCATGATACAAAATCTACACTACTGAAGTGATTCGACGAAAGGGTACCATTCAACCCCCTGAGCCTGTTCTGCATTCAACTGAGTGATGGATAATTTAAATGTTAACTCAATTTATATCCTTTAATATACTCAGTCAATGTAAATCTACCTATCTCAGGTTTTGCAATATGTGATTCACCTCCAGTTTGAATAGTTTCTTGAAGAACAGAATTTCAGATTTCCACTACCATTTGTATGTGGGAAAATAGAAATGGCTGGAAAAGCTCAGCAGGTACGGCAGCCTCTGTGGAGAGAAAACAGAGTTAATGTTTCGGGTCCGGTGACCCTTCCTCAGGACAGTTCTGAGCAAGGGTCCCTTGACCTGAAACATTAACTCTGATTTCTCTCCACAAATGCTGCCAGAATTGCTGAACTTTTCCAGCAATTTCTACTTTTGTCTCTGAATTACAGCATTCACAGTCATTTCAGTTTTTAATTTACCATATGTATGTGGATTCTCTTCCTGACATCACCTTTAAATGGCCTCATCCTAGCTTTAAGATTATGTCACTTAATGGGGCCTCCTCCACCAGTGAAAATAGATGTTTTTTTTTAAATCCACTCTACTGAATCCTTTAATTATCATAAACAATTCAATGGGATTACTTCTTACATGGTATTGTCCAGAATATTGTTTTTAAAATTTCCTTACTCAAGGGAATACAAATCTATTTAGCCCTCATAGCTTTCCACTTCTGGTCCTGGTACCATTCTGGGGAATTGGTACCACACACCCTCCAAGGCCAAATATCCTTAGTGACATACAGAGCCTAGCACTGAATGATGTTATCCAACCCAAGCTTTACATAACCTTATATGCTGGTACACAAGACGTGCTAGAATCTTCTGGCACCAATGCAACCATAACTGTGCTTGCATGTATTAACATGTGCCCAGCTGGTTGGGAGGAGCAGTTCCAAGCCTGGGCTTTTCTCTATCTGGTTGCAGAAGGTGTGTACTCTTCAGGCAGAACCAAATCACTTTACCTGCTTCATTGCCAAGTCTACTCCCCAGCTAGAAGGAATAGTGACACATATTCGGAGCAGCGATCATTGTAATTTGGAGCCCATTGGCATCATTGACTCTGGAGAGCAAGTGAACAAGTGAACATGTCCTCTACTTCTCCAATGGAATGAGCAGCACCTTGCTTACCCATGAAGCAGGTTGGCACATATACATCAAAGGATGTAGAAGTGAGCAATATCTGAGGCACCTGGAGCAAGGATAATGTGAATGTGCAGCCTATTACCAAACCAAGCTGATCATTGGTGGGACATTGGGTGGTCCCTTGGATTCCTTTAGTTCCTGATCATCAATCCCTCAACTGAGCTAAGTTATACTGCAAACGTTATCCTAACCCATTTGGGAGAGAGGAAAAGGAGAAAGGAACTAAGCCATTCTAATATAACAAGCATGGGGCTAGATGAACACAGCAGGTCAAGCAGCATCATAGGAGCAGGAAAACTTGACGTTTCGGGCCTAAACCCTTCATCAGAAATGGGGGAGGGGAAGAGGGTTCTGAAATAAATAGGGAGAGAGGGGGATAGGATAGGTGGAGAGGAGGCAGACAAGTCGAAGAGGCGGGGATGGAGCCAGTAAAGGTGAGTGTAGGTAGTGGGGTAGGGAGGAGATAGGTCAGTCCAGGGAGGACGGACAGGTCAAGGGGGCGGGATGATGTTAGTAGACAGGAGATGGGGGTGTGGCTTGAGGTGAGCTTCAAAATCTCCCCTCCCCCAACCGCATCCCAAAACCAGCCCAGCTCATCTCCGCCTCCCTAACCTGTTTTTCCTCTCACCTCAAGCCACACCCCCATCTCCTATCTACTAACATCATCCCACCCCCTTGACCTGTCTGTCCTCCCTGGACTGACCTATCTCCTCCCTACCCCCCTACCTACACTCACCTTTACTGGCTCCATCCCGGCCTCTTCGACTTGTCTGCCTCCTCTCCACCTATCCTCTCCTCTATCCATCCTCTATCCGCCTCCCCCTCTCTCCCTATTTATTTCAGAACCGGCTTCCCCTCCCCCATTTCTGATGAAGGGTTTAGGCCCGAAACGTCAAGTTTTCCTGCTCCTATGATGCTGCTTGACCTGCTGTGTTCATCCAGCCCCATGCTTGTTATCTCGGATTCTCCAGCATCTGCAGTACCTTTTATCTCTGAAGCCATTCTAATGTTCTGTTTAGTTACCACTGAATTGTTTGTAACTCCCTTGTCTTCTCAGGCATTGGTTAAGAAAGTGTTAATACAGAAACTAGATGAAGTTCTGCCCACACTGACATGTGCCACAGGCACTCAGGAGAGGGAGGTGGACTTTAAGAATTATTAAGGAGTGTTTAGATGAATTTTAAGTAGTTTGGGGCAGTTATTTGGAGATAGTCACATCTTCTACTCTTCATATAACCATCAGTATTGCATAACTGTACAGATGTATTAAACCTTATCATGTTATCTAAGATAAGAGCTTCTTCTTCCAGAATTTATTTGTGGTTCACCCTTCATTACAAATACTAGAAAGCATCTAGATTAGAATAGAAATTAAGACTGGTAGCAACATTGTCTCTAAGAGATAGTAGGAACTGCCGATGCTGGAGTCTGAGATAACAAGGTGTGAAGCTGGATGAGCACAGCAGGCCAGGAAGCATCAGAGGAGTAGGAAAGCTGATGTTTCGGGTCGGGATCCTTCAGATTTTCTGAAGAAAGGTCCTGACCCGAAATGTCAAGCCTTCCTGCTCCTCTGATGCTGCCTGGCCTGCTGTGTTCCTCTATCTCCACACCTTGTTAACATTGTTCCTAAGTTTCCCAGGCCTTATCATCACTGGTATAAAACAGATTAGTCTTAAATGAGGATATAAATATTAAGATATTATAATATATTTAGATCATCAAACTATTTTTGCATGTAATCTGGACAAACAGCTGCATTTAGCTAATATTTAAAAATAGCTTTAATGCAAAAAGCTCAAGGTCACACATAGAATCTGTTCTGAAAAACATACTGTTATAGATTGTAAAAGAATATTTTCAAACTGTTCTAAATATGTGAAGATAGAAATTGGTAAGACATCAAAGGAACACTGCTTCATTTCAAAGTGTTTACCAAACATATTTGCATTTGAAACTTTAACTCTGATTTCTCTTCACAAATGCTGCTACACCTGCCAAGCTTTTCCAGCAAATTCTATTTCTGTTTCTGATTTACAGCATTTACAGTACTTTCAGTTTTTATTCAGTGTCACAATGGCACTTGTGTACGTCATAACAGTGAAAATGTTTCTGATGCCTCTCCGTCACTCTGGTTTGTAAAACACTTTCCCATGCACATGAGGCTGCTTTAAACATTATTGGCTAATGAGCTGTAAAAGTGAGCACTCAGAAGAATTATTAAGCAGTTTCCTTTCTCACTGAAAGGCATTTGACAAATAGTTCTGTTTGGTGAACACTGTGACACAATGAGAACTCACAGACAACCATATTGCTGAATCATGAGAATTACATCAAGGTGAACCTCTGACTATGTGAAATAGCTTTAAAAAATTGTGAGGTATCAGCCTGTTCCAGCACTTTTTCTGATTATCATTCCCATTCAGGAAAATGCAAAACAGGTATCGATTCTCCATCAGAGATAATAGGAACTGCCGATGCTGGAGTCTGAGATAACAAGGTGTAGAGCTGGATGAACACAGCAGGCCAAGCAGCATCAGAGGAGCAGGAAAGCTGACGTTTCCAGTCTGGACCCTTCTTCAGAAATTATTCTTCATCACCCACTTTACACCATGACAAAAAGCCAAAATCTATTTCACAGGATTGCTTGTGTAAGACATCATTGTTGCACTCTAGAGCTTTGTAGTGGTGCAGATGGAAAAATTTATTTGTTATACTTTTCTGGGATTTAGGAACCAGTGGCAAGGCCCAACCAGAAAAGCCCTAGAACTCAATGGCTTGCTGGGCCGGTTCCAGGGCAGTTGGGAGGCAACCACTTCACTGTGTGTCTGGAGTCACATGCAGGCCAGGCCAGAGAGAGAGATGGCAGGTTTCTTTCCCTACAGGGGCATTAGTGACCAGATGGACATTTAAAACAATTGAAGAGAGCTATCATGGTCACTATTCTTGAGATTAGCTTTATTTCCCCAATTCAACAATTGAATTTCAGTTCCATAGCTGCTAAGGCGGAACTTAAACTCATGTTCTCGTGACATTAGCCTGTGACCTGTGGGTTACTAATTGGGTCACACTATCACTACACCCATCAACTCCCCCCTCCAAAACGCAGATGTGAATTTCCAGAAACATGGCTTCATTTCTTGCTTCCCTTCTCACTAGTAGATTTTATTTCTGCCGTGTGCCAAGGGTTGCAGTAAAATAAGAGACTAATGTGGAGCAAAGAAACAAACATAATGTGTGGAGAAAAGTGGGTCCTTTGTAGTCTCTCTCTCCATTTTATGAGTTTTTAATTAATCGTCCAAATATTGTTTTCCATACAGACTCTTTGTTTACCACGTATTAGATACATACATTAACACTCTGTTAGATCTTCAGCTCACCCCCACAATCCCAGATCTTTCTACGTCATAAAAACCAAAGGAACTGCGGGTGCTGTAAATCAGAAACAAAAACAGAAATTGCTGGAAAAGCTCAACAGGTCTGGCAGTATCTGTGGAGAGAAATTAGAGTTAATGTTTCAGGTTGAATGACCCAAGGAAGAGTGCTGAGGAAGGGTCACTGAACTCAAAACATTAATTCTGATTTCTCTCCACAAATGCTGTCAGACCTACTGATCTTTTCCAGCAATTTATGTCTTTCTTTCTATGGAATCCTATGTAATCATTATAATACATTCTGATGCCTCATTACTCAATAGCCTCTTTTGTTCAAGACAATTTCTTGTCTAAAGGTGTAAAGGTCTGAAAACGTTAATACTGAGGAGTGCCCTAACACTGTCCATCACGATGATGTTGAACATACTTTAGTTGGGGGTGAGATGAACATCTTGAGATCTCAAAGGAATAATATTTACTGTCCAAATATTCCTCTTAGTCTCTGCAACAATGTCTGTCATATTAGTGTAACTTAAACTTTGTTGCCAACATGCAAAAACGATACCTTGTTTAAGACATTACGTGAGCAAATGGTTTTTTCTCTTCCCCACCAGACCAAGCAGGTCCTGTATATCCCTCCGCTAAATCATGGTGACAGCAAACCTACCACAGGTAGGTGAGGCAGATGGCTTCATACACACAGTGGTCAATGGTGAGGATTGCTCATGATGTGGAGGTTCCGGTGTTGGACTGGGGTGGGCAAAGCCAGAAATTGTATGACACCAGGTTATAGTCCAAGAGGTTTATTTGGAATCACACAAGCTTATGGAGTGCAGCCCCTTTATCAGATGCAGTGAGAGAGCAGGGCACACAGACACAGAGTGTATAGGCAGAGAAATCAAGGGCAGAGAGATCAAAAGATCATACGACTGGTGTGAGTGGAGTGTCAGATAATAAGTCCCTGCAGGTGACCGAGAGTGTTAGATGGTGTGTGAGGTGTCAATGTCAGTGCTGCGCTGTCATGACAATCAGGCAGAGCCATAGGAATATACAAAAGGAGTATAAAAGAGACATGTCAGATCATCGACGTGGATACTACCATCACACATGCAAACACCACTACCACATTATCGACAGGTACTCATGTGACATGGCCAATGTTGTCTATCTCAATTACTGCAGGCAGGGGATGCCTTGAGGCATGGTATATTGGTGATACCATGCAGAAGCTACAACAACAGATGAATGGATACCATGCAACAGTCACCAGACAGGAATGCTCCCTCCCAGCTGGGGAACACTTCAGCGGTCAAGCACCGACATTGACTTTATAACCACTTTACACACCATCTAACACTCTCGGTCCCCTGCAGAGATTTATCATCTGACACTGCACTCACACCACTTGTATGATCTTTTGTTCTCTGCCCTTGATCTCTGTGCCTATAAACTCTGTGTCTGTGTGCCCTGCTTTCTCACTGCACCTGACGAAGGGGCTGCACTCCAAAAGCTTGTGTGATTCCAAATAAACCAGTTGGACTATAACCTGGTGACTTCTGAGGATCGTTCATACAATATGGTGAGCAGCGGTGAGGATTTCATTTAGTTGTTTCGTACCACATGGCTGATAGTGTTAGAGGTCTGAAGGTTCCTTCAGTCGCAGCTTTATAAAAACTATGCATTGAGATAATCAGCAGCACGGAAGAGCTAAACATTCAAGGCCCATGTCAAAGTAAACATTGAGGTAAGATTAAACACAGCAGAATCCACAATCAATGGTAAAAGCATTCCAGACCCTGTAAGTGATACACAACAGGTGAAGAGTTAGGAACTGTCTGGAGCTAGAGAATTAGTTACTCTGAGGCAGTTAGAGTTTGTATTGAGTGCCGGGGATTTATAGGAATCATCCCGAGTCAGAGTTTGGACAGAGACAGAACAAACAACTGAGACTCTGTGAGTAAAGTTAAAATTCCTGGTGGGCAAGGGAAATCTTTTTAAAAATCCTGAATAAAATCCTGAAATCTCGAAGGAAGGAGAAGTACAAATAGCTCAGATTGAGCACCATCACCGTAGCACAAGTCACCGTGAGGAGTGTCGACAGTAGAGGAAATTAAAAGCCACAGAGTCAGTTCAAGCTAAAGTTGCAAACTCAGAGATGTAGCAACATCAAAATTAAAGTGGCGTATTCAAAGCGTAAGTTGACAAGATGGAAAGAAAAGGAACTCTACAAGGCTACAGAAAAGGTGGGAGATCCATTATTAAAATGATAATAAAAGTGAGAAGCATTTATTGAACCAGCAAAACAGCTGTAATGAGCCAGAAATAAAACATGATTAAAGCAGGTACTGTTATTAAAACCGCAAGCACCTGGATTAATTGACCAAAACCCGTTAAGGAAACGGGCATCATTTATTTAGGCCACAAATGATACAATTCATCTAGAGAAGCTGTGAGAGACGAATTTGCCATTTTTACTCCAAAACTGCAGGAAAACCCTTTGGCAGCAGCACAATCAGGTAAAATCACTGGAGAATTCAAACCTACTGAAGCCCTTAGTTGAAGGGTCAATAACACGGGGCACAATTTTCAGATGGAAGGCAAAAGGTTTATAGGGGGCTTGAGGAAAGCGGTTTTCAATCAGAGGGTGGGAGGTATGGAGTGCACTGCCTGAGAGGGTAGTTAACATGGGAAACCTCACAACCTTTAAAACACACTTGGATAAGCACTTAAAATGTCATAGCATTCAAGGCTATGTATTTGTGCTAGAAAGTGAGACTAGTGCAGATTTAGTGTAGTTTCAGCAATACAGAGCTGATGGGCCAAAGGGCCTCTTCTGTACTGTATGTTTCTATGATTCTATGATGCAAGGAAAATAAATATTCATGTTACAAAGACATGGTGTTAAAAATAATATTGCCAGCAAGATTTAATTTCAGTAGAACACAGAGACCAACATTTTGGAGAAAATAATTCTTAAGATACAGAATAGCTTCCAAATTAGATACTAAATCAGAAGCTAAATAAGCTAATGTATTTCTATATACAATTGGGACTGTAGCTGAAGATGTTATAGCTCATCAAGATATGAAAGAAGTAACAGAGGCTTTTAACAAAGCACTGAAGCCTTTCACAATTATTTTAATCACAGAACAAATACAATTGAAATATCATGGCATACAAGGGTATGGATTAAATGCTGGAAAATTGGTTTTTAATAGTTGGATATTTGATTATTGATATAGACACAATGGGCTGAAGGGCCTTTTTCCCTGTTATAAAATTTCTATGACTCTATGGTGTTCATGAAAGAGGATGATACAACAGATGAGTTTAATTTTTTATGGGAATCTATAACTAGTTTCAATAATGAAATCTGCAGATTAGTGGAAAAGCACAACAATAGCAATTTAAAGGCAGAGTTCATAAAAGATAGAATTGTTGTTAGAATTTCTGATAAGATTTGATCAGTTTTATTACAGTCAAAAGAAGATTTTACTCGAGAGAACCCATACTGAGATGGTGAGTGCATCTAATATCTGAAAACAGTATACGTTAATCCTGAGATGTAAAGATCAACATTATCACAAGAGATTAATAGAATCCATTCTGTTCTTAAAGTATAAAGCCACAAAAGACACATGTGAGAACCATGGCACATGAGTATCCAAGAGAGACACCAAATGCGGGGTCAGTTAGCTCAGTCGCTGGAAAACTGGTTTGTGATGCAGAGCGATACTAACAGCAAAGGGTGGCATGGTGGCTCAGTGGTTAGCGCTATTGCCTCAGTGCCAGGGACCCGGTTTCAATTCCATCCTCAGGCGACTGTCTGTGTGGAGTTTGCACATTCTCCCTGTGTCTGCGTGGATCTCCTCCAGATGCTCCAGTTTCCTCCCACAGTCCAAAGATGCACAGGTTGGGTGGATTAGCCATGCTAAATTGCCCATAGTGTCCAGGGGTGTGTACGTTAGGTGGATTAGACATGGGAAATGCCAGGTTATAGTGGAATGGGTCTATAGGATGGTCTTCAGAGGGACAGTGTGGACTTGTTGGGCCAAATGGGCTGTTTCCACACTGTAGGGATTCTATGAATGCAAAATTTCCTTGTCAGCCCCATTGAGCAAGAAACCTCACAGGCACAAGCAATGCCCAGCTATTAAAAATAAATGCTTTATCTGTAACATAATAGGTTATTTTCAGAAAATAAGCCAGCGTAAGACACAGGCACAGAATGAAGGAGTCAAATAGTGACCTGCGCAAAGATGCTAATGAGGTTGAACAGAATACAACAGAAAAAAGCCGAAAGTGTTCCCAGAGCAAACAGGAAAACCAGACCTAGTCTTTTCGCAAGAGGATATTTATGTCAATGAATATCTCATTAATTTGAAGCTTGATAAAGGGGCGAGTGCTACTATGTTAGCAGATAGTGGATCATGGTTGAAAACACACTTTCTACAGTCAACAACAGTGTGACTAAGGAGACGTGACATTTATGATTAAAGGGATGTTACAAGCAACTTTCTATCATAAGAGGCAGTAGATGGTAGGTGAACATATTCATATTTCACAATCAAAAATCCTCACTCTTAAGTATAGATTTGTGTCCTGACCTCATGTCCTCCAAATGACTATCAACACTAAGGAGAGTTCAGACTGTAAGAATTAGCATTGTTTGAAAATAAACAATGGCAGAGATTGCCAACCAACAGTATATTCCATTTCAACTATTAATAGCAAACATACAGCTGATGTAATTCAGAATGCAAAACAGCTTGGTGAACAAATAGTGATTAAAGATTCAAGTGTGATGTTCAATGATGAGGTGTCTCAGAGGAGAACAGTTCAAGCAGAGAATTTCACATCCTCAGCCTCCAAGGAGGGATCCTCTTTAGGAGGGACAGAGTTCATGCCAGGAAGGAAGGTACCCTTCAAATCACAGAACTGTGAGGAGAAGACGTTGGAGCCCTCAACACCATAGTCATGGAGGCCAAATTAAAGCATCCAATCTAATGAACATGTTAAATGAAAGAGTCTGCACAGTTCAGTACAGTTGTACTGGTAGATTGTGAATAAAGCTCAGCTCACTAAGGTTGAAGATGTGGTCTATACAACTGCATAAAAGCTACCATTATGGTACAAAATAAAACCATGCATCCCATCACATTGGTGTTGGTCCTCTGAACATTTTGACCTCAGTCACCTTTTTCCTTGTATACTGTTCACATTGTTTCTAGATAATTGTTTGTTGACATGCCTCCAGGGCAGGTAGGAATGGACATCCTGGTCCAGATGTAGGAGCACTACCACACCACAAGACCCCTTATTAAAATCACAGAACTGAAAGTTTAACTCCAGTCACCATCAATACTGCTGGACCTGCTGAGGAATCGCCATGTTTCTCCTCAGTTGTTTTATAGATATTTATGAAGTAACCTGTTGAGATGTGTTAAAATACATCTCTGGAGCAGGTGGGACTTGAACACTAGCCTTCTGGCACAGAGGGATGGATGCTATCACACAACAGCCCCTTGCACATTGCTTCTATTGAAATAGTCATACAATGGCTTCTTCAATTGAACCCATCTCCAGCACACTTCCAGGTAACACATTCCAGAACCTAACTACTTGCTGAGTGATAAAGTTTTTTTGTCACTCACATTTGCTTTCTTCACAAAATGTTTTAAATTTGTGTCTTCTAGCTCTTGATCCTCTTTGAGCAGGACCAGTTTCTCCCCATCATTTCCATCCATACTCCTCATAATCTTGAAAACGTCTATCAGATCTCCTCTTAGCCTTCTTGTCTCCAAGGAGATCAGTTCCAATTTCTCCAAATTATCATTATAACTGAAGTGTCTCATCCCTGAACCATTCTTGTAAACAAGTTCTGCACTCTCACCAATCCATTCACATCTTTCCATAACATGGTCCCCAGAATTGTACACAAAACTCCACAGAGTCAGAGAGTCATAAATCTGTACTGCATGGAAACAGACCCTTCAGTCCAACTCGTCCATGCCGACCAGATATTCTAAATTAATCAAGCCCCATTTGCCAGCATTTGGACCATATCCCTCCAAACCTTTCTTCTTCATATACTCATCCAGATGCCTTTTCAATGTTGTAATTGTACCAGCCTTCACTACTTCCTCTGGCAGCTTGTTCCATACATGCACCACCCTCTGTGTGAAAAAATTGCCCCTTAAGTCTCTTTTAAATCTTTCCCTTTCTCACCTTAAACTTATGCCCTCTAGTTTTGGACTCCACCACACTGGGGAAAAGACCTTGGCTATTCACACTATCCATGCCCTTCATAATTTTTATAAACCTCTCTGAGGTCACCCCTCAGCCTCCGATGCTCCAGGGAAAACAGGCCCAGCCTATTCAGCCTGTCCCTATAGCTCAAACCTCTTAAACTTGGTAACATCTTTGTAAATATTTTCTGAGACCTTTGAAGTTTCACAACTTCCTTCAGAGAGCAGGGAGACCAGAATTGAATGCAGCTAAGGTCTAACTAGTGTGCTTTATAAGTTCAGCATAAGCTCCTCACTGGTGTATTCTATGCCTTTTCTAATGATCCTTTATAAACCGCTCTTTGTACTTGTTCTGCCAACTTTAATGATTTATGAATGATGCCAGGTTTCTCTGTTGCTGCACACGCTACACAATAATAGCCTTTATTTTATACAGTCGCTAATGCCCTTTGTACCAAAATGTATCACCTTACACTTCTGCAATTGAACTTCCTTCACCGTCAGAATGCCAGTGCCTCTTTCAATTTCTATATTGTGTCTCTTACAGTTTACAAATCTTGAAAGTTTTGCATCTTTCATAACTTTTGAAATTCTCCTCTGAACACCAACATATGGATCATTTACATATATCGGAGAACTCAAGGGTCCCAATACTGGCCCATGAGGAAATCCAATACAAACTTTCTTGCTGCCCAATAAACGTCCATTAACCATTACTCTCTGTCTTCAACAACAAAAACAGAAGTAGCTGGAAAAGCTCAGCAGGTCTGGCAGCATCTGAGAGAAAAAAATCAGAGTTAATGTTTCAGGTCCGGTGACCCTTCCTCAGAATTAAGGGACGGTCACCGGACCCGAAATGTTAACTCTGATTTTTTCCTCACAGATGCTGCCAGACCTGCTGAGCTTTTCCAGCAACTTCTGTTTTTGTTCTTGATTTACAGCATCCGCAGTTCTTTCGGTTTTTAGCCTCTGCCTTCTATCACTCAGCCACATTTGTATCCATGCAGCTACTGCTCCTTTCATTCCACGAGCGATAGTTTTTCTTCCATGTCTGTTGTGTGGCACTACACTGTATACTTTTCAGAAGTCCATGCACACCACATTGCGGCATTGCCCTCATCAACCCTCACTGTTATCTCTTCAAAACATTCCGACAAATTGGTTAAATACAATTATCCCTTAACACATCCATGCCAAGCTAACCCATATTTTTATGTGATGATTCATCCACCCCGAACCACTGGAAGGGTTTAATGAATGTACAAAAATCCAGGGCATTGTCAGGAAGAAATTGCTTGATTCCAAGATCCAGGATAAATAATAAAGTGACGGTCAATAGGATAGCATTCTCCACAAAGGAAATTAATCAAATTAAAGGTCCTTCAGATGTCATGATCCACATCCTGCATGAAAGAAATCCAAAGGATTAAAGGTCTTGAGGTGTTAAGAGACTTGCAGACTTCACACTCACAGGAACAGAGTCAAAGCCAACATTTTTTAGTCCAGAAATCCAGCACTTTATGAAGTCTGAAGAGTTTGCATTATTTTGGGAAGATACAGAAAACTTCAGATTGTCTGAATTTGTGAAGTCAGAAGATTTTAGGAGATGGAGAGCTGTTAAATGTAATCATTTTCACAAATGGATAAATATTTATGATAGGAAAAAAGCTCTAGAGAAAATACTGCATAAAGGTATAAGTACCAGAAAGAGCTAATACTGTAGGGTGCCTTAAGCACTTCCCATTATCATGATGGCCTATGTGTCTATAAAAATCTCTTTGGGGATGTGGTCACTGGCTTCGCCAGTTTTTATTGCCCATCCCTAGATGTCCTTGAAAAGGTAGTGGTGAGTTGCCTTTTTAAACATCTGCTGTTGTTTGTCTGTTGTGGGTAGACCCACAATAACATTAGGAGGAGTTCCAGGATTGTGACCCAATGCCATTGAAGGAACGGCAATATATTTAAAGTGAATGGCTTAGAGTTATTCCCATATATATGGTGCCCTTGTCTATTTAGATGGAGGTAGTCATGGATTTGGAAGGTGTTGTCTCATGGTCTTTGATGAATTTCTGCAGGGCATCTTGTAGATGGTACACACTGCTGCCACTGCACATCAGTGGTGTAGAAAATGAACATTTGTGGATGAGGTGCCAATCTCAATCAAAATTAGAACCTTAGTTAGGCCTTATTTGGAATTAGAACCTTAGTTAGGCTGCATTTGGAATATTGTGTTCAATTCTGGTCGCCACACTACCAGAAGGATGTGGTGGCTTTGGAGAGGGTACAGAAAAGATTTACCAGGATGTTGCCTGGTATGGAGGGCATTAGCCATTAAGAGAGGTTGAAGAAACTTGGGTTGTTCTCACTGGAATGTCAGAGGTTGAGGGGCAACCTGATAGAGGTCTACAAGATTATGAAGGGCATGGACAGAATGGACAGTCAGAAGCTTTTTTCCACGGTGGAAGAATCAATTACCAGGGGCCATGGGTTTAAGGTGTGAGGGGCAAGGTTCAAAGGTGATGTACGAGGCAGTTTTTTACACAGATGCCTGGAACTCGCTGCCGGGAGAGATAGTGGAAGCAGATACTATAGTGACTTTTAAAGGCCGTCTTGACAAATACATGAATAGGATGGGAATAGAGGGATACGGTCCCCGGAAGGGTAAGGGGTTTTCGTTGTGACGGGCAGCATGTCGGTGTAGGCTTGGAGGGCTGAAGGGCCTGTTCCTGTACTGTAATTTTCTTTGTTCTTTGTTCTTTAAGTGAGTTGCTTTGTCCTGGATGGCACCTATGTATAACAGTTTTCACTTAGTAACTAACATGCACTTCATTTTGTTTGAAATAAGAGAAATAAGAGCTACTTCTCATTAGACTAGGAAGTGATATCTCTCAACGACACTATGCCAAGCAGACCCTGTAGATCTTCATCCTGAAAGAGGATGGTGGCAGCAATGCAGCAGACTGCCTCATAGCACATGGTGATCAGCAGTGAGGAATTAATACAGCACCGCTGTCTAAGAAAAGGGACTTGAGACCTAAAAAAAAGAGATTCCATAATGATACACCATTGAGTTGGATACAATTCGGTTGACAGGCTCTTTTCCATCCTCGAGAGATTGCAACCAGGTTATTTATTTTACTAGGAAGTTGCTAGCAACCAAACCATTAAAAAAAATGGCTAAATTAGATTGTTGTTTCAATGCTATGTAACCTGTAACAAGTGAATTCATTATTCGAGACATATACTTCAAAGAGCCAACATACACAACTTCCACATTGCCAGTAAACTGAAACTGGGATGGGGAAGATTTACAATGAGACACCCAGAAGATCACCAACAGTATGTGAATATTTAGTTGATGTTACCAAATTCCAGGTCTTTGAACTGAGAGTCACACACTGTCTGGCTGTTCAATCTCTAATCTTCTCAAAATCTGCGCTGTTTGCCTAATGTTATTTGTGACTCTTGGCATTGCAATAGGTACAAAGGTATGCATTCAAATCAAATTCTGAAGCCTTATTCGATACAGTGTAGAGCTGGAGGAACACAGCAGGTCAGGCAGCATCAGAGGAGCAGGAAAGTCAACGTTTTGGGTCAGGACTCTTCTTCAGAACTGAGGAGGAGGAAGAGAGCTGGGAAATAAATAGAGAGAAGAGGGATGGGGCTGGGGGCAGGTAGATGGGATAGTGATAGGTGGATGCAGGTAGAGTGTAGTGCGGATTAGTCAGTGGAAAGGTGGGTTGGATAGGTGTGAGAGAATGATGCCATACGTAAACTGGAGGAGCAACACCTCATATTCCACCTCAGAAGCCTACAGCCCAATGGCCTGCACATAGAATTCACCAGTTTAAAATCTCCCCACCCCCGGCCTCATCCTATGTCGAACCTTCGTTTCTCATCCCCGCCTCCTTGACCTTACATAACCTGTCCATCTTCTTTTCCACCTATCCGTCCCTCCCTTCCCACTGACCAATCCACATCACGTCCTACCTGCATCCACCTATCACCATCCCACCTGCCTTCCCCAGCCTCACCCCTCTTCCCTCTAATAATTTCCCAGCTCTCTTCCCCCTCCCCAGTTTTGAAGAAGGGTCCCAACCCAAAATGTTGACTTTCCTGCTCCTCTGATGCTGCCTGACCTGCTGTGTTCCTCCAGCTCCACAGTGTATCAATTCTGACTCCAGCATCTGCAGTTTTTGCTATCTCCTGAAGCCTTATACATTTGATGTTAATTCCACTTTCCAAAGTCAGCTCAAATGTTCCTCGCTGGTGGTTTGCAATTACTTAATTATCAAAAAACATCATTGCCTTGTCAAAGACACAAGTGATTGTGAGGATAAGAAAGTTATGAGAAAATGTGAAATGAATGTCATCCCATTAATATTTTCAATATTATAGGGGAGTAACAAACTCAATTCAAGAAAATTCCTTAATTATCTTCTATAGCTAAAGTTTCAATGGCAGGAGGCATCAATTCATAGTGAGGGAGTTGGGAATAAGAATGGAAGTCAAGTAGAACATTCACACCGTGCCCAAATGTAATAAAGAGAGGCGTTAACAAACCTCAAAACAGCAATGACTGAGGTTAATTTGTGGGTGTTCTCAGTAGAACAGTGTGACAAGTATTAAGTTACCTTGAATGTAAAAGAAAGAGAATGAGCAGACTCAGTGTTAGTCACAGGATGTCTGAGAGAGTTTTATATTTAGCGTTGTGAATAATTAAATATACAGAGAACACAAGAGGTTTGTAATCTGTAATTTTAGATGAAAGATTGTACCGTTATTGGGAAAGGTTTAGCTCTGTAAGGAAGAAGCATTTAATTGTTAAAAATAAATTCCTTTTGAACTTGAGTTTATTGCTGACAATGCATAGCTGTGGGTCCATTTAGAATTGGGAACTGGAATTCACAGAGAGGGAGCGTTATTAATAAATACTGCTTACCTATGACCTTTTCGTTTCTTTAAATCCTTTCTTTCAATGATGAGTAATGGTGACATTTAGTGATGTCTCTGACGACATCCCTCTGCTAAACTGTGCAGGGATTTTCAGACTCAATGTGTTCAAAAGATTCAAGTTTAGCAAACTGAAAAAAACAATAGAAACGTGAAAGCAAAGAATGAGAACAACAGCCATTTGGCCCATCAAACATCCTCCCAGTCAGAACAATGTGCCCAATCTTACGCAGTATCCTGAGGGATAGTTTTATATAATTAATCCTTGCTTAATACAGATTACCAAACATCTTTCTCGTATGTAACTGGAATAACTCCGGAAACCCAACTGGAAAAGAACATTGTTTATTGTTGATTACCAAAATAGAGCCACTACTTGTGGCATACATAATCTAGTCTCAACCCAGGGCAGACAGCTCTGTACACTCATCCCTGTGTCTGCCTTACCATTTTTCTATCCACAAGTGCTTTTACACCCAACTGAACAGTATTTTTCCCATCAGCAAATCACTGGACTATATTTTTTCTTCTCCTAGTAGCCATAACCAGTAAATCAACTGAGTTTCTAATTGAATAATTTATATGTAAAGCCCGTTAAGGGCAATGCAGACCATCCAAATTGAGAGTGGGGTAGGGATGGGGAGAGACCCAATCAAAATGGAATTGGGAGGGGAGATAAAGCACTCTCCGGACCCGAAACATTAATTCTGTTTTTTCCTTCACAGATGCTGCCAGACCTGCTGAGCTTTTCCAGCAACTTTGTTTTTGTTCCTGATTTACAGCATCCGCAGTTTTTTCAGATTTTACTCTATTTGTTTTATTTGACGTGTTTTATTTGATTTATTATTGTCACATGTACCAAAGTACAGTGAAAAGTTTTGTTTTGCAAGCAGCACAGGCAGATCATGCCATACAAGAACATGCAGATCATAGACAGAGTAAGGCATACAAGGTTAGAGTTGCGCAGGAGGTGCGCAAAAGCAAGAGCAAGCCCTGAATCCCCTGTGGTGCCCACCTCGTGCTTAAGGCATTGAGACCATTGATGGAACAGTGCATGCTCCTTTTGCAAGGACACCTCAGGCACAACATAACTGCAGAAGAGGGGCAGTCAGTCAGCAGATATGCTGCCACTTCCACAGCCCACTGCCTAGGCCTGTTTAACTCCTTAAGGTTTCAATGGTTAGATAAGAATGTAAAGTCACCATTGTTCCGGACAACCATAGGGCTACTCTCTCAGTAGAGAGAAATGACTGGTTCTTGTTTAACCTGAGTGTCACCACAACTCAGGCAAGGGGTGAAGTTGAGAGGGAAGGACCTTCATGGTAACCTTAGCCAGTGTAGATATTGAACACTGTGCTGTTAGTATCATTGCACGTTGCAAACCAGCCATCCAGCCAACTGCGCTAACCGACCCCTCTGGGTTCTGTTTGTTTTTGTGTTTATCCAGAAGTGTTATCACACACAACTGAACAGTCAAAGGTGAGGGCATAGTAGGGAGAGAGACAAATGTTTAAAACAAAATTGAGTTACAGGGAAAGATGGGAGCAATGCCTAGTAGGATTGTCATTGGACTGTTAAACTAGAAACCCAGTTAATGTTCGAGGAACCTAGCTCAAATCCCACTTCAACAGATTGCGGAATTTGAATTCACTAAAAATCCGGAATTAAGAGTCCAATGATTACCATGAACCATTGTCTATTGTTGGAAGAAACCCCATCTGGTTCACTAATGTCCTTTAGGGAAGGAAACTGCCATCCTTACCTGGTCTGGCCGACATGTGACTCCAGACCCACAGCAATGTGGTTGACTCTTAACAGCCCTCCTGACAATAATGGATGGGAAAGATGTGCTGGTCTAGCCAGCTATACCCTAATACCATGAATGGGTTGAGAAAAAAGTATGACCTGCATTACCCACCTCTGCATGCTTCCTCTCCAAGGATACCTGGCCATGAATGGAGCCATAGAAGAGGGACAGACAGTCAGCAGAAAAGAATCCCTCCACACCCCATGGCCTGGACCAATTAATAGCTAACTTGGCCAGGCGCAGGAGTAAGGGGTCTGCTTTTTTATTCCTTTTTTTAAAATCCAGAAGCACACTTACACACAAATGAACAGATATTTTTCCATCATCAAATCACCATGACTTTTTTTTTTTGTTTTTAGCTATTAACCAGGGTTTTGTTTCCTTTTTACTTTGTTCTTTTATATCTGGAAGCGTTTTCACACAGAACCGATTTTTTTTTTTATTCCCCATCACCAAATCACTGTGACTTTTTTTGATTTTAACGATTAACCAGGATTGGCTTTATTTTCCCTTTTATATTTCTGAAATAGTATCACACGCAAACAAACAGATCTCTTTCCTCTCATGAAATTACAATACTTTTTGTTGATGTTCCTCATTATTCTCCAGGTTCTGCTCTTTTATATCAACCTGTTCTGACATGTTCAGCCACACCTCTGGGGCAAGAGGAAGTTCAACACAGGCCTCCTAGCTCAGAGGTAGGGACAAGAGTCCTGGGGTCAGATGTAATTTTTTTTTCAAGTGTAATAACACACAGGGTCTGCTTTTTTTTTTAATCAATGTGGTCAGCGATATAATGATACGCCTCTGGAGAAGGTGGGATTTGATCCTGGGTCAGTGTTCAGAAGTAGGGTCATTACCACTGCACGACAAGACCCCTTGGAGGCCTGCATTTCCCTTAATATATCTAGAAGCATTGTCACATACAACCAAGTGGCTTTCTTACCAACTAATCACAGTGACTTCTTTTTTTGTTTTTAAATATTAACCACCACCAGTAAACTACTTGTGTAGCTAATCAGACATTTACATGCAAAGCCAATTAGGGGCGGGGGTCTGCTTTATATTTTTTGAATTTTTTTTATTCATTCACAGGTTGAGGGCATCGCTGGCTAGGCAGCATTTATTGCCCATCTCTAATTGCCCAGAGGGCAGTTTAGAGTCAACCACATTGCTGTGGGTCTGGAGTCACATGTAGGCCAGACCAGGTAAGGATGGCAGTTTCCTTCCCTAAAGGACATGAGTGAACCAGATGGGTTTTTTCCCAACAATGAACAATGGTTTCACGGTCATCAATAGATTCTTAATTCCGGATGTTTTTGTTGAATTCAAATTCCACCATCTGCCTTGGCAGGATTCGAAACTTGGGTGTCCAGAACGTCATCTGGGTCTCTGGATTAACAGTCCAGTGATAATACCACTAGGCCTGTTCAAAGATGTTATTGTGCATCACTGGAGAAGGTAGGATTTGAACCTGGTCTCTTGGCTGAGCAGTAGCCAAAACAGTGGAAAGATTTCTAAATATTGTGTGGCTAAAAATGTTCTCAAAATAGCAGCAATTGACAAGAATCAAAGAAAATTTGACTGACTCAAATATGGCTGCCAAGACTTCATTTGCGCTGATGGTTTTGTGACTGAAGTATTTTTATTCCACTTGACACTGCGTGATCTGATTGTGCTCCTTGTCTTTTTTTCAAAACTGTTAAAATCTATAAGACTTCTTAGTTACTGAATAAATCTCACACAAACAATCAAAACAATTTACTGATTGGTAACTGAAACATCAAATTCCAAGAATTTTTTTTTTCCCATTGATTGACTTTAACCTTGGTCCTTAACTTGCTAGTTGTCAATTTTGTCCTTAAGTAGTTGAGAAACTAGTGAATCCATTGACGTGGTGGCTCACGGTATTACTGCTGAACTAGTAACCCAGAGATCCAGGTCATGTCTAAGAGACCTGGGGTCAAATCCCACCATGGCAGATGTGGAATTTGTATTTAAAGAATCTGAAATTAAAAGTTGAGTGATCACCATGAAATGTGATAGGAAGTGGATCTCACCACTGCCATGTTGCTGTATACCCACCAGGAGTTTAGGTTCTCGATGAATTGGTTGAGGAAAATGCAAGATCAAAAACTGCCTTTAGTCTATGGGGGTTTCTTTATAACAGTTTACTACATATTGGGACTAGATACTTCAACACATAGTAATCAAAGATTTACTAGGCTGTAACCCTACCATTACTTTACTGAAATATTATTCCACAAACTCTACTGCCTAATGTTAGTTGGTTTACTCCACATCTTTCCAACGTCTTCCTATCTAACGCCACCCATACTGTACTATTTATGCCCAATGAGGATATGATCAGAAAGTTGCTCCAGGGTCCCAAAACACAATAGAGAGCACTAAAGCCAGCCCATAGAGAAAATTCCTCCACCATTTTCTTCTCTCCTCCACTAGAGATATTGACACAAAAGGAAAAATATATCTTGCATCTAAATCAAATTTTGACAGGTACATGAATAGGAAAGTTTTAGAGGGATATGGGCCAAATGCAGGCAAATGGTACTAGTTCAGTTTGGAAAACTGGTCAGCATGAACAAATTGGAATGAAGGGTCTGTTTCCATGCTGTATAGCTCTATAACTCTATGACTTTTGATTGAGGGAACTACCATCAAAAAGGAGAAAGCCCAATAAGATCTACCACCATCCATATTTCTGTTGACCAGCCCAACCTCCCCACACTGTCTCACTGCAGATTTAGAGGAACACTGTTCGCCTAAAGAGTTGTCAGCTAGTGGATACTATAGGAAAAGGGGGAGACAGACCATGGTGAGATTTGAAAATATAATTAGAATAGAGACTGATTAGAGAAGGTTCACTAGATTAATTCCAGAGATGAAAGGTTTCTGTTATGAAGAAATGTTGATCACTTTAGGCCTGTAATCTTTAGAGTTCAGAGGAATAAGAGGAGATCTAATTGAGGCATATTTAAGATGCTAAAGGGGGTTGACAGAGTAGGCAGAAATGATTCATTGTGTGGGATAATCTAGAATGAGAGTTCATAGCTTTAGACGAAGGGGCAACAGATTTAGGATAGAGATGAAAAGGAATTTCTTCTCTGAAAGGGTCATAAATCTGTGGAATTCATTGCCCCAGAGTGCACTGGATGCTGGGGCATTGAATAAACATAAGGAGGAGACAGGCAGATTTTTAATTGGTAACGTGTTATAGGGTTATGGAGAATGGGCAGAAAAGTGGAGTTGAGGGCAAGATGGGATCAGTCGTAATTGCATGAAATAGAGGAGCAAATCTGAGGGACTAAATTGCATACCCCTGCTCCTATCTCTTATGTTCTTAGAAAACAAGAATGAGAATTTTAAAATTGACGCATAGTTTGACCAGATCCTAATGTAGGTCAATGAGCAGACAGCAACTAGGAGAATAGGATTTGCTGCTTGATGCATGGGGATTGGTGATTTGGATGACCTCAAGTTTACAAAGGTCAGAATGTGGGAGATCAACCAGGAGTGAGCCCAAGTATTTGAGAAGACATGTAACAAAGGCATGAACAATATCTTGAGATAGCAAGAACTGCAGATGCTGGAGTCAGAGATAACAAAGCCCGGAGCTGCTCCACACCTCATTATCTTTGTCTTCTATGAACAATATCATACTTTTCTTCTAAAGCACAGAGCTTTCTGGGTAGTGAAGGACTCACTGAGCACTTTGTTATAAATATTAATGAAACCTGCTAATTTTGATGATGACAGCCTTTTGACATATTTGGTGTTTTGGCGGTTTTCCCAGGAATCTTAAATGTTCCTCTTGAGCAAATTTCAGAGTTTTTGAAGGAAGCAAATATTTTGCAATGTAATTTGTTCCAACCTTCTGCTCCTTCCATGTGTTTGTGATTGTTAACGGCATTTAACCTTAATCTCAGCATTTTGCAATTTTGATCAAGCAGCAGAATCTAGCTTTCAATTCTCCTCTCACTGAGGTTTACCCTCCTTGCTCCTGAATGTTTCATTCATAACTAGGATACAGCATTGCTGTCCTTAGCAGACCTCCAGTATTTCATCCGCATGATCATTCTTCACGTGGGAGTGCACAGACTGAATGTTAGCAAGATGACTGCCCATGGGAGGATTACAGCTGAATCTGATCCTGTTCCCACATAGTTGCTCGTAGAAATTACTCACAGGCAATCGTCAGTAGGAAGCTTGGCTAAGTTATCAACTTCTCCCAGCAGAACTGTTTTGGTTAAATTATTGAAACTCATCATCAGTACTGAATTTGGATTTTCCTTGTAAAGAAATATGCGTGCTGATCTAAGGCATCTATCACCTAAAAGGACAAGGGCAGCAGATACAAAGGAACACCTAAAAGTTTTCTTGTTTTCTTTAGGGCAAAGTAGGCTGAGGGGAGGACCTGATTGAGGTGTATATCATTATGGGGGGTATGGTGCATAGGGAGCAGCTGTTCTCTTTGGTTGAGGGGTCAATCACAAGGCGGCATAGTTTTAGGGTAAGGGGCAAGAGATTTAGACCAGATTTGAGAAAAAAACCTTTTTCATTCAGAGAGTAGTGGGAATCTGGATTGTACTGCCTGGGACGGTAGTGGAGGCCAAAAGCATTACAACCTTTAAAAGATATTCGGATAAGCATTTAAAAAAACAACAACTTGAAGGGCCAAGTGCAGGAAAATGGGATTAGCACACCTTTAGTGGTAGTTAGTGTTGGCGAAGACTCGATGGATCAAAGAACCTTTGCTGCGCTATATAAGTCTATAACTCTTTGACTCTAAGTTGTCTCCAAAGAACGCACCATCCCAACTGGGAGCTATATCATTGTTCCCTCATTATCACTGGGTCAGAATCTTGGAACTCCCACCTGAATTGAGTGCATCTGCACTCCAAGGACTGAAATGATTCAAGAATGTCCCACCTTCTTCAGGGCAATTAGGGATGGGCAATAAATGCTGGCCTAGCCAGCTGTTATCATGTAAATGGATAATTAAAGTGAAATGATGAGTTTTTTTTCGTCTAAAATCAGATCTGGGACAAGAACCACTAACCTCCCAAACTGAAAGAATTTCACCTTTGATGTACTTTCCACAAACCTTTCACATTAGTATTCAGCCTAAGGGATGGCTGTGTAATCTCATACCCAGAAGCACAGGTAGTATTGCCAAATCTCTGAAATAATTTGAAATAGCGATTAAAAACTTAACACACACTTAAAAATGGGGGAAAAACGTGAAAAAAACTGTTAAATGACAGTTCAAATAGATAAAAGAACATATTTTTTACATGTTTTCATTTTTAAGAGTTTGTTAGATGTTTTAAAAATGTCATCAGTTTTATATTCTGCATGCATGCGCACACATGAAAAAAAAAGAGGTGGGTATACACAGTTTGGCTGGTATCAGTAGACGGTCTCCTTAGGAATATGGGCATTGCTCCAAACTACTGAGAAACAAAACTGAAAGTAATACCAACCACCCCAGCAAGCTGAGTCATATAAATAACATGCAGGACAGAACACCAACACTTCACCGGAGGCGCACTGACGATGTTACCTAACAGGGTGATGAAATGTTTGCAACCAAACTGGCTCTGCAGAGATAGTAGGAACTGCAGATGCTGGAGAATCTGAGATAACAAGGTGTAGAGCTGGATGAACGCAGCAGGCCAAGCAGCATCAGAGGAGCAGGAAGGCTGATGATTCGGGCCTAGACCCTTCTTGAAAAAAATGTGTTCATCCAGCTCTACACCTTGTTATCCCACTGGCTCTGCAAGCAAGTCTACAACCTCATTCATGATCCGAGTTACAAATCTTCTCGAAAACTTTAAGTGGGCATTGCTAGCCAGACCAGTAATCATTCTTCAGCCCTCAATCACAGAATTACAAAAATTGTTGATTACGAAAAGAGGCTATTTGGCCCATAATGCATGCACCAGCTCTTCAAATGAGCATCATTTGCTCTTGAGAAGGTGGTGGACCTGTTGCTTAAACTGCTGGGCTTTGTGAAACAGAGATACTGCCACAGTGTTGTTTAGTTAGGAGTTCCAGCACTTGGAACTAGCAATGAAGAAATGAAGGTATGGTGACCTGCATCTCAGTCAGGATGCATTCTCTGGTATTTTGATGTTGACAGATTACAACTGCAGTAATTAATCATGTGAATAGAATAGAATAGAATAGAACAATCCTTTTTTGTCACTTGTACTCCAGTACAGAAGTACAGGAGTACAGTGAAAAGTTTTTACAATGGCTGCTTTTTAATGGCCCAACCTTAGGTACAAGTACCTCGGTACAAATCTTACACTATAAAAAAAAGTTGTTGTACAAGACGATTAAAAAGTAAGGTTTAACATTGCAACATTTAACATTTAACATTAACATTGTAAGAGTACCAAACAGCAGCAGCTCAGCACATAGCGCAGGACCAAAACTGTCCCACATCATACCAGCCTCTAGACTGCTCCTCATCGGCACTCAGCAGCAACAAGGTAACTTGTACTTTACTGGGATTCGCCTTCCTCAAGCTGCTCCAGCACTTGGGATTCCCCGATATAACAAGCATGGGGCTGGATGAACACAGCAGGTCAAGCAGCATCATAGATGCTGCTTGACCTGCTGTGTTC
>JAHRHZ010000041.1:6948779-6967289 GCA_024137785.1 Ginglymostoma cirratum
TAGATGCTGCTTGACCTGCTGTGTTCATCCAGCCCCATGCTTGTTATCTCGGATTCTCCAGCATCTGCAGTACCTTTTATCTCTTGGGATTCCCCACTCAGTTTTCTGGGGCTCACAGCCCATGTGGTGTACTGGCTCACTCCTTGCACTGTAGTGGCCTGTTCCCCACGCTGCTGCAGAGCTCACAGCCCACGCGGTGTACTGGTTCATTCCCCATGCTGTTCCAGGACATGCAGCTTCATGCGGTGTCCCAGTTTGTTTCCTGCTCCAGGGACTTGTGCCAGTAACTGCTGATACTCACCCTCTGGTGCTGAGGGGAAAGAAGGAAAAAAAGAGAGAAAAGAAAAAGAACAGGCAGAGCAGGGGAGATCTGGTAGGAATGCCTTACTGTGCTGCCATCTTCTCAGATAATCTCTTAATAAAATAAACCTGTAATATTTAGTCATATCTGTAATATTAAATAAATACAAACAGAAAATGTGCAAGGAATTCTGCAGATAACAAAGTGTGGAGCTGGATGAACACAGCAGGCCAAGCAGCATCATAGGAGCAGGAAGGTCTGGCATCATCTGAGGAGACAGAAAGTGTTAATGTTTCAACTCTAATATGACTATTAACTAAATAGTTACATCCTTGCACAGATTGCTTGTCAATCATTCTTTAAGCATTACACTTCAAAAATAAACTCAAACGTCATGAATTCTGTTCCTATATCTTATGGTCTTATGATGATATGCAGACAACGCATAGTGAAAAATGTGTCAATTGACCAGGGAACTAATCCCAAAAGTAATTTACAAAACATTTCTAAACGAACTTGAAAACTTGCAAATGTTGCAGATTTGCAAAAGATGTATTGACAGAATGATGTTATGTGTATAATATAGATTCTGGATTTTGAACTTGTAGCATTTTGGTTTTGGTTTGTGGGTATGTGAGTTTTAATGATCAAGTTGTCAGCATTTTGGGAGCTTTTTTTTTGAAACCGTACGCCAGACGGAGTCCAGAGTGTTATTTTGTGTGCAGTGGGGGAGTTTTACAAGCAGACAAGTTAAACACTGAGAAGCATTAGCTTGTTTTATGTAAATAAGAATCTGGACATATTTGCTTAGCAAAAGAAAACAATATAGTTTAAAAGCTTTTTTGTTTTTGTTCTAGTGTGGAGTGGCCCTGGTGGAATTAAGCAATATGTTCCTCCTGATGAAAGATATAGGTTAGAACTGTTAGAAAATAGGCTACCTTCGTACTAGAATTTTAATGCAAAAGCTCCACAATCAGAATGATTTGGTTGAAACTCTGCTATTTAAAGCTGAGAATGTGTAAGATCAGTGGTGTGAATAACCAAGAAAGGGGCTACCAATCTTTCAAGACTGGTAAATGAAAGAAACAGTTTAAGTCAAACCTATAGAAATTTAGAGTAGGGATTCTCTCAGTGTTTGAGTACTGCAAAGTGATAGTGTTGGGATTGATGACATTGTATTTTTACTCTGTGTTTCAAAATCTTTCAAGTGGTGAATATGAATAGCTTGGCCTATTTCATAGAATAGAACCCCTACAGTGTGGAAACAGGCCATTCAGCCCAGTGAGCTCCACACTAACCCTCCAAAGAGCATCCCACCCAGACCCATCCTTGTAACCCTGCATTTCCCATGGCTAACACACATAATCTACACATCCCTGAACACTATAGAAAATTTAGCAACACCAATCCACCCTAACCTGCACATTTTTGCACTGTGGGAGGAAACAGGAGCATCTGACAGAAACCCACACAGACACTGGGAGAATGTACAAACTTCACAAAGACAGTCACCTGAGGGTGGAATTGAAAGCGAGTCCCTGGTGCTGTGAGGCAACAATGTTAACCACTGAGCCACCGTGCCGTCCTATCTTCTGCTCCATTGCATAAGATTATGGTTTATTGTTTAAAACAGGTCTGTGGCATTATGTGCTTGTGTTTCAATGAAAGACCAACATCGTGAAAAAAAATCAATTAGATTTCTATTTGTGCTCTGACTGGTCCATTAAAAACATCAGTTGTGATGATAGCAAGAATGAAAAGTATTCATATATGTACACACTATTTGCTTGTTAGTGCAGATTGTTTTCGTGTGTACCTTATGATAAATTTTGTAATACAAATATAGTGGAAAAGTAATCATTCCAGAGAGTAGAGTTAATAGATATTTTGGGTAAATACATGCTATATATGTTGCATGCTCACATAAATATGTTAGCTCAGATTTTGCTGGAACCAGGAATCTTGCAAATAAAAACAAAAAATATTGGAAACACTCAGCATCTGTGGGAAGCTCTGATCAAAGTTCATCTTGGTGTGAAACAGAAACCTTGACTCTCTCCACAGCTAGTCTTCTGAGCATTTCGAGAATTTTTTTGACTTTATTTGAGATTTCCAGCATCTACAGCCTGTTGTTTATATGTCATATGGCATGACCTATCTGTCAGGTTGTTTTCTTAAGCACAGAAATTTTTTACCCCAAAAGCTGCTAGAAATTAAAGCTTAAAATAAAACCGTGGAAATTAACAGGACAGCCAGAAACATGGTTAACGACTACACCAACAGTCTAACTCCTTAAATGCTGAGACTGAAATGCAGGGAAAGAACTAGAGGAACAGGAGAGGGAAATAGGAATTAATGCTAAATCAGGTGCATGAAATAAAAGAGTGGGAATGAATTATTGAATAAAATGAGAAAATAAATAAACAGGAAGGATCAGTTTTAAAAAGCAATTTGCATTTAAAAACCTCTTAGAACAATTTACCTGCAAGAATGAGACACCCTTAGTTTCAATTACGTTTTTCTAAGATGGAGGTTGAAGACAATCCAGCTACGTAACTGTGTTCGTTAAATATTTCTTTACATCATTAAATATCAGCCCTAATTTTCTGTTATAGTATAAAACAAAGAACTGCAGATGCTGGAAATCTAAAACAAAAACAGAAATTGCTGGAGAAACTCAGCAGGCCCAGCAGCATCTGTGGAGAGAAAACAAGTTAATGTTTCAAGTCCAGTAGGTCACTGCATTCAAAACATGAACTCTTTTTTTTCTCCACAGAAGCCTCCAAAGTTGCTGAGTTTCTCCTGCAATTTGTGCTATTGTTCCTAATTTTCTGTGGTGGGTTTAATCCACTTTCTCATTGTAATTGCAGCAGAATCTGTGAAATAAGGAAGTTGAGGCTGAATTTTCCCATGGCTTATAAAGAAGCAATGAAAATCTTCCAGCAACTTACCACAATCCACATCCTATCTCTTACATGCCCCAAATTATTGAACAATTAGACCAATAATGATAGAGGACACATAGGACGCATTACCTGAAAATTAGGGCCAGGCCATTCAGGACAGATGTTAGGAAGCACTTCCACACATGAAGTGTGGTAGAGGTTTGGAACTCTCTTCCGCAAAGGGCAGTGAATGCTGGATGAGTTGTTAGTGTTTTTCCGTTAAGCAAAGATATTAGGGGATATGGTCCAAAGACAGGTATATGGAGTTAGACCACAGATCAGCCACAGGCTCAAGGGGCTGAATGACCTATTCTTGTTCCTATGTCCCTATTAGATGTCACCACTACTTATACCCACAAACTCTAATCCATTATCCAAACTCTTCAATTCCAATTCTTTCCTTTTGCAATTAAAAAATAATCACAAGCAGAAACAAAGGAAACAAACAGACACAGGTGAGGTGATTTATGAGGTGGCTTAATTTTCCGAATGCAGCAAGCGTTTTGGCCAGATTCAAGCTGCTTGTGCTTATATTCCAATCAGAAAATCTAGGTTATTCATTGATGCAATATGCTCCTTTCAGTTTGATAGTAACAAAAGCATTACGAGGGTGCACATTTTATTGTTTTAAAACATAATGCCCAACTTCACTGCAGTTTGGTTTCTTGCAAAAATGGAATCAAAATGAAAACGCTATCAAAAACAGACTGGAATCCAGGGGTAAATCTTCTAAATTATTTCTATAAGATCGATACTTTCTGCCTGAATTCAAGAATGAATACAGCTTCAATTAGAGAATGTTGATACATCTCTATTTTATGAAGTAAAACACTCTCTGTTGATCATGAATGATCCCTGTGATGTTTGAGAAATGTAGGCCAGTTCACCCACTGAGGTTGTTTTTCCAAACAGTAAGATTGATCATTCTGTGACTGAACACAATAGACCCATCTTCTCCAATATCCCAATACCCAATGTCTGACCCATCTCCAGCACTTCTGTCCTCAATCTTCCCTCCCATGATAGCAATAGGGTCTCTTCCTCTTTACCTACCATCCTACCAGCATTCACATCCAGAGAATTATTAGACACCATTTCCTTTACCTCCAGTGAGATGCCACCACCAGACACATATTCCCCTCCTTGCACTTGTCAGCTTTCCCACAGGGACCGTCTCAACCCAAACGTGTACCACCTCAAAGGACAATGTCAACGGATGCATGGGAACACAACCACCTATTAATTCCCATTCTGGCAACACACCATTCTGACTCGGAATTATATCGATGTTCCTTCACTGTCGCTGGGTCACAATTCTGGAATTCCCTCCCTAACAGCACTATAGCTGTACCTGCACCAGTGTCTTCTCAAAAGTATGAGGGATGGGCACCAAATGCTCACCAAGCCATCAATGGACACATCCTGTGAAAGAATAAATACAATCAGATTCTTACACACATGGAAGGAGTCCATTTGACTTATTGAGAGACAAAATTAGGGAACATTAATTCTGCTACCTGTAATAAAATACAGCAGTTATTAAATTGTAAATGTATGTTTTTCTTATTTTAAGCTAGGTAAGTTCATTATATACAGCCCAGGATCTGGTCTACAATGCCTGAAAGTATAGTCAATATGAACTTGCAATAGAAAATCGTTTAAATACTTGAAGGAGAGAAAGTCTGCAGTGCTGTTGGGATAGAATGGGGGAATGGGTCAAATTGGATTGTTCTTTCAAAAAGCCAGCACAGGATAGCTTCGAGAAATGTAGGCCAGTTCACCCACTGAGGTTGTTTTTCCAAACTGTAAGATTGATCATTCTGCGACTAAACACAATAGACCCATCTTCTCCAATATCCCAATACTCAATGTCTGACCCATCTCCAGCACTTCTGTCCTCAATCTTCCCTCCCACGATAGAAATAGGGTCTCCTCATCTTTACCTACCATCCTACCAGCATTTACATCCAGAGAATCATTAGACACCATTTCCTCTACCTCCAGTGAGATGCCACCACCAGACACATATTCACCTCGTTGCGCTTGTCAGCTTTCCAACAGGGACCGTTCCCTTTGGGACACCTGATCCACTTCCCCTCTACTCCAAAACCTTCCTGAAGCCCCATGGCACCTTCCCATGCCACTAGAGAAGGTGTAACACCAGTCCATTTATTTCCTCCCTCCTCACTATGCAAGGCCCCAGATACATTTTCCAGGTGAAGCTATGATTTATCTGCACTTCACTTGATCTGGTCTGCATTTGCTCCCCACAATGTGGCCTCCTCAAAGTGTAGGCTGGACGGCCACTTTGCAGATCACTTATGTTCTGCCATTAAAAAGACCTTGAGCTTCCTGTTGCTTGCCACTTCAACACACCATCGTGTTTCCTGGCAAACATCTCTATCTTGGGCTTCCTGCAGTGCTCCAACAAAACTCAGTGCAAGCTGGAATAACAGTATTTCATTTTCTGCCTGGGGACCTGCAGCCTTCTGGACTCAATAACTGAACTCAATCATTTTAGTACCTGGGTACCTTCCATCCTCAGTACTCCAATACCCACACACCAGGCCCTATTATCACCTGGGCTGCTACCACAAACAACCCATTGTCAGCCACAAATGGGAAAGGCCATGGCCTCGTGGTATTGTCACTACACTGCTAATCCAGCGATTCAGGTACGTCCTGGGGACCTGGTTTCAAATACCGCCACAGCAGATTGTGGAATTGAATCCAATAAAAAAAATCTGGAATTAAGAGTCTAATGATGACCATGAATCCATTGTTGGAAGAACCCATCTGGTTCACTAATGTCTTGTAGGGAAGGAAACCACCATCCTTACCTGGTCCACATGTGACTCCAGACCAACAGCAACACCCTCATCCCATGAATGAATAAAAACACATTAGCAGCCATTCATTCTCCCAGGCTGACTTTTACTCTGTCCTTTCTTTGCCCAACTATTTTTTACTCTCTGGGCTCTATCTCCGTCCATTGTTGACTCTTTCCCTCTCTGCCCACATCTACTGTAGCACATATACCAACCTTTTCCTAGCTACAGTCAGTTCTGAAGAAGGATCACTGGACCCGAAATGTTAACTCTGCTTTCTCTCCACAGATGCCGCCAGACTTGCTGAGCTTTTCCAGCAATTTCTGATTTTGTTCCCAAAATCTTCAGTTAACAAAAATCTATCAATCTCAGATTTAATTGATCTAGCATTTGCAGAAGAGAGTTCCAAACTTCTACCAACATTTGTTGATGGATTTGTTTCCAAATTTGTCCCTGACCCTTGATTCCCTAACTCGAGGAAATTGTTTCTCTCAATCTACCCAAATAATTCACTTCTCATAGTTTGAAAACTTCAATAATTCCTCTTGTTGTTCTAAGTTCTGGGAAATACAACCACAGCTTGTTTATGTTCTCCTTATGATTTAATGCTTGGAACTCAGGTATCATTCTGTTAAGTCTACCCTGCAGTCTTTTCCTGACCAATATTCCTAAATTGTGCTGTGCAGAACTGCTTATAGGATTTCTGCATAGTGTAGGCTGTACTTTGTACAGCTGAACCATAACTTCTACGAATTTGCCTTCTCCAGATGTGAAAAAGATAGCATTATATTTGCATTTTCAATTGTTTTCTGACCTTTTAATGATGTGTGTGCTTGGGAGCCCGAAAATAGTGGAGGCCACCCACTGTTTTTAACTTCTCACCGTTTAGAACCTTACAAAGCTCTTCCGGCAGAGCTAAGAAGTACGACAATTAATCAGAAAAAGTCTTTCTTAATTATCAGATAGATCAGACAGTGCATTTCAGTCACTCCCGGAATGCTGCTTAATCCCATTAAAAAGGAAAGTAAATGGCAAAATGTCAGAGTTTAATAAATTTGTTTTTTAATCTTAACAATCCGATGTGTTTTATCTTTCTGGAAGCGTTAAACCAATTACCACTGACTTCATTTCTGATTAGACAAAGTAACCAAAGCACCTGAAAGTCTCTGGTAGCTGATTGAATTAATTCCTGACAAGTGTTAACATTTGTCAGAAGATTGAATTTAAAAGAATGACAAATATAAAGAAAGGAGAGCATTGCGATTGTGTGAGAGAGTCCTTCATCCAACCATTTCCCAACCAAGATCTAGTTCACAATATCACATTGGGATTTTTAATTTGCAAGCCCTAATTTTACCCCAGTGCCAAGCCAGTTCATCAGTTTGGCAGAGCCTGAAAAGGCAGGCAGCCAGAATTTGCTAAACTCTTCCAATTCCGGCCCCCAACATATCTCCATCATTGATAACTATGCCTTCAACATGGTTCTTGGTTCTGAAATTCCATATATCTGTCTACATTTAGGATGCTCCTTAAAACCTGCCTCATGGGCGACATCTTTAGGTATCATTCAAATATATCCAAAATAAAACAATTGCAAATGCTGCACATCTGAAATGAAAACAGAAATTGCTGGAGAATTTCTGCAGGTCTAGCAGCATCTGTGGAGAGAAAACAAAGTTCATGTTTCTAGTCCAGTGACCCTTTTTCAGTTCTGGATGGTGTCAAGCATCTGGAGTTGGAGCTGCACTCATCCAAGCAAGTGGGGAGTACTGTACCACACTCCTGACTTGTGCTTTGTAGGTGGTGGACAAGATTTAGGAAGTCAGGAGGTGAGTTACTCACCACAGGATTCCTAGTATTTGACCTGCACTTGTCTCCACTATATTTGTATGCCTCGTCCAGTTGCATTTCTGGTCAATGGTAACCCCCAGGATATTGATAGTGGGGTATTCAATGATTGTAAAGCCACTGAATCTCAAGAGACAATGATTAGATTCTCTCTTTTCAGAGATGGTCATTTCTGGAATTTGTGTGGCATGCAAGTTACCTGTTTGTCCAAGTCTTGCTGCATTTGAACATGGGACTGCTTCGGCATCAGAGGAATCGCAAATAGTGCTGAACGTTGCGCAATCATCGAGGAACATCCACATTTCTGACCTTGTTTGAGGGAAGGTCATTGATGAAACAGCTAAAGATGGTTGGGGCTAGGACACTACCCTGAGGAACACTTGCAAAGATGTCCTGGAGCTGTGACAACTGACGTCCAACAACCACCACCATCTTCATATGTGCATGTATGTCTCCAACCAATGGAAAGTTCTTCCCTTTATTTCCGTGGTTCCAGTTTTGCTCAGGCTCCTTGATACCAAACTTGGCTGAATACAGCCTTGATGTCAAGGGTTGTCACTCTGTCCTAACCTCTGGAATTCAGCTTTTTTGTCCATGTCTGAACCAAGGCTGTAATGAGGTCAGGACCCTTAATGAAGAGTCTAGGCCCAAAACATCAACTCCCCTACACCTTTGATGCTGCCTGACCTGCTGCGTTCCTCCAGCTCCATACTGTATCAACCGTCAGACTCAGCATTATTTGGAGAATTGCTGGAAGCATTCTATTCCAATCACAAGCCACTAATAATCAGTACCATGGCATAAGGCAGTCCCTGACTTCCTTCTATCTATGATATCAAGGCGTGGGGCTGGATGAACACAGCAGGCCACGCAGCATCATAGGAGCAGGAAAACTTGACATTTTGGGCCTAGACCCTTCTTCAGAAATGGGGGAGGGGAAGAGGGTTCAGAAATAAATAGGGAGAGAGGGGGAGGCGGATAGAGGATGGATAGAGGAGAGGAGGCAGACAAGTCGAAGAGGCGGGGATAGAGCCAGTAAAGGTGAGTGTAGGTGGGGGGGTAGGGAGGAGATAGGTCAGTCCAGGGAGGACGGACAGGTCAAGGGGGCGGGATGATGTTAGTAGATAGGAGATGGGGGTGGGGCTTGAGGTGGGAGGAGGGGAAAAGGTGAGAGGAAAAACAGGTTAGGGAGGCGGGGATGAGCTGGGCTGGTTTTGGGATGCGGTTGGGGGAGGGGAGATTTTGAAGCTTGTGAAATCCATATTGGTACCATTGGGCTGCAGGGTTCCCAGGCCGAATATGATTTGCTGTTCCTGCAGCCTTCGGGTGGCATCACTGTGGCATTGCAGGAGGCCCAGGATGGACATATCATCTGAGGAATGGGAGGGGGAGTTGAAATGGTTCGTGACTGGGAGGTGCAGTTGTTTGTTGCGAACTGAGCGCAGGTGTTCTGCAAAGCGGTCCCCAATCTCTTCCTTCTATCTATTTTCACTTTCCACACCTCTCTATAGATCATCTTGCAACATTCATTGTGCTATGTGTGCTATGTAAATTCATTTTTAAAATGTATTTTCCAAACTTTGTTAGTTGCAAATTCCACCCTAAAATGCCTTCCTTATCTATTTCAAAAATGTTGCCTGTGTCACCTTCCATTCCCCATCCAAACATGTTTGTACCTTCCATGTACTCCTACATACACCAGCTCCTCCTTTACTTACACAGAAATGAGCTTCAAGGGCACATCCTATTCACTACCGTAATTGCTTCATTCTAGCTCTGCATCCATCATTGCCTTTCCTCAGACACCAGTGAAATATTTATGAAAACCTGCAATCTTATTTTTGGAGGGTAAAGGCTTGAAGAAATCAAGGGCAGGAGGCATGTGAGAACTTGGTAAAAAAAGAACAACTGAAAGAACTGCAGATGCTGTAAATCAGAAACAAAAACAGAAGTTGCTGGAAAAGCTCAGCAGGTCTGGCAGCATCTGTGAAGGAAAAAAAATCAGAGTTAATGTTTTGGGCCCGATGGCCCTTCCTCAGAACTGAGGACCCAAAACGGTAAGTGATTATTTTTTCACAGATGCTGCCAGACCTGCTGAGCTTTTCCAGCAACTTTGCCTGTATATGAGAACTTGATGTTGTTTCCTGTAACCTGACATGACCATTCACATTGTCCCTCCATTGTCACTAGGCCAAAATCTTGGAATTCTGTCCCTAACAGCGCTGTGGCTATACCTACACTACCTAGCCCATTCATAAAGGGCAATTAGTTTGGACAATAAATACTGTTTTTGCCAGTGACATTTCCATCTCATGGTCGAATCAGAAGCCCTCCAGATCATCTAAAGCTGTCGTTCTGCCTTGCAATAAGATCCTCACCATTGTCTTCAGATCCTTTCCCCTATCTTGGACACTTTGTCCCTCTTTCCTGCTCCCCATAACACTGACCTTCCATCTGCTCCATCCAGGTCAGTGGATTTAGCCTAAATCTATCACTCATGCCTCTACCTGGCCTTCTAGTGTTATGGCGTTTAGCTAATTACATGCTAATTTACAGAATCCCATTCCCAACCTCTTCCATCACTGTACTGCTCTCCTTCCCCTTTTTCAAGAGCATCCACTCAGTAAGATTTTTAATCACTTCCCTGCATTTTCTTTTAAAGGTTTCAAACTGTCCTTTTCTTCCCCCCTCAGTGAGGGTTGTTTATCAGTTTAAAGAATGTTACATTAATTCAATTTGTCACTAAAGGATTAACAAGGCTTTTCACACTTAATGCTTCCTCATGTTCCTATCACACTGTGCAAAGATGGGTGAAGGGCTCAGGAATAAAAGTAATGGAGGAAAAGTTATAGAAAATAATTAGAGGCTTTCTATTAACAGACAAACATCACCATTACTTCATAGATATATATGGAACTACAGGGAAGCTTTTATGAGTCTTAAAATCTCAATGATTTTAATACCACTATCTTCACTTCCGCACGTTATTCACATCCTGGAATTAACAATTATGCACTGCGGCTATAATTTTTTCTGTCACAGGATATTTCCTGATTTGTTGTAGCTTAGCTTAAGTCTGTAGTCTGTGGCAGAAAGTGAAGAGCAAAGAACAACACAACACAGGAGCAGGCCTTTTTGCCCACCAAGTCTGTGATAATTCTAGTCCTTATTTAGACACACTACTTATTGCCCACACATCGTTTCTATCCCTCTGTTCACCTCCTGTTCATAGTCATAGAGTCATACGGTCATACAGCATGGAAACAGACCTTTCACTCCAACCAGTCCATGCCGAACACAGTTCCAAACTAAACTAGTCCCACCTGCCTGGTCTAGTCCGTATCCTGCCAAACATTTCCCATTCATGTTACTTATCCAAATGTCTTTTAAAATTTGTAATTGTACCCACATCCATCACTTCCTCTGGAAGTTCATTCCACATACGGACCACCCTCCATGTAAAAAAAATTGCCCCTCATGTCTTTTTTAAATCTCTCTCCTTTCACCTTAAAAATGTGATCCCTCGTCTTGAAATCTCATCATGTTTCTATCAAGATATGTCCTAAATGTTGCTAACATGTCCACCTCTACTAGCAGTGCATTGCAGGCACCTACCGCCCTCTGTGCGAAAAATTGTCCCTGCACTTCTCCTCTCAATGTTCCCCCTCTCACCTTGAACCTGTGCCCTCTTGTAGTGGACCTTTCCACCCTGGAAAAATGCCTCTGACTAGCCACCCTATCTATGCCTCTCATAATTTTGTAAGTCTCTATCATGCCACCCCTCAGCCTCCATTTTTCAAATAAACTGCACATATGTTATTAAACTAATAAGCACACAAATGAATTTTTGATTGCTTCAGTAATTGCCTTTCACATTGCTATCCCAGAGAGATGAGGCAAGTGCTCAATGAAATTAATGGGTGCAATATGATGCAGGCAAGAATCAGGGATACCAATTACTGCATCAGAATTATTTTACAAACATGATGAATATAAATCTCTGCCTTGCCCTATCTTTAAAGTTTCTGCTGCATTGGCATGGCGAAGTTGATAAAAATAATATCCTGGCAATTCTTGTTTAGCCCCTTTCCCTACCCCAACTTCACTGGTCAAAGTGCTACTGGATAGGCATCCCACACATACACATCCAAATTTGGAGGCTCTGTCCTAAATTCTAGGGTCATTGGCATAGCTGGAAATTTTGAAGGTCTTGATCAGTTGGATGTTGAAAGGATGTTTCCTCTTGTGGGAAGAACTAGAACCAGGGGTCATAGTTTAAAAATAAGGGACAAAAACAGAAATTGCTGGAAAAGCTGAGCAGGTCCAGGAGCATCTATGGAGAGAAATCAGAGTTAACGTTTTGGGTCCAGTGACCCTTCCACAGAACTGGACCCAAAACTTTAACTGATTTCTCTCCACAACTGTTGTCATACCTGCTCAGATTTTCCAGCAATTTCTGTCTTTGTTTTTGATTTACAGCATCTACTATTCTTTCGGTCTTTAAAAATAAGGGGCCATCCATTTAAGACAAAGATGATGAAACATTTTGTTCTCTCAGAGGGTTGAGATTCTTTGGGATTCCCTTCCTCAAGAGGCAGAGGATGCAAAACTTTAAATATCTCTTAAGAGACTCCCAAGGGGCTAAAAGATGAACGGAGTTATGAAAGAATGTGCAGTTGTGATTAAAATCAGATCAGCCATGATTGATTGGCAGAACCAGAACTGAAGGGCCAAGTGGCCTACACTTGTTCTTTGTTCATATGGGAAGAGTTATTGTTGCTGAAAAGAGAAGTTCAGCAACGGCCATTGGAGTGCAAGCTGATTGACCTTTGTAAATGGATTGGCATAATCCAGCTAACCCTGGGCCAAAACCTGGCACTTCAAGTGCAGTGCTGAGGGTGTGCTGCACTTTCAGACAGGACATTAATTGGAAGTCTTGGCCAACCACTATCGAAGTTACCAAAAGGCTGCATGGCACTCTCCAAAGGAGATCGAGAGTGTTACCCTGGTGCTTAGGCCAACTATCCATTAACAAGCAGCCATAAGATAGATTAGATCATTAAATTCATTGCTGTTTATGGGACGTTTACACTAAACAAATCGATTCATGTGAGAGACGATAGAAAAAGCAATATGTGGGAGGCAGAAGGAACAAATGGCAGGACAACTGATGCATTAAAGAAGAACTTCTTTGGTTGTGAGATGGTAAGAACTGCCGATGCTGGAGTCTGAGATAACACAGTGTGGAGCTGGAGGAACACAGCAGGCCAGGCAGCATCAGAGGAACAGGAAAGTTGACCTTTCGGGTAGGGACCCTTCTTCATTTCTGAAGAAAGGTCCCGACCTGAAACGTCAACCTCACTGCTTATTTCTGAAGAAGCGAAACGTCAACTTTCCTGCTCCTCTGATGCTGCCTGGCCTGCTGTGTTCCTGCAGCTCCACACTGTGTTATCTCTCCTTTGGCTGTGAAGAACTTTGGGACCCCATGAGGTCATAATGAAGCTCATTCTTTTAGTGCATGTACAGGCAGGCCAAAACAACACCTTTAGAAACATCTTGTCAAGAGATCAAGTTAGATTAAAACAAGGCCTGCAGGCATACCATACACCTGAGGGTTAATGTCGGCATGCATACTAAACACAGTGACATACAGGAAATTAAATCTGCACAGGAAGAGGATAAATTACCACTTTAAACACCTCTACTGCAACTTCGGTCTTTGGAATTCTAAAATAAAACCAGGGAATGAAAGGTGAAGACAAGCATTTGTGAAATTCCATTTGGAATACTCATGAATGCAAATGAAATTTTAACTAACATTTAAATCAGGAATGCACAAAGGTTTCTAATTAATATGATCTCTTTGACTCAATATGAGTGGGAGGTGACGGACTCTCAGCTTCAATCTGTTCCTGTATAAATGAGCTAGTCATATTGTTCTCAAGCAAAAGCGTTTAATCCTTTTAATCACACCATCCATCCTGCCATTTAAATACACAAACACTGCTACTTTTCATATGTGCTTTTTATCACCAACTTTTGTTTTACATTTCAAAGCAGAAAATACATTTTGACATGTAACTGGGGACTGTGGGGAAGGGAAGAGGTATGTTATGGACTTTTTTGAACACCTTTGTTGTTCCCATGAACACAAGGCAAAGTAACCTGTTATTGGAATCCTGTCAAGTCCTCACTTAACAGCACAATCGGAACTCATTATAGATATAGAGCAAGCTCTATTCATCACTTGAAAGTGCACTAGAGGAAAATAAGATGACAATATTTAAGTGCACCAGGTTTTATGTTCTTTTTTGGATTTCTGTTCAGTTTGCTTTGTTCTCACTCTACAATATGACAAGGGTCAGATGAGACAGAAAGGACAACAAAGACCAGGCAATTACAGGCTGTTCAATTAACGAGCAGATTTAACACAAACCATTACCCATTTGGTTCTATTCGCACCAAATTGCCAGGAACATCGGATAAACTTGGAAATAATGTATTGTTCGGTTATCCATAAGTATACAGTCCCCTACCCAACCCAACCTGGAACGAGAAATGATCATAGAATCCCTAGAGTACAGAAACAGGCCATTTTACCCACCGAGTCCACACCAACCCTCCAAAGGACATCACATGCCATCCATTTAACATTGCATTTCCCATAGCTAATCCATATAATTTACACATCCTTCGACACTGCAGGCAATTTAGCATGTCCAATCCATCTAATCAGCCCATCTTTGGGCTGTGGCAGGAAACTGGAACTCCAGAGGAAACCCACCCTAACAAGAGGAGAATGTACAAACTCCACACAGACAGTCAGCCAAGGTGGAATTGAACCCAGGCCCTTCGCACTGTGAGGGAGCAGTGCTAACCACTGAGCTACCCTATTTGGCAGAGCTATTCCTGTATCTGTCTGGACTTAACAGACTCCACTTATTCAGATCTGAATCTGCCTATTCTTGCTCCCTTTAAATTCTTGGTGAACCTTCCTGTATATTCTTCCTCTTTGATGCAAATTTACTGCGGCGGACGTAAGGCTTGTCCTGCTGTAACTCACTTTTCCCCAGTACATTAAGAGTGTGAAATCCTTTACTGTCCTCAGTACACTTCACACAGTCCAAATTCTGGAAGTCTTTGAAGCAAATTATTAATTGTTTCTGCAATGTACAGTGATTCTTGTATTATTTCATTCATAAATTGTAACTCTATTGTAAAACTTAACAGAATAATAGATTGTATCAGAGATAAAAGGTACTGCAGATGCTGGAGAATCCGAGATAACAAGCATGGGGCTGGATGAACACAGCAGGTCAAGCAGCATCATAGGAGCAGGAATAATAGATTATTTAGCTACTAAACAGCAAGTGTTCCAATACAACAGCATCCCATAAACACACCCTTAGCAAAACCAAATTCAGTAAAATAGATTGTCCCACATGCAATATTTCTCTAGTCCAGGAGTAAAGACCACCGAAAGAAAATTCTGGCGCAGAGAGAGAAAGAGAGAAAGAGAGAGATAGAGAGAGAGAGAGAGAAAACTCCAGCTTTTTGCTGTAACAGAGAGACCTGTATGGCTTCCAAAACCAACTTCAAACCCCCAACAAATGAAAGCTAAACTAAAACCAGTTCATGCTGTTTCTATTGTTCTAACTTTGAAAAAAATCCCTGGGCCTCACAAGCTGTTCACTCTGTTGGCTTGTTAGAGTCAGCTCACATCCCTGTCTCAACTTCTTTCCACTAATAAAACCAGGACATAAAGCCATAGTATTGTCATAGGGCAGATGGCCTTTTAGAACAATGGTCATGGTCATTATTTCTGATATCGGCCTTTTAGCCAACATTTCTTCCATTTTAAATTTCATTTCCACCAGTGCTGTTATGGGATATGAACTTGTACCTCCAAATTATTAACCTGGGCTTCTGGTAGACAATGCCGTGATATTGTCATGCTGATTTTGAAGCTGTTTGTTGAATGTTCGTCATAGTAGACCAGACAAGGAGCCTCAGCTGCCTTAGTTTTAGAAATATCATTCACAAAGGCCCTATGATATACATCAGCTTTGAGGTGATGCTGGTAAACCTGCTCCAACATGTAGTGAATGTAATGAGGTCAGCCAAGTGGACATCACAAAATATGAGTTAACACAGTGTGGAGTTGGAGGAGCACAGCAGGCCAGGCAGCGTCAGAGGCAGCATCATTTTCTGAAGAAGGGTCCTGACCTGAAACGTCAGCTTTCCTGCTCCTCTGATGCTGCCTGGCCTGCTGTGTTCATCCAGCTCCACACTGTGTTATCTCTGACTCCAGCATGAGCAGTTCTTACTATCTCTGATAGAATATGAGTTCCCTGATTGTGGCATCAACCTGGCCCAATCAGGGAGCCCTGGTTGACAGGTATAATCAGGAGTGTCTGAAGGTCTGTTCACTATAGGAGCTGGCTCTAAGCTAGCTGGATCAGTGTCAAGGGGTCTGCGTGTGAAAATAAATGTTGACCTTGGTGATGGGCTACTGACCTCTGTGGACGTATTTCAGTAACGACGAGAGAAATATTCCTCTCCTGAAGAGATTTGCTAGCAATAGTCATCTTTGAGTTGGGGCAAGTATTTCTGGCATCATGCTGTTATTTCGGAAGCTCGACTCATTCAAACCTGCCATAGAAGACAGGGCCTAGCTGCATTGATGGGGCAGCACCCAGAGTGCTAACAAGGACAAAATTACCACCAGCAGCACCCCCACGTTCATGGCAACTGCTCGGTAAACCCTGGACTCAGTTACACATTGACTATTCAGGTCCTTTCATGGGCTTAATGTCCTTATCCATTGGGACTCCCACTCAAAATGGCTGGACATGCACAGAGTTTATTGTTCAAACACAGGAATGATGATAGAAAAGCTATGAGCATCATTTGCAATACACGGATTTCCAGAAGTTTTGATCAGAGATAACAGGCCATCATTTCCCAGCAGGGAATTTGAGTATTTCCTGAAGTCAAATGGTGTTCATCATATAAGGCCAGCCCCATCATCCGACAGTCTAGCAGACAGAACACTCCAAATGTGGAAGGTAGACTTAAAGAAACAGCCTACAGCTTCACTAGATACCAAACTGTACCAATTTCTATTTGATTATAGGACCACCTCTTGCACAAATACAGGGATAGCTCCAGTAGAGTTGCTAGTGGAGAGAAAACTCCACACCAGGCTAAACCTGATCTTCCAGACCATGGTGGGAGAGTGAAATGGCATCAGGAATGCCAATGACGGAAACAAGACTCCGCTAAGCAAGAGAGACAGTTTACTTGAGGGGAATAAATTTGCAATAGGAACCATGGGATTGGCCCTACATACATAAGAGGCATGGTTGACATGAGGTCAGGTCTAGTGACGTATAAGGTTCAGCTAGGTAAGGCAGTCCTGAACAAGCTCATGAATCATATGAAAGCTGCAAACTCGTAAAACAATCCCGGCTCCTCGACGGCCTTTCCAACTATTCCGAAGCCCATGGGTTCTCCCTCTCTATTCAGTATTGAAGATACCTTGCACTCTGAGATGGACATGGCAGATGACACCTGAAGAGAAGAATAGATTTCTTCCATGATACTCCGGGCACAAGAGACGAGCTACTGTGCATTACAGGTCGCCCGTATCAGAGGCAGAGTTGGAGGAACCTGACCAGGTGATAAAATGCCTCAGGAGGAGCTACAAAAAATAGAACCAGCCTATGTCCTCGGACTCAGAGAGGGGAGGATGTAATGATTGTAACAAGGTCAGCCAGGTGGTCATGCTGCTTGGCCTGCTGTGTTCATCCAGCTCTACACCTTGTTATCTCAGATTCTCCAGCATCTGCAGTTCCTACTATCATAGAATATGAGTTCCCTGATTGGGCCTGTTATTCTGGTCCAATCAGAGAGCCCTGGATGACAGATACAAAGAGGAGTGTCAGCGATTCTGTTCACTCTGAGAGCTGGCTCTGAAGGAGCGGGATCAGCATCACGGACCCTCCATGTGTAAATAAAGAGTGACTTGGTGATGAGATACTGGCGTTTATAGAGTTAATTCAGGTCACCTTGTAGATGTAAATGACAAAGATTTTCTTCCACAACTCCCTACACTTGCTGCTGCCCTTTGTTTCTTTTTTTCTTTATCTATTCAAGGGATGAGGGTGTCGCTGCCTGGGGCAGCATTTATTGCCCATCCCTAATTGCCCAGAGGGCAGTAAAGAGACAACCACATTGCTGTGGGTCTGGAGTCACATGTAGGCCAGACCAGTTAAGGATGGCAGTTTCCTTCCCTAAAGGACATGAGTGAACCAGGTGGGTTTTTCTGGCAATTGACAATGGGTTTATCGTGACACTCATCACTTTACAGGTCGTGGTTTCTTCTACTCAACCATTTTCAAACTCCAAGCACAGAAAAAAAAGTGCGCGTGTGTGTTTTGTTTGTGCGTGTGTGTGTGTGTGTGTGCGTGCGCGCGCACGCGCGCGCGTGTGTTTTGTTTGTGTGTGTGTGCGCGCGCGCGTGTGTGTTTTGTTTGTGTGTGTGTGCGCGCGCGCGTGTTTTGTTTGTGTGTGTGTGCGCGCGCGC
>JAHRHZ010000041.1:6967689-7032352 GCA_024137785.1 Ginglymostoma cirratum
TCCTTATGTCAGTATGTATCTTCAGAATCTATCCCCAGGCAATAAAAGAAGGATGAACGCTTGGGCAGAAATGGTGACACGCTAACAAGTTTTAGTCCTTTTAATTACAGTCAGACTTCTGTAGCATTTAATTAAGCAAAAAACACATCAAAAACATCTGTCATGTCTTTGTGTTGGTGCAATCATCCTGGCATGGAGATAGAATATTCCGGACACTTTGTGGTTATCTCACCTGTTGATTGCTGATGCTAACACAGATGACTGAGCATTGGAGTGTATTCTGCAGTCAGTCGCACTTTTCATTCCTTTAGTTTGCAATTAATGTTATGTTTTCTGGAGTGATCTGTTGTAGTACAGTTTTTATCATTTTCCTTAGTTCCCTTCGCTCAAGTTGACTCACTGTGGAATAGTTCCCCTTACAGCGTGCCCAAACGATTCTTCTGAACGGCAAAGGTCACTGGCCAGAAGGAAGTTATTGAAGCCCATCCATTAAATAAATGAGATGAGTATTGTCATGGAAACCTTCTGCAAAACCATGTCCTTTCCCTCAATGAAAATTGACATTTTTCACTGCAAAGTTAAGCCTTGCAGCCTAAGAGGGCCTTAACATTGAGTTCCATCATTTCAGATCATAAACATTGTCCCCATTTTATCAATCGGTCGGTTCTGGTAATGAATCTGCAACTTCAATTTACAGCTCTATTTTACTTGTCCCTTCACAAGCACTTTCTACCTCACACCATCACCCTTTCTCCACCTGATCACAGACCTCCCTGTTTCTTTTTTCCTCCTGATCCCATCTTCTTTCGACTCCTCACTTGATTATATTGATTGAGAAATATCTCAGCTCCTTCAGTTTCATTGAGTCAAAAATCTTGGAACTTCTTCCTGAAGAGCAGTGTAGATGTATTAATAACAAATAGATTGCAAGAATGGTTCAAGAAAGCAGCTCACCACAAACTTCTCAAGGGCAACTAAAGATGGAGAATAAATGCTGGCCCAGCCAACGATGCCCATATCCCATGAATTAACAAGAAAACATTCTCGAACTCGATCCGCTTCTGATGAAAGGTACCAATGTCTTTTGGAAAGATGAGAAACAAAGGGAATTGATGAGAAAGAAAAATTGTAAAAATTACTCAGCAGAGGACAAAGAGTTGATATAATTTGTTGTTGATCTCAAGTGGTTTGGTGAAGAAACTAAATAAAATATCTCTATGTGACACGTATCGCACCAGTCATCCTGATATAGATCATGTGACCACTTGACTAAAACATTGAACATAAAATTCCAGCCATAGAACGCGAGAAATGGCCAGACTGTTTATGGCTGCGTTCTGAGAAGGTGAAGACATGGTGTGTTGGAGGAGTTTGTGTCTTGGGAGTGTTGTGGGTGCAAAGGTACAGGGCATTCAATGATCCCAGATTTCCACAGAATTTTAAAATTTATTTCAACAAAGTGCGGGTTGCCAGATTTCTCAGGGACCCTACAAGACTATGGTTCGGGTCAAAGGTCAGGGGCCTTGGCAAATCCAACCCTGCCACTAATGGGCAGGAAGGGAGCGGAGTTTCCAGTAGTGGTGGTCAGGTGGGCACCAAAGATAGTACCCTACAGCCCTTGAGACAAGCTACACTCCCACTGACCTACAGTTTTCTGGGAGCATCAGTGCTACGGAATGACGGTTTAACAGTCTGATTCAATAGGTTCCTGATGCTATGATGATGCAATGTCACATGACCAGACAAGTTCTGGAGGAAACATTCTGAGCACGTGCAAGTAAAACCATGACTGAGTACATTGTATGTCGGCATAAACTAAAGATTCATTTAAAACGAACACCGACTGCTGCAGAAAGAAAATCAGGTCTCCATCACACCAAAGAGAAAATGAAACAAATGCAATTGCAAGTGGTGGGATCACACTTGAGGAATTCAGTGGGATGAGTCACTCATAAATTGCATTGCACGAGAAAAAATATGACAGTGCCCAACAGGATCAGACAGCATCAATTTTCAAGAAATTTCAGGTTTTGCTTTGCACGGAGGTCATTCCCACCAGGCAGCTTAGATTAAAATCAGCCCAAAGAGAGTGAGGCTGTAAATAGACAGAATTACTCACAACCTGTTAACACAGAATTATATTGAATTTACAGAAACAGCCCATACAGCTCAGCTTTTTGTATCAGCTTTAAAGCTCCATATGAACAACCTCGTACCTTGCTTCTCTTAACCCTATCCAACTTTCCCTTTCTTCAGCTGAAGATTCACAGAAAATAGTTGCAGGAGTAAGCCATTCAGCCTTTTGAGCCTGGATCACCATTCAATATGGTCATGGCTGATCATGATATTTCAGCATCCCACTCCCACATTCTTTCTGTACCACATGCTCCCTTTAGCTGCAAGGGCCATGTCCGGCTCCCCTTGAATATATCTAACAAACTGATCCTAACAACTTCCTGTGGTAGACAATTCCACAGGTTCACAACTCTCTGAGTGAAGAAATTCTTCTTCATCTCAGTCCTGAATGGCTTACCCCTTATTCTTAGACTGCAACCCCTAGTTCAGCATTTCCCCAACATCAGGAACATTCTTCCTGCATCCAGCCTGTCCAGTCCATCATATACTTGCCTAGTTTCTCTAAAATATATCTTTTTATTATCTGCAATGATTGCACTTAGCAGCAAAATCCATGTTCTTTCCCCTCTCCAAGTGAAAAAAGCTTTACCAAAATCTTTTGTCGAGATATAGTCAGGGACATCCACCATTCATCTGGAAACGCCTGTCCTCTTGAAGTCTTTCATAACTTTACAGACTGATATTCGGTCACTTCCCTAAGTTATTGCCTTCCTGAAAAAGGAGCCTGTTCATTTTTTTCTGAACCTCCCAGTACTACATCATTCTTGTTAAAAAAAAAATTTTTGCATTTTTGCAGCACTTTTGAATCTTTTTCCTTCGTTGCATGTGACCAAGAGAGCATTCCAAATGAATGTAACAAGTTAGAAATAAAAGCCAGAAGATTGTTTGACCATAGAAAGATTCATTCCGATCAGAACTCTTTCCTTGAGTGTACACTGATCCATTGTGTATTTTCAATCATTTTGGTTTGTATCAATTATCTACGACAACACAAACCAATGCCAGCACTGAATGAAAACTTGGAAGGAATGTATTTTTAAACAAAAACCATTTGATACAATTCTCTGAAATAAAAACAAACATTATTTCTATTTCTTCATAAGACGGGAATTCCTTCCTGTAGCCCAGGTTGTTGAGTGAGGCAAGGGAGGAAATAGCAGGGCGCTGACAATAATTTACAATTCCTCTCTGGCCACAGAAGAGGTGCCAGAGGACTGGAGAACAGCCAGTGTGGTACCTCTATTCAAGAAGGAAGTAAAGGATAAACAGGAAATTACAGGCCAGTTAGTCTAACCTCAGTAGTGGGGAAACTATTGGGCACAATTCTGCCGACAGAATTAATCTGCACTCGGATTAACCACCAACAGTCAGTGTGGTTTTACTAAGGGGAGGTCATGTTTGACCAACTGGATTGAATTTTTCGAAGAGGTGACCAGGTGTGTAGATGAAGGCCATGCTTTTGATGTCTTCTACTTGGACTTCAGCAAGGCCTTCAATAAGGTCCCGCGTGGGAGATTGCTAGTGAAGGTAAGAGCTGATTGTATCCAAGTAAATTTGGCAAATTGGACCCTGAATTGGCTGAGTTGCAGGAGGCAAAGGGAAATCGTCAAGGTGTATATTTGTGACTGGAAGCCTGTGTCCAGTAGGGTTCAATGTTGGGGCCCTTGCTGTTTCTGGTATATACAATTGGTTTAGACTTGAATGCGGGAGTGTTGAACAGTAAATTTACAGACGATACAGAAATTGTTGGGGTGGTGTACAGTGAGGAAAGATTGCCTTAGATTACAGGAGGATATAAATGGACTGATCAGTGGCAAACGGATAAATGTGAGGTGATGCACTTGGGCAGGACAAATAAACCAAGGGAATACGTGATGAATGGTGGAACCCTGGGAAGCATTGAAGATCAGAGGAACTTTGGTGTGCATGTATGCCATTCCCTTAAGGTGCTACGGCAGATAGGTAAAGTGTTTAAAACAGTATATGGGATACTTGCTTTTATTAGCTGAGAAATAGAGTTTAAAAGCAGGACTGTATAAAATATTGAACTGTATAAAATATTGGTTATATCACAGCTAGACTATTGCGTGGTTTCTGGAATTCATATATTAGGAGGAATATGATTACACTGGAGAAGGTGCAGACGAGAGCTGCGAGGATGTTGCCTGGGCTGGAGAGTTTTTGTTATGGGGACGATAAATAACATACTGGGGTTGTTTTCCTCGGAACAGAGGAGACTGAAGTGGGACATAACTGAGATGTATTAAGTTATGAAGGGCAAAGGCAGGGTAGAAAGAAAGAAACTTTTGTCTAAGGGGCACAGATTTCAGGTAAGGGGTTGGAGATTTAACAGGGGGATTAAATGAAACCTTTTTTCACCCAAGAAAGTGTAAGGGCAGTAGATGCAAAAACCCCAATAACGTGTCAGAAGTATTTAGATGTACACTTGTGATGCCAAGACATACAAAACTATGGGCCAGGTGCTAGAAAAGGGGATTAGAATAATTAGTCACTTGTTTTTGAGCAGAGCAGATATGATGGGCTGAAGGGCCTTTTTCTGTGTTATAGATCTCTATGACGCTATGAGCATCACTGGATGGGCCAGCATCCCTAATTGCCCCTGAAATGTTGATACTGAGCCACTTTCTTGAACCGTTAGAGCTCTTGAGATGTAGGGACACCCTCAGTACTGCCAGGGAAGGTGACAGGAGTTTGTCCTCGTGACAGTGAAAGAATGGCACTATGTTTCCAACTTAGGATAGCCTGTTGCTTGGAGAGGAATTTGCAGCTGGTGGTGTTCCCATGCATCTACTGCCCTTGTCTTTCTAGGTGGTAGAAGTTGCAGGTTTGGAAAGTCTTTGGAACTATTTAAAATAGTAGCTTCTTGCAACAAATAGAGGTGATAGATCACTGATTCATTCTCCTTTCAGGTACTAAATCACAAATAAATCAATAAAGTTTATTTCCTTTAACATGAATCATATTTATTTAGAGCAGCAATGAATTAAAATCCTACATAAATATTATTTATTGAATTTAGCGTTCGAGATGAATCATTGAATTTAAATACAGCTCTTGCAGTTGATACAATATGTTGATTGATAGGCTGAACCTAATCTTTGTAAAGCCATCCATTGTCTTCAATGTTCCAGACTGGCATTTTTCCTTTTATAACTTGACAACAAGGTCTGATGTGTTTGATAGTACCTGATAGTAGGGAGGTTATGATTCAGTTCTACAGGGCAGTGATGATCTGGAGCATAATGTCCTGTACTGCTGATGGAAGGATGTTAATGTGTTGGAAGCAGTTCAGAGAAGGTTTACTAGACTAAAACCCAGAATGAGAGGATTGTCTTATGACGAAAGGCTAGACAGGCCGGGCCTGTATCCTCTGGAGTTTAGAAGAGTCAGAAGTGACTTAATTGAAACATACAAGATCCTGAGGGGACTTGAACAGAAGGATGTTGAAAGAATATTTCCTCTTGTGGGAGAATCTAGAACTAGGGGTCAGTATTCAAAATAAGGGGATGCCTATTTAAAACAGATGAGGAAACATTTTTTATCGCAGAGGGTTAGGAGTCTTGGGAAATCCCTTCTTCAAAAGGCAGTGGGTATAGAATCTTTGAATATTTTTTAAGACCGAGGTAGGTAGATTCTTGATTACCAAGTGGGTGAAAGATTATCAGGAATATAGGTTGAGAATAATATAAGATCAGCCACGATCTTATTGAATGGTGAAACAGGCTCAAAAGGCCAAATGGCCTACTTTTGTTCCTTCTTTGTCTGTTCATCAACCTTTCCAATGAATTAGAAGCCAAAAATTTTCAAATTCTCTTCCCTGGTGTTTTTGGCATTCATGTCACAGCACATGAATTACAATGACTTGAGAAAAAGAGTTTTCAGACGGTTCTCTTTATCAACTTCGCATTGTCATCTCTCAAAATCTCAAACTCATCTAAACATTCTGACATCCACATCTAATTCTGTCGTATATCCTGCTCTATATGTCTCTGATCAATGCCAAGTATTTTTGACTGTGACCCCACAACACATAGACCTCCCAATCCTTGCCTGATTTATTTACAGTTTCCTCCATGGGCTCACTTCACTCAACTTTAGGAACTTACTTCAAGTTAAGAGCTAGGGAGTGCCTCCATTCTTCTGATGGGTGCCATTCTACCAAGTGACAGACTTTTCAACTACCAGTTATATTTTATAACTCTGTTGTGAATCCCTTCCAATTTACCAACTGTCCCCAGTAAAATCTCTCTCTTTGGCCATCCTTTCTAATCACCTTTCTAATTATGTTTTAGCACTCCTTTTCCAGCTGAAGGACATCTAAGAAGGAAAGAGACACCATCACAGAGTCATAGAGATGTACAGCACAAAAACAGACTCTTCAGTCTAACTTGTCCATGCCGACTGGAAATCCTAAACTAATCTAATCCCATTTGCCAGCATTTGGCCCATATCGTTCTAAATTTTTCCTCTTCATGTACCTATCCAGATGCCTTTTAAATGCTGTAATTGTACCACCCTCCATCACTTCCTCTGGCAGCTCATTTCATACACACCCCAGCCTCTGTGTGAAAAAGTTGCCTCCTAAGTCCCTTTTATATCTTTCCTCACCTTAAACCTATGCCCTCTAGTTTTTGACTCTCCTACTCTGGGGAAAAGACCTTGGCTATTCACCCTATCCATGCCGCGTGATTTTATAAACCTCTATAAGGTCACCCCTCAGCCTCTGACACTACAGGGAAAATAACCCCAGCCTATTCAGCCTCTCCCTATAGCTCAAACCCTCCAACCCCAGCAACATCCTTGTAAATCTTTTCTGAACCCTGTCAAGTTTAAGAACATCTTTCCTATAGCCGGGAGAGCAGAATTTAATGCAGAATTCCAAAAGTGGCCCAACCAATATCCTGTACAGCCATAACATGACATCCATCAGAACACAGGAGCTCTGACCTCCATCCTAGATAGCAAGAGGATTAACACAAACTTCCATTCGAAATACCATTTCTCCAACAATGTAGTACTACCTCAGTGTTGCACTATAGCATCAATCTAATTGTTGTTGCTCAAGTCTCTGGAATATGTCTTGAACCCACAGCAATTTGACTCAAGCAAGAGGGCTACAGGTGTGTTTCCACCAATTGAGGGATTGACAGCCAGAAAGTAGTGACTCCAACTCACTGGCAAAAGACTCAGAGGCATGAAGAAAATCATTGTGGTGATAAAATGGTTAGAATCTGGAATATATTACCTGAGAATTAGCAGAAACAAATTCAATAATAATGGCAAAAAGAAGCAAGTTTAACACTTGAAGATACAGGGAAAGAGAGGTGAAGCTAGACCAGCTGGATTGCTGTTAAAAAGAGCAGTGCAAACTCAATGGACCAAATTTGTGACGAATTCATTCATGATTCTATGACATCTTGGGTAAATTTAAGCCAAGATCATCAAATTTTGGTATTTACGGAAAAGTAATGATCTTGTTAGGTTTTTATTTCCTCAATACTGTGGTCCCATTCTATTTTTCATCCCATTTACAATTTCCACATAGTTTATTTGTAGCAATTTATTTCGGTCTTCAAGAAATTTTGGACTAGTGACTCTGCAACTTCTGTTACACTTGGTGTTTTGAAGTTTTTGTTTTGTGCTCATTAAGGATAAAGTGATCCATGCAGGTGAATAGAATACTTCCCTATTTCAGGATGCTTGCGGTGGGATGAAGCTTTCCCCACATCAGGTGTTGTGTGACTTGGTTGTTGAGTGAAGTTTCCATTAACATGGGGCACTTCTGACATAAAGTTCCATCTTCAGGCAAGTAAACATTGCTGTAGTGAGTCAACATCCATTTCTACTAGAGTAAACGATGGCTTAGTAGTATTTTCGCAAGATGATTAATCCAGAGACCTGTGTAATGCTCTGGAGACCTGGGTTCAAATTTCATCACGGCAGAATCTGGAATTTGAAGACAATAATAATCTGGAAATGAGAGTCTAAAGATGATCATGACATCATCGTTGGTTGTCAGGAAAAGCTCATCTGGTTCATTAATGTCCTTTAGGGAAGGAAACTGCCATCCTTACTTGGTCTGGCCTAAATGTGACTCCAGACCCACAGCAATGTGCTTGACTCTTAACTGCCCTCTGGGCAATTAGGGATGGGCAATAAATGCAGGCCTCGTTAGTGTAGCCACATCCCACAAATGATTAAAAGAAAGTCCCCACAGCAGCTGACTTCATAGCCTCATATAAGTGGGAGTGTTAATGACTGAAACTTTTCAGGTTACCTTGCAACATCATCCCTTTTGTCATTTTCTCTTCATTGTCTTCCATTCATCGCAGACCTTCCATTTTATTCCTCCATCTGCTCTTCCCTATACACTGCCTCAGTACTTGGATAAAACCCATGCTAATTTTTTTTCCAGATCTCTTGCAAGTTCATTGACGTGGGAGACTGTCTAAAGCTTTTGATTAACAATGGTGTGTTACATTCGATACTGATCAGACAGAATACTGTGTACTTATTTGGTTGTGTTTAAAAGAGTTGGAACACGAATGAAGCAGCCTAATGAATTCCCTCAGCATGGGAATCCACACTGAGACCCACACAAGAAATCAGCAGAAGCTTAAATGTACAATTTGAATGTTAGTTTTCTTTTCTAGTTTGCTCATGAGATGTGGGAGCCACTGGCTAGACCAGCATTTCTGTTTATCACTATTTACCCAGAAGACAGTGAAGAACCAACTACATTATTGTGGGTTTGGAGTCACATGTAGTCAATACCAAGAAAGAACAGCAGATTTTATAACAATGGTTACACTGTCATTATTAGGCTAAATTTATTCCAGATTTTTCTAACAACAGGATTTGAACCTACATACTCAGAACATTAGCCTGACCCTCTCGAGTGCCAGTACATAGACATTACCGCCATACCACCATTGCTTCTCCAATGGATGAGTGGCTGAAGTAGTGAACAGATCAAGTGGCACAATGAGGACAGTGTGTAGGGGGCAGTTGATTGAGATAATAGAAGAAGAGGGTGGGTGAGATGGGTAGGTGGGTAAGATGGGTAGATGGTTCAAGGAGAGATCAGGTTGGACCAGGAGTGATAGTTAAACCAAGGGGATGTCTGGTAAAGTCAAAGAGAGAGTGTAGTTGCGTAGTGGGTATGAGTCAGATTGGATTGGGCGGAGAGAGATAAGCATGGGCAGGTAGGGTAAATGGATCAGATTGGTGGTGGGTATCTAGTTGGTGGGGGGAGAGCTGCAGTTGGGGGAGAAGCAAGGATTCGGTGTGAGTCACTGGGGGCTGAGTTGTGTAGTTACTTTGGAATTAGTTTAGAATTTTTCAGTCTAACATTCCCTGGGGAACTATCTAAATAAGTACTGCAGAACTGTCCACAGCTTAGCAGGGGGTCTGGGGAGCAGAGGAATTGCCTGTTGGAAGTTCCAACTTCCTGGCCAATTCTCTCAGTGTGTCAGGGCCTCTGAAGGGGTCTTGACATGCATCTTGGGTCACGTGAACAATCTCTGACAATTGGGCAACTATATGATCTGGTAAGTAAACTCTGGTTCTCTCTCCACACGTGAACAGATCAAGTGAGTATTTCCAGCATTTTCTGTTTCTATTTCACATTCCTCGTATCTGAAGTTGTGATGGTTGTAACTTACTGAATTGGTTCATGTTTAACCAAACCACTTGTTGTAGGAAGTGAAAGGAATAATGTGCAAATCCATTGCATCACATTGCTGGGATCACAGCTCTCAGAAATCCCAGCATGAGAAATTACAGAACCCAAACAAATCAGTGAGCCACACAAGATCAAGTCACATGTGTAAGTTTGTTTATTTAATATCATAGTAGAGGAAATGAAAATGTCTTAGCTTTCGTAAGTGCATGCATTATTATAGCCCTGTTAATGTGATTGAATTGCAGATAATGAAACTTAAACAAGAGAGCAATCATAAAAATAACACATGGTTGCAAATTAAGTAAATGTTAAATGGTAATGCCATACTAAGTTGGATTATATTACTTTAATGGTCACTTCATTACAGTTTTAATGAAGGTTGTTTAACAGCTGTCTGGGGGAGTAAGGGCTGAGAACTTCATGAGAACATTTAAAAAAAAACATTAATTAAGTAACTGCAAAAGAACAGCTGACCCTAATTGATCATTATCTGCTTCCACATCCTATTATCTGAACTGCACACTATTTCTCTTGCCCTCTCACACACAGCTGTCGTTCCAGTTAGCATAGACATCTATTCCATCCATATCTATCTCCCTCACTGAGGGCTGCATTTCTGCAGAGTTAGGGAGGCTCTGTGGGGAAACGTTAAAATGGCAGTCAGGACTTGAATGCAAAAGTCTCAACCCCATTTCCGATTGATCTAATTTCTGCCAGTAGATGAAGGATAATGGGATGAGAAAAACCCAAACTCAGCAGGGCTGTTTGAAGCCAATGCTAGGATCCAGGTCCTTATCCCACAATCTGCCAGTCATAAATTGATGAATTAGGTGTAAATAGACAAGTAAGCGGTAAACACATAAGTCTGTATAACTAACTATTGATCTGAAATTTTCTTCGATCTCCTCCCTTTCAAACCTTAAAAAAGCGGCTGCTCTCAGAGTTTAAAAAAAATCTCTGAATATTAGCATTGATAGATGGCAATCTGCTGCAGGCTAGAAAGCAAATTGCACGTGGTTGAATGGTTTACTTTTGAGATTTCTCGAGAACTATTGTTAAGTTGTTATGAAGGCTTGGCTGAGTTTCAAGAGCTAAGGTGATATCAACAGGAAATTCTGAATTCACAACGTGATTGACAACTTAAATAGGATATTAAAGGATTGTAAGTCTTCAATGTGGAGTCTAAATGGAAGCTTGAATTTATATTAAAAAAACATTTGAGGAGATTTACAAATTTTGAATGTGCTTTAAAAATGGAATTTTTCTCACAAACAAATGTGTAATAGTGGGAGCTGTATTCGATAGCATTAGCAGGGTTTCTTTCTACTTCCTGTTGTCTCCCAATGGTTGATACTAAGTGAATGACTATAGAAGTAGTTTGGTGGCTTGAGGGTTGAAAAGATGACATGATTTGACACGGTGGGTATGAGTAGCCATGGAGTTGGATATAGGGGTTGAAGGGCTTTAAGGGCTCAGGGTCTAACAACTTCTCAAACGGTATCCCAGAGAACCACAACAGCATGCCTGGGACAAACCCACTCTCATAGCTGCCTAAAGTTTAGTTCTGGGGTTAGTGTGCACCATGCCTTTCTCCATGGAGCAAAAATCAAATGATTTGGAATACTTGGTAGTGAGGCACATCCAGCAAGTCAGGAAATTTCCTGGCTCAAGCCACAACCTCAGTAATCAAAATTAAGCCCAAAATTTTACTCACGTATTTTAAATTTCTATCTCTGTCTGTCTCACACAAGATGTCTAATCATGAGAAGACATCATTGAGTTCGGATCAGGCGGCTTACAGACAACTGAATATAACATGACCTTATTGTACCATTGCCCCATCAAAACCTGAAAAGAGAAAAGACATTTCAAGTACAGATCATCCAAGTTGTGAACACATTTTTTCTCACTTTATGCACTGGTGAGAACATCATGTTAAATTGCATCCAAGCTCCTGTGCTGTGCCTCAGGATATTTTGGCTGATTTATTTGTGTTCGGTAGCACAGGCCAATAGAACTGAAGATCTTTGAGTGGGAAAATAAATATAGTCTCCTTACTTCAGTTACTGCACAGATCTATAGAAAAGACCAGTGTGATTGCACACCAAAGCTGTGCAAACAGGTGATTTGGATGAACTTGGCACCAATTCATATTTGATACTAATAGTATTGAAAGTAGAGGAAGAGTTTTGTGTTAGAGTTTAATTGAAGAGATTTAGTTCATACACCTTGCAATTACTTCAGAATCACGTCCATTCCCCACCAGGAGGGTCTTAGGGCTCTCTGGTTCTTCCTGGAGCAAAGATCTGAACCATTCCCACCCACCACCACCCTCCTCCATTTGGCCGCGCTCATCCTCACCCTCAACAACTTCTCTTTTAACTCCTCTCATTTTCTTCAGGTCAGGGGGTGGCCATGGGTACCCACATGGGCCCCAGTTACCCCTGTCTCTAAATGAAACTAAACTGCATATATGTGGATATTATAGCATTTTAAACATTTAACTAATAAGCTTCAAGACATCTGACTCAACTAGAGCCCAGTCCTTGTGGTTAATGATACATGAAATTAACATGTATAACACCACAAAGCATGTCATGGTAAATGTAAGCAGACACTTCGCATGATAGCTCGTTAACAACTAGTCATGAAAAGTCAATCTTTCTAGAGTCATCCATGAACTGTCTGAATTCAGAGCTGAAGTTACAACTGCAATCAAATCTGAACTACCACAACCAAACTAAAGGCTGCAAATCTCTACTGGCACATGAAGGTTTCTACCTCTCTCTCTCTACCTATCTCTCTATCTTTCAAAATAAACATCAGCTGAAGGACAGCATTGATGTAAGAAAAATCTCAGAACAAAGTACATTAAACAAACACAGAAAATGTTTTCTATAATAAACATGCCTTACTTCTGTCCAAGTATTGGTGATTATACCATTTACTTTGCCCAAAATGGTATGAAACTAAGCAAAATGTACAATCCCAACACTGCTTCATATTTGGTGAACACTACCTACAGGCACAGCTTACAACTTTTGGAGGGGCAACAACATATAATAACAGAGCAAAGAGAAGATAACAGTAAATTTTAAATAAGATAGGAAAAGCATTCTACTGCAATATCGATTTTGTACTAGCTTTTAAGAAAGTATAAATTTATACAAGAAAGACAGAAAGCAAACATCTCACCATGGACTGACAATAAAATGCCATTCTGTCAGAAGTTCAGTTATTTAAGGAAAGAATTAATCTTTATGTATGGATAACAGACAAAGAACAACAAGCTGGAAAAACATCTTTCTACTTTGGGCATTGAAGGATTAAGGAAAATAAAATCTTCTATTGCTTCTGATAATGGCCACAAAGATCCTGACAAGAAGAAACCAAAAGAACTGCGGACGCTGTAAATCAGGAGCAAAAACAAAGCTGCTGGAAAAGCTCAGCAGGTCTGGCAGCATCTGTGCAGGAAAAAACAGAGTTAACGTTCTGGGTCCGGTGATCCTTCCACAGAACTGACAAACCATTGTTCTTTATTGAGAACTCTAGAACAGTTCTGAGGAAGGGTCACCGGACCCGAAACGTTAACTCTGTTCTTTCCTTCACAGATGCTGCCAGACCTGCTGAGCTTTTCCAGCAACTTTGTTTTTGTTTAAGATCCTGACAACATTTTTTTGATTTTAGAAGAGCAACTCAAATTTCAGTAAATTTCAGAATACACAGACCGTAAGCTTTTGTCCTTTCACCAGAGCCAGGTTAACCAAGATATAGGCACTATTGGCACAAATGCATACGCTGCCTTATCACCAAACTAATATAGCTGAAAGATTTATCGAACTGGTGTGCATCAACCAGATCTTTCAGATCTACATTCCTGGAAAAAAAGAATTAAGGAATGCATAAGCAGGGTAGCACAATGGCTCAGTGATTAGCACTGCAGCTTCACAGCACCAGGGACCCGGGTTCAATTCCACCCTCAGTTGACTGTCTGTGTGGAGTTTGCACATTCTCCCCATGTCTGCGTGGGTTTCCTCTGGATGTTCCAGTTTCCCCCCACAGTCCAAAGATGTGCAGGTTAGGTGGACTGGCCATGCTAAATTGCCTGTAGTGTTAAGGGATGTGTAGATTAGGTGGGTTATGGAGGATTGGTCTGTGCAGGATGCTCCAAGGGTCAGTGTGGACTAGTTGGGCCAAAGGGCCTGTTTCCACACTGCAGGGAATCTATGATATCATCAGTGTTTTACTAGAAGGCCAAAAGTTTAAAATAATTGTAGCAGGTCAGGAAATACTTGATCCTGAAATAACAATTTCAGATATCAACAGTTTCAGAACATCCAAATCTTGTATGAGTTGTAGCATGTCTCACCCACCAAGATAATATCCAGCATTTCATGATATGTGTAAGCAATGTTTTTCAAAAGGACATTGGGCTGAAATGTGTAAGAATTATGGCACACAAGCATGTCATAATCTAAGTATTTTCTGAAAAGATAAAAGCTGTAGCCCCTCGTCAGTCAGCACTTGTTGTAGACTTGATGTACTATATAGATGTCATCAGCCACCCTAGTGATATAGACTAACATGACACATTCTCCAGGCTGTTTAATTTATGGTCTTTAAGTAGAAAGAGACTTGCTAAGGTTTTCAGTTAACTATGTTAAACATATGTGCTGCTCTTCTTGGCAAAAGTCTACTCTTACTGGCAGCTCTCATGTTTGAAATATCTACACGGTTCTTCCCTCACACACTTTCACCACCCAACCACATGTTAAACAGCAGGGAGAAAATGGTAAATGAGAATGTTCAACAACTATGAAGACAGTGATCCCAAGTTAAACCAGCAAAATATAAACAAGTTTCACATGGCATTATGGACAGATGTTGTGTTGTTGTGTTCAGCTTAAGTCATACAATGTCGTAATGAGCAATGGTCAAGTCCCGTGACAAAATAAGTGACTATTCCAAATTGCATATCACCAGCCCCTCTCACACAGGATGTTGACTTGAGTGCTGGAGACATCATACCAGACAATAACTACAAATCTACAAATGATACACTGCCATCTGCATGACAGGTGGCATACCATAGACTGGAGATTTTCCACCAAATTGTGATGACTGTATGAGACCAGATTCAGGTCGTGTTGTAGTCCATCAATTTGTAATCTATATGTGTAGAGAGAATATACCTATATGCATTCTTGTATATGTTTATTGGAAAAAAACGTTTGTATTCTTTAAAGGAAAAAGAGGGATGTTATATGATAACATATATTCCAGACCAGAAGGGTCTGTACCTTTAAAATGATCACTTAATGTTCTGGTATAAAGGTCCCTCCCTCACCCTCAGTCAGTCATTCTGTATGTACAATGAAGTCAGTGTTGTGTATCAGCCTAGACCATGTGCGTACGTCTGCAATATTATAGGATTGTTAATACTCAATGTTGTTAATAAACATTGAGACATCTGATTCAAGAAGAACTAATTCTCTGTGGCATAAGATACAAAGCACATCACTAGCTACTCAAAGTCATTCTGGAATTACAGATATATATCCTTGCAAAAAAGACATTTACTTCACAGAACTGTTGTCATAACCTTTAGGAGGCAGAGAGAAAGAAAGTGGAGAGAGGTCTTAAAGGAAAAAAATGATGAAACCCCACCTCCTGCTTTAGTTTTAAAGGAGGTGCATTGGTAGGGGTGGGGGCTGTGCAAAGAACCATGCAACTTTCGGGATGCCAATTGTGGTTTAAGTATTTTACTGAGGCTGTGTGCATCCAGATGAAACAAATGTTCCATTTTTCACTCATATCTATGTCACTTGTAAGTTGATAAATGAAAGGAGGTGTGAAGGCACTGATCCATTATTCCTTTTAATGCTTGACTGTTTGTAGGCCAAGAGGAAAACTTATGTCACCCCCACACACCTCACCATGCCTACCTCTTTTCAATAGTCTGCTATCGGCTTATCCCATTCTAGGGTGTTCAATTCATCCTGACAGCGTGCAGCTCCCCACATCCCCACCTAGATTTTGGACCTACCTTCCCATTTTCCTGACTGCCTTCAAGGCTGACCAACAAGTTGCCAATCAATTTGTCTGCATTTTGGGAAGGAAATCATTTGAGATCCTGCCTTTAAATCCAGCGGAACCTGTGGGAAACCTTTCTGGTTTCTTGTCTGCAAATCCGATTGCCAGTTCTTCCCAGCTCTGAGCTATTATTGGACCCTGTGTCTCAATGGAGAGGCTTGGAATGAAGAGTCCTGTCAGATGGGATTGCAATTTACCTATTTCCATCCAAAAACTATGCGCTTTCTGTTCTGTTGTATACATTAGTCATTTGCAAGGACTAATGCTAGCTTGAGCCCATCAAAATTCCAAGGTTGAGCAGTAACCTGAAGAGAAACTCAGCCTGTGTACCATCAGCATGAAGGTTGTGAAAAACTGTAAGATTGCAGATACAAAAATAAATCTTCACTTGCAATTGTTGAGCTGCTTCTGGCATCTCCATGGGAACAAACACACACTCTCTTAGTGTGGGATGGTGCCTGCAGTGACATTGTATAAACTGTACCAAATTATACCTCTTAAAACAAAGCAAAAACATTGTGTTCCTAATGATGAAAGAGTATTTTGAATCAATAGTGGCTAACTGTTTATACAAAATTAAAGCATGCAGGAATTGTAATCCTCCACTGTTCTCTGATTATTTTTCAATACCTGGAAAATCATTCTGTGTTAACAGCATTGCATAAATCCATGTTATTCCTGTAAAGGAGCTGTAAAGGTGTAGTCCTTGATTCTCTCTTTGTTAGACTTCCTTTGGATAAAAGCAGAAGAAGCAATCTAAAGTGTGAAGAGTACTTGAAGTAACTCTTAGAAAAACAGTTATACATATTGCATTCAAAGGGGTGTTCATGGAGTGACAGAACAATGCAATCACAAATTGACGGATGTGTCTGTCATGTGCATAATGAAATGGTAATGTTTTTCCCCCAAGAACCCGTTAATCAACAGGTATTTCATTGCTCTGAATGCATCTTTCAGATGACTTTTTCCATATCTCTTCAGTGGCCGTGTAAACCACTCAATCACAAAGCACCATTCTCTGTATGAAATATTCTACCTACTTCATATTGTGAGCATATGTATTTAATTCATTCATATGATGTGGAAGTATTTATTGTCCATCCCTAATTGCCTTGGAGAAGTTGGTAGTGAGCTGTCTTCTCAAAATACTGCATACTTGGGTACAGCAAAATACACAGTGCTGTTAGGAAGGGGGTTGCAGGATTTTGACCTGGCGACTTTGAAGATAAGATCATATGTTTCCAAATCAGGATAGTGTGTGGCTTGGAGGGGTATATTCATGTGGTGGTGTTCCTATGTTTCTGTTGCCCTTGTTCTAGGTAGTAGAGGTCGCAAGTTTAGAACATAAAATTCTAAAGGAGATTTGCTAATCAGTGGTAAATATTTATTAAAATCTGTAAAACATAAAATATCAAATGTTTTATTCACATGTCTGGGCCTGACCAAATCAGTGAACTTTGAGTCAACGATAATTTCTTGTAATGTTGTATTCTGAATTGTTTGACATTATTTTCCACATCAGATCTTCAGCTGTCTATCCTTTGCCTTTCAGACTCCTATGAAACATCAGTCACAACACAATAGAGGTCTCCCCAGTGAATTATAAGATAGTTGACCTGTTATGCAGTAATCTTTGAATCTAAATGTCACTCTGCAATACACGCTGCATAGTTAGAAATTACAGTGAGCTGAGTATAGAAAATATTTCCATTCCCCAAGGACTTTTGAAGATTACTAGATCCCACGGTCTGGAGAGATACAGCTGGAATATGTCACAAAAGAGGAGAAATAAATTACTTTTTCAGCCCTATGTAGAAGCTAACATTATCTAATGGAACGTCAACGAACTCTGGTAGTTGATTGCCCGAGAGTTTAGCAGTTTTTATTTGAAGTTCCTGCAATGTACCTTTGGTGAAATCAATTGGTAGCATCACATAATGATCACACTTTAGCAGCAGGCCATTTACCCCAACTGTCTGTGCTGGCTGTCTGCAAATACGGCTCAAGTAGTCCCACTCTCCCACAGTAGTCCTGCAGTGTTTTTATTTTCAGATAATTATCCAGTATCCTGTTGAAAGTCAAGATTGAATCTATCCCCATCATACTCAGGCTTTGAATTCCAGATCCTAACCGCAATAAATCATAGAAGTTAACAGTACAGAAGAAGGCCACTCTGCCAGCCATGTCTGTAACAGCTCCCCAAAGAGCTACCCAGCTAGTCCCATTCTTCAGTCCTACCTCTGTAGCCCTCTAAATTACTTTCAAATATATGTCCAGCTCTCTTTTGAAACCTCCTATGGAATACAATTCCACCACTCTCCCAGCATGCACGTTCTAAATCCTAACAATTCTCTGAGGAGAGATGTTTCTCCTCATCTCACTCCTAGCTCTCTTGCTGACAATCTTGAAATTGTGACCCCTAGTTGGTGATGTGCCAATGAGTGGAAACAGAATAATCTTTATTGCCCTGTCAATATTGTGAACATTTCAGTAGGTTATCCCTTAATCTTCTCTGCTCCAAGGAGAATAATTTCTCTAATCTTTCTTTGTATCTAAAATCACTCATCCCTGGTATCATTCTGCTAAATCTCCTCTGCACTGTCTTACCAGTCTTCCTTAAATAAGGTGCCCAGAACTGAACACAATGCTCCAGTGTGTTCTGACTAATGATTTGTAGAGATGTAGCGTCACTTCCTAGTTTTTGTACACTAAACCTCTATTTAAAAACCCAAGGATCCTTTAAGTCTACTTAACAAATGTTTCAACTCGCCTGGTCACCTTCAAAGAATTATGCGCATGAACCTGAGCACTCCACTCCCCTCAAAGTTGTACCATTGAGCCTGTATTGTCTCTCCATATCTTTCCTATCAAAGTGCGTTACCTCACTTTTCTCTGCATTGACATTCATCTGCCAGGTATCTGTTCATTTGGCCTACCTGTCAATGTCTCTCCAAAACCGCTCAGCAGCATCGTCACAATTCTCAGTTCTCTCTAGCTTAGTGTTATTTGCAGATTTAGAGATTTTGCTCTCAACGCCTGTGAAATAAATCAGAAAGGTGTCCTAATCTAATCCTCACAGAACATCACTTTCAACTTGCCTCCAATCTGATAAATGCTCATCTATACCTCTCCTATGTTTCCTATCTTTTAACCAATCCATGCTGCCAAGGACTCATCAATCCCAAACATTGCTAATTTACTAACAAACCTATTACACAGTGCCATATCAAATGCTTTGAGAAAGTCCAAAACCAACATCCACTGCCTGTGTCACCTCATCAAAGAACTCTATTAAATTTGTCAGACATGACCTGCCCTTGACAAAGCCATGTTGACTATCTGGTCTTGACAGAGAGACAGTGAGAACTGCTGATACTGGAGTTAGAGATAATGCAGTGCGGAGCTGGAGGAACACAGCAGGCCAGGCAGCATCTGGTATGATAATAGGAATAACTGCTGTAGCTGGTTCTGCAGTAAGATCAGCTCGACATTCAGGTGAATGAGCACTAACAGAGATTATAATCATAAATAGATACGAGGAATGGTGAGACAGGATATCTCTGGAATCCTACAATGAGATCTTCATTATTATGACATTACTTTGTACTCACATACTCTGTAGCTGTTCAAAAAGTAAAGATAAAATAAACCATTTACTTTCCATGCACTATGTGAATCAACACGAAATCAGCTTAGATGAGGATTGTATTAATTACACAGTGAACTAAATACTGATCATTACATTCCTGATGATAAAGGTGGCAAAATTGCTCAGTTGCTCTGAAATGTAGAATATAGCTCGGGGATTTAAATTCAGTTAATACAATATCTCTAAAAGGAAAAGTTATTCTTAGTAAGAGCGGCCATGAAACAACCAAACCGTTGTGAGAACCCATCTGGTTAAATAATATACATCAGGGAAAGCAACAGCACAGTCAGGAAGGAGTGGCCATAAGAATGTTCAACATTGACTTTGGTCCTAATGAAGTGTCTTGGTATCAAGTCAAATATGGGAAATCTTCCTGATTATCACCTACCACCCCTTCTCAGTGGGTGAATCAATTCTTCTCCCTGTTGAATACCACATGAAGAAGAGCTGAGGGTAGCAAGATCACTAAACATGGGGGTCTTCAATATCTATCACCAAGCATGGCTCTGATTAGAATCATGTGATCCCTACAGTGTGGAAGCAAGCCATTTGGCCCATCAAGTGCAGACCTTCCAAAGAGCAGACATGGGGAGAACGTGTAAACTCCACACCTAAGGGTGGCATCAAACTCAGGTCCCTGACGCTTTGAAGCAGCATGCTAACCATTGAACCACTGTGCTACCCATTACTCTGTTGCACCATTACTGTCTACAGCAGCTGAGTCCAAGGAATTTGTGACCAAACTGGTCTTGTGGTCGACAGTGAGAAAATCAACAAAAGGGAAAAGTTTACTTGAGTTTGTCCTCTTTCTTCCTCCCTGTCACCAGTGTTTCTAACCATGACTGTACTGGTCAGAGTGACCACTGCCTCTGCTATTTGTGAACCTTATCTCCACACTCAGGGAAGTCTGCAGCACCGGCACTGTGAGAATAGGTAGATACATAACAGCCAACACAGGTCAAAACTGGGCATTGTATACAACCACAATCTGTAAACTTACAGCCATGTATATCACTACTCCACTATTAACATCTAGTCGGGGGTCCAAACCCAATTCAATGAATAAATATAGAACAGGAAGGAAGGAACAGCATCAGGTGTACCTGAAAATTTGGAGCTGCCTGGTCACACTACAACATATGCACTTCAAATAACAGCATCCGATAGACAGTGCTAAGAGATCCCACAACCAATGAGTCAAATTAAAACTCTTCCTTCAAGTCATGTGGTCAACGGTGGTGGACAATTGAACAATTAGCAGGAGGAGACTCCATGAACATGCTCATCCCCAGTAATGGTGAGACCAGCCATGAGTGTAAAAGACAATAGCTGAAGTGTTTGGAATCATCTTCAGCCAGGAGTGCCTCTTCTTAAGGTCCTGGGCCTAGTGTCGAAGACCTTCATTCCAGAACAATTCACACTTTTAGCCAGAATAGTCCAGCACTGGAAATTACCCAGCAATATGAAAAATTGCCCTGAAATATCCTGTCCACAAAAGGCAAGACAAGAGACCTAGGGTGCAGGTGCATAGTTCCTTGAAAGTGGAGTCACAGGTAGACAGGATGGTGAAGAAGATATTTGGCACACTTGCCTTTATTGGTCAGAACATTGAGTATGGGAGTTGGGACGTCATGTTATGGCTGTACAGGACATTAGTAAATCCACTTTTAGAATACTACATTCAATTCTGGTCTTCCTGCTATAAGAAAGATTTGTTAAAGTTAACTCAGAGATAGTAGGAACTGCCGACGCTGAAGAATCTGCAATAACAAGGTGTAGAGCTGGATGAGCACAGCAGGCCAGGCAGCATCAGAGGAGCAGGAAAGCTGACATTTTGGGCCTCCACACTTCTTCAGATTTCTGAAGAAGGGTTCAGACCTGAAACATTAGCTTTCCTGCTCCTCTGATGCTGCTTGGCCTGCTGTGTTCATCCAGCTGTACACCTTGTTATCTTTGTTAAAGTTGAAATGTTTCAGAAAAGTCTTACAAGAATATTGCCGGATTGGAGGATTTGAGCTGTAGGAAGAGTTTGAATCGGCTGGGGCTTTTTTCCCTGGAGTGCTGAAGGCTGAGGAATGACCTTGTGGAGGTTTATAAAATCATGAGGGATATGGATAAGGTGAATAGTCAAGGTCTTTTCCCTGGGGTCGGAGACTCCAAAATTAAGGTGAAAGAGGAAAGATTTAAAAGGGACCTAAGGGGCAACATTTTCATGCAGAGGGTGGTGCATGAATGGAATAAGCCATCAGAGGAAGAAGTGGAGGCTGGTACAATTACAACATTTAAAAGTCATCTTGGTGGGTACATGAATAGGAAGAGTTTAGAGGGATATGGGCCAAAAGCTGGCAAATAAGACTAGATCAGTTTAGGATATCCGGGTGGTATGGACTAATCGGACAGAAGAGCCTGTTTCTCTGCTGTATAACTCTATGACTTTATGGCCAATTACTGCCCATTCAGTCTATTCTCAGCCATCATCAAAAAGATGGAAGCCATTGTCGACAGTGCTGTCAAGTGGCACCTACTCAAGTAATCTACTCACCCATGCGGAGACTAGGTTCCACAAGAACCATTCAGTTCCAGACCCTCATTACAGCTTTTGTCAAAAACATGCACAAAACAGCTGACTTCCAGAGGTGATGAGAGAGTGACTCACATCCTGTGAATAATCCTTTTAAATCCTAAAGGGAACCAAAATTCTGGAGGACAATTAAAGGGGTACTGCTGTTGGGAGCTGAATGGAAATAATATCTAAATTTTCATAATTCTTTGGGTTATTTTCAAAAAAATACAGTTTTTGTTGTGATTAAGGCTTGCTGCTTAGTTCTGTTATTTTTGCTTCAGGTTCACAGAAAAATTCAGAGAGCTTGTTGTCTCCTTGGGACAGATAATATTTTGCAAGTTTGCACTGTGATAATGAAAAGGTTACTAACGTAACAATAATAGAAATCCACCAAATGGTCGTGAGGCATTTTATTACTGTGATATCAGCTTTAACCAACAGAAACAAACACTCAAAACATAATATTAACGGAATCGTAATTTTTAATTATATTGTTATTGCTTCTCTTTCTCTAACTGTGCCAACGCACTCAAGAAGCTCAACAAAATCTCAAATAAAGTAGCCCTGCTTGTTTCGTGCCCCATCCACCACATTCAACATTCACTCTCTCCACCACCAATACTTAGTGCCAGCCGTGTGTACTATCTACAAAATACATTGCAGCAACACACCAAGAGCCCTTGAAAAGTACCTTCAAAACCTGTGACCCATCTAAAAGGACAAGGGCAGCAGGTACTAGCTGCATGTTCCCCTCCAAGGCTTACACCATTCTGACATGGAAAGAGATCACTGTCCCTTCACTGCCCCTGCATCAAAATCCCGGAACTGTCTCACTAACAGCACTGAGAGTCTACCTCAACACCGTGAAATATAGCAGTTGAAGAAGGAAGCTCAAAGCCAACATCCCAAGACCAGCAAGAGATGGACAACAATGGTGGCCATTCCAGTGATACACACATCGCGTGCTTTAGTGTAATCTATGAATCATTTTATTTTACATTTCTCCAACCTAATTTATAAACTTTTTAATAGGTTATTTCTGGAGAGTAGGAATGGTTTTCAAAAGTGCAATTCGTCAGTGATAATGTTATTCCTTTAGCTATCCAGAAGTCTAGTGATTAATGTGCTAAGACCTCATGATAATACATGGGTCAAAATTTATCTCTGTCACTTTTGATGTTTGGCAGCAGAGCTCTGTGCTCCTGAGAATGCTGACCTACACTTGATTTGAGCCAAGACTCCACATCACCTAGCAATTGAAGCAGAAATTCTCTTGGACAACCTTCCTCCTTCAAACAACACAGTCAAAACAGATTAACAGCTTGCTTATTTCACGGTTATTGATGGAATCTTGTTGTGTAAATAACTGGCCCATTTGGCTACTTGACTGCAATGCCAGGTCACTCTGCGCATGTGGAGAACTTCTGAGAAAGGGTTAAATTAATCCAACCTTTTCTTGTTTGATGTTTATGGATGAAATGTTCAAGGACAGACCTTTTCTTTTGTTCAGGGGGTTGTTAAAGGACTTTGGTCACTATTTGGAATCAGTATTTCATTGCATGAAAGACTCAAATTACCAATACTGGTAACAATATTTACAAAGAATCATTGAATAACTCTTGTAAGTATTTAAGTCATAAGACCATAGCAAGTAAGAAATGGAGTAGACTATTTGGCCCCTCAACCCTGCTCCACCATTCAGTTGTATCACAACTGAACCAATACTCTTCATGTCCAATTTCCTGCCTTTGACCCCATAAACCTTGATTTTCCTAATGATCAAGAATCTATCTCAGCCTTAAATATTCATAAGGACTCTACTCTCACAGCTCTCTGTGGCAAGGAGTTCCATAGATTCACAATCCTCTGAGAGAAGAAATTCCTCTTAATCTCAGTTTTAAATTGACATTCCCTTATTCTGAGTGTTGATCCTTTTGGCCTAAACCCGCTCATGATGGAAAACATCTTCTCGGCAATTAGCCTGTCAAGCTCCTTAAGTATCTGAAATGTTTTAGTGAGATCACCTTTCATTCTTCTAAACTCCATTGAACAGAGTCCCCTGTTTAACCTTTAGTTTTTCAGATAGTCCTTCCATTCTAGCCAACCTTCTTTGAACTGTCTCCAAAGGAATAATCTCTTCCCTTAAATAAAGGAAGCAAAGCTGCTCACAGTACTCCAGCTGTGGTCTCCCCAGCACCTTGTACAGTTTCAGTAAAACAGCCCTACTCATATACTCCAACCCCTTTAAAATAAAGGCCAACATTCCGTTAGCTTTCCTCATTACCTATCGCATCTATGCGGTAGCTTGCTATGTTTCATGCAAAGTCCCTTTGTGTTGCAGCTTTCTGAAGTTTTCCCTACTTAAGTAATACTGTTCTCTTATTCTCCCTTCCAAAATGAACAACTTCACACTTTCCCACATTACTCTCCATTTACTGACGTTTTGCTCACCTCCTTAACCTATCAATGACCCTCTGGAAACTACATCTCTCACGACTTGCCTCTACACCTATTTCTGATCTTCAAATATTCATATTTTACCATCTAGCCCATCACCAGACTTGCTAATAACTAACTCTACTTTTTATGTTCCTGCGTGTGTAAATAAGATCACCAGTGACACTTTAAGTGCAATAACTTATTGATTCCCTGCACTTTGGGCTGAAATGTGATAAGTACTTAGATACCTTGATTCTGAATTTGTGTACGGACATGGTGGGATGTCTAGATGTGCCCTTTTTATCATTTTTCTTCAATCTGCAGTTTGAACAATCTTTGAGCCTCAAAATGTTAGAAGATTGAGCTAACAATGGCATATGGAAAGGAAAACAAGATACCTTAGTGATTGGCAAGGACCAACATTTTATGTATTAATGAAAGATGACTTCAGAAAAAACAGAGAAATAATGCAGAGTTGGGAAGAGTGAATAAGGCTGCAATTAAATGTACAAAGAATAAGAGTGTCACAGAAACAACACCAGACTAAAATTTGACACCAAGGTGCGAAGAGCCATAGAGTCATAGAGATGTACAGCACGGACACAGACCCTTCAGTTCAACTCGTCCATGCCAACTGGATATGCTAGATAAATCCAGACCCATTTGCCAGCATTTGGCTCATATCCCTCTAAACCCTTCCTATTCATATACCCATCCAGATGCCTTTTAAATGTTGTAATTGTAGTTAAAGAACTGTTTGGACAGGCTGCAACAAGGTGGTTAAGCTTTTTGAAATGGTACAATAGATAGTAAAGACATGAGCATACAGATGTTTAGGGAGGAGTGGCGCTTATTGTGCTGGTTCAGAAGGAGATATCCAGTCAGTCCTGTTCCTTTGTTTATTCCTCATGTCCTGCATTTTTTCTTTCTCAGACATTTGAGCTCAAAACCAGAATGCAGCCATTAGAGAACTGTTCAATAACAGCTTTAGGAATTCCTTCTAACTACAGAGGATATCTAGCCAAGCTGCTAAGATTAATCATAAGTCAAGCCTATCTTTAGTTATTGATGAAAAGCAGTAGAATTTGGTGTGCTTTTTTTCTGCCAAACGTCACTGCCTATGTGCTACGGTCTGCATTCTGCTCCACATGCTAACTCACATAATACATAACCCAAAGACTGAGTTCTTGTTAAGACAAACATCTTCCAAGTTTATTGACCGTACTAACAACTTACATTGCTATCATAGCACAGACGTATTCATAGCCTGGATTCTGTGTTTACTGATTTACTGCCATTACATACACAAAACCGACTGACTGAAGATTCCACACTGACTCAATAACAGAGGATGTGACTGAATGCAAGGTAGGTATGTTGTGATGCCATTTATCTGTCTTAAAGATATACTGTCTGTCTGGTTTGGAATCTATGCAATAAAACAGTGCTTGGAAACAATGCAATTGGTCTAAACAATCTTGTATATGAAAAGTGGAACTCCAGTTTGAGCCATTTCCACATTTTACTGTTTTTCTTCCCCTTCTAACTGTGCACCTCCAAAACATAGAAAGCAGGAGCACGATTAGATTAATCTGTCCTTTGAGCCTGTTCAATACTTTCACACTAAAAAAATTCCTTGTTATCTGAGTAGCATATTCCTATTCCTAAGTTTCTATCATACTCCTTTCATTCACTTACTCAGATGAAATAAACTGAGGAATAGTTGTTGGAAGAAGTAGCAGCCAAATACATGAGGGTATTGTATAATTTTTTTTGGTTTGTTACTTTAATGAATGTCTTAAGCACACCCAAATAGCAAGCAGTGCAAAGCACTCAGACCTAAATACCAATTCTGAGTCATTTTTAGACTAACATGACGACAGGAAGTTATGGTGCTGGGAGTGATGTATAATTTCCAACAGTAAAGATTAAAGAGATGGATGATCAAGGTTAACCATGTCAACCAGTTTCAGCTGTAGGTCACTGGGGTGCACGCACATTGTGGTGTCAGGAGGTTTCGGGTTCACGTGTCACTACAAGGCGGGAATGTAAAACTCGAATACAGCATTGCTGAAGGTGCCGTCTTTTGGATGAGATGTTAAACTAAGGTTCTGTACGCACTCTCGTGAAAATTTGAAAGATTCCATTGCACCAATATTCCCTCTAAATTGCCTAGCTACATAGCATTCCAAGGGTAGTCATATATAGGTCAGCCCCTTGAAGTGGCCAAACAATATGAACACACACTTAAAAACTGCAGACTCCTAAAATCAAAGGTATTATTTCCTAACAGACTAGGAGAGCTCTCTCCAGAGTCTTGGTTCAGATTTATTCCTCAACCAGCATCACTAAAACAAATTATGCGGCCATTGTCTCCCTGCTGTTTGTGGGAGCTTGCTGTGTGCAAATTAGCTGTTGCATCTCCTAAATTACAGCAGTGACTACACTTTAAAAGCACTTCATTGGCAATTAAGTGTTATGAGACATCCTATGTTTGCTAAAGGCACAATATAAATGCTATCCTTTCTGTTCTTTCAGAATAATCTTCAAAATAGATTTTAAAGTTATCATCGAGGACCTGGATAGCAGCAACATTACAAAGCTGAAACAGTCAAAATCAATACCAATTATTCATTCAGGCAGATGCAACCAGATCAGAATCATAATATCTGGGAAGTGCTAACGCCAGACCTTCATTTTCGTCTTAGAAACACGAACCTATAGCAACTTCAGCTCAATATTCTGGATTAACTCTTGAATTACAAGACAAAAGGACAGAAACAAAAACTTGTATTTATCTAGTGTCCTTAAAGTAGTAAAATATCTGTATTCATTTCAGAAAGGTATCAAAGCTAATTTAAAACCATTCATTGGCAGTCGCTCGCAGACAAGGATGACTCTTCCACTCTCTGTAGGTGGCTGTACAGTTTGTTGCAGCTACCACAGGCTCTGTGACACGTGGAGCAGAAGATAGTCACAGGAAGTGCTGAGTGGGTCTCCTTTTGCTATTTTCACCTGGCTTCTGCTTTTTTACAACGCGAGGTGACTTCCCGGATGCTCCTCCTCCACTTTGGACTGTCTTGGGCCAGTGATTCCCAGGTGTCTGTGAGAATGCTGCACCTCACCATATAAACCTTATAAAGGTCATAATGGCAGACAAGTTCTTAGTCAAAGAGTTGGGGTTTAAGGAATGTCTTCAAAAGGAGGAAAGCAAGGTTAGAGGGAGGTGATTCTAGAGTTCAAAGCCTGAATTGCTGAAGCCACACAAAGGGCTGCACATGAGGCCAGAATTGGGGGAGGCATGCAGATATCTTGGAATGTTGCAGGATTAGAGAAGATTGTTGAGGTAAGTGGAAGAGGATAGGAAGCTGTGCTGGTCAGTCCATGGCAGGCTGTGAAAACTGAGATACAAATCAAGAATGTACTTGACCAGGAGCTAAAACATGTCATTGAGCAGTAGATGAGTGAACAGACCTTGGGTCTAGTTAGGACAAGGGCACCGGATATTAGCATGATCAGGTTTTGTAGGGTGGAGGGTGGAAGGTTGGTCAGGAAAGTGTTGGAGAGCCAAATCTATAGGTAGTAAAGCCCTAGTTGAGACATTTTAGAGACTGCAGTATCTTCTTCACCCCCACCCTGTTCCCAACCCCAATTTAAAACGTCTTCTCACCATAATCTGCTCCAGTTTCTGATTTAGCTGGAACCTAGGCAAGGTAACTAACGGGGCAGAGAAGCAGGCTCACAGGGTAATATCAATATTGCTCTGTTGGAAGCACAATTAGCTCTTAATCAGAAAGTTGTCAGCTCAAATACCAGCCCACATATTGAGTACAAAAGTTGAGATGAACGCTCCAGCGCAGAACTGAAGGAGTGCCACACTGTTGGAGGTGCTGTCTTTTGTGTGAGATGTTAAACTGAGATCTGGTCTATGCTTTCAGGTGGACTTAAGAGACCTCATGGCACAATTTCAACAAAGAGCAAGCGAGTTATCTGTGAAAAATATTTATCCCTGTCGAAAATGGAAAGAAGAACACTGCTACGTCTTCTGTGGGAGCTTAGTGTGTGGACTTTTGCTGCTCTATTTCCTATTTCACAGCAGTGATGGCCCTCCAAAAACTATTTCACTTCCCATAAAGCACTTTGAGATGTCCAGTCCATGAAAAGTTCTGAAGAAGGGTCTAGGCCCAAAACGTCAAGCTTTCCTGCTCCTCTGATGCTACTTGGCCTGTTGTGTTCATCCAGCTCTACACCATGTTATCTCAGATTCTCCAGCATCTGCAGTTCCTACTATCTCTATATAAATGCAAGTTTTTTTTTGCTGCTCCGCAGGAGGGATCGTATCCGGGCTCTTGAGCATAGGTCTTATTAATTCTGTCCCTTTTTTCCCTTCTTTTCTCTTTTTTATTTCTTTTAGTGTCTATTTTTATTTACTTACTTTCTGGAGAGAGCTGAGGCATGGAGGCAATGGCACCGATAGAATAGGACAGTGGCTAGGGTCCAGCGCAAATCCAGATGGTGGTCAGCAACAGTCAGGAGCAAAGCCTGGTGAACCCAGATGACGGTCAGTATTGAATCCTGGCGAGCCCAGATGGTGGTCAGTAGTGATCAGTGATGGTCAGCGATGAAGCCTGGTGAGCTGAGATGGCAATCAGTGGCGAAGCTGGTCATCATTAAACTTCGAAAGCCATATTTTTATGTTCAAACCCATGTCCTCAAAACAATAACTAACTCTCTGGATTAACACTCTAACAGTAATAATATTAAACGATTTCCTCCCACATGTGATTCAAGCTTCTATTATTACTTCAAGAATTAGTAACCGTTCTTCCTTTATTTGTGGAATTGTGCTGCAGGCAAACCTACAAAAATGTTTAGACTTCGAAAGTGATCCATTGATTGTCGAATGTTTTGGGACAGCCTAAGGATGTAATAAAGTGCTATGTAAATGTGTATTTTTTTTCCTACAGTTTCATTAGCTGGTGTAAATTATGATGGAAGACATGTTCTCCTCCCATTCTTCAATTTAAAAGCCGTTCTGCTTCGCAATGAGATGTTGCTTTGAGTGCAGTCAGCAATTCAGACATAAATGCAGTTTGTTTGTTTCCCAAATCCATTTTAAGGATCAGATTTAATCCCAAACACATTTTTGTAATCAAGGACGTAAAATCTTCCATGAATTAGCACAAACAGGCAACATTTTAGAAATAAGAGATAACAAGGTGTAGAGCTGAATGAACACAGCAGGCCAAGCAGCATCAGAGGCGCAGGAAAACTGACGTTTTGGGCCGGGACGCTGCTTCAGATTTCTGAAGAAGGGTTTAAGCCCAAACTGTCACCTTTCCTGCTCCTCTGATGCTGCTTGGCTGCTGTGTTCATCCAGCTCTGCACCTTGTTATCTCAGATTCTCCAGCATCTGCAGTTCCTACCATCTCTGAGACATTTTAGAAAGCAGTTTTTTACCTTAGCATATTCTTTGACATATTTGAGTGGGAGCCTGGTACAGCTTTATTAGTACAGCTTTCATCAGTTTTTGCTTTGTCTTGTGCTTTAAACTATTTCTGTTACAAGTATTCTGTGAGAAAGATTTCTGTTACACTTCACCTGATGAAGGAGCAGCACTCAGAAAGCTTGTGATTTCAAATAAACTTTTGGAGTTTAACTTGATGTCGTGCGACCTCTGACTTTGTCAGCCCCAGTCCGACACTGCACCTCCAAATCACTATGACAAGTACATTAAGATCTGCATTATCTCAAGCTATAGAAGTCTGCACATACACTGTCTGTCCCTCAGGCTGCTTCCTTACTAAGTAAGGCTGTCCAAATCCTTATGTCGTCTAACGATGTTTTGTTTGCATCTGTACAAAGTATGTTCTCAAATACAGCATCCTTGTGCAATATCTAAAACTTCCCCGTTTGCATACTCATTCTGAACCGGTGTCTTCTCTTTTACTGATTTCATGGTCATGTGATCAGTTACACCATCATGATTTACATGAAACTCACATTCATCACAGAAATAGTGACTCGTCTATGACTGATATCAATCTATCAAAATCCAATATACTGATTCTCAGTAAAGCCAATACTTAACATTTGAGATTTTTAAAAATAAATGTGCCCGTTAGTGACCTTGCACCTAAGGAAATCCAAACCATGTGAGCCTTCTCCAAGGCCTGCAAATGGGTACGATTAGTGAAACTAGCCACGGTGAGTTATTCAGTGTAGAAATGTGGTCAGTTTGCAACCAGTGTGCAACGAAATTATAAAATCCCTACAGAGTGGAAAAAGGCTGTTCAGCCCATCATATCTGACTGTCTGAAGAGCATCTCATCCAGACCCAGCCTTCTACCCTATCTGTGTAACCCTGGATTTACCATGGCTAATCCACCTAGGTCACACATCTTTGGACTGTGGGAGGAAACCTGAGCACCTGGCAAAAACTCACCAGGCAGAAACTTGGAGAATGTATAAACTCCACATAGAACGTAACCCAAGGTTGGAATCAAACCCAGGTCCCTCACGCTGTGTGGCAGTAGTGTTAATCACGGTACCACCTCGCCACCCATAAACAACACTGGAAATGTTAGTGAGCATGTAACTGCACCCATTCCCCCTCAGGATTAAGTAAAATATGCAACCACATGATCCATTGTGATTGTTGGCACATTACTTTGAGACTAAATACATTCAACATATTTCAAAACAATGTGCTCCTGGGATTTTGGCAAACAAGTTGCAAAAAAAACCCCATATTTCATCTATTTTCTGAGTAAACAAGAATTCAAGATTATTCAATCCTCTCAACCAGGGTCACAAAGCATCATACAACTCACAGAACATGTTCACTAAACCTTTGAATTTTATTTTGTTAGAGAGAACAACACACCCTCAAAAGTTGATCATTCATCTCTCATAACACACAGCCACAATTTTTAGGTCCATATCAGATACCAGGGGATGAAGAATTACTCAGGCGTACTTACAGAAATATGTTATCAACACCTTAGCAAATGCTGCAAGGTTATCTCCTCAGAGTAAGATTAAAGCTCTTTGTGGGCTACCTTTTGCAATATTTCTATTGAATACGAAGTCTAGCCTTAAAAGAAATCAGATGGAGTTATTCATGTTGGATTTGTTGACTGTGATCATGTTGACAATTCTCCAGTTAGATAAAGAGTTCTGCTACCCGCTACAGAGGGAAGACGAGAAGCCAAATTCAGTTTTATATCTCCAATTGTGCTCAGACAGCACGGCACCAATTCTCCTCATTCTATGTGACTTCTGCTATTATCATGTCCTTTCTTCACCCACTGAAGTTACGCTTTGTTGATTTATCAAATAGCCCAACTCTAATATAGCAACTCAAATAAGAAAAAACTCATTTTCTGCCCTAAAGTGACTGGTTATCAAATTCACAATCATTGAAGAAAACTTTGAAGTTAACAGTCACCAATGTCAGATTCATTAAAGTTTTAAATTATAACTTAATAGGATGAGGACATCATTTGAATTATTGCACAATCAATTAGACAGAGGTCTAATTCATTGAGAAGAAACTACAACAAACTCTTTATCCCATTAAGTTATAGTTGAAACCAATTATTACATTATGACTGCAAACTAGTTGCCACAGGTGGCGTGGTGGCTCAGTGGTTAGCACTGCAGCCTCGCAGCGCCAGGGACCTGGGTTTGATTCCAGCCCCAGGTGACTATCTGTGTGGAATTTGCACATTCTCCCCGTGTCTGCGTGGGTTTTCCCCTGGGTGCTCCAGTTTTCTCCCACAGTCCAAAGATATGCAGGCTAGGTGGATTGGCCATGCTAAATTGCCCATAGTGTTCAGGGGTGTGTGGGTTATAGGGGGATGGGTCTGGGTGGGATGCTCCAAGGGTCAGTGTGGACTTGTTGGGCCAAAGGGCCTGTTTCCACACTGTAGGGATTCTAATACTAAAAAATTTCTCACATTACAATATTAACTGCACTTCTAAAGTAATTCTTTGGGATGCTATAGGCTTTGAAAGACACTAAATGAAGGCAAGTCTGGTGGGAGGCATGGTGGAACGAGAATGTTGTTGGACTAATAGTCCAGGATTGCAGAGCTCTTGTGGTGAAGCAGTAATGATCCAACCTACGAAGCCAGGAGATCCACGTTTAAGTCACACCTGCTCCTGTATCTTCATGTATCTGATCATGCTGATTAAAGACATTTATGAATTTGAATCTTTCTCTTAAACATCATCTAAAATCACCACCTGCATATTCATTGCATTCCATGCAGCTCTACGGAATTATATCTTAAACAGTTGTTCGGACGCAAAACCTGCCAAATAATGTATATCCATTGTTTCAATCCAATTTCACATAAAATATAAACCCCCCACAGCTTGTTGAGCATATTAATCCCCCAGAAGGATACAGAAGGAAATTTATTTCTGATTTTCTATGTCTGTGGAATTTTGGGATGGAGAGAAATACAAAAACGTATTGAGGGCACTTTGATGACATTGAATGAAGTCTATTGTTTGTATAAATTTGCTTGTTTTCATACTACATCCGTTTTTTTGACTCCCGGTGTAGCTCCAAATGATGCCTAACTCATATCCATACAGAATGTAACATGGATTGACGTCTGTTTTTACAGCCTGCTGCAATACGCTGCGGCTTTTATTCCCTGGAGTGCCGGAGGCTGAGGGGTGACCTTATAGAAGTTTATAAAATCATGTAGGGTACAGATAGGGTGAGTAGGCGAGGTCTTTTTCCTCAGTGTGGGGGAGTCCAAAACTAGGGGGCATAGGTTTAAGGTAAGAGGGGAAAGGTTTAAAAGGAGCAACTTTTTCACGCCGAGGGTGGTGCGTGTTTGGAATGAACTGCTAGAGGAAGTGGTGGAGGTTGGTACAATTGCTACATTTAAGAGACATCTGGATGGGTATTTGAATAATTAAAGTTTACAGGGATATGGGTGAAATGCTGGCAAATGGGACTACATTAATTTAGGATATCTAGTTAGCATGAATGAGTTGGAGCGAAGGGTCTATTTCCATGCTGTACATCTCTATGACTCTATAACTCCAATTCACATATAGGGCCATTGCTTCTACTGGTCCCATCACTCCTCTCGTTCAAACATCCCTATTTTCTCCCTGGCCTCTGTATCCAAAATGTTATTGTGAATGAAATGGTCAGTGATGTCTGGGGCAGTGAATTGAACAGCAAACATTATGATTGCCAGGGATTAGGTCTATGTCGTATACAGTGTATGCGTCAGTGCGTAATGTTGTTTCGTTTTACAGTGCCTCATATCAATGGGTGTCGCAGGCCTCACTATCACAGATCAAGACACTTATCTCATCAATTTTGGGTGTGATTTCCTTCCCCATTGTGTACTCTGAACTCGCAACATATTGGAGACGGAAGTCAGCTGTCCTAGGCCAATGTTCTTCCAGCCTCTGCCTCTATGTTTGTGTGAGGCCCCCTCAGACAAGGGATGAGGTTGAGAAGTTAGAACCTTTAAGGTAGCCTCAGCAGTACTCATGAACCCATGCTGTTGGTATCATCCTGCATCACAAACCAGTTGTCCAGCCAACACCAGTCGTCTGTTTTTAATGAGAGAGACATTCTGAGATCCTCTGTGACTACGGCGACTTCACTTTTACCTTTAATCACTGAAAAAGCATCAAAACGTGGCAGATTTCCTTGGGGTGAAGAGAACAGCAGATTACAGTTTTCAAAATTAACTACAGAATTTATAAGATCAGTTTTCAAACAATCAAAGAAATGCTTCAGGCAGTTTGCTGTAAGGTTTTGGCTAAAAATTAAAGGAAATAACCTTATCACTCCATGTATGTTGGTGAAAAGAATCCTTAGTCCTCCAGAGATCCCTCTCATTTCATTTCTATCATTGTAATCAGCTTTGCTTGTTCAATTCATGGGTTTGAAAGATCTTAAAAGAAAATGTGAATTTTGAATTAACAATTGAACAACACACTAGACAGAATTCCTGTCACTCATTTGTTCGATCAGAAAGCATGTCAGTAACTGAAAATGCTTTCTTCATCTACTTGTGCAATTTTAATTAAAACTCGGCCTTTATGCTCTTTAGAAGCATGTGAATTGACCGGGTGTTTAAGCCTTCCACAATGGGATGAGAGCCGTAGTGGAAAGGAGAGCAGGAAGCAATTTCTTGGCTACTTGCTTAAGACAATCATTTGTGTCCTGCAAACGTTGCTTGTAACTGCTTTTCCAATGGTTTAAAGTCATAGAGTCTTGAATATGTCATTTGTCCAGATGTAACTTGTTATGTAAGGGCTTTAGGAACCTGGAGCAACTTTAAGAAGGTATCATGTAACTTCTTACGACAGGGCGCAAATAGCACAGTGTGGGTGGAATCAGTCGGATAGATTGAAAGTGGAAAATTGTTATTATGTCGATTACAGTCCCTTAACGATATAACAATAAACTCTGAACCTGGTATACCTTGGATAACTATGGATGGTCACATATAATACAGCAAACTTTGTTTTAACCAGCACCTTCTGAACCAGCACTCTGCATAAACCAGCAAAAGGTATGTACCTGAAATGCCACAAATTTTATTCTGCCCAATTATAGTTTTTAAATTTATTTACCTCAGTGTAAATGCACTTGTTGTTCAATCGAATGGCCACATGAAATATCAACAGTTGAATCAATTTCAAGACACTTTCTCCTCAAATTAAGTGATAAACCATGATGTCCCAATTAGTCACTTGAGGGTGTGTGAGGTTTTATTTAATGCAAGGTTGCATTTTTATTGAAGTCATTTCTACTGTGAGTAAAGCATAACAGTGACGTGTATATCCCCGCATTATGTTTCTATTACTTCGTATGTGCTTTTACGCTGATCACATGGACCTCTTGATTATTCAGAATTTTTGATCAATCAGCATATTCCTTGTTCCACAGGTGTCAGATAATAAAATATTTACTGTATTAATTCACAATAAACAGAGTTCTGCACAAGTTTAAGCCTGAACACAGTTTCTGTCTTTGCCTTCTCCTCAATGAGTCAATCTTGAACTCTCAGGTGTAGCTCCAAGACTACATGACTAAACACAGCTCACAATGTCAAACATCTAGGCCCACTATAAATTACATTCATAAGAACCCCTACAGTGTGGAATCCAGCCATTCAGCCCATCAAGTCCACACTGACCTTCTGTAGAGAACTCCAACCAGATCCACCCATCCATCCTATTACCCTGCATTTCCCATAGCTAACCCACACAACCTGTGCACCCCTGGAGACTATGGACAAATTAGCATGGCCAATCCACTTGACCTGCACATCTTTGGACTGTGGGAGGAAACCGGAGCACCCAGAGCAATCTCACGCAGGCACAGGGAGAGTGTACAAACTCCACACAGACAGCCACCAAGGCTGGAATTGAACACCAGTCCCTGGTGCTGTCAGGCACCTGTGCTAACCACTGAGCAACCATGCCATCCCATATTGTTTCATGTGGAGTGTCTCTGCGCATATATCATCAAGAAACGATCCAGAATAACTGACTTGGCATTTGATTCTTGATGCTGATTTTAACGCAGGCAGAATATTCACACGGTTAGGTTCATTCCTGTAGGAAAGGATTTGTATTGTCATGGGGCTTCTATTCAGTACATTGGAGAGATGACTTCTCATCTCTTCTAGTTGATTACTGCCTGTAAAAGTTACCCCCTTACCTAAGAATATCTGCTGTCTGAATCAGGGAGGTTTCTCAAACGGATTTTATATGTACACACTATGGTACGTAAGCCTGATATCTGTAAGTACATCTCTCATTGGTACAGACTATTCTATCTTTCTTCATAGTTGCTTGAACATGTCTGCTGATGTCACTGTTACACCAGGATAAACATCTCTACCTCTTTTTATATATCCATTTGATTGCACTCCTTTAACTGCCCCTTTTGATCTTGCAATTTAAATTTACAACACACAAATGTAAAAACAGCAATGCACTGACTTAGTAAAAACAGTCCTGAGACAGTCAGAAGGCAAAGGCAACTAATGTTCAACACCTTGGTGTTCAGTAGAGAAAAGGCTACAGGACACTTCACATGACCCCTAACAATGTTGTCAACATGAGATTTCTCGATTATAGCATGCACCTCAACTGGCAAAAATCATCTAAAATGAAGAATTTGGGCAGGTTCTTTACTGCAGATAAAGGACCATCTACAAACTTTGCAAAGAGGAAGACACATCCAAGACGAAGAAGAAACAACTCCTCAATGTATGAGGGAGCTAAGTAACCAGCAGTGTTGTCATTAAGATCCTTGCTTTAAAAGTTTGCATGCATTAACTGATTTAGTGTCATGCATAATGTTTACAGGAAACTTATTAATTATAATTCAAAGTACGGATATTCAAAGCAAAAATTTGGATGCGTTTTATTCAAGATCGTGATGAATTTATGGCCTCCTGATGACTTCAAGGGCAGGTTTACCTTAAGTGACTCGATGAGACCAAACAAAAGGGGACAGCTTTTGTAAATTCCATTGATGCAGCAGCACGTTGGATAGAATTACCTCTTGCTTAATCTGTATTTATAGCAGAGAAACAGACAGAATTCAGCCCAGCATGTCGATATTGATGCTCCACAGGAGATCCTCTCAAGTCACTTCATCTCAACCGATGAACAGATCACAACAACTCGCATTTGTATAGACCCTTTGGTACCTACACTTCAAAATATGCTGCCAGCTGTCAATCTGGGACTCGTGAGATCATGAAAAGCACTTTATAAATGCAAACCTTTCTTCCTTAAACAGGGTAAACTGTCCCTGCATCGCTTCACCTTTCACCAAACAGTAATGCTCATGCCAGTGAGACAGAATGATACAAAAACAACAAATGCTGGAGATCACAGCAGGTCAGGCAACATCCATGGAGAGAGAGCAAGCTAACGTTTCGAGTCTAGATGACTCTTCATCAGAGCTGACATGAAGTGTGGTGGGGACAGCATTTATGCAATAGTTGGGGGTAGGGGTTGCAGTGTTGGAGGAGAAAGAATGTTGATAGTTCAACTCACCCACTCTCTCAAAGCTGGAACAGAATGGTGTTTTTATTTTGGGCATACAAGTGTCATTCTCACTCATTCACTTGGGCTGTCTTTTCCTGTCGCCAAGGAGGATCAGATAAGGTGGAAATGTGTTCTGGGTCAATGTCATTGACGTGAAACATTGACCCTGTTTGTCTCTCTGATGCTTCCTGACCTGCTGAGTATATCCTGCATTTTCTATGTTTATTTCAGATTTTCAGCATCGGCGGTGTTTTGTTTTTGTAGAATGTGAGTCATTGCTTTAAAAAAAACCAAGTACACAACAACTTGGTCTACTTCTAGGACTCGGAGCTCCAATCTGCAGGACAAATAGTGTGATACCTGTAGTTTACAGCAAGAGCAGCATGGATCTACATTGCAGCACTGCATCTTGAAGTGTTTTTGCATCGTAAGGAGGGAATTGCACACAATTGCACACCACATTTTGATGGAATGTGGTGTACAAAAGCAGAAATAGTGTATACCTCCCAAACCCCTGATGCCCAGACCTGCCTACTTGATGAGAATGCTTCCTTTTTGGCTATTAACAGACTGTGAAGAAAGATGTATTTCATAAAAGACACAATGCTCAAACAGCTTAAAACAATAGCCCTTTGTCCATTTGGCTGGCGTATCGTGTAATTCAGAAGCTTAATATAACAGGATAACAAGATAGCACTTTATTCAAACTTTTGCTCTGTTACAACTTACGAACAATCACATGTAAGTGAAACCATCATAATTGGGGAATTATATAGCTGGTTGACATGGTGTATGCTTTTATTCTCACTTTCCCAGGTCTGCTGGATTTATTCCATACATTAATAGCCTAAGGCAGTTCAAACAATAGAATATACCCAATGTTCTTCATTAAAGCAAAGTACAGTACAAAATTTGCTTCAAAAAATCTGACCCATACAGTGCTTACAATCACAGGGGAACACACTTACCTGGATTTGGACCAGACCAAAACAAGTGATCAGCCTGCTCCATCTCACCCTCCAGCTGCTGATCAGATGACCACTGGAGCTAGCTAACTATGCTTTGAAGCAAAATTTCTTTCTACCTTTTTATTCTATTCAGCCAAGCCGTGCATTCTAACATTTACACTATCTAGTCTCCAGCAATGATGAGTCTTACCACTGGCAAACATCACAAACCATGTTACCTACCATGGCCGGTTTGATGAATTGCTCATTAAGACTTGCAAATCATGAATTGTTAACTAATATATATTCTACATTATCACGTCTGATTCATTGTGTCTGTTGTAAATAGAGTTTTCCAGAGTCACTATGCAGTTCAGTTCATTACTGCTGAGTTATAGCTCTTCACATAAACATACACACTTAACATTCTTTCAGTAAAATACAGAACACATTAAAATCAGTGACTTTTCTAATAATTAGGTCTGAAATAACACCACAAAGGCTGTATCCTGTCACTAATTCACCCTTTATTTACACGTACATAATAAAGGACACTGCCACAGCTAGCTCAGTTCTGGCTCCTAGAGTGAGCAAAATCTCTGACACTCCTGTTTATATCTGTCAGCCAGGGGTCCCTGATTGGACCAGGTTAACAGCCCAATTAGGGAACTCATATTCTATGAGACCCATTGTGCTGACCTCATTACATTCATTACAAAGTCATCACCATGCTCCAAATGTCTTTTTTCCCCTCATTTAATATAGTTTAATTTAACTCCATTTTAACAAACTCAACAAATTTTAGGCTAATGTCTAAAACAGGAATGAAAAGTTCAGACAGGAAGAGGATACTTTCTCACAGCAATGAGTTGGCACACAAAGGAATCCATACTAAAACAATAACTTGTGCTTTTACCTGATAGTACCTTGTCGGATCTGGAACTGTGGGTCGCAAAGATAGAGAGTCCAACATTCTATCACATGGCTGTGGGGTGGGGGGAGCGGTGGGGGTGGGATCTCTCTTCTCTTACCATCTGCCATTGATGTGTGATACTCAACCTGTTTGACCCCATTCTGAAAACATTTTTCCTTAGTCATCAAATCCTGGAGGAGGCTCAAACATGGAACACCCAAATGAAAAAACTGCAATTCCTCTGCGGAGTATGACATTTGTTTCAAAATGTTGTAAAGTGTTCTTTAACAAATGAGTCAAATGAATGAAATAAATAAACTACATAATCCTAAAAATCAGGAATTGGAATTTTTTACATTGCATTGTGTTTGCACCTCAAAAAATATTTCAGACAATGAGATGTTACAACTACAAAATCTTCTCCTTACTTTAGTTATGTCTCCGATTCATTGAAAATGTTTTTGTGGAATATGATGCATTTGAATGATGATCTTCTGCAAGAGACAACATAATGGAAACAGTGAAAGAAATAAATTATTGAAATGCAGATTCTAAATGAATTTTTGAGCATTGTGCGACTGTTACTAATCTAAGTAAACAGTGAGTTAATACGCTGGCTTCGATGTCTCACTTTGCAAGAACTGTAAATGTGGCATTCATAAGAAAATCATTTCTCTATTTCAAATATTTTTAGGTATTGCTAAAACAGTGAACAGCAGATTTGTATAGGAAAGTGTTATGCAACATAATTGTTTCAGTTTAATATTAATATGGGAAGGTTCTTTTGTGTTTCATGAGAATCATCTTTTGCTTTTCATTAATTTTAAGAATTAAGATTAAAAAAAATTAGCTGAACCAAGACTAATCATGTCTTTACTCTCTCAGCCTTCATGAGCCCTGTGGAACTCCCCTGGTAGCTAACTCATTCCCAAGGCTTTGAGTTATATCTCTCCGTGATAAGCAGCTGGGAGAGTTTCCTTCCCTGAAGGGAAGCGTTTTTGTCTTTACTGACTGCTTACACACCTGATACAACAGCTGGGGATCAGGAATTTTACCATATGGGAGATTCACAATGGCAGCAAATGAAGTTCAACAGATTTGTTTTTTCTTCCAACTAGTTTCAGCTCAGTCTAGTTGCCAGGGTTTCAATTAGAAACCAGCTTCAAATTTCACAAACGCATAGCAACAGAAAGTTCTTGACAAAATGCAAGCTGGAAAGATCCTATTGAGTTGCACTTTACCTCCTTGTCTCCTGATCTTCACTGATCGTGTTCCCTTGTCAACCTTAAAGAAGCACTGGCTATTGTTTACGAGGGCATATGGCCTTTTATGATATTAGCCACAAATTATCCATCAATAAACTTGCAGCAATGGCATAAACAAGTTGAATACCCTTTTGTGAAGGTCATTCAGTCACAATTCACAATTCTAGTCTCACAGGGACTGAAATGAACTTAAGGGAAAAAGATTACCCTAAATAGTAAGTACTGCGTAATGAATTGCTTTAAACTATCTGAGAATGTTGATGTCCAACCTAAAAATTAATAGTTCTAACAAAAAAACCCCGAACCATTGTTTGTAGATAATGTGCGCTCCACATTAAAGTAACAAACTGCCCAATATTTGCACTGCTCTTCCAAGTTCCTCTATTTATTTACTTCACACTTTTGAATGAAGCACTAAGGTGTCTCCAAACACGCACCTGTTGTAAAAGATTCCAAGGCAGTCTTTCAAAGATCAGCAGGGATATTATGCACAGTATCCTGATCAATACTTCCCATTACCACTGACAAACAGATTATCTGATTCACTGTCACATTGCTACTTATGGGATCTTTCAATGTACAAATCGGTGTGCTTCCAATATTACAGGGTCTACACTACATTAGCTGTAAACCAACTGGGGACATGCTGGGGTTATGAAAAAGAGTCAAATAAAAGTAAATCTTTCTTACCTTTACAACTGTTAACTGGTCACTGTTGCATATTTATGCCTAATTTTTCTATTTCAAACAAAATCACATGGTCAGAAACCATGAACTTCTAATCACACTGCCTTGAGATTCCATGAACAGCTACTAGATTACAAGGTTAAATGCACTCAAACTAGCGCAAGACAGAAATCAAATCCTTTCATTGCTTCCTACCAATAAACACATAAATGCCACTCACATATAAAAAAGAATCATGCCACCTGCATATCCAACAATGAAATCTTATCCAACCCTAAACCACTTACAATATTCTCTAATATTATCTTTACATAAAAGTGCCTCAGTGATTTAAGTGTGAACTCTATTCATCTAAATATTGTACATGACCCATTAATGACTGAGTCATTCTGAAGTGGTCATTCTAGTTTGCTCGCTACAGTGCCAAATCTGAAACAGGCACTTGTCTATTATTTCTTTATCCACTAGTATTTGTCTAAAATAAATGTGTCCTCTTGATAGAAGCAAGCTTAGCAACACCGTCTCCACAGGTAGATTCAAGGGAAAATAAAATTATGATTTAGTAGAATTAATAACATCATTAGAGGCATATTTAACATCATCTTGAACAGAAAAATTAAGGTGCATTCAAAATCCAGCTGTATGCTATCAATAAAGTCTGAGGGGTGAGTTTTGATACACTAAATTGCCTCTTTTCATCCTTGACTTATGAGACTTTATGACAAACCATTCACAGTTCTGAGCAAGGTAAACCCATATGTAAGTGTAATTATTTACAAATTGTCCTTTGTTAAATCTGCAATTGAGTCAAGGAATAACAATTAAGAATTGACAATGGATGCTGGCCTTGGCAGTGACACTCACATCTCATGAAAAATGTTTGAACAGTCACAAATATGGACTATTGAGTTTTAATGTCCTTCATCTGATTGCAATACCTGATGCCTTTCATGGACTGGATATTCTCGCCATGTCTGTATGTGTTTCCTCCAGGTGCTCTGGTTTCCTCCTACAGCCCAAGGATGTGCAGGTTGGGTGGATATGCCTTGCTAAATTGTCCCGTAGTGTGCAGTCTAGGCGGGTTAGTTATGGTAAGTGTTGGGATTGGGGAGTTGGGATGCTCTTTGAAGGGTGGTTGCAGACTCAATGGGCCAAATGACATTTACCTCCACTGTCAGGATTCCATGAATGATTTTTCCGATATTTAGCGTGTAAACTTTTCCATCAGACACCATGCTAAGGCAAACTAAAATTCTCACTTGCAAAGACTCAGCCAATAATGACACTGTAGCTTGTGAGGAAATGGTACAAAAGAGTAATCCCAACTCAGTTGCCACCTCTCACGCCCATGACATCACCTCTTCAGATGCAATATGTGGACTGAGTGATCAGCTAGAGCTATGCTTTTGCTATGGTGAAGGTGGCTAAGACCCTGAATCAGACAATGGGAGTTGAAAATTACTAAAGCTCATGGCTTGAAATTATAGTTTATTCCTCCACAGAGTCAAGAATATGTGAAACAGATTTCACTAAAGCAATTTTCACAGTAAGGATTTAACTTTTAACCAACCTATATTGCTTTTTCTGATGAAGGGTTTAGGCCCGAAACGTCAAGTTTTCCTGCTCCTGTGATGCTGCTTGACCTGCTGTGTTCATCCAGCCCCATGCTTGCTTTAAAATGGTTTAAACTGAGGTTAGCAATGATCACATCCTGTACGCTTGACAGGTGTTTTTTAATTTTCTTTAAATATGAGGGTAGGACGTATCAATTGAGAGTTCACACCTTCTTAGGCTTCATGTGTAGTCAGGTCAGCAGCAGAGACCCAAACATTCTGCCTCTGATGTGCCATGAAATGCACCAATGAAGAACAACTAAGGGGAATTCGAGATTGCTCAAATATTTGATTTGATTTGCCTTCAAGGAATGAGGAGGAAAGTTAAAGAATGGGGAGATGGTGGCCTAGCAGTATTCTTACTAGATTTTTATTGTGTCAGACACCCAGGTAATGTTCTGGGGTCAATACAATGTGGAGCTGGAGGAACACTACAGGTCAGGCAGCATCAGAAGAGCAGGATAATTGACATTTCGGGTTTGCACCCTTCATCAGGACTGGGGAGGGGGTAGGGAGCTCAGAAATAAATAAAGGGAGGGTCGTGGGACTGGGAGAAGGTAGGTGGGATGGTGCAGGTAAGGGATTGTGGAGCTAGGTCGTGAGAGGGGTGGGGCAGATAGGTGAGAAAGAAGACGGACAGGTTGCGCCAGGTCATTGTGGCAGGGATGAGAGTGGTGGGCTAGACATGGGATGAGGCCAGGAAGGATGGGGAGATTATGAAACTAGTGAATTCTATGTTCAGGCCATTGGGCTGTAAGTTCCTGAGGTGGAATATGAGATGGTGTTCTTTTAGTTTGCGTGTGGCGTCATTGTGACACTGGAGGAGGCCCAGGATGGACATGTCACCAAGGGGGTGGGAGGCGGAGTTAAAATGGTTAGTGACCGGAAGATGTTGTTGATTATTGTGTACAGAGTTACAGATGCTCCACAAAACAGTCCCCGAGTCTGTGCTTGGTCTCACCGATGTAGAGGAGGCCACATTGGGAGCAACAGATACAATAGACCAGGTTGGAGGATGTACAGGTGAATCCCTTTCATATTTGGAAAGATTGTTTGGGGCCTTGGACAGAAGTGAGAGGGGACGTGTAGGGGCAGGTATAGAACTTCTTGCAGGGAAAGGTTTTGGGTGTGGTGGGGTTAGTGGGGATTGTGGAACAGACGAGGGAGTCGTGGAGTGATTGGTCCTATGGAAGGCAGATCAGGGTGGGGAGGGAAATATATCTTTGGTTGTGGGGTCGGATTGCAGGTGGCGGAAGTGGCGGAGAGTGATACGCTGAATGCGGAGGTTGGTGGGGTAAGGACCGGGGGATTCTGTCTTTATTTTTGTTTGGGGGGTAGGATTTGAGGGCAGAAGCGTGGGAAATGCAAGAGATGTGGTTGAGAGCATTTTGACACACAGGAGGAGGAAGGATGAGGTCCTTGAAGCAGGAGGACATCAGGGATGTCCAGGAACGGAATGCTCCACCTTGGGAGCAAATGCAGCAGAGGCAGAGGAATTTGGAGTATGGGATCGCATCCTTGCAGGAGGGTGGATGAGAGGAGGTGTAGTCCAGGTATCAATGGGAATCAGTGGGTTTGAAATAGATATCAGTGCAGAGACAGTTACAAGAGATGGAGACGGAGAGGTCCAGGAAGGGGAGGGAGATGTCAGAGATGGTCCAGTTGAACTTCAGGTTGGGGTGAAATGTTTTAGTAAAGTTATTGAACTGTTCAAGCTCCTCGAAATAGAATTCCAGTTTCATAATCTCTCCATCCCTGGCCTCATCCCATGTCCAATCCTCCCTCTCATCCCTGCATCCTTGACTTGACACACCCTGTCCATCTTCTTTCTCACCTATCTGTCCCACACTTCCCATGACCTATCTCCACAATCCCCTACCTACATCCACCTATCACCATCCCACCTTCTTTTCCCCAGCCCCACCCCTCCCTTTATTTATTTCTGACCTCCCTTCCCACTCCCCGGTCCCGATGAAGTGTGTAAACCCGAAGCGTCAACTTTCCTGCTTCTCTGATGTTGCCTGACCTGCAGTGTTTCTCCAGCTCCGTACTGTATTTACTCTGACTCCAGCATCTGCAGTTCTAGTTATCTCCTAATGTTCTGGGGTCTTAGGTTCAAATCTCACGCTGGCAGGAATTCAATTTTTAAAGAAAATAAAAATCTGGAATTAGGTGTCAACTATGGAACCATTGTTGATTGTCAGGGTGAAAAAAGCTATGTAGCGCACTCATGCACTTTAGAGAGAGAAGTTGCTGTCTTTACCCGGTCTAGCCTATATGTGACTCCAGGCCCACAGCAACATGGTTGACTTGCAACTGTCCCCTGGGCTGTTCGGGATAGGCAAAGTGATGCTCATATCTTGTGAATGAATTAAAACAATGTTGGGGCAGGGTCAAGTGCATAATATAGGAAGTTGTACCATATTCTGTGGAATGAATGAATGAATGAATGGATTTGATTGAATGAATGGCAGTTTCACATCCCAGCCACTTATTGCATTTTAAGGAGACAGGCATTCTCTGCAGAGCAGAATTTGTGACAGTCTCACCTCTGGGGGACAATTGCCAAAATGTTTTCTCTCAGTAGCTCTGGAGCAGCGAGCAGTGACAACAGAGAAGGAAGTCGCTTTTCAGCTTGATTGGATCTCCAGGAGAATTACAGCTGACTAGCCCTCAGAGGAACCACAGGTAGCCTCAGGAGAAATAATATTCTTTGAATACATCTCTGATTAAACTGATTCAGAAAAGAGCAGCAGATTGTAGAAGAAACAGATTACACTCCCTTTCTTTACGTCTCCTTATTAATTCAAACTGAGGCAATTCTTTAAAAAATGCATTATGAATTATACCCTTGGCTAGTTTCCTAAAAAATGTTTAAACACGTAATCTGTACAGTACAAACACAATGGGTTTCTTCATTACTCAGTGCTGCCGACATTAATCTTCACTGTACTATCCTGTATGCTACTCGTTATTAGAGACAGACTTTATTTTCTACTTTATCTCTGCAGTGGAGACAGGAATCGAGGACTGGCATTTTAAATTTTTAAGCATCATAATATTTGACAGCAAGTGACAATAAATTTGCATGATTGAAAAGGAAACAAAGAGCAATATTTAAGATAAAATGTTCATAAGTGGACAGAGTACACTCCACTTCCGCATCTAAATCATAAATATTGCTTGTAAATAGCTAAGGTCCAAGCATTGATTCCTGCAATACTCTAATACTTGGAGCCTGCCAACCTCAAGACGTCCCATTTGTCCCTACTGTTTTCTGCCCAATGAATCATTCCTCAATCCAAACTAATATGTTACTCCCCAATCAGATGAGTCCCAATTTTGAGACTTAACTTCTGGTGTGGCACCTTATCCACTTCATTTTACAAAAATCCAAATATATCATGTCCACAGAGTGTCCTTTATCCATCTGAAAAATCACATCATCAAAAAATCAAACATGCTTTCCTTTTCAAAAGTCCATGTTGATACCGTTAATATGATTTCCTAAATGTCCTTCACTGCATCCCTGATAACAGGCTCCAACATTATGCTAATTATTAACAGTGGGGAAGTGGTATGCAGTTCCTTGAGCTCTCCTTTTCTCCTCTTCGAAATCGGAAGGTTTTCTTTGTAACTTTCTAATGATTGGGAGCTGTTCCAGAGGGACAGGGATCCTGGATCCTGCAAGATCAAAATGGACTCATCCACCATTTCTTCAGTTACTTCTGGGATGCAGAACATTAAGTCCAGGAAATTTGTTACCACTTCATCTCCGTCCAGCCATGAATTCTGAAGTTTTTATGTGAAGATATCATGCTTGGGTCTGGAAAAATGCTGACAGGCTATAATACATAAGTAGGGACAGTACAGTGGCACGGTGGTTAGCACTGCTGCCTCTCAGCGCCAGGAACCTGGGTTCAATTCCACCCTTGGGTGACTGTCTGTGCAGAGTTTGCCCATTCTGCCCATGTCTGCGTGGGTTTCCTCCAGGTGCTGCAGTGTCCTCCCACAGTCCAAAGATGTGCAGGTTAGGGGGACTGGCCATGCTAAATTGCCCATAGTGTTCATGGATGTGTAGATTAGGTGGGTTTATAGGGGGATTGGGTCTGGGTGGGATGCTCTGAAGTTCAGTGTGGACTTAATGGGCTGAAGGGCCTGTTTCCACACTGTACGGATTCTATGATTCAGAAACCTATTTGTTTTCTGAATCAACCTGCTCAGAGATGTTATTACACGCTTTTGAAGCAGGTGGGATTTGAACCTGGGCCTGGTCCAGGGAGTAGGGACCCTACCACTGTGCCACAAGAGGGTACAGAAAGAAGCATCTTGCCCATTATTTTTGGGTTAGGGAAATTAAATGCATTTGCTATGAGAACCCAGAATTGAACCAGGGACCTTTAGATTTTCAGTTGAATGCTCTCCCAACTAAGCATTCAGTAATAATAGTGAATTATCAAGTGATTCAATGTTTTCGAAGTGATTGTATATTTTCTCGGCAAAGTCTGACAGCAGAATCAAATTTTCAATTATTTTGAGATCTCAATCTCTTTAGAAAGCAAAGTACTTTCTAGGTTTTTCCATCTCAGTCTAAATGGGAAGCCTATCAATCAGACTTTAGATAGTTAGCAGGGAGGAGACTTTCAGTGACTACTTAGTAACAACATTCTTCTGCATACGATTCCCTTTACCCCTGACCTTCACATCTCCCTCAACCCAGTCATGCCATTTTGGTCCTTCACCACTATGGTAAACTCAAGATCAAAACTCAAAGTCAAGACAACATATTCCACACACCTCTGCTCTCCAAAACCAAATGTTGTTGCCCATACAGTGTAATAAATGTCCCATTCTAATTGTCCTCTTTCTTACTTTGCATCACTTGCAAAAGTATTGAACCAACCCTCTTTTTTCATTCTTTGTAAACAGGCTTCTTTCAATCCTAACCTCAGAAAGGAAACATTAATCAAACATTACTTAATTAAAAATTGATCTTCACCTTTGGACCTTAGGTTTACGTATAAGCTTGACTGATGGAATGAAACCAAGCGGCTTTCTGCTTATAAAAGTCCTTGGGGGTAATTGTGTCTTTTGAGTGTAGTTTGAAACCATGGACCACATGGAAATCCCATTGGGAAAAGATGCGGAGGTGGTTAATGCACAATTGGCCCTTTTATATCTTCACACATTGTCCCTTATGTGAAATGAGCATGAAAATCTCCACCCAACTCATTGAGAGCACTTGACTGCACAACCTCACTCAACAAGGAAGAGTAAAGCTTCTCTTCTGAGGTTGGAATTGAAGGAAGTCTGTTTGCAAAGAATGAAAACAAAAGGTTCAATACTTGCGCAAGAGATGCGAAACAAAAATGCACTGAGCCAGTCAATGCAAGACAGGTGGTTCCAATTGGAAAGTAGAGTACATCAGTTTGAAGTATACCCTGAGGGCTTTCATCTTACAGACAATCTACCAGTTATTATTACCTTACTACCTCTCTGTCACTATTGTAAATGTTGCAAAATACTTACTGAGACAACTATTAAATCATATAGACCAGAGCAGAGGAAAGCCAATAGGAATTTGATTCATGTTTGTAAGGCATGTTAGATCTTTTAAATCCCAATTCAGCTTTACTGAGTGTATTCCAAGATTAAAATTGCATCAATAGCTTTTTGTTTTTCCATCTTAACTGGCTGATTTGGAAGTAAGTCGAAAAGCATTTGTGAAACAGTATATTTTCATAAACTACCTTCTAATGAAATCATTCAACTGGATTGTTGACCTGGTCGCAGGTGTCATAGATTAGAGATAAAGATAGAGGACATTGATTAGTTTTTGCTTATTTATTCAAAGGATATTAATGATGCAATATAGCCAAGGTCAGTCTTTATTCGCCATCACTTGGTCACCTTTTTGGATATGACTGAACAAGCTTGTTAGGCTATTTCAGCAGCAGGTACTTAACCACATTGCTGTGGGTCTGTAGTCACATGTAGGCCATGCTGGGCCAGAATGGCTGATTTGGCCTTCATAGCAAGGGGATTTGAGTACAGGAGCAGGGATGCATTGCTGCAATTGTATGGGGCCTTGGTGTGACCTCACCTGAAGTATTGAGTGCAGTTTTGGTCTCTTTATCTGAGACTACGGAGAGAATGCAATGAAGATTTACCAAACCAATTCTTGGGATGGAAGGGCTGACATATGAGGAGAGATTGGATTATTTAGGATTGTATTCACTGAAATTTAGAAGAATGAGAGGGGATCTCATGGACACCTATAAAGTTCCAACAGGAAGAATGTTCTCAATGACGGGGAGAGCTGGGTCAAGAACCAGGCGTCACACTCTCAGGATACAGGATAGTCCATTTAGGACTGAGATAAGGAGAAATTTCTTCACCCAGAGAGTGTTGAGCTTGTGGAGTTCTCTGCCATGGAAAGAAGTTGAAGCCAAAATATTGAAAGCTTTCGAGAAAGCGTTAAACAGCGTTCTTAAGGCTAATATGATCAAAGGGTATGGGGGAGAAAGTGTGAACAGGTTATTGATTTGGATGATCAGCCATGATCATAATGAATGACAGAGCAGGTTCAAAGGGCTGAATGGCCTACTCCTGCTTTTATTTCCTTTCTTAAAAGGTCTCTGGAGTTTTGACAATAATCCATGCAGTCAACTCTTTCATTGTTGATTTTTTACTTTCAGTTTTCTTTCAATGAATTGAAATTCTCTTGCTGTCACGGTGGGATTTTAACTCTGTACAGTCGAGTAATAGAACCATTGCGCCACCATACCGCCACCATTCCTGGTGCTCCATGAGCAGATAAAACTTACCAAGGGGGAGTTGCTAGTGATCTGTTTAATCAACTTGTCACATAATGGGAATGAAATGCCCCTACAGTGGCCAAGTAAAACTTAAGAAATAGGAGCAGAATTTGGCCTTTTGGCCCTGTATGGCCATTCTGCCTTTCAACAAGATTATGGCTAAACTTCTACCTCAACTCATTCTTGCTGCGTTTGTTCTATAATTCCTTCAGTGCCCAACAATCTGTTAATCACTGAATTAAATAGAATTCAATGATTAAGCTTGCACAGCTGTCCAGGCAAAGCATTCCAAAAATTTCTTTCAGTGAAATATTTCTCCTCATCTCAGTCCTAAATGGCATATTCTGAGACTGTGTCCAATATTGTAAATTCTCCAGCCAAGGCAAGCGTTTCTATGCATTTAGCCTTGTCAAGCCCCTTACGAATTTTACGTTTCACAAATTTCATTTCTCATGGAATTCAAGTGAAGAGAAAAATGTTAAGTGTAGTGCCAATGTAGCATTGCAGCAGGTAACAGAGAAGAGGCCGCATATCTCCTGCTGAGAAACCACATGCTCAGAACCATATGCTTCTCTTCTTCCATTAAGATCATGTCCATTGCAAGGGCATTTCAGCTCCTCAGTCCTTCTCAATACAGGGATCACAAAGATTCAGGAGTAGTGAAGCTGACAGCGCTTTGCTGAAATCCAGTGCAGAGTATAGTACGAAATGTGCAACGAGAAATTTTGAAAATTGCTATTACGTTCCAGAAATCACAGTTACCTTTAAAAAATTCATTCACGGGATGTGGGCATTGCTGGCTGGTCCAGCATTTATTGTCCATCTTTAATTGCCCTTGAGAAGATGTTGGCAAGATGCCTTCTTGAACTATTACAATTGTGTCATGTAAGTGCACACAAAATGCTAAAGGCAGGAAGAGATTTTGACCCAGCAATGGTGCAGGAACAAAGATACAGTTCAAATTCAGGGTGGGTATGGCTCGGAAGAGAGTTTGGGCGGTAGTCCCACGCACCTACTGTCCTCTTCCTTCTGTGTGGTAGAGATCACAAGTTTGGAGGGAGCTGTTGAAGGAACTTTGCTGCATTGAGGAAGGGCATCTTGTAGATGGTGCACACTGACATTGTACATTAGTTGTGGAAGTAATGAACATTGAAGATGGTGGATGGGGTGTAAACCAAGAGAGCTGTTTCTTTGTGGATTTTGTTGGACTTCTTTAGTGTGTTTGGACTTGGACTGATCCAGGCAAATTGGACCTGATCTGAGGCTTGTAGAATGCAGACAGATTTTGGGGAATTGGGAGGTAAGTTACTCAGAACTGAATTTCTAGCCTCTGACCTGCTCTTGTAGCAATAGTATTTATATGGCTGGTTCAGTTCTGTTCACCTTCTAGTCAATGGTAACCCCTAGAATGCAGACAGGGAGGGATTCAGTGATAGTAATGCCATTGAATATAAAGGAACTGTATATGAAGAGAGACTGGGCAAACCGAGTCTGTATTCGAGATAAAAGGTACTGCAGATGCTGGAGAATCCGAGACAACAAGCTGGATGAACACAGCAGGTCAAGCAGCATCATAGGAGCAGGAAAACTTGACGTTTCGGGCCTAAACCCTTCATCAGAAATGGGGGAGGGGAAGAGGGTTCTGAAATAAATAGGGAGAGAGGGGGAGGCGGATAGAGGATGGATAGAGGAGAGGATAGGTGGAGAGGAGGCAGACAAGTCGAAGAGGCGGGGATGGAGCCAGTAAAGGTGAGTGTAGGTAGCGGGGTAGGGAGGAGATAGGTCAGTCCAGGGAGGACGGACAGGTTAAGGGGGAGGGATGATGTTAGTAGATAGGAGATGGGGGTGTGGCTTGAGGTGAGAGGAAAAACAGGTTAGGGAGGTGGAGATGAGCTGGGCTGGTTTTGGGATGCGGTTGGGGGAGGGGAGATTTTGAAGTTTGTGAAATCCACATTGATACCATTAGGCTGCAGGGTTCCCAGGCTGAATATGATTTGCTGTTCCTGCAGCCTTCGGGTGGCATCACTGTGGCATTGCAGGAGGCCCTGGATGGACATGTCATCTGAGGAATGGGAGGTGGAGTTGAAATGTTTCGCGACTGGGAGGTGCAGTTGTTTGTTGCGAACTGAGCGCAGGTGTTCTGCAAAGCGGTCCCCAAGCCTCCGCTTGGTTTCCCCGATGTAGAGGAAGCCACAACGGGTACAGCGGATGCAGTATACCACATTGGCAGATGTGCAGGTGAACATCTGCCTGATGTGGAAAGTCTTCTTGGGGCCTGGGATTGGGGTGAGGGAGGAGGTGTTGGGACAGGTGTACCACTCCCTGCGGTTACAAGGAAAAGTGCCGGGTGTGGTGGGGCTGGAGGGGAGTGTGGAGCGGACAAGGCAGTCGCGAAGGGAGTGGTCCCTCCGGAAAGCAGATAAGGGTGGGGAGGGAAAAATGTCTTCGGCGGTGGGGTCTGATTGCAGATGGCGGAAGTGTCGGAGGATGATGCGTTGGATCCGGAGGATGGTGGGGTGGTACGTGAGGACGAGGGGGATTCTTTTTTGGTTATTATAGCAGGGACGGGGCGTGAGGGATGTGTTCCAGGAAATGCGGGAGACACGGTCGAGGGCGTTCTCGACCACTGTGGGGGGGAAGTTGCGGTCCTTGAAGAATGAGGACATTTGAGATGTATGGGAGTGGAATGTCTCATCCTGGGAGCAGATGCGGCGGAGGCGAAGGAATTGGGAATAGGGGATGGCATTTTTGCAGGAGGGTGGGTGGGAGGAGGTGTATTCCAGGTAGCTGTGGGAGTCAGTGGGCTTGAAATGGACATCGGTTTCTAGGTGGTTGCCCGAGATGGAGACAGAGAGGTCCAGGAAGGAGAGAGAAGTGTTGGAGATGGTCCAGGTGAACTTCAGGTTGGGGTGGAAGGTGTTGGTGAAGTGGATGAACTGTTCGAGCTCCTCGTGGGAGCACGAGACGGCGCCGATGCAGTCATCAATGTAACGGAGGAAGAGGTGGGGTTTCGGGCCAGTGTAGGTACGGAAGAGGGATTGTTCCACGTAACCTACAAAGAGGCAGGCATAGCTTGGGCCCATGCGGGTACCCATGGCCGTCCCCTTAGTCTGTAGGAAGTGGGAGGAATTGAAAGAAAAGTTGTTGAGGGTGAGGATGAGTTCGGCTAAGCGGATGAGGGTGTCGGTGGAGGGGGATTAGTCAGTTCTGCGGGACAGGAAGAAGCGGAGGGCCTTTAGGCCATCAGCATGGGGAATGCAGGTGTATAGGGACTGGACGTCCATCGTAAAAATGAGGTCTTGGGGACCGGGGAATTGGAAGTTCTGGAGGAGGTGGAGGGCGTGGGTGGTGTCACGGACGTAGGTAGGGAGTTCCTGGACCAAGGGGGTGAAAATGGAGTCTAGGTAGGTGGAGATGAGTTCAGTGGGGCAGGAGCAGGCGGAGACAATGGGTCGACCAGGGCATTCAGGTTTGTGGATTTTGGGAAGGAGATAGAAGTGGGCGGTGCAGGGTTGGAGAATGATTAGTCTGTATTCTCTCAAGTTTTGAAGAATGAGAGGTGATCACATTGAAACCTGCAACACTCTGACAGAATAAATGCAGGAAAGATGTTTCCCCAGTTTGGAAAGTCTCGGACCAGGGGACATGATTTAAAAATCACAAACATGCCTGTCAGGACCAAGATGAGGAGGGTTTCTCTTTACTCAGACAGTTGTGAATCTTTGAAATCCTCTATCCCGGAGAGCTGAAAAAGTTTATTCTTAGTGTGTATTTAAAATATTATTGTTAGATTTTTGACTGTAATGACTTAAATGTTTATGATGTGGAGGTGCCGGTGTTGGACTAGGTCAGACAAGGTCAGAAGCCACACAACACCAGGTTATGGTCCAACAGGTTTATTTGAAAACACAAGCTTTTGGAGCCTCAGTCCTTCTTCAATTGTTAGTGAGAGAGGTAGTGTCAGACACAGAATGTATAAGTAAAAGATCAAAGATTCACATCATTGATGAGGATGTACTAAACAAATCTAAGTTGCTGTTAAATCTTTAATCAGTTAGAAGGTTTTAATTGATTAATATGTATATGTAAATCCCTGAATTCCTTTCAAGTCATGGTCCTGAGAGAACTAAAGGTTTTATCACTATAACGAAGGGGTGACATTTTAGGTCAGACAATGCATGTTAGGTGTGAGACGAGAAGTGGAGGCCTGGGGAAGATCTTGGCGAGGTGCTGATCGTCATCGATAATGTGTTGAAGGCTACGAAGAGCATGGCATAGTTTCTCCACTCCCGTGAAGTACTGGATGATGTAGAGTACCCTATCGGTCATATCCCGCCTCTGTTTTCTGAGGACGTCATTACAGTTTTTCGCTGTGGCCCATTGGAACTGGTGATCGATGAGTTGAGCATTTTATCACGTTCCTATGAGGGCGTCCTTCAAAGCCTTCAGGTGTCCGTCATGTTCCTCCTCATCCAAACAGATTCTGTGTATGCATAGGGCTTGTCCATAGGGGACGGCTGTTGTAATATGTTTAGGGTGGAAGCTAGAGAAATGCAGCATCATGAGGTTATCCAGAGGCTTGTCATAGAGTGATGTACTGAGGTGTCAGTCCCTGATGGAGATGTGTCTGTCCAAGAATAAGACTGATTCTAAAGAGAAGTCCATGATAGGTTTGATTGTGGGATGAAACTTGTTAATAACAGTGTTTCAGTGTTTCCTTGCCATGAGTCCAGAGGAGGAAAATGTCATCAATGTGTCCAGTGTATAACATTGGTCAGAGGTTCTGTGCAGCAAAGAAGTCTTGTTTGAAACTGTGCATGAAAATGTTGACATATTGGGAAGCAAATCTGGCTGTTCCCTGTGTCTGAATGAAGAACTGGCTGTCGAAGGGGAAGACGTTGTGGTTAATGATGGAGTGGATGAGTTGTAGGATGGCATCTGGAAACTGGCAGTTGGTAGTATTGAATGACTAAGGCTGTTGAGCGATGCTGTCATAGTGGGGGACTCTGGTGTAGAGTGCCAAAACCTCCATTGTCATAAGGAATGTTCCTGGTTTGACTGGTCTGGGGGTGCTGAGTTTCTGTAAGAAATCTGTAGTGTTACAACGAAAGCTGGAGGGGGTTCCCTGTACAATGGGTTTTAAGATACCTTCGACATAGCAAGAGAGGTTCTCACACAAGGTCCCATTGCAAGATGTGATGTGTGTAGGCTTTGTGCATCTTTGGAAGGTGGTTGAAGTCCCACACGCGTGAAGTACATGGAATGAGAGTGTGTAGGGTACTCTGAAGGACTGGATCAAAAGCCTTGACCAGTCCGCTCAGTTGACAGATGTGTTCTTTGTTCGTACCGGCAGGTAGTCGTCTGTAGTGTTCCTTGTTGTTCAGCTGTCAGTACACTTGCTTGCAGTAGTTCATTCTATTTTAAATGACAATGGCTCCTCCTTTGTCTGCTGGTTTGATGACAATGTTGCGATTGGTCTTTAGAGCACAGACAGCGTTGTGTTGTGCCTGGGTGACATTTTGCACTACCTTGTGAATGCAGCTGATTAAATCCGGCGTTCACACTTGCTCTGATGGTTTGGGAATACCTATCAAGCCTCACACAAGGGCCCTCTGGAGGGGTCCAATATTTTGCCATCTTTGCCTTCTTTGCACGCTCGCCCATGGATCTCTCTGTCAACTGATCCGGTTCATTGGTTGTCTCATTGGGCTCGCTGCCTGCATCTTGGAAGAATTCCCAGACCCTCACACATCTGATCAATTGCTTTGTCTCTGCTGTGAGACCAATGGGGTCCATTTTGGTGGTGGGGCGGAAATTGAGTCCTCAGCTGAGAACTTTGATCTCGTCTGGTTGGAGGACGTGGTCAGATAGATTGACGATGGATTTTCCCGTGGTGGTACCTCTTTCAACGGTGGTTCCAGGGGAGACTTGGTTATTGCTGGTGGAGATGCCAAGTTTCTCCAGTTTCTTTTTCTTGCTGTGCATGTAGGTGGTGCAGTTCTGTTGCCTCATCTGCTTGGCAGTGTCTTGTAGCTGTACTACTGTATCTTGAGAGCAAGCTGAGAATATGGAATCGATCTTGATTTCAAGGTTACGGCGCTTGGTGTAGAGTTGCTGTACGAGATGATCAAGGAGTTTGACGACAAAGTCTCTCAGTGTAATCAGTGTTGTAGGTTGACATGATGAGGTTTGTGATCTGTAGTCCTTTCGGGATCTTTTGTGCTTTCTTGCATTTCTGTCGAAACTTAATTTTGGTGCCGATATGTGTGATCTTCCTGGAGATCCCCTCCACTTTGAGCCAGCAGTTGGTGGTGTCGATGGCAGCCATGATGTGGAGGTATTGGACTGGGGTGGGCAAGGTCAGAAATCACACAACACCAGGTTATAGTCCAACAGAGATAGTAGGAACTGCAGATGCTGGAGAATCTGAGATAACATCTGAATGAACACAGCAGGCCAAGCAGCATCAGAGGAGCAAGAAAGCTGATGTTTTGGGCCTAGACAGCCTATTCTCATTTCTGAAGAAGGGTCTAGGCCTGAAACGTCAGCCTTTCTGCTCCTCTGATGCTGCTTGGCCTGCTGTGTTCATCCAGCTCTACACCTTGTTATCTCAGATTCTCCAGCATCTGCAGTTCCTACTATCTCATCTCCACAAAAGTTGTGCAATAGGGCGTAACTATCATTGCTGATGTGGATAGAGACATTTGCTATGTGTAGACTGGTGAGAACAAGGCCAATACATTTTTTCCTCTTGTTGATTCCCCACCATCATCCTTTAGGACATGTCCAGTTGGTCAGTCGTAGTATCAATGAGCTAGACTGGTTGATTGACTTTGAGGACCCTACCCATAATACATTGTAGTTATATTGTTTTGAGCCTAAGTAATCTCTGAATCTTCTATATTAATCATGCCAACAGGCGATTAGCAAATACCCTGCAGAACTCTTAGATTTAAACTGGAATGGAGAAACAAGCATAATCTTCTCTTTCAATAGGGAGCAGTCTATGACTGAGGAAGAAACGGCATCACGTTGAAATGAAGTATATTTGAAGATAACACATGTAATCTCCAGAAATGGTTTTGATTCCCTGAGAGGTCTGGGGAGGAATTTCCCAGTACTGTCCCCATTGATGGCTGTGATTTTTTTGATCTACTCTTGATAATACTGTCTACCGGATGGAGAGCAAGGAAGTGTTGATCATGATGTTGTAGCATTGCAGGCTTTTTCTCTTTACTGGTTCATTGGATGTGGGCATCATTGGCAAGACCGGTATTTTTTGCCCATTCCTAGTTGCCCTTGAACTGAGTGCTTGCTAGGGCCATTTCAGGGGCAGTTAAGAGTCAATCACATTCCAGTGAGTCTAGAATCACATGTAGAGCAGACTGGGTGAGGACAGCTGATTTCCTGTACATCCATACCTGCCACCACCCCCACCCAAAAGCAAAGCATCATCAACTATCCTTCCTTAAAGGATAATGATCAATAAGAATTGTCATAGTCACCATTTCTGAGGCGAGTTTTCAATTTCATATTTATTAAATAAATTCCACACATAACCCTGACCTGGAACTATATCGCCATTCTTCAATGTTGCTGGATCAAAATCCTGGGACTCACTCCTTAACAGCACTGTGGGTGTAGCAATACCACATGGTCTATGCCAGTTCAAAAAGGTAACTCACCATCTCATTCTCAAGGGCAATTACGGACGGGCAATAACACAGTGGCTCAGTGGTCAGCACTGCAGCCTCACAGGGACACGGGCTCGATCCCACCCTCGGGTGACTGTCTATATGGAGTTTGCACATTCTCCCTGTTTCTGTGCGGGTTTCCTCCGGGTGCTCCGGTTTCCTCCCACAGTCCAAAGATGTGCAGGTTAGGTGGATTGGCCATGGGAAATGCAGGGATTACAGAGATAAGGTAGCGGGGTGAGATACCCTTCAGAGGGGTGGTGTGAACTCAATGGGCTGAATGGCCTGCTTCCACGCTTAGGGATTCCATGATTCAGTAAGATAATAAATGGTGGACTGACCAGTGCTCACATCCCATGATTGATTAAAGGACAACAAAAAATGTCTAACATGTTAAGATTTGAAACCTTATCTCCAAAGCATTACCCTGGACTTACTAGAATATAAGGCTGGGGAAGCTATCATGCCACCATCATTTTCCCTCATTTTGGAGGCTGATGGACCAGCTGCTGTTTTCCTGGCCATTGCTGGTATAGAGCTGGATGAACACATTTTTTTCTGAAGAAGGGTCCAGACCCGAAACATCAGCTTTCCTGCTCCTCTGATGCTGCCTGACCTGCTGTGTTCCTCCAGCTCCACACCTTGTTATCTCAGACTCCAGCATCAGCAGTTCCTACTATCTCTTGGAATATTGTGTTCAGTTCTGGTCACCTCATTATGGGAAGGATGTGGAAGCTTTAGAGAGGGTGCAATGGAGATTTACCAGGATGCAGCCTGGACTGGAGGACAGGGCTTATGAGGAAAGGTTGAGGGTGCTAGGGCTTTTCTCATTGAAGCGAAGAAGGATTAGAGCTGACTTGATAGAGGTGTACAAGATGATGAGAGAGATAGATAGCATGGATAGCCAGAGACCTTTCCTCAGGTTGGAAATGGCTATCACAAGGTGGCATAGTTTTAAGGTTATTGGAGGAAGGTATGGGGAGATGTCAGAGGTAGGTTCTTTACAAAGAGAGTGGCGGATGCGTGAAATGCACTTCCGGCAGTGGTGGTCGAGTCAGATACATTAGGGGCATTTAAGGAACTCTTGGATAGGCAAATGGATGATAGAAAAATGAAGGGTATGCAAGTTAATTTGATTTTAGAGTAGGATAATAGGTTAGCACATCATTGTGGGCTGAAGGGCCCGTACTGCGCTGTACTGTTCTATGTTCTACATTCTATGAAGCTCAGAGGACCAGAGGGATCTTGAGGGGCTTGTCCACTGTTCCCTGAAGCTGGCTGGAGAAGTTAAAAGGGTAATTAAGAAGGCAGACAGAACACTTGTCATTTTCAGTGATGGCCTGGATTATAAAGCAGAGAGATTATGTTGGAACTGTACAAAAGTTTGATTAGGACAGAGCTGGAGAATTGCACGGAGCTCTGGTCATCTGACTATAGGAAGGATGTGATTGCACCGGAGGAGGTACAGAGGAGATTCACCAGGATGTTGCCTGGGAAGGAATATTTTAGTTATGGATAGAGGCTGGAAAAGCTTGGGCGGTTTTCTTTAAAGCGGAGAAAGTTGAGGAAGGAGGTGATTGAGGTGCATAAGTTTGTGAGGGGCATGGACAGTTTAGGTAGGAATCAGTTGCTCCCCTTAGTTGAAGAGTCAATAACAATGGGGCATAAATTAAAGATGAAGTACAGGAGGTTTAGGGAAATTTGAGGAAAATTTTTTCACCCAGAGGATGGTGGGAATAATCCATAGCCTGGGAGGGTAGTAGAGGTGGGAAACTCCACAACATTTAAAAAGTACTTGGACAACACTTGAGCTGTCATAACTATAGGAAAGTGGGATTGATGTAGAAAGGTCAGCACAGATTCAATGGGCTGAAGGGCCTATTCTGTACTGTGTGACACTATGATCCTCTCCAGGACTCTATGTGAGTTGAAAATTTGAGTTGTTTCTGTTACAGTCCTTCAGAAAAATCCCAAAAATACCTTTGGGCAGTGATCAAAATTCTATCCCTGAAATCGCAAGGTTGTAGCCAATTGTTAAAATTAAGAAGTCAATTGCAAGGTTTTCTTTAGAGAAAGAAAGGTTAATTTTACTATTTACCAACACAAGAAAAATGATACAACGCATCATCAAACACACACAAACGCAGGTAAATGGTAGAGTGTGTAGTACACAGAGGACACAGAATATGCAGTTTATAAATTCCTTGGAGTCTTTGAGCTGTTACAGTTGAGCTTGAAACCACGGTTGTTTAATTAATGTCTTGTATCCTCATTAGTAATGAAATTCATAGAATCTTTGAGTTCTCAGTGAATGGCTGCTTCTGGGATTTGTTTTTGTCTCTGGTGCTGGCTTTTGAGATGTTGTAAAGGGAATAGGAAGCAAATGAGTCTTCCAAATCTTGCTGAAGCAAAACCATTTTTTTCTTTCTATCTGCTGCACTGCCACCCAGCTCCTGAAATATGATTCATTTCAGTATTCCTAAATCTGGTTCCATTGTCTTTCTAAGCAAACTAGTTGCAGGAAATGATTTCATGCCCAGTATGTGCAACTTCTCATGCAAGTGTAAATCACTTTTTTCAGAGATAGTAGGAACTGCAGATGCTGGAGAATCTGAGATAACAAGGTGTAGAGCTGGATAAACACAGCAGGCCAAGCAGCATCAGAGGAGCAGGAAGGCTGATGACCCGAAATGTCAGCTTTCCTGCTCCTCTGATGCTGCATGGCCTGTTGTGTTCATCCAGCTCTACACCTTGTTATCTCTGTGAATCACTTGTGTCTTGTTATCTGCCTCAGTTGACTGGTTTTGATGTCTTTTGATACAATGGCAATTTCAGAAATGATTCCTGAAGAAGGGTCTAGGCCTGAAATGTCAGCTTTCCTGCTCCTCTGACGCTGCTTGGCCTGCTGTGTTCATCCAGCTCTACACCTTGTTATCTCTAAAATGGCAAGCTGTGCAGACTGGGATGTCCCAGGTCAATTCCTTGCTTGCAGCAGAAATTGTGTCATAGGCAATTGACCTCAAAGCCCTCAAACTAGACAATGGAAGTTTAATAGCCTATTTTCCTGTACAGTGAGTAATAACCCTTACTGTAAAGTATTTATGCATGTATCACAATTAAAAAGCATTTAAAGCTCAGGTGTGAGGGCCCATTGGTTATATAACTGCTGCGACTTGTACATGAAGAAGTGTTCCTTGAGTAAGGTAGCAACTAACAATTGTTTTCAAGGGAAAAGCAGTCAGTAAGTTCCTACCAACATTCAATAAACAATACGGGTGGCTTGGTGGCTCAGTGGTTAGCGCTGCTGCCTCACATCACCAGGGAGCCAGGTTCAATTCCACCCTTGGATGACAGTTTGTATGGAGTTTGCACATTCTCCCTGTGTCTGCATAGATTTCTTCCCACAGTCCAAAGTTGTGCAGGCTAGGTGGATTGGCCATAGTAAATTGCTATTAGTGTCCAGGTATGTTTAGGTTAGGTGAGTTAGACATGGGAAATGCAGGGTAGGGGAATGGGTCTGGGTGGGATGCTCTTCAGAGGGGAGGTGTGGACTTGTTGGGCCAAATGGCCTGTTTCCACACTGTAGGGACTCTGTGACTCTAATATGTCAGCAAGTTCAGCATTTAGAACAGAAGAGCAGTGAAATGAATGTAAAGATCCATGTGTGCTGCATTGCCTGAACCCTGAACTCTTACATCATGGTGGATAACTCCAATGGGTATGACATGCTTGAAATAATCTTGCACTCATCCGTCTTGCTAATACCTTTGCGGATGTTCTACATTAGAATAAATGTGCCCTTTATGTTTAAGTCATCATGAAAATAATAACTTGTTAATTTAGTGTTAACAGCTATTAAACACTCAACCTGCAAAAAGCCTCCAATTTGAATTCCTCAATAACAGTTTTTAAATTGTAATGAAACTTCTAAGTTTGGCAAACATAATTCATTGGATGTCATAAGTGATCAAAAGTCATGGAGTGGAACAATTTAAATTGCCAGACTGGAAAACAGCCTAAATTCAAATATGTTGTCAAGGAAAAACAAATAAACCCTTTCAATTCACAAACCTTTGCACAGATGAACTGCCATTGAGAGATAGTAGGAACTGCCGATGCTGGAGAATCCAAGATAACAAGGTGTAGAGCTGGATGAACACAGCAGGCCAAGCAGCATCAGAGGAGCAGGAAAGCGGACGTTTCACATCAGGACCCTTCTTCAGACTCTTTCTATCACTAAGCCCAGAACTGAGTCTCCCAGTGCTGTAGGTAAAAGTGAAAATTAATTCACATTTGACTCTGATTTTTGTGTGACTTATTTTCATCAGCAGATCATACACAGACAATCAGCTCATGGCTGTTGTATGGGATTACCAGATCATTGCACAATATGAGCTGCTACTCATGATGAAAGTTGCTGCACTATCACCTCTAAGCGTGGGAAACCACAGGACCTGCTTGGTCTAATGTGACAGAAGAAAACGCTTTTCTGGTCTACAAAGAAACGCCTCCTAATGTTAACAAGGTTTAGCTTATCACACACTAGCAACCAGCCATAGGTTACATCTTAGGATGGACGTTGTTACAAAGGCTTTGTGGTTATAGAACTGTTCTGTCCATGATTCCACAAGATATCTTCATAGTGAATGATGCTTATGGCACTTCTCTTTCAGACTTAAGGGCAACACTGGGAGAAAGTGGGATCAGCTCTACAAAAGAGTATAGAGCACATTGCTTTTGTACAATTCCAATTTTTCTGATCTTTACACTTGCAATGAGTTGACTGAACAGATTTTCAAATTGAATGAGCAACATTCCCAATAGCGTAAGTAGGAAGTAGACCTTCTTTTGTCAACAAGTTCATTTTGTTTCATAAACTATGTCAAAATGCACCAGAGTGCCTCCCAACTGAAAATCTCTACTAACTGGGAAATATTAACGTTTCCCCAAACATTTTGTACAGGACGTATTCATTTAGAAAGATTCCATTTCCAAGAGAAGATAATCTTCATTTATTCCTTTCTTTGACTGTGTGTTATTTGCACCCATAGTTTATCTTTCTTCTTTCCATATTTTTTACTCACTTTTTCCAAAGGGAAGATGAATTGGTAACCTCATCAGGAGTAATTGTGTTACTTCCTCTCAATTAGCAAAAGTCCAATCACAGCCAAAAGCAGCCTGCAAATTTTCCAACTTTAACAATGCTGTCCTATACAAAGAAGCTTCATTGCTAAGGGATGGATCAGATAGTTCCAGTCACCCTCTCACCCAAAAACAAACCTTCAAAATAGGAGCAGGAGTAGGATTCAATCCCTCAAGCCTACTCCACTGCTCAATAAGGTAACATTGACCCGATAACCACAATTCCACTGAAACCTGATAACCAATTGCCCCCTTTGCTTATCAAGAATCTTTCTGTCACAGATGGAAAAAAATTCAAAGACTTTAAGGAAGAGAGGTGTATTTAATGCCATATGATAATTTTTGTGTTCAAAACAGACTGGTTAAGTAGAAGGCAAAATGAAGTATTGTCTTGAGAGTTAGACATCGATGTAACATTATTTACCATACATAAATACAAAATACTGCCATACACGGTAATCATACATATACCAGGCTCTGACTTTTAGTTACATTATTCAGTACTAAACTATCTTATTCAGAGTGATTCAACGGAAGGGGCTTTGTCTTATAAGGAGATATGGAGCAATTTAGACCCATACCTTCTAGAGTTTAGAAAAATGAGAGATCTAAACAAAATATATAAGATGCTAATGGGGATTGACAAAGTAGACATAGAGAGGACTGAGATGTCATAGTTTTAGGGTAAGGGGTAGCATGTGGAGAAATTACTTCACTCAAAGAGTCATTAATCTGTGCAATTCTTGTCCCAGAGTCTGATGGATGCTGGGATATTGAGTAAATTTGAGGAGAAGTTAAAAAGATTTTTAAATGCCAATAGATTGAAAGGTTATGGTGTGTGGGCAGGAAAGTGAAGTTGAGGCTGAGATAAGATCAGTCATGGTCGTATTAAATGGTGGAATAGACTTAGGAGCTGAATTGCCTTCTCCTGCTCTTGGTCCCTATGTTCTTATCCATGTCCATGTACTCATGTGAATCCTTTAGATATTTGTGCAGTCTACATTATTTTGGTTTGGTGTTCAAACTCCTCCCGTACGATTCTTACTTATACTCAGTGATGTGCAGCTCCACGACATTGTCTAAAGGATGTTTGGGAGTTCTGAAGCCCTTACACAGCCAGTACTTTCAGCATTGTCTGTTTCCATTTCAGATCTCTAGGATCCACAACATTTCATTTTTACTATAATTAGGAGGTTACACTTGATGAGAAGTGACTTATTGCAAGTGCCTTCTATAAGTTACATCAATGTTAATGAACCATCGACAATCCATCAAAAAGAATTCTTACATACTTCTAATAGCAAGCTGACCACTGATTGAACTCCATTAACATGGCAGGATGGGGTAGAGTCATAGAGTCCTATAGCACAGAGACAGGCCCTTCACCCCAAACTGGTTCCTGCTGACTATAATGTCCATCCACGCTAAGTCCATTTCCCTGCACTTGGCCCATATCCATCTAAACAGTTCCTATCCAAATATTTGGCCAAATGCCTTTTAAATGTTGTTAATGTACCCTCCTCAAGCACTTTCGCTGACAGCTCATTCCATATGTGTACCCCCCAACCCTCTGTGCAAAAAAGTTGCCCCTCAGGTTCCCATGTATTCTTTCCCCTTTTACCTTAAACTGACGGCCTCTAGTCCTATTTGAGGCACTTGATCAAAACCCCTGATGTGTATTAATCATCTCATGAACTATCCATAACAAACATTGAAACAAAACTCAGAATACAACTCCTGAGAGCTCAAAACTTGGAGGTTTTCTTGGCTTGATCTTCTTGAAATCATCACAGTCAAATTGTTTGAGGTTCATTATAAGATAACAAGGTGTAGAGCTGGATGAACACAGCAGGCCAAGCAGCATCAGACGGGCCTAGACCCTTCTTCAGAAATCCGTCTGATGCTGCTTGGCCTGCTGTGTTCATCCAGCTCTACACCTT
>JAHRHZ010000041.1:7032752-7060973 GCA_024137785.1 Ginglymostoma cirratum
CCGTCTGATGCTGCTTGGCCTGCTGTGTTCATCCAGCTCTACACCTTTGTATCTCAGATCCTCCAGCATCTGCAGTTCCTATTATCTTTGAGGTTCATTATGTTGTTGGGAATGAGAACCCCACATTGAAAGTATCCAGGGACTCCTAGTGTTAAAATACCTCATTTGCATTTATTTTAGACAAATTGTTTACACGTTTTTCTTTCAATTAATCAATCAAAGCCGCTATTGAAGGGAAGATGTTCTGCAGGACTTAGTTTTCGAATGGTGTGGGAAAGGTTCAATGAAGCAGCAATACAATATAAAGATTTGCATTTAAATAGCTGAGCCTTTCATTACCACCAGATGGCTGAAAGCCTTTTATAGCCAATTAAGTAGTTCTGAAGTGTAGTCACTGCTGTAATGTAGGAAATGCAGCAGCTTCATTGCACGCAGCAAACACCCTCAGCCAATGATGGAATAATAAAACAGGCAAATTTGCTTTTGTGATGTTCAGTGAGGGATTTGCCAGAATGCTGTGGTTAACTCTAATCATCCAGTTTAAAATAGTACCATGGGGTCTTTTACATCCACCTGACAGTACAGACAGGGTCTTGCTTCAATGTTTCATGCAAAAGACAGTATTTATAAAATGTTGCACTCCTTCAGTACTGCACTGGACCATCAGACTATTGGGGGGTGGCTTGAGCAGGTTTTGAACAGACAACTTTGTGACTCAACAATGAAGAGAAAATAGATCGACATTAAATTTGTATCAGAGATAATAGGTACTGCAGATGCTGGAGAATCCGAGATAACAAGGTGTGGAGCTGGATGAACACAGCAGGCCGAGCAGCATCATAGGAGCAGGAAAGCTTGACGTTTTGTGCCTAGACCCTTCATCAGAAATGGGGGAGGGGAAGAGGGTTCTGAAATAAATAGGGAAAGAGGGGGAGGCAGGTAGAAGATGGATAGAGGAGAGGATAGGTGGAGAGGAGGCAGACAAGTCGAAGAGGCGGGGATGGAGCCAGTAAAGGTGAGTGTAGGTGGGGGGGTAGGGAGGGGATAGGTCAGTCCAGGGAGGAGGGACAGGTCAAGGGGGCAGGATGATGTTAGTAGATAGGAGATGGGGGTGGGGCTTGAGGTGGGACCTCACCCTCAACAACTTCTCTCTCAATTCCTCCCACTTCCTACAGACAAAGGAGGTGGCCATGGGTACCCGCGTGGGCCCAAGCTATGCCTGCCTCTTTGTAGGTTACGTGGAACAATCCCTCTTCCGTACCTACGCTGGCCCGAAACCACACCTCTTCCTCCGTTACATTGTTGACTGTATCGGCGCCGCCTCGTGCTCCCACGAGGAGCTCGAACAGTTCATCCACTTCACCAACACCTTCCACCCCAACCTGAAGTTCACCTGGACCATCTCCAACACTTCTCTCTCCTTCCTGGACCTCTCTGTCTCCATCTCGGGTAACCACCGAGAAACTGATGTCCATTTCAAGCCTACTGACCCCCACAGCTACCTGGAATACACCTCCTCCCACCCACCTTCCTGCAAAAATGCCATCCCCTATTCCCAATTCCTTCGCCTCCGCCGCATCTGCTCCCAGGATGAGACATTCCACTCTCGTACATCTCAGATGTCCTCATTCTTCAAGGACCGCAACTTCCCCCCCACAGTGGTCGAGAACACCCTCGACCGTGTCTCCCGCATTTCCCGCAACTCATCCCTCACACCCCGTCCCGCAATAAGGACCAAAAAAGAATCCCCCTCGTCCTCACGTACCACCCCACCAACCTCCGGATCCAACGCATCATCCTCCGACACTTCTGCCATCTGCAATCCGACCCCACCACCAAAGACATATTTCCCTCCCAACCCTTATCTGCTTTCCGGAGGGACCACTCCCTCCGTGACTCCCTTGTCCGCTCCACACTCCCCTCCAGCCCCACCACACCCGGCACTTTTCCCTGCAACCGCAGGAAGTGCTACACCTGCCCCCACACCACCTCCCTCACCCCAGTCCCAGGCCCCAAGAAGACTTTCCACATCAGGCAGATGTTCACCTGCACATCTGCCAATGTGGTATACTGCATCCGCTGTACACGTTGTGGCTTCCTCCACATCAGGGAAACCAAGCAGAGGCTTGGGGACCGCTTTGCAGAACACCTGCACACAGTTTGCAACAAACAACTGCACCTCCCAGTCACAAATCATTTCAACTCCACCTCCCATTCCTCAGACAACATGTCCATCCTGGGCCTACTGCAATGCCACAGTGATGCCACCCGAAGGCTGCAGGAACAGCAAATCATATTCAGCCTGGGAACCCTGCAGCCCAATGGTATCAATGTGGATTTTACAAGGTTCAAAATCTCCCCTCCCCCAACCGCATCCCAAAACCAGCCCAGCTCATCTCCACCTCCCTAACCTGTCCTTCCTCTCACCTATCCCCTCTTCCCACCTCAAGCCCAACCCCCATCTCCTATCTACTAACATCATCCCGCCCCCTTGACCTGTCCGTCCTCCCTGGACTGACCTATCTCCTCCCTACCCCCCCACCTACACTCACCTTTATAGGCTCCCTCCCCGCCTCTTCGACTTGTCTGCCTCCTCTCCACCTATCCTCTCCTCTCTCCATCTTCTATCCGCCTCCCCCTCTCTCCCTATTTATTTCAGAACCCTCTTCCCCTCCCCCATTTCTGATGAAGGGTCTAGGCCCGAAACGTCAAGCTTTCCTGCTCCTATGATTCTGCTTGGCCTGCTGTGTTCATCCAGCTCTACACCTTGTTATCTCGACATTAAATTTTACTGCTATTCCTAATGGATGCATTCTTCTTTGTTGTACCGTAACAGACCAGAAAAGCAAGCAGTTAGGAAACATTTGCAGAGAAAAAGCAGGGGGTGTGGAACTAATTTCAGTGGTCTTTCAAAGAGCAACCATGGACATAATGGATTAATTGGCCTCCTTCTGTAAAATATTATTCACTGTGACAGCTTACAAAAGAAATTGGATACGTCAGCACCCATGGAGCCATATTCTAGCAAGGATCTATATTCACTTGATTATAGATAACACAGTGTGGAGGAGCACAGCATTGGCAGTTCTTACTATCTCTATATTCACTTGGAAATCAGGGAGAAGTAGCCAAGTATCAAGGGAAGTAATATAGAGATAATAGGAACTGCAGATGCTGGAGAATCCGAGATAACAAGGTGTAGAGCTGGATGAACACAGCAGGCCCAGCAGCATCGGGCCTAGACCCTCCGTCAAGCCTTCCTGCTCCTATGATGCTGCTTGGCCTGCTGTGTTCATCCAGCTCTATACCTTGTTATCAGGGAAGTAATATAGCTGTGTTTGTCAAGATAAAATAAGGGTATTGCATTCAAGCACCAACAGCAAAAATTCTGTGCTCAAGATCTCTTTAATGCAATTACAACTGAGAGAAAAAATTCTTTATTTTAACAATAGAGGCATGTAGCGACACTGCAGGGTTTATCTTACAGATGATCACAACTCGGTAAGCCCGTTGTGCTTAAGGTAATAAAGCACTTTTATAAATCATCTTGACATCTCTGGCCCATCAAACATTCCCATTTCCGGGTGCTCAAACATAATTTCAGTCAATTTTATCGCCATGGTTGTTTTCCATTCCTTTTGATCCCAATCCTTGTATGTCCAATCATGGTTCTCTGCTGAAGCTGCTCATTTATGCAATGATAGGAAGAGAAACATTCATAAAATACAAACACTGTCGGAGAGATTGGGCAGAATGAACACCGAGTGATGATAGAATATCAGTGTGAGGATTTGCAAATGTGAATGGTCTGATACATTGGATTACAAACTATCAGCCTTAGTACAGGCCATTCAATTCAACCAGACTATGCATTAATGCTTCAAGCTTCCTCCCATCTTTCCTCATGATCCGTCATGATAACCCTGTGTCCCTTTCCTCGTTTTCTTTTATTTGTTCTTGTGACTTGAGCATTTCTGTCAAACCAAGCGTTTGTTGTCCATTCCTAACAGTCCCTGAAAAAGTGCTCGTCTAGCTCTTACAAAAATATATTTATTCTATTCAGTTCAACCACTTCTTTTGTTGGTGAGTTCCACGTTGTCATCTCTCCTTGGACAATGAAATGCCTTCTAAATTTGTTTATATTAATGCTCTCTCATCTTGCTTTTCCCCACAAGATGAATCACTCCCTCTGTATCCACTTCATCAAAATCTTCCATCCTTTTAAAGACTTCTCTTAGGTCAGCCCTTGCCAATGTGTGTCAGTATCTTATAAATGGGTGCAATGCAAATAGGTGAAAGAATTTATGGAATCTTTCCCAGCACAAGCTTCTGAGAGATGAGGATAGAAATCCAAGAAAAAGAAAAATAAGTTCTTCGGAAGACAAAATTGATACAGTATTTAATTGTATTGATCACAGATTGGCCCTTCGAGTCATTAACAGAGTTAAATTTCATTTAATTACTAACAGAGCATTAAACATTGCTCATTCCATCAGCTAACTGGTGTTCCTTGCGGAACACATGAACAAAAGCTAGTGACTGGGATTAAATACATCCTTGTCTCTGCAGTTCACTGCTCATCAAATATCATTACAGTAGCTTACATCCATCATAAATCTGTCCTTTAAATCAAAGACATTTACAGGGGATTGCAAACAAAACGATTTACACCTTTTACAACCTGAGTCAGAAATAATTTCTCGTGACTTTTTCTCCGCGGATTTAGAAGAAATAACAACTAGTTATATTTATGAGGTGCTTTTTTGCATAATAAAATGTCCTAAGGCGCTTTCTAGAATGTGAAAGCAAAATCTGACATATTAGGGGATATTAGAGTACGCAATGAAAGGCTCAGTCAGTGAGGGAGGTTATTAAGGAGAAACTGGATGAAGGAAAGTGAGACAGGGAGGTTTAGGAAGGGTCAACCACCAATAGAGAACCAATTAAAATTTGGGATGATCACGAGACCAGAAACAGAGAAAAGCAAAGATCTGAGTCAGGTGCACCAGAGTTTTGACCAAAATTAAATTTTTTGAACAGGATTAAAACCTGTTCAAAGTCCTGGCTGACTATAAAATTGAGATCACAATCACTCATACTGACCTCCCAAACAGGTATCCAACCATTCCCCAAGTCCCATACTGGAACACTCCTCCCTAAGACCATGAGATACAGGAGCAGAGTTAGGACATTTTGCTCAGCCTTTCAGTTGTGGCAGATATGTTTTTTTTAATTCGTTTGCAAGATGAGGGCATTGCCAGCTAGGCCAGCATTTATTGCCCATCCCTAATTGCCCAGAGGGCAGTTATGAGTCAACCACATTGCTGTGGGTCTGGAGTCACATGCAGGCCAGCCCAGTAAGGATGGCAGTTTCCTTCCCTAAAGGACATTAGTGAACCAGATGGGTTTCCCAGACAATTGACAATGAATTCATGGTTATCATTAGACTCTTAATTCTAAGTATTTGTTGAATTCAAATTCCACCATCTACCATGGCTGGATTTGAACCCAGGTCTCCAGAACATTACCTGGGTCTCTGGATTAAGAGTCCAGCAGTACACCACTAGGCCATTGCCTCCCCTATTGCTTATCCCATTCTCCTGCCTTCTACTCATAGCTCTTGATCATCTCACTAATCAAGAACCTATCTGCCTCTGTCTTAAGTTCACTCAATGACCTGGCCTCCACAGCCCTCAGTGGCATGGAGTTCCACAGATTCACCACCCTCTTGCTGAAGAAATTCCTCCTCATCTCAGTTTTAAAGGATTGTCCCTTCACTCTGAGGCTGTGCCCACAGGTCCTAGTCTCCCTTATTAGTGGAAACAGCTTCTCCAATCCACTCTATCCAGGCCTCTCAGAATTCTGTAAGTTTTGACTAAATCCCCCTCATCTTTCTAGACTCCACTGCGTTTGTCCCTCCCACCAAACACCAAATCACACTGACACCCAAGAGGCAACCAAACTCCCGAACACCCAGCCCACCCTATCCTCTCACCCAGTTAACTGCTACATCCACGCACTTACCCCTTTAGTCCATTGTCTTTTCAACAAGCTGCTAGATGAACATTTGAATGAGGAAAATCTTTCTGTATCAAAGCATACAGGTTCTTTTTGTGTGCTAGCTGTGGCTCAGTTAGTGGCCTTCCTACCCTTGTGTCACAAGATTCTAGTTCACTCTCTATTCAAAAACCTGAGCACAATAGTTAAAGCTGACCCCACAGCCTGTACTAACAAAGTGTTGCTCTGTCTGAGTTGCAGTCTTTCAGATTGTTACAAAGATAACTCTGGAAGAATATTTCTTGAAGGATTGAAGTTTTGAAGGATTAGGGAAGAATAGATTTATTTCATGTTTGATAGAAATACCTGGAGTGGTATTTCTTTGAAAGAGGTCTTTGAAAGTTCATCATGGCCATCGGAATTCTTTTTGTTGAAAATCACGTGACTGTTGATCACTGTTTGCTTTCTGGGAGACCTTAGCTGGGATTGTATGAATAGAGACTGGATGGATAGTGCTTTGGTATCTGAAACTGCCTGGGGACAAGAAATCTGTTTGGAAGGTCTGCCCAGCTGATCTCTCCCATCTCTGAAAAGAAAACTGTCTGGTTAAGTTCAAGGAGAAACCTATTTGGCCTTTCGTAAGATTGACTGGAGGAGCTCCTCAAAGTTGCATTTCTTGAGCAAACTACAAGACTCCAGAGACAACAGTGAATCAGTAGTGACTTGCTCACTAGTGTCAGAAAAGATCGATAACAGACCTCTATACTTTATTTCAGAGATAGTAGAAGGGTCTAGGCCTGAAACGTCAGCTTTCCTGCTCCTCTGATGCTGCTTGGTCTGCTGTGTTCATCCAGCTCTACGTCTTACATAAGAACATAAGAACATAAGAACTAGGAACAGGAGTGGGCCATCTGGCCCCTCGAGCCTGCCCCGCCATTTAATAAGAACTTGGCTGATCTTTTTGAGACTCAGCTCCACTTACCTACCCACTCACCATAACCCTTAATTCCTTTACTTTTCAAAAATTTATGTAGCCTTGCCTTAAAAACATTCAGTGGGGTAGCTTCAACTGCTTCACTGGGCAGGGAATTCCACAGATTCACAACCCTTTGGGTGAAGAAGTTCCTCCTGACCTCAGTCCTACATCTCCTTCCCTTTATTTTGAGGCGATGCTCTCTAGTCCTAGTTTCACCTGCTAGCAGAAACAACCTTCCTGCCTCCATTTTATCTATTCCCTTCATAATATTATATGTTTCTATAAGATCTCTCCTCATTCTTCAGAATTCTGAATTCCAATGAGTATAATCCCAGTCTACTCAGTCTATCCTCATAATCCAACCCTCCCAACTCTGGAATCAACCGAGTGAATCTCCTCTGCACCCCTTGTTATCTCTATACTTTATTCATTGGATTTCAAGAGTAACCTTTGGCCAAAGTGCTTTCCTTAGAAAGCCAGTCTCGAGAGAGAAATCTGTTTTTTCTTCTCTCTTTTCCTGAAGTGTATGATGCATGTTTGAGTGTGTGGTTTGGGGCTCTTTAGAGGGAGGAGTCTTCCACACTATTGATTGTGTGTTAATTATTATATCTCCATTGCATTCATTATTTTTATAATAAAATAATAATTGCATTTATCAAAATTCATTGTTGATAGATCTCGTTGCTTAAGATACGACACAGTTAAGAAATGGGGCTTAGTTAGCATGAACGGGTGGTTTGTGATACAGGATGACACCAACAGCATGGTTCAATCCCACTCCAGCTGATGTTACAATTTCTCAACCTCTTCCCTCGCCTCGGATGTAGTGACCGTGATGGTAAACCGCCACCAGTAATCTCTCTCTGTAATCTGAGAACAGCACTAGGGTCTTGTAGAACGGTGGAAACTTTACGTTTCAGATAATGTATTTAATTGCTTGCCTTGGTAACTGGATAATGTACTTTCATTTTATGTTGTGATCCAGTGAGTAACGGACTAGAGAAACAGTGCACACCTTCAGCCTCAGTTATAAAATAGAAATGTAGTTTTCCAGCGGAATACCAAATGAGGACATTGTTTAATTGGAGGTGAGGTACTAATCATTGGAAAATAATAAATAAGTGCACCAGATTCGTTTGTATTATCAGATTAAAAGATTTCTTCAATGTTGGCTTTTGTAGAGCATTTGATGTGTTATATGCATTGATAATGAGTATATTCACTCCCTTCTTTCCTGTCTGCTGGCAATGTAATTAAATCTAGACAAAGTCAGAAGTTGCAAGCAATTTGTCAGTGCAATTTCCTCAGTGAAATGTCCAAATATCCATTTCTTTATAAAATAAGTGGCAATTATTTAAAAGCAAGCAAAGTCAGTAAGTGGGTCAAAGGTGTATTTTGTTTATAGTGGTAGAGGGTCTAACATAGTGAGTCATGACAAGAAGAGGCCTTGTCTTAACAAGATGCTATCACACAATATAGTGCATTCAAGTATAAGTTACATTTGTGAATTAGACATTGCTCAGTAGCAATACAGTTAGTCTCTGTAGACTATCAGGAGACATACATGATACACCTGCCCCCTTCATAATCCAGAGCTAATCTCCCACTAGCCCCAACCAAGATTGTATGGCATCATCAGATTGCATTAAGTCTCATCTTGTATCCAACATTAACCCTTTTAGAAACTTTACCTAATTGTCTGACACGGAGCCATTTTCTCACGTTCTGCTTCTGTCACATTTTACCCTGTTTCTGGTAAATGCTCCTCAATTAATGTTACTACTCCTCAAATTGCTACTATTGACCTGCCACATTGGCTACTAATGTCCTACATCCCTGAACACTAACTGCGCTCAAGTCAAGGATTAATGCAAAAATCTTTTTATTCTCTCTGCACGAAGTGTGCAAAATAACAAATTGTTGCAGTTTTTGATTCTGGCTCTATCAAAATGTGCGACTATGGAGGTTGTTAGATCCAGCAGCTTACTGTCCCTCTCACTAACCATGTTTTAAATTTTCTCCTTAACTTTGCCCTTTGTTTATTATTTGCACTTCCATTGCTATTCTGCTGCATTCTTTATTCCTTGGCCTTTTTTCGTCGTTTCTGAAAACTATAAACAAGATGATAAGAAGAATTCACATTTTGGCCAAAACCAAAATGCATTCTTCTGCATATCATCAATGGCTCAGTGAGGAACACTCATTTCTGTGGCAGTAAGTTGTGTTCTCAGCTCCATCCCACATCATCTGGTTTAACACTCCATTGCAGTACCGATAGGGTGCTGCACTGTCAAAAGCCCTATCAGATCTCAAGGATCCCACGACATTATTTCAAAGAAGGGTCCTTACAGTGTCCTAGGCTTACCTTAATGTTTCAATTGACTTCTCTAAATCAGATCATCGGGGAATTATTGCATACCTGTTTGAGGGAGTTGATCTGCATAAATGAGGTTTTTGAGGACAACAGATGAAGATAGATAGATGATGGCACAGCAGTAGACATTGTCTACATGGACCTCAGCAAGGTGTTCGACAAGGTTCCGCATGATAGACTGGTTAGTAAAGTTAGATCACATGGGATCTAGGAAGAGTAGATACAAAATTGGCTTGACATTAAGAGACAGAGGGAGGTGGTAGAGAGGGATTGGTGCTGTGTCCACTGTTGACTGTCATTTATATAGGTGATTAGATGAGAACATCGGAAGCATGGTTAGTGAGTTTGCAGATGACACCAACATTGGTGGTATAGAGGACGGTGCAGAAGGTGAATGGAATCTTGGTCAGCTGGTCCAATGGGTCAAGGGGAGCCAGACAAAGTTTCACTTAGATAAATGAGAGATGTTACATTTTGGTAAGACAAACCAGGGCAGGGCTTACACAGTTAATGATAGGTCACTAGGAGTATTGTCAATCAGAGAGACCTAGGGGTTCAGGTACACAGTCCCTTGAAAGTGACATTGCAGGTAGAAGGTTGGTGAAGGTGGTGTTTGGTGAACTTGCCTTCATTTGTCAGAGCATTGAGTGTAGGAGTTGGGACATCATGTTGCAGCTGTACAGGACATTGGTGAGGCCTCTTTTGGAGTACTACATACAGTTCTGGTTGACCTGCTATAGGAAAGATATTATTAAATTGGAAAGAGTGCAGAAAAGATTTTCAAGGATGCTACTCGCACTAGAAGATTTGAGTTGTGAGGGGAGGGTATATAAGGTGGGACATTTTTTCCTGGAGTTTAGGAGGTTGAGGGGTGACCTTATAGAAATTTATAAAATTATCAGGGGCGTAGATAAGGTGAATAGCAAAGGTCTTTTCCCTGAGGTAGGGGAATGCAAAACTAGAGACATAGTTTTAAGGGGAGCAGGAAAGGTTTAAAAGAAACCTGAGGAACAGCATTTTCACCAGACAGTGGCATATGTATGGAATGAACTGCCAGAGGAAATGGTCAATGCAGGTACAGTTACAACATTTAAGCGACATTTGGACAGGTATAGGAACAGGAAACATTTAGAGCGATATGGGCCGAACGCAGACAAATGGGGCTGGTTTTAGTTTGGGAAACCTGGTTGGCATGGATGTGTTGGGCCAAAGTGTCTGTTTCCATGCTCTATGACTTTGTGACAGTTCCTACATTACAAAGATGACACTACAATCACGAAACCTCCCGCTATCTGCATTCTGGGGCTGCCATTGTCAGGAGATTGGGCCTGGTCTGCCGTGTAAATACCGTATCTACAAGGGCTGGGGATTCTGCAGCCAGTAGCTCTCTTCCTGAATCCCCAAAGCTTGTCCGTCATCTACAATGAACAAGTCAGGCAAGTGATAGGATGCTCCCCATCCACTTGGATGAGTGCAGCTCCAGTTTATCACCATCCACACCAAAGAAGCCCACTTGACTGGCACCCTATCCACCAGCTCAAATACACACAGTGGTAGCAGTGAATATTAACTGCAAGATTCACTGCAGCAACTCACCAAGGATCCGCTGACAATACTTTCAATAATAATAAGGAAAAGGATAGCAAATGTATGGAACACACCCACCTGCATGCTTCACTCCAGTTTCCTGACTTAGAAATATTTTGCCATTCCATTGCTATCGCTTACTTCCTGGAAGTAAGTAAAGGGTAAAGTCATCAGAGTCCCATTGAACCATAATATTGCTCTCTCATTATAGACAGAGAATCAGAGAATCCCGACAGTGTGCTAAAAAGCCATCTGGCCCCTTTGAGTTTACACTGACCCTCGAAAGAGCATCCCACTCAGACCCACCCCATCCCTGTAACCTCACATTTACCACAGCTAATCCAACTAGCCAGCACATCCCTGGATACCATGGGGCAATTTAGAATGGACTGTTGGAGGAAACCAGAGCATCCCATGGGAACCTACACAGACACTGAGAGAACATGCAAACTCTACACCGTCACCCACAGCTGGAATCAAACCTAGGTCCCTGGCACTGTGAGGCAGCAATGTTAACCACTGAGCCACTTGAAAGAGAGAACTAGTGGTGGTTTAAACCGAGGTTTCATCATGCCTTTGGTGAGGAGAGAGGCTGAGAAGGGGAGTCCCACATGGTAACCTCAGCTGGTGCAGGAAATCAAACCCATGCTTTGGTGTCACTCTACATCACAAACCAACCATGCAACTAACTCAGCTAACTGACCCCAATTCCTCTTTAAGAGCAGTAAAGAGGCATTGACACCTTAAGGACTGCAGTGGTTCAAAAGACAGCTTGCCTTCTCAAGGGCAATTAGGGACTGGCAATAAATACAACGAAATACTTTAGTGATAAATTGCTTTGGGACGCCCTGTGACTGTGAAAGACTCTGTAGAAATTAAATATTTCAATGAAAGAAACTTAAGATTGATTTTGGTTTCCATAACTTTCAAAATTACAATTTTTGCAGCCCAGAGAAAGAGAGAAAGATACTGTGGGATTAAATGTGACAGCAATAAATGCAGCACAGGAGTTATTTCATGCAATTAGATGGGTTATTAAGAGAATGGATCACAGAGGCAAAACCAACATCTTAATTGCAGAGTAGATCAAAACAAAAGACAGAAATTTTGAGGATGACATCTAAAAGGAGGTGAAAATGTATTCTGAATGGAAGCTTTGACACCTGTATCCTTCATTGAAAGCTGTATTATAAATATTCTCTTTTGTTTCAACCTCCTGAACGCTGAATTAATAACAGAGCAACTAAAAAACTGTCACATGTAGTGTCAATGATATGGTTTCTATTTCCTTGCACTCGCACTGTTTACATTCTGGGTCACTGGCTGAAGTAAACAGCAGCATTTCACTTGTTTACTTTTTATCTTTAACCCCTTCCTTGGTCAGTTGGGATTCTGCAAGGTCCCTTGTACATCCCCAGGCTCTTATAAAAACTTGGCCTCAAAAATTGGTCCATTAACTGGATGCTACTCAGTCTACTACTGAAAGGCAGGATACCTGTTCAAACTTTCAGTCAGCCATTGTCTGGGGAGACTTGTACCACACCGTTGATCCCTGCCCCCTCTCCCTCCATTGTGTTGTTGCATAGATTCCAGAACAGACAGACCTTAAATAAAAACAAGACAAGAAATTGCAGGAAAAGCTCAGCAGGTCTGGGAGCATCTGTAGAAAGAAATCAGAGTTAACATTTCAGATCAAGGGACCCTTCCTCAGAGCTGAAAAAAAGTTGTTTTTTATGCAGAAGGTAGAGTGGACGGAGTGGTTAAGGAGTAAACGATAAGTGGAGATAGAGCACAATTAAAGAGAAGAACAGTTGGACAGACAAAGGAGTGAATATCGTTCAGCTGAGGAGAATGGATAGCTGCTAATGGGGACTATTAGTGGCTAACAATGAGTTGTATGTAATAAGAGACCATGTGATAACAAGGCCTTGTGTTTAGGTGTTGGGGAAAGGACATTGGAAAAGGTGCTTCAGGCCCTAAAATTGTCGAACTCGATATTGAGTTCAGAAGGCCGCAGGGTCCCCAAGTGGAAAATGAGATGCTGTTCTTCCAGCTTGCGCTGAGCTTTGCTGGAGCACTGCAGCAAGCCTGGGACAGAGATTTTGGCCAGGGAACAGGATGGTATGTTGAAGTGGCGAGCAACTGGATGTGCAGGGTCCTTTTTGTGGGCAGAACATTGGTTCTCTGTGAAACAGTCACACTGTTTGTGGTTCGTTTCCCCAGTGTAGAGGAGACCACATTGTGAGCAGCGAATGCAGTAGACTCGATTCTGGGAAGTGCAGGTAAAACGTTTCTTCATTAGGAAGGTGTGTTGGTGACCTTGGATACTGAGGAGGGAGGTAGTAAATGGAAGGGTGTTACATCTTCGGCGGTTGCAGGGGAAGATGCTGTGGGACTGTAGGTGTGGGTGCTGCAGTGAAGGAAGAGTGGGCCAGGGTGTCCTGGAGGGAACAGTCTGTGCAGAAGGGTGACAAGGGAAAAAGGAATATGTGTCTGGTGGTGGCATCTCACTGCAGGTGGCGGAAATGGTGGCTAATGGACCTCTGGATGTCAATGCTGGTGGGATGGTAGGTGAGGATGAGGGGGTCCCTACCGCAGCTGTGGGAGAGAAGAGAAGGGGTGAGGGTCGAAGTGCAGGAGATGGGTCAGACCTGGCTGAGTGCCCTGTCAACCATGGCACTGGAGGAACCACAGCTAAGGAAGAAGGTGGGCACTTCGGAGGTCCCCTTATCGAAGTTGGCATCATCAGAACAGCTGCAATGGAGATGGAAGAACTGGGAGAATGGACTAGAGTCTTAAACAGTTACATTCCATCACATGTAACATTCTGATACAAAGGTATTCCCCTCATCTTCGGTCACTCTCTTAGTGCAATGGAGTAAATCTGGAATCTTCAGTCAGTCACTTAGTTATGTGTGTATAATGTACAGTTAACACAGATCCCGGACTATGTACAAGCTTGTGATATTTTCGCAATGTGGAAATAGCTTGCACTATTCATAAACTTCAAGATAGCTTCATACAGTCCAGTGAAAAAAGTCCCAGCCTATCTAGCCTCTTGTTATAACTCAAACCCTCCATTCCTGGCAACATCCTGCTAGTTTTATTTTCTGAACCCCGTCCAGTTTCATAATATCTTCCTATAACAGGGTGACCAGAACTGGACACAAAACTCTGGAAGAGGCTTCACCAATGTCCTGTAGAGTCCCAACTCCTATACTCAGAGGTCTGAGCAATGAAGGCAAGCATGCTTAATGCCTTCTTATAATGCTCTGAGTTCTGAGGAAGTGTCACCAGACCTGAAATGTTAACTCTGATTTTTTTCTTTACAGATGCTGCTGAACCTGCTGAGCTTTTCCAGTAACTTTGTTTTTGTTCTTCTTATAACGTGTTCTTCTCTAAAAATAATATTCACATTATCCCTTAGGTGATAGGTATTGTTCCTCTAGCTTGTTGTCCTCAGTGTTGAGGTGACATGTTGGTTGGGTATTCTCACTCCTGCTGTTGGAGGAATCATGCTTCCTGTTGCTGATGGTGTCTTCCTGGATAGCAATTTTTCCAGTGTTGTTGTTGATAATCTTTTCTGGTTTTCCAGTTCGGGTGCGGGTCGAATATGAACTTTCTTTCTTCTCATTCACTTGCCAGTTTCACTTTCAAATCTGCATCACCAGCTTCAGCATCAACTTTTGCCTGGCACCAGGTTTTCATAACTGGGAACCTGGACATGTACAGTTTGTCCTTTCCATAGCTAAGGTAGGGAGCTTGCATCTTTGTTCTGGTGTTGATCTTCTCTTTTCTTTGCTCTAGTGAACTATTGTCCCGTTTCCTCCTGGTTGCTTGAAAGGTATATTCTCTTGGAAGAGTAATCTTATGTTTTCTTCTGTACAACAGTGAGAGCCATAGAAATGTATAGCACTGAAACAGACACTTTATTCCAACTCATCCATGCCGACCAGATACCCTAAATTAATCTAGTCCCATTTGCCAGTATTTGGCCCATATCCACTTGCTATTCACATTCCCACCCAGATGTCTGTTAAAGGGTTATTCGGCTGGTGATTTCATGTCAGCCTTGATTGGTGTGGATCAGAGTGATAAAAAGCCAGGGTTTTGGTCTTCTTTTGTCTCTCAACCTGTCGCCACATCCACAAGCATCCACCCTCTCCACCACCGACACTCAGTAGCAGCGGTGTGTACTATCTGCAAGATGCACTGCAGAAATTTATTAATGCTCCTTAGACAGCACTTTCCAAACCCACGACCACTTCTACCTTGAAGGTCAAGGGCAGCAGATACCTGGTAAAACCACCTGCAAGCTCCCCTTCAAGCTACTCACCTTCCTGACTTGAAAATATATCGCTGTTCCTTCATTGTCGCTGGGCCAAAGTCATGGAATTCCTTCCCAAATGGCATTGTAGGTCAACCTACAGTACACGGACTGCAGCAGTTCAAGAAGGCAGCTCACCACCCAGGAAATCAGGGACGAGCAATAAACACTGGCCAGCCAGCAATGCCCACATCCTACTAGTAAATGTTTTGAAAATGTGTCCCAACATTGATGAGAGTAAGTCAACCTTACTCTGGTACAAGGGCAAAGTAGGATATTAGAGAACAAATAGAGTGGCAGGTTAGTAAAAACAGACCAGCTATGAAGAGTGCAGAGAGTAGGCTCCCAAAACTAGGAGAAAAGAGTAGTGATACAGCATGCTCTCAAAGCACATTTAAAACAAACATCATCTTACAATATGCTAGCAACAGTGATAGCATACTAAAACATGATGTTCACAAACATCAAAGTGTCTACCATTTAATCAAAATACTCTGGATAAATTTGCACTAAATGTTCTTTACATCTGATCTGAGGGCACTGTTCAAAGGATGTACTATCTTCAAACCTCAGAGTTACCTCCTTCACATCATAGTTTTGCTGAGATAATTTGCAACTTTTTACAACTGCTCAAGCCCAGGATAGCAGTTTCATCGAACATGCATTTAACATTTTTTCCTCTGTGCATCCCTAGCTGTCAAATCTCAATTTCTGTGTATGCTGTTGGCATGACATTGTTTGATCTTAGATACACCTGTCTTTGGAAAACTATTTTCTTCCAAAGTTTCAGGAGACACCTTCTGGTTCTACCTGAACAGAATGATATTACTGTGTCCTTCACGATCAGTCTCCACTTTTAGATTTATCATGTGGGCTTATTTCTCACCTTTTGGCTAATCTGAATGGCTGTGTAGATTTCTTTTCTCTCAGAACTGTCACATCCAGTAACATTTCATTGAATTGTACAATTCCTGTGTTTACCGTGATCTCAAATTCACCGACATCTTCCAGGGAGTATCTGCTTTGGTTTACTTTCCTGCCCATTCACCCTCTTATTATTACTCTGGTCATATTTCCATCATCCTCTTCCTGCAGGTGAACTCACACCATACTGACGTAGTGACAATGAAACATAACACAACATCCCTCTTTCTTCAATGATAAAAGTTTATCCTCAGCAGATATACGTAGTTGTACCTGGGCACTTGTTTTCAATGTGATCAAAGTTGACAAGACAAACTTCAATGTAACACTGCAGAGGTTTGAGAACCCAACCTCATCTGGTGATCATAAAACTGTTTGCAGAGATATGCATCAAACTCCTCAAGAGGGCATTGGATGGCTATTTGAATAGAAATAGTGCGCAGGGATTTGAGAGAAAGGCAGGAGATTGGCACTGGGATATAGAACAAGTGCAAGCATGATGGGCTGAACAGCCTCCTTCTGGTCAGTAACAGTTCTGTGATTCTATAATTCTGTCATTTATTGATGGACTTGTTCAACAATTTGGTTGCCTTGCTGCTGGTGGCTCTCACTCAATAGTGCCGCATAATTATTATCATTGTGGCAATATTTTTCCATACTCTCTTCACGCTCGATTGGTGTGCTGTACATTGGTGTGAGTTGGTTTCAGTGCCTTCTCAATGGCAGATTTCATATGATCTGGACTGGTTGCATAATCTAGTGACCTTTGCTTTGGTCCAAGTATTTGTATTTGAATAACTAACTCATACTCTCTGCTCAGGTTTGGTCATATTCTATCTGGTCACTTAATGTGTATCTCTTTCATTGAAGGACAATGTCCTGTGTCTCAGAATAATATGATTTGTTGCTGGGCAAGGGTTTTCACACTTGTCCTCTGAGCATAAGCTGTGCTGGGGATGAAAGTCCCTTCCCCCTTGATGTTGCATGAAAATACAGCAATGTAATCTGGAAATCTTGATTTGTCGCTCAACATTTAATTGATCACTAATTGGTAGTATGCATCATACATTCTACAAGACCATTTGAGTATGGTTAGTGAAGTAGCATCGGTCACAGACCACTTGGTACATGTCTTAAAACACTTTGCCAGTGTATTGCACTCTGACACTGTTATCCAGGACATCGCATAGACTAGTAGCGTTCACCATGTCAACAACAGTACCATTTGTTATGATGCAGATTTATTGAACAAAGGCAGATTTAGAGAAATAACCTATCACAAGGTTTTAATCTTCCCTACATACTTTTGCTACTTTCATCCAAGAAGTGAATGGACCAGCGCTTAGATGTCCAGCGGCTGGACTACACTGCTGGGCTTGGTACATTTGGCATGCCTCATTTCATTCACAAGTCTTTGAATTCCTTGATTTATTACTGGCCAATTTACAGACTCACATGCTAGCTGCCTTGTGTAATCTGTAACCATAAGGCCCTGTCGGAACATGGGCATGTTATCTTGGCAAAGTGCTATTGGTTATAGGACTTGTATTCCCTTGAAAATGTCTTGTCAGGATATGCCAACTTTGTCTCTGTGGCCAAAATGAACAAATCCTTGAAGGTACTTCTTCAAAACTGCCAGGCCATCTGGGTAATGATCTTTGATATCTACGGTGTTGCTCATTTCAAACCGCTCGTAATGGCTCTTGTCAAAGTGTAAGACTAACTTTGAGAATATCTTCAGTTTCATAGTCCAGAGCATCAATGTGTATAAATCAAGGGGAATATTTTGGTTTGTGTGTGGGTTATGTAATCAGGTCAGTGAGTTAGACATAATTAACCTAGTAACTGGTTTCCTTGCAGTTTGTTGATAGAACCGATCTCATCACATTGCATCCACAATTCCTCTGGTGTGGAAAGAGGCTGTTCAGCCCATCTAATTCTCGCTGACCTTCTGAAGAGCATCCCATCCAGATACAGCCCCCTACTCTATCCCTGCAAGCCCATATTTACCATGGCTAATCCACCTAACCTACAAATTCATGGATACTACGCCAATCTCCCTAACTTTGGACTGTGGGTGGAAACCAGAGCACCCAGCAGAAACCCACATAGACAGGGGAGGAATATACAAACTCCATACAGGCAGTCACCTGAGGCTGGAATCAAATCTGAATCCCAGGTGCTGTGTGGTAGCAGTGCTAACCATTGAGTGACTGTGCCTACCCTGCACTGGGCATGGCTTGAATCTCATGAATTGTGACAATTCTGAGATCTGTGTACTCAGGCAATCATGCTACTGCTGGGCCCTTGGTATCTGCCAAGCAGAAGATTTTAGGAAGCTATGTAATAGACTGTTAAGTTCCCTCTGTGCAATTAGGGATGCCAATAAATGCCAGCCTAGCTAGAGACATCTATATCCGATCAACAATTTTTTAAAAAGCAGATGTAATCTTCCAAAAGCATGAAGGGGCTGATAGAATAGAGGATTGATTCCCAGGGGGCACATATTTAAAGGGATTTGCAAAAGAAAAAAAATGTGAGATGGGAAAAACTTTTTTGGGTCTGGAATATATTACCTAAAAGTATGGTGGAGGCAGAGTTAACTGAGACATTCAAGAGAGGCATTGGATGATTATTTAAATGAAACAACTTCTAAGGGTATGGGGAAAATGCAGGAGAACGGCACTAAGTCATGATAATATTTACAGATCCAATGCAAACACAATGGGCCAAATGGCCTCCATGTGTGCCATTAAAATTCTGTGATTCTGTGATTCGTGTTTTTTGTTACAGCGTCTTCAACAAATTGTTCAGTGGATCCTTGGGGTGGCTGTCTGTGTGACATGATTTGAAGTCTATTAATCCTTAAGTTAATTCTTACCTTGAGCTGGTCTTCAAAATCCTTCCAGATCTTTTCTGGATCTTCCTAATAGTCCATGGAAAGACCAGACATGTTAATTCCACAAAACTTTCCTTACCAAACGCAAGCAGACTTTTAGAGATCTTTTCTTGGGATCATTTATTGCTTGACCTTTAAAACAAAACTGCAAATGTTGTTTGAACAGTTGTAAGTCAATAAAGATGTCACTGCATACCTAACGAAGTTTCTGCTATCCATGATTATGCCTTAAAACATTGGACTGTACCACTTCATGCTACATGTGCCAGGCTTCATAGCAGTGTAGAATAAAAGCTGTTCTTTTCATAAGAACAGAAATCTTTCAGCTGTTCTGACAAGCTGTTACTTATATATTGACCATTAGAAAAGCAGCATTCTCTGTTACACTTCACTGGCATTGTACTGCAAGTCAAAGACCCTTAGACAGCACCTTCCAAATCCATGATCCCTTCCATGTAAAAGGACAAGGGCAGCAGATACATGGGAACACCACCCCCTTCAAGTTCCCCTCCAACCTCTCGCCACCCTGATTTGGAAATATATCACCATTCATCACTGTCACTGGATCAAAATCCTGGAATTCCCTCCCGAAGGGAATTGTGGATCAACACACAGCAGGTGGACTGCTGTGGTTCAAGAAGACAGCTCAATGCTACCTTCTCAAGGACAATAAATGCTGGCCAGCCAGCAGCGCCCACATCCCACAAATGAATAACAAACAAAATTTCAACGTGGATACTTCAGACTTTTCCTTTCTTGTTTTTCCTTTTAATTAAGACATTTATTTTGTTATGAAATAACCATAAAAAATTAGCTCTGCTTCGTTGGTAGTTAATGCTTTATCTATAGATCTGTACAGCTGCGTTACCCATTATTGGGATGGCATAGTGACTCAATGGTTAGCACTTCTGCATTGGACTGAACACAGATGTGCAGGCTAGGTGGATTAGCCATGGGAAATGTGGGGTCACAGGGATAGGCTAAGGGGGTGAGTCTGAGTGGGACAGTCTTCAGAAGGTCAGTGTGGACTCGATGGGCCGAATGGGATTCCATGATTCTGTGAAAGTGAAGTCACAGGTAGACAGGAGAGTGAAGAAGGCATTTGGTACGCTTACCTTTATTGGTCAGTGCATTGAGATTAGGAGTTGGGAGGTCATGTTGTGGCTGTACAGGTTCGGACAACTTTTGAAGTATTGTATGCAATTCTGGTCTCCCTCCCATCGGAATGATGTTGTGAAACTAGAAATGTTTCAGAAAAGATTTAAGAGGATGTTGCCAGGGTTGGAGGGTTTGCGCTATAGGGAGAGGCTAATTAGGCCGGGGCTAATTTCTCTGGAGCTGAGGGGTGACCTTATACAGGTTTATAAAATCATGAGGGACACTGATAGGGTAAATAAGCAAGGTCTTTTCCCTGGGATGGGGAAGTCCAAAACTAGATGCCATAGGTTTAGGGTGAAAAGGAAAAGATATGAAAAGAACCTAAGGGGCAACTTTTTCCATTAGGGTATTGCGTGTATGGAATGAGCTGCTAGAGAATGTGGTGGAGGCTGGTACAATTAGGACATTTAAAAGGCATCAGGATAAGTGTATGAATAGGAATGGTTTAGAGAGATATAGGCCAAATGCTATTTGGACTAGATTAATTTAGAATATCTGGTCGGCATGGACAGGTTGGACTGCAAGGTCTGTTTCTGTGCTGTGTATCCCTATGACCCTCTAATTAATAACTGATACTGCTGAAGGGTGAGAGGAAAGGGGATGGGAGTACGTTGCTGTTAAACATCAACACTGGTAGAGACCAACTGTGGTCATTCAATGTTCTTACAACCATTCTCTGTACCTCTGATTCATAATTCAATTTAGTATCTGATGGTAATCTCAATTAGAATTGTTGTGGTGAAATTTGCAAAGACAAGAGTATTAAATTTAATTCCACTTTGTTTGCAACCGTTCAATTGATTGTGATCAATGTTGAAACTAAATTAGATTTAGCTCCAATCTACAAAGCTGTGATTTGATGCCAAGTTTTCCATTCTATTCTTTGAAACAAAAAGGTGTAATTAAACTCATTAAATGATGAGAGAATTTTCCAGAAAAAATTCCATTCAAAGTTTTAAAGGTTAATTCCTTCAAATTGAGGCTGTTTCTTATTTTAAGATTCTTTCTCCTGCATTAATTTATCTATTAGGCACATAGTCTGAAAATTACTACAGCAATCTTAATTGTAAATCTGCGTTCACGGAACTGTACAAGTTCACTTTGTTGATTGATGTTCAGTGTGTTCCTGTCAACGTCTTTTTAATCACAAGTGCCCAAGGTTTAGTGTCCAGCTAATTTAGTTTCCATATATTAGATAAACAGAAGAAGTCTAAGAAATTGTAGAGCTGCCAGTTTAAAATTGGAAACTTAAGAGCATTTGAAATATGAGCTGAAGGACACATTCAGCCTTTGATCTCAATCTGGCAATCAACGCCATCATGTCACACCGACATCAATGCCATTTCCCTGCACTATCCCCTCATCCTTCTGTTATTTTTATTATGTAAAAATCTGTCATTCTCTAATAAGGGTGGTACAGTGGCTTAGTGTTTAGCACCGCTGCCTCACAGCACCAGGGACCCAGGGTTAATTGCAGCCTTGGAGCGACTGTTTGTGTGGAGTTTGCACATTCTCTCTGTGTCTGCGTGGATGTCCTCCGAGTGTTCCGGTTTCATCCCACAGTCTAAAGGTGTGCAGGTTAGGTGGATTGGTCTTGGGAAATTGCCCTGTAATGTCCGGGGATGTGTAGGTTAAGTGGATTAGCCATGGTAAATGTGGGGTTACAGGGGATCTTTTATGTCTATCGGTGAGGGTAGATGGTCCTTAGACTAATATTTAATCCAAAAGACAGAGCAGCACTCCCTCAGTACTGTATTGGAAATCAGCCAAGATTTTGTGCTCAAGCCTTTGGAGTGGAACTTGAAGCCATATTCTTCTGACTCAGACGTGAGAGAGCTGCCAATGGGGCAATCTGGATAGGTCCATGGCAAAGTTTATGCTTTACACAAACCTCGCCCATCTTCAGATCTTCATCTAATGCCATCAACATACTCTTCCATTCCTTTCTCCTTTATCTAGCCTCCCTTCAATGTGCCCATTCTATTAAAATTTTAGTGGTGAGTTCCACAGTGTCATCAGTGTCTGAGGAAAAAATTTCCTCCATTTTCTCTTATGAATTTATTTGTGACTGTGTTGTATGAATGGGCCCTATTTCTGATTTTCCCTACAAGTAAAAACACCTTCTCTGCATTCACGACCAGAAGCCTTCATAATTTGAAATCCTTTCTTCAATCACCTATCAGCCTTCTCTCTTCTGGAGTATAGAATCCCAGACTGTTTAATAGAAGGAATCTCTCAAATGCATTACCAATCAAGTAATTGCTTTGTACCATCTCAATAACTCTTTTTCTAAAAATATAGCGGACAGAACTATTTATAGCTCACCCAAGTCTAGTTACCCAATGTCCAATGTCATCTGTTTAGCAAGCAAGGCCAGACATTGAAAGAAAAACACACAGCCTAAAAACTAGGTATGATCATTTGAGATAGAACTTAAAACATAATGACACCCTAATACACATGTCATTGGGCAAGCAGGAACAGATTACAAGGCAGTAATAATGCTGTCAAAGAGGTTTTAGATATATCAAGCACAATGAAAGCAAAGATAAATCTGTTTGTTATTCATTGGAATCACATTTAAATTACTTCCTGCAAATGTTTTCCATTTATGCGTGCACTATATCCAATAAGGATTTTGTTAAATAGATTTGCGCAATAATTGACTTTTAGCAAATTATTTTTAAATATTCTTTGGAGGCATAATATGAAAGGATAATGAAAAGAAGATGGAACCAATCACTTAAAACTCCCATGCGACAGAATAGTTTCGGTACCCCCCAGATACCAACATTTCAACACTGAGGGGAGCCATTATCGGAACAGCACCACCATGATTCACAAGGTGGTATAGTCATTGATCTAGTGCCTTTGGTAAACTGTATTAATTCACCTTTTTTTTATGTTCACTCATGTCTGGCCAGCATTTATTGAGAAGGTGTTGGTGAGCTGCCTCTTGAACTGCTGCAGTCCATGTGCGACTCTGTAGTGATTGATACAACTGAGTGGCTTGCGAGGCCATTTCCCAGGGCATTTGAGAGTCAACCACACATTGCTGTGGATTTGGAGTCAAATGTAGGCCAGACCAAGTGAGGATGGCAGATTTCCTGCCCTGAAAGAAGCACCTTAGTAAGTCAGCTGGGTTTTTCCCTACAATTGTTTCATCGTCATCACCTGGTTTTTAATTTCAGATTTTTTTTGTCATATTCAAATTCCACCATCTGCTGTGGCGGGATTTGAACCTGTGTTGCCAAACTATTAGCTGAGTTTCTGGATTGATAGTCCAGTGATAATAACATCAGGTCATTGCTTCCCTTTAAATTTGCTCTCATGTTGCTTGAGAACTAGCCATTTGGATACGGAACTGGCTTAAAGATAAAAGACAGAGGGTAGTGGTGGAGGGTTGCTTTTCAGACTAGACACCTATGGCCAGCAGTGTGCCACAAGGAACAGTGCTGAGTCCACTGCTTTTGTTATTTATATAAAAGATTTGGGTGTGAATATAAGAGGTATGGTTAGTAAGTTTGCAGAAGACGCCAAAATTGGTGGTGTAGTGGATAGTGAAGAAGGTTATCTCAGAGTACAATGGGACCTTGATCAGATGGGCTGAATGGCCAAGAAGTAGCAGATAGAACTTAATTAAATAAGTGTGAGGTGCTGTATTTTGGAAAGGCAAATCAGGACAGGACTTATACACTTGATATAAGGTTCTGGTGAGTGTTACTGAACAAAGAGGTCTTGGGGTGCAGGTTCATAGTTCCTTGAAAGTGGAGAAGGCATTTGTTATACTTGCCTTTATTGGTCAGTGCATTGAGTATAGGATTGAGAGATCATGTTGCAGCTGTACAGGACATTGGCTCAGACACTTTTCACTTCTGGCCTCTCTGCTTTAGGCAGGATGTTTTGAAACTTGAAAGGGTTCAGAAAAGATTTACGAGGATATTGCCAGATTTGGAGGGTTTGACCTATATGGAGAAACTGAATAGGCTGGGGCTATTTTCCCTGGAGCATCGGATGCTGAGGGGGGTGACTTTATAAAAGTTTATAAAATCATGAGGGACATGGATAGGGTGAAGAGCCAAGGTCTTTTCCCCAGGGTAGGGGAGTCCAAAACTAGGTTTAAGGTGAGAGGGGAAAGATTTAAAGGGAGCTGACAGGCAACTTTTTCATGCAGAGGGAGGTGTGTGAGCTACCAGAGGAAGTGGTGGAGGGCGGTACAATTACACAATTTAAAATGCATTTGACGGGTATATAAATAGGACGAGTTTAGAGGGATATGGGTCAAATGTTGGCAAATAGGACGAGATTTATTTAGGATATCTGGTTAGCACAGATGAGTTGGCTTGAAGGGTCTGTTTCCATGCTGTACATCTCTGTGACAATATGACTCTATTGCTTTGCTGAAGCTGGAGTGAAGCCAATTTCATAAGAGCGCCAGTTAATTTGGACCTTGTTTTCAAACGTTCTCGGATAAGCAAAAAATGAGAATCTTTTTAATCAGCAGTTACTTCTGCATATGCATTTAATGTCACACATGGCCACCTCCTCCACTGATTAGACAATGCAGGACCAAAAATAACTCTGTTTTGCCACTAAAAGTCAAGCGCGATATCTGGAGCTACACAACACTCCTTGGTTCAATATCACCTACTTATTTCTGCTAATGAATATAGAAGTTGAAGAAAATAACAATAAGCTAATAGACTATAAAAGTAGTTAGACAACATGCTTAACCTGTGCATGATCATTAACTCATCAGTAGCTAGTTGAGATTTTCAAACCATCCATTTGTAAAATGTAAATTGAAAACCATAATGCCCAAGTAAAACAGCATCATTTTATTCATAGAAAATTTATTCACGTACTTAATTGAGGATGACAGCATCAATGAATTTCAGCTTCGTTGGTACAATTGTAAACACAGATGGGGTTCTCCACTTTTATGTAGTTACTAATTAAAGTCAACATCATTATTTGCTCACAGTGCATCATTTAGGTCTTCTGTAACACTGGTCATAGAGGAAAACTCCAAGAAGCTAGCTTTACCTGATTTTCTGCCTCGATAAACTTGTCACTCACTTACCAGAGATTTTGACCACTCATCAAGCTTTTGCAAAGACTGTAAAAAGTAATTCTGGAGTTGTGTTCCCTAGGAGTAACTAATACCGGGAGTCTAAGGAAATTTGGATCCACCTGATCGAAATAAGCTGATTGTGGCAAGGTCCTAGGATCTGAAACCAAAAGAAGTTAATTTTCTTTGTGTGTTCAAACTCGACAACTGTGCCCAGCCCTTTTTATCTCTCAGACTTTCATTCAAATTCCATATAAACCAACAAAGGGAGGAGGTAAAATCTCTTGCTGTCTGCCACCCTTCCAGGTGAAATCTGAATCCAGTCAGATAGCTCAGGAGAAACAGAATGACCATTATTTGATGACCTGTCTCAGGAAGATGAGGAGGAGATTTGTCCGTCTGGAGAGTTTTAGTTATGAAGAGAGATTGAACAGACTGGAGTTGTTTTCCTTAGAGTAGAGGAGATTGAGAGGAACATGATAGAGATGTCAAAAATTATAAGTGGTTATGATCAGTTGACAGAGGGATCAATGACGAGGGGCTTAGATTTAAGCTAAAGAGCAGAAGGTGATGGAAAAGCTTTTTCATCCAGAGGCTGGTGGGAATCTGGAACTCACTGCCTGTAAGGCTGGTAGAGGCAGAAACACTCATAACATTTCAGAGGGACTGGGCTGATATGTTTTTGGAATGACAAAGACTGATTAGGGATAGTCAACATGGTTTCGTGCATGGGAAATTGTGTTTTACTTACTTGATGGAATAAGTGACAAAAATATCAATGAAGGCAGAGGGACGGATATTGTCTATATGGACTTCAGCAAAGCATTCAACAAGGCTCTGCATAGTAGACTGGTTAGCATGGCTAGATCACATTGAATCGAGGGAGAGCTAGACATTTGAGTATACAATTGGCTTGGAAGTAGGAGACAGAGGGTGGTGGAGAATGGTTTCTCAGACCGGAGGCCTGTGACCAACGATAGGTGATAAAGATCAGTGCTGGGTTCTCTACTTTTTGTCATTTATATCAATTATTTGGATGTGAATACAGGAGGACTGGTTAGCAAATTTGCAGATGACACCAAAATTGGTGGCGTAGTGGAAAATGAAAGTTACCTCAGAGTACAACCTTGATCAGATGGGTCGATGGGGCGACGAATGGCAGATGGAGTTAATTTAGATAAACGTATTGTTGCATTTGGAAAGGCAAATCAGGGCAGGACTTACACACATAATGGTAGGGTCCTGGGAGTGTTGCTGAATAAAGAGACCTTGGAGTGCAGGTTCATAGTTTCCTTGAGAGTGAATTCACAGTCAGACAGGGTAGTGAAGAATGCTTTTGATATGCTTGTTTTTATTGGGCAGTGCATGGACTATATGGATTGGGAGGTCAAGTTGCGGTTGTCCAGGACAGCGGTTAGACCACTTTTGGAATACTGCATTCAACTCTGGTTTCCCTGCTGTAGGAAAGTTGTTTTTAAACTTGAAACGGTTCAGAAAAGATTTACAAAGATCTTGTCAGGGTTGAAGGGTTTGTGCTATAGAGAGAGGCTGAATAGGCTGGGGTTACTTCCCTGGGGTGTTGGAGGTTGAGGGGGTGATCTTGTAAAGGTTTATGAAATCATGAGGGGCATAAATTGGTTCAATAGCCAAGGTCTTTTCACTAAGTTGGGGAGTCTAAAACTAGAGGGCGAAAGTTTAAGGTGAGAGGGGAAAGATTTAAAAGGGACCTTAGAGGCAACTTTTTCATGCAGAGGGTGGTTCACGGATGGAATGAGCTGCCAGAGGAAGTGGTGGAGGCTGGTACAATTACAACATTTGACAGGCATCTGCATGGGTACATGGATAGGAACAGTTTAGAGGGATATGGGCCAAATACTGGCAAACGGGACTAAATTAAGTTAGGATATTTGGTTGGCATGGACGAGTTGGACTGAAGGGCCTGTTTCTGTGCTGTACAACTTCATGAGACTCTATGACTCTGAGTATTTAGATGTGCATGCATAATGCCAAGGCGTATGAGGTTTTGGGCCAAATACTGGAAAACAGGATTTGAATAGTTAGGTTCTTGTTTTTGACTGGCCCTTTCTGTGCTGTAGATCTCTATGATTCTATGGAAGATGGTGCTACCATTGGAACATTCACATAGATGCAGCAGATGTTGCTTTTTGTTGAATAGGTTGTAAGAAGAAATTTCAGGAAATCGGTGAACATGAAAGGTGTTTTGAACTCGATGCAAATTAGATACTTCATTTAGGTGTTTAGAACCCATGAGTCGGTGACTTCTCACAAGCAATCAACAAAGACCATCTGCCTGATCCTTGTGCATTGATCACTAGGGAATCAAAGGAATTTTTGTACTTTAATCTTTACCAATTAGAAACATCTAATCTCCAAGAGTTCATATGCAGTTCAACCTGAAAGCCAAGTGAAAGTAAGGAATCCAAGCAATCCATTTCCCTTTGTTTCAAAAGGAATTATCACATGACTCAACAATCTATAAAGGGTGCTGTGAGAGATGGGTCAGGGTGCTGAGGAAGCGGGGTGAGTCTGCTGAGGGACATGGGTCAGGGTGCTGTGGGAGAGGGGGTCAGGGTGCTGTGGGAGAGTGGTGAGGGTGCTGAGGGAGATGCATCAGTATGCAGAGGGAGAGGGGTCAGGGTGCTGTGGGAGAGGCGTCAGGGTGCTGTGGGAGAGGCATCAGGGTGCTGAGGGAGATGGGTCAATGTGCTGAGGGAGGGTGTCAGGGTGCTGTGGGAGAGGGGCTCAGGGTGATGAGGGAGGGGGATGACTGTGCTGAGGGTGATGGGTCGGTGTGCTGAAGGAGAGGGTTCAGGGTGCTGTGGGAGAGGGGCTCAGGGTGCTGTGGGAGAGGGATCAGGGTGCTTTGGGAGAGGGTCTCAGGGTGCTG
>JAHRHZ010000041.1:7060983-7081010 GCA_024137785.1 Ginglymostoma cirratum
TGTGGGAGAGGGATCAGGGTGCTTTGGGAGAGGGTCTCAGGGTGCTGAGGGAGGGGGATGACTGTGCTGAGGGAGATGGGTCAGTGTGCTGAAGGAGAGGGGCTCAGGGTGCTGTGGGAGATGGGTCAGGGTGCTGAGGAAGGGGGGTGAGTTTACTGAGGGAGATGTGTTAGTGTGCTGTGGGAGAGGGGGTCAGGGTGCTGTGGGAGAGGGGGTCAGGGTGCTGAGGGAGATGGGTGAGTTTGCTGAGGGAGATGGGTTAGTGTGCTGTGGGAGAGGGGGGTCAGGGTGCTGTTGGAGATACTCCATGGCTCCATTACACAGAGAATGACTAAAGGCAAAGCAGGTACCTTTACTTCAGAAAGTCCTTGACTTAAAGTACAGGGTTTTCTGGATTGCGGTATATGCCATAATACGATTGTCCCAACCAGTGAGAGAGAGAGTTGTAGGAAACAGGAGAGAATCGCAGGGCAGGGAGTGAGAGTTTGTGGGTGCAGGGGAAAGGTCTAAGTCATGGGGAGAAATCCAGGTGTGGGGATTGAGTTTCTGTGAACAGGGGAGAGTCATGGGGCAAAGGTTAGAGGTTCAGAGAGAGTCCCGGTACAGGGAGTAGAGATTCAGGAAGCATGGGGAGAGTTACACGATGTGGTTTCAGAGAGGAGGGGAGACTATTAGATCACTAGGATGAGTCTCAGGGCACATGAGAGAGTCTCGGTGTGTGGGGTAGATTTCAGATACAGCGGAGATTCTTGGGGGATTGGGGAGATTCCCAGGGGTGGGTGAGTCTCTGGGGGTGGGTTGAGGGAGGGTTTCGGAACACAGGGTAGAATGTCGACCAGTGGGGGAGTGTCTCAGGGAATAGGACAAGAGTGTCGGGGTGCAGGAAAGAGCAACACAAAATGATCACGCACAATGTCTTGGCCCTTGCTGGCTAGAATGAACTTTCCAGAGTGTATCCTTGTGCCCAACATGCATTGATCTCAACCCTTTGGAAATATTATTCGTGCAAAAGTCAACCCCTAAACGTTTGCGGAAATATTTGGCCTCAAAAGTTGTATTTTGTCAAAAACCAGAAGCAGAATGGTCCTGAGGAAGGGTCACCAGACCTGAAAAGTTAACTCTGATTTCTCTTCACAGTGGCTGCCAGACCAGTTAAACTTTTCCAGCAATTTCTGTTTCCGTTTTTGATTTAAAGCATCCGCAGTTTTTCAGTTTTTATTTTGCATTTTGCCGAAGTACGTACATTATATTAGCACCTTGTGAATTTATTCTCATTTTGACACCAAACCTTCAAAGCATTTGTCAATTGTATCAGCATTTCAATGCGGCGAGGTCTTTGTAGTCTCGATTTGGTGGTCGTAGTGACAGGGTGTTTTCTGCTGTTCGAGGTGACAAGATAATATGGCAAACATCCTACAGACTTGGTGGGATGCAATATTCTGCAATTAAGATTAATTATTAGACTCGGGCTGCCACAGAGAGAATAAACACAAAGCACTTTAACTCCGCGGAGACTCAGACTGCTTATGAAAATTGTTTTTAAGTCATTTACACACAAAAAAAAGGATGAACTGCAGCAATTAGATCCTATTGAAATGCTTGAAAGGCTCCCCCGCCACCTACAAAAAGTATTTAATTCAGCTTCCAATTGCAGCAGCAGATTCAGGTGCAGCCGATATGGATAATACTAGACAAGATTCTTGCATGGCTTATCAGAGACAGAACATTGTCAGTCTCTTGCTTTCTTTCTTTGGCAACTTGTGTGAAAATCAGTGCATTTAGAATCCGCACAGCCCATGGTTTGAAGTAGAGTTTAGCTTCATTCATCAGTTATGGAGAAAGGTTGCCTCAACCTTGTTTCTTCTCTTTGGAGCAAACTGCAGTTGGAGGACTGTGTGCAGTCCATATTTAGGGAAGGTTGTATTTATTCTGTGGACAGTCACAAAGCAGATTTGCAAGGCCCATCGCCGTTGATCATAGGATGTGTTGAATTGGTTCTCACGCTGAGCAGAATGATGCTTCTCGGTCTATCTTTTTCTGGATGCTTCCATTGGATTTCAAGAGGCACAGGGTGACTGATTCATTGATTTAAAAGCCTTTGGCTTATTAACTTAAAGTCACAGTTTACAGCAATTTCTGAACAAAAGATAAATTGGTGTTCTTCACGCTTGAAGTAGCTGGGCTTTGTGTCTTGAGGGAGAAAGGTAACATTCTTGCCTCCTTAAGTCTGCCCCCATCTGCGGAGAGAAAGCAGAGTCAACATTTTGGGTCTAGTGACCATTCTTCAGCATCATTATTACCAAGTTGTGAAGAATGGCCACTGGACCTGAAATGTTAACTCTGCTTTCTCTCTCCACAAGTGCTGCCAAACCTGCTGAGTCTCTCCAGCAATTTTCCGTTTTTGTTTCAGCATTTCTGATGTCGTATTCCAAATCACCTCTGCACGAATCCACGGAATTGTAGAACATCAAGTCAAAAATTAGACACAGTTGGATTGAAGCGTCGAAATGGGTGACGTTACCTTGACACGCAGCTAGTGCACCAACACAAAACAACATGACGCCCAGCTAAAACCCATGGATCAATAACCCTGCAGTATTCCTACTGTATTTTCACTCAGGCAATGAATCATTTTTGTCAAATAGGCACACAGTAAATCTTGACCTGCAGGTTTTAAACAATGTGCAAAGATAATATATGTGCAACAATACATACGATATCCATCCTTTCCCTCATATGAGTTTCATAAAACTCTGACGTTTTAATGGACATCAACATTAATGCACTTCACATAGCACCATTTGCACTATTCTATTATGTGGAAAGGCTGGGCCTGTGTCCATCTATATTTAGAAGAATGAGATGTGATTTTATTGAAACATTAAAGATCCTGCATGTGGATCAATAAGATGTTTCTGGGCCAGTATTACTGAATTTTGAAGAAAGGTCATATCGGACTTGAAACAATAACTCTGTTTCTCTCTCCACAGATATTACCAGACCCATTACGTTCCTCCAGGGCTCTCTGTTTTCATTTCAGATTTCTGGCATCGGTAGTGTTTTGCTCTTCACTACTAGTCAGGCTTATTTCCAATTCCAGAATTGTTAGTGGAATTAAAATTCCACCCACTGCCACATTAGGATTTGAGCCCATGCCCCACTACAGCATTGCCCTGGGCCTTTGAGTTATTAGGCCAGTGGTATTACCATTACACTACCATCTCCCCAAGTGCCCTGACTGTAGAACACTTTGAAACAATCTGAGCCTGTTGCATAAACATTTTGTTGAAGGGTTGTCTGCATGTGATAAGGAAGAATATCAATAGAATCAAACAGAAGAGGCACTTCGACCTGTGGAGTCTTCGCCGCCAAAAATATACTACCTACAAGAAGGCCAAGCAGCATCAGAGGAGCAGGAAGGCTGACGTTTTGGGTCTGGACCTACCCCATTTCTGAAGAAGGGTCCAAACCCGAAACGTCAGCTTTCCTGCTCCTCTGATGCTGCTTGGCCTGCTGTGTTCATCCAGCTCTACACCTTATTATCTCAGATTCTCCAGCATCAGCAGTTCCTATTTATCCCTACCTACAAGAATCCAACTTTCCTGGACCCAGTCCTTGGCCTTATAATGCAATGGCAAGGAAATGCTCTTTGTCCAACGTTCAATCCCAAATTTTTGCTATTTGGGCATCCTGAAACACATAGCAGGAATTGCAAATCCCTTCACCAATTCTGAGCGCTGCGATGGATTAGCCATGATCACTGTTCCAGATCATTTGTCAATGAAGTGACACAATGGTTAGCACCACAGCATCAGGGACCTGGATTCGAGTCCAATCTCGGGTGACTGACTGTGTGGAGTTTGCACATCCTCTCTGTACGTACATGGGTTTCCTCCCACAGCCCAAAGATGTGCAGGTTAGGTGGATTGGCTGTGCTAAATTGCCAATAGTGTCCAGAGACGTGCAGGCTAGATGGGTTAGCCATGGTCATTGGGCACATGACAAGGATATTGAGGGCCTGCATGAGATGCTCTTCAGAGGGTCAGAGCAGAGTCAATGGGCGGAATGGCCTCTATTTGCACTGTAGGGATTCTATGAATAACTCCGATGGGAAGAACAGCAACCCCCTCTGCTGATATTTCACCTGCCTGCCAGCATCACCACCTAAGCTCAGACATACATTGCACATAAGGTGCTAGGATATGGGGAAAAGCAAGAGAATGGTGCTAATTAATCATGTTCATGTGAAGAGCTGGTGCAGACACAAATGGGCTGAATGGCACTTCTGTGATTCTGTGATCCACCTGGAAACACAAAGCCAGACTGACAGTGCAGTGTCATCAGAGTCATACGAAGAGACGGTAGCATTGTCAGAGGTGGTACCTCTTGAATGAAATATTACATGAAGGTCCCATTTGCCCTGCCAAGTGGATTTAAAAGATCCCCTGGCACTCAGAGCAGGGATGGTGTCCCTGGTGCACTGGCCAATATTATTCAACCAATAGCTAAAACACAGATTATCCAGTCAGTATCATATCGCTGTTTTACAGGGAGACTCTTAAGCTGAATACTACTCTTCCTACATGACAACAGTGACTACAATCCAAAAGCAGAACAAAGGGACCTTGCAGTGTAGGTTCATAGTTCCTTGAAGAGGTAGACAGGATAGTGAAGAAGACATTTGGTATGGTTACCTTTATTGGTCACTGCACTGAGTATAGGAGTTGGGATGTCATGCCACAGCTGTACAGGACATTTGTTCGGCCACTTTTGGAATATTGTGTTCAATTCTGGTCTCCCTGTTATAGGAAGGATGTTGTGAAACTTGAAAGGTTTCAAAAAGATTTACAAGGATGTTGCCAGGGTTGGAGGGTTTGAGCTATAGGGTGAGGCTGAATAGGCTGGGGCTATTTTCCCTGGAGCGTCAGAGGCTGAGGGGTGACCTTATAGAAGTTTATAAAATCATGAGGAACATGGATAGAGTGAATAGTCAAGGTTTTTCTCCAGGATAGAGGGCATAGGTTTAAGGTGAGAGGGGAAAGATTTAAAAGGGATGTCAGGGGCACCTTTTCCATGCAGAGGGTGGTTTGTGCACGGAACGAGCTGCCAGAGGAAATGGTAGAGGCTGGTACAGGTATAACATTTAAAAGGCATTCCGGATAGATACATGAATAGAAAGAGTTTAGAGGGATATAGGACAAATGCTAGAAAATGGGACTAGATTAATTTAGGACATCTGGTCAGCATGGACGAGTTGGGGCGAAGGGTCTGTTTCTGAGCTATACATCTCTATGACTCGAAGCACTTTACGGCCTTTAAAGCCCTTTTGGACATACTGAGATTCTAAAAGGCACTATTAAAATGCAAGATCCTTATGAATTGGATTGTTTTCTTAATGACTGAGAGGTATTAATTACAGCAAACTCCTTTCACTCATCTGGTTAAAAGAACAGTCAAAAAGGAAAGGACACATTCAAAACTTAAAAGCAATTTGCACAAGATTCTGAGATAACAAGGTGTGGGGCTGGATGAACACAGCAGGCCCAGCAGCATCATAGGAGCAGGAAAGCTTGACGTTTTGGGCCTAGACCCTTCAGCAGAAATGGGGGAGGGGAAGAGGGTTCTGAAATAAATAGGGAGAGAGGGGGAGGCGGATAGAAGAACCCTCTTCCCCTCCCCCATTTCTGATGAAGGGTCTAGGCCCAAAACGTCAAGCTTTCCTGCTCCTATGATGCTGCTTGGCCTGCTGTGTTCATCCAGCCCCACACCTTGTTATCTCGGATTCTCCAGCATCTGCAGTACCTATTATCTCTGATACAATTTTAACCCCACTGCGAAGCCTCTTCTAAGGATGCCTACCCTGAAGAAGTTACCCTCCTCCCTCCGGACAAACCTCAGGGGATCTCTCTCCCACTGCAACTCTCTCATAATCTGTCTCTTCTCCACCTATCCTCTCCTCTATCCATCTTCTATCTGCCTCTCCCTCCCTCCCTATTTATTTCAAAACCCTCTTCCCCTCCCCCATTTCTGATGAAGGGTCTAGGCCCGAAACGTCAAGCTTTCCTGCTCCTATGATGCTGCTTCGCCTGCTGTGTTCATCCAGCTCCTCTCCTTGTTATCTCGGATTCTCAAGCATCTGCAGTTCCTATTATCTCTATTATCTATTATTCTGTTGTGTAACTCAGAATTTATTAGAAAGGAACTTGCATTTATGTAGTACCTTCAATGTAGTGAAAAGTTCCATTAGGTTCATAAGAAATTTATGAGAAAAAAAATTGACGCTGAACCTCAAAAAAAGAATATTACAGCAGTTGATCAGGGGGATATGTTTCAAGGGACATCTTAGAAGGAGGAAAGAGAGCTGAAGCAGCTTTAGCAGGGAAATTGCAGAGCTGAGGACCATGGCAGCTGGATGTCTGGCTGTCAATTGAGGCATTACTGAAGTTGACAATGTGCAGGAGCCCAGAATTAGAGGAATAAAAGTGACAAATTCTGGAGAAACCCAACAGGAATAATTCAAACAGAACGAATATGATTCCAGTCTTCTTCTTCAGAATCAAATCCTGGAGGGTTGTGGGGCTGGAGGAGATCCCAGAGAGAGGGAGGAATGATCTGGTAGGGAGTGTGAAATTAAGGATTTGATTTTTAAAATCAAGGCATCACTCACCCCAGAACCAATAAGCAAGACAGTGAAGGATGAACAGGACCCGAATTCACGAATGTCCTTTATGAAAGGAAACTGCCATCTTTACCTGGTCTGGCCTACATATGATTCCAGACCCACAACAATGTGGTTGACTCTTAACAGCCCTCTGGGCAATTAGGGACGGGTAATAAATGCTGGCCCAGCTAGTGACGCCCACATCTGACACATTCGTCCACTGTATTGAATTGTGAAAGCTAAACCTAACAAAAGCACAGATTTTGGTTTCAGCAGCAAGTGTGTTGAGACAGCAACAGAGGAGTTACATTGGCGGAAATAAGCATTCTTAATGTCGACATGGGTAACACACAGAATGTGACAATGCAGAATAAGTACGCAGAAGGTGATGAACAGGTAAATAGTCAACTGTGGAGATGATGAGCCAGCATATGGCATGTTTTTTGCTCCATTTTGAAGAAGGCAAGAAGGAGTGAGGTAGAGTTAATGCTAATAAACACACGCGCATATTTTCTATCATAGAATCAATCAGGATAAGAACACAACCTTGCTATTCAGTCCACTTTGCTGAGCAGCACTTTGATGTTGGAATGTTTGTATGGACTGGCTGTAAGCTCAAGGGTGACAAGAACAGTAGTTAAAATGGTTTCAAACCTGCTTGTGAGAGGTGAATGGTACATGTCAACTCGAGACAGATATCTAACAAAATGCACCGTGCTGGGCAAATGCGGTGGAGCCTTTAGTTTACTAATTGAATTAGAATCCTTGAAATCCAAAACACAACATGGGGTTGGACAAAGGTGAGAAACAGTCATTAAACAAAAATATGAGAAAGAGAGAAAGGCATTGCGCTGGGCAGCCAGGTGCTGAATGATATGTCACAGGTATTTGTGTTTAGACCTCTCTCATTACTTATCTACTTTAAAGGAATAGACTTCAGAAACCAATCAGAAGAAGATCGTACTTTTATTTAGCACCTTTCACCACCTGAGCATGTGCCAAATTGTCACATAGTCAATGAGGTATTTGTGAAGTTTGGTTGCTTTGCTGTGCGGGAAATGCGCCAGACAATTTGTGCACAGCAAGCTCTACCGATGCTGATAATGACCAGGTAAACTGCTTTAACCACGTTGGTATGCACACCCAGCAAGAGTCTCCTGTTCTTCTTCAGAGCAGTACCAGAGTGTGCCAGGTCAGTGAGGCACCACCTGGTTTACATGGAACCAGTGGGTGCCCACACCAAAGTGAGCATGTCTCTGGCTCCCATCAATCCCATGCAGATGGAACTTCCTTGTGTTACCTACCTTGTGAGTGGGGAGGGTTGCTTAGTCAAGTGAGGGGTTCTGATCAACTTTGTCCTTTCCATGAGTTAGATTGCTAAAGGGATCTTCTTTCCGCTCTGAAAGTATGTATCTCTCACTTATGCCAGTGAAGCAGCCTCCAGGACCTGTAGAGGCTGGAATCTACGGAAAGTTCTCGTCCCCACTCTCTCACCATGTCTCATGGCGACTCTTTCCTTTTAGAGGTGACAGGCAGAGGTGTCAAGCCTTAGAAGGTACAATGGAAACTCCCAAAAATGATAGAGACTCAATACGAATGATTCCCAAGTGGAATCGTCCAGTAGGTCACAGCAGAAGGGAAGCAGAATCTCTGTGGATTCCCAGGAATTATATTGTTTAGCCTTCATACATTGCCTATAAGGAAAGTGTATGACAAAATTGATGACACATGCCTAGCTGTCAGACCAAGCTGCCTACAAGACAGGAGTTATTTTCTCAATTATTAAAAAGAACAGTCTAAGTGCACCCTTTCTCATCAATGGGAGAGTTTTGCTTTGGTTATTTGCACTGTTACATTATAAACATGGTCATGAAAATGACTTCTGGCCAGTATTAATGGCAGGAAAACCAAGTCAAGAGCTCACGCTGTCATAATAGTTGAGCTAATCTAACTGGACACAAACTCAAGGTTTGAACTTGGGACCTCCCTTTCTATCCATAACTCTGTGCTGATAGATGTTGCCATTCCTGCTATTAGTAACTGAATTGTCAAGACAGATGGTCGTGCAATCAATTCTGGTTAGCAAGTCAATAACCATTGGTGAGTCCCCAGGTCCTTGGAGTACTCTCTCACCTTTGTGTAATAATGAGGCTGAAGTACATGCTCTCCCTTGGGTGCATATGCATTAGAATGGCAGTCATACATGTCGGTCTGTATTAGAATATTCTGTGATGCGGTGAGTTCAATTCAAGTGCAACTCATTTCACTCCTTCTTTGGGATATGCCGCAACTGTAGCGTCAAATGAAAATGTAGTATAAAAGTTCAACGATGAGATTGACAATCCTAATGGTACAGAACAGGTTGAAATCAGGGATTGGGGTAGATTGGCATCTTCAAGTGTCACTGTCAATGCTCAGGCTCCCAGTAAAAGGCCACATTTTAAATACTGCAGGTTGTTAATCGACCATTAACTCTTCTTCATGTTCAAGGGTTTTGGTTATGGAGAGAGTTTGGAAAGATACAGGTTGCTTTCCTTGGAGCAAAGTAAACTGAGGAATGACATGATTGCAATGTATGAAATTAGAGGGCCATAGGTAGGGTAGACAGGAAGGAACTTATTCCCTTGGTAGAGGGATCAATGATCAGGGGCATAGATTTAAATAAGGGGCATGTGAGGAATTGGGTTTTTACTCAGAGGGTGGTGGGAATCTGGAACTCACTGCCTGAAAGGGCGGTAGAGGCAGAAACCCTCGTTACATTGAAGAAGTATTGATATGCACCTGTGATGCCAGGACATACAAGGCTATGGGCCAAGTGCTGGAAATTGAGGTTGGAATAGTTAGGTGGTTGTTTTTGACTGGCGCAGGCATGTTGGGCTGAAGGGCCTTTTTTATGCTGTAGATCTCTTTAGACTAATATTTTGTTTAAAGGAATTCCAGCATCCATGTACATAGATCACAGAACATTAACATGTAATTTTGGCAAGCAATTCTGCCTATTTTTTTCTCTTGCTCTCGCTTCTGAGAGATAGGCCATGGACTTCCATTGGATTAGTCCGTACTTATGGGCAAAGTCCAGCAGGGATTTGCCACTGCCTTTTGAGCTTTGGCTGCCTTGTGGACTCTCAATACTTTTACCACCTGCCATCCAGTGTATTGGGAGATTTACAGGCTGACAATGAACCTGCCCACCTACATTACAAATACATCATTATGACTAAGGAGTCCTGGTGAGGGATTTGAACTTGGAGCTTCTGACCCAGAGGCATGGATATTACCCGCAGCATGGTAAGTATTTAGAAAAGCAAATAGCACATTCACCTTATTACAAAAGGAATTGGAGTAGAAGATTAAATAAATCTTGCTGTGATGTGTAGATCTTCAGCGACACTATACTTGAAATAGTCTGTGCAAATTTGGCTTCCCGATATATGAAATATACATTTGCCTTGGAGACACGCAGTGAGGATTGATTCCTTGAATTAGGGAATTGTTCAATGAAGAAGGATTGCATAAAATAAGCTTTTATTCCTCAGAAATGGGAAGAATGAGAGATTTGCATTGAAACAGGGTAGATGCTAGGAGGATGTTTCCCCTGAATGAGAACAATAGAAATAAGGATCACAATTTCATGCTAAAGTATTAGTCAGTTAGGACTGAGAGGAGATTACCTTTCTTAGTCAGTTGTGAATGTTTAGAATTCTTTGCCTAAGAGAGCTACACATACTGAATCGTTGAGTATATTCAAGCCAGAGATCAATAGACTTTTGGTTACTAAAAGTACATGGTGATAGGCCAAGGAGGTGTAGGTAAGATAGAAGATCAATTGTGATCTTATCAAATGGCAGAGTAGTCTCCAGGGACCTGCTATGCTCCCATTTCTTATCACGATTTTTCTGTCTGAGCAGTGACTGTCAAACATGTCTTCTCACACCACCATACCAATTCTAGCACTTTTGCAACTAGTAAACGGAAGTGTTCCAAATGAACTTTGTTAAAAAAAGCTTTTCCTATATTAAAAGAAAAATTTCTTGCAGTTGGCTCGCAACAGCGTTAAGGAGATTGACCTTGAAGCATTGGAGACCCCAGAGGACTGGGAATACTACTCCCATCATTCTTCATGGAATCTCTGTGACCTCCACCAGCATTGCTTTATTGAAAACAGAAAGGCTTATGCAAACAGGAGGAGCAATTTGTTATACTCAGTCATGGCTCAGTTTAATGGATCCAGTCCAAAACAGAGTTGACTATATCTGTTGCAGGCTCAAGCTTAAAGAGATATTCCTTCATAGTTAGGAGATACAAGGAAATTGTTGCGAAAAGATGATCAACAACCGGGGAACATTTGCAAGTTACACTTCTTGCTGCTACCAATAAAGACGTGCAGAAGCAGGACACAGCCATATCTGGATCAAAAATTATTCTTCTCAACTTTTCAGAATGAAAAGCCATTATCTCATCCCAGGTAATGAAGGGAAATATATAGCCATTCAATTTGTTTATTGTGTTTGGGTGACATTTCATTAAAGGACATGTGTATTTGTACTGAAACCTTGCTGACAACCTTCGGTATTTTACATCGCACTTAGCTTCACAAATTACGTTGTCAAGATATCATCCAATTTACTTTATTGATTTCCAGTCAGGTTTGTTATTTAATGCTAAAATTTCAGGTTTTTCTCTATGGCTGTTTTACAGCCTGGTTCTGGCAGAACTGTTTCAGAGTTGTAAGAGGCTTCTGAATAAGAGTCAAACCAGACTCGAAACGTTAACTCTGTTTCTCCCTCCAAAGATGCTACCAACCCTGCCAAGTTTCTCCACCATTTTATGCTTTTATTTGAGTCCTCTCCATGTTCAAATGTCTCAGGGCTTACCTCTCAAACCAAGTAACCGCAGGCCACATACATCTTCCCCCTTCTAGCTGTGCCTGTCCCTTAATGAAGCAAATGGAGATATCATATTCTTGTTAATGAGAGAGAATAAGACATTGTTTCCATCTCATGATTTCTCCTCTTCCAGGCTGTAATTCCAGTCATCACCTAGCTATTGGCTGTGACTGATGCAATTAATGCAGGAGGCAGTGGTGTGCTGAGAGATGTTTTCAAATCAATCTGTTCAAAAATATTATTACACATCTCTGGAGCAGGTGGGACTTGAACCCAGGCTTTCTGACTCAAAGACGGGACATGAACACTGTACCAGAATAGCCCTCTACAGTGGCATAATGATAATGTCACCGGACTAATAATCCACAACCTCAGGCTAAGATCTGGGATCATGGGTTCAATTACCACTGTGGCTGGTAGTGAAAGTTGAACTCAGTAAAAAATCTAGAATAAAAAGTCAGGCTACTGATCACCATGTGACAATTGTCATGACGAGCAATCTGCTTCACTAATGACTTTCCAGTAGGAAATCTGCCATTGTTACTGTTCTGGCCTATGTGTGACCCACAGCAATGCGGTTGACTCTTAACTGTGCCCTGAAATGGCCCTGGCAAGTCATTCAGTTCAAGGTGCAATAAATGATGGCTCAGCCTGTGATACCCACATTCCACAGATGGATTAAAGAAAGAAGCTCCATCCACTCACTCCTGTAATGTTTGCTGCCTGGATGAAGAAAATAAAATTGAAGAGAGCAGTTGATGTAAAAGATGAAAGTGCACAGTCTCTGATACAAGCTGGTAAGGGTGAAAATCAATCAATCAATCCTTCCGTTTGATCTCTTTCGAAGGCGTTCTCTTATAGCATGGTAAAGTTCTACAAGAATGGTCTTCCTGTACCCCGCAGTATCTATATCATGAGTACCAACATGGAGTGTGATCAGGCTATTCATTTGATTTGATTTATTATTATTGTCAAATGTACCTAGGTACAGTGAAAACTTTTGTTTTGTGTGCGGATCGTAACATACCAAGATCATAGGGTGCAAAGAAGGTGCACAAAAAGCAAGGTGAGCATTAGATTTGAAATTTGAGAGGCCCAATCAGAAGTCTGATAACAGCTGGGAAGAAGCTTTTCTTGAACCTGTTGGTACATGTATTTTAGCTTTTGTATCTTCTGCTTGACGGGAGAGATTGGAAGAGGGAGGGGTCTTTGATGATGTTGGCTGCCTTTCCTTGGCAACAAGAAGTGTAGATGGAGTCAATGGATGGCTTGTGTGATGGACTGGGCTGTGTCCATAGTTCTCTGTAGTTTGCTACTGTTCTGGGCAGAAATGTTGCCATACCAAACTGTGATGCATCCACATAGAACGTTTCCTATAGTATATCTATAAAAGCTGGTGCGGGTCCTTATGGACATGCTGAATTTCCTTAGCATCCTGAGGAAGAAGAGTTTTTGCTGTGCCTTCTTGGCCCTCACATCAATATGGGTGGTCCAGGACAGATTGTTGGTGACCATCACTCCTGGGAACTTGACGCTCTCAACCATCTCCATCTCAGCACCACTGATGCAAACAGGGGCAGTGCTAAACAACCTTGCCTCCACAAGTCGATGATCAGCTGTTCAGTTCAGCTGACTTTGAAGGAGAGAAAGTTATCTTTGCACCACGACACCAAGCAGTCTATCTCTTTCCTGTCTTTTGTCTCATCATTGTTTGAGATCTAGCCTACAACAGTAGTATTGTCACAAAAAACTTGTAGATGGAGCTCAGACAAAATTTGGCCACGGTCATGAGTGTACAGGGAGTACAGGGGGCTGAGTACGTATCCTTGTGGGGTGCCGGTGTTGAGGAAAATCGCGGAGGAGGTGCTTTTGCCTTCACTGATTGCTGCCAGTGGGTCAGGAAGTCGAGGATCCAATTGCAGAGGGCAGAGCAGAGGCCTAGGTCTTGGAGTTTGAAGATTAGTTTGTTTGGGATGATGGTGTTGAAAGCAGAGCTGTAGTCAATCAGTAGAATCCTGATGTGGGTTTCTTTATTATTCAAATGTTCCAGAGATGAGTGTTCAATTCCGTAAGTCATCACATTGGAGTCTGATTCAAAATCGCACCTATACTTCACAGTTTACTGTCTATAACCTGTTATTTTCCTCTCAAACACTCACTGACGATGGTCAGTCACTTTGCTCCCTCCCATGGTCAACAGTAAATGCCAATTTCACTGTAGTCTTCAAAGTTCTAGCTCAGATCAGATAATATGGCATAAGAACATAAGAAATTTGAGTAGGAGTAGGCCATTCAGCCCCTCAAGATCATCTGCCACCAGGCCTCAACTGTTCTTTGGTGCCAATTCATCAACGCCCTCAACACCCCATTATTTAAAAAAATCCAGGGAATTTAACGAGAATTCCAGACATTAACAACCTCCTCAGAGAAGAAATTCCTTCACATCTCACTTTGAAAAGAATGAAGGAGCCTCGATATGCTGCTGCAATTTGCTTTTGTTTTCATTTGTTTGAAACCTAATTTACTAAATTTTACAGCCCATTACAGGCAGGATGACAACTTTACATTGTCTGTCTCACTTAAGACACGATTCTATCTTAAACAAATTAATCAGTGCAAAGTTAAATAAAAATATAAATGCTGTTTAACTTTGAAAATGGATTACACATGCTCCTGGACAATCTGTAAGCAAATTAACACCAAAATGAAAAGTATCACAGTGTATGTGCAGTACTCAAGGGAAGAAATGGCCTAGTGGTATCATTGCTGGACTGTTCATCCAGAGACCCAGGTAATGATTTGGGTAACCAGACTCAAATCCTGCTACAGCAGGTGGTAGAATTTGAATCCAATAAAAGTCTGGAATTAGGAGTCTAATGATGATCATGAATTCAATGTCAATTGTCGGGAAAATCCATCTGGATCAGTAACATTCCATCGGGAAGCAAACTGTCATCCTTACCTGGCCTGGTCTACATGTGACTCCAGACCCACAGCAATGTGATTGACTTAACTGCCCCTGGGATGGGCAATAAATGCTAACCCAGCCAGTGATGCTCCCATCTGTGAATGAATGAAAAGAAATGCATGAGGATACAGTTTAACACAATGAAATCAAAGGAGATGTGCATTATCATCTCTGTTACATTTCAGCGACCCCAATAGTTTGCTTTGTTTTGTTATTTAACCTGTACTATTACAAACTATTACTTTAATTACCTACTTTGTCACAAGTACATTTATTACACTGTGTGTCTCTCTGCAAATTTTGTCTTACACCCCCTTTTCTCATGTACATTGCGTTACATTGTAAGAATCAAAAATGGCCAACATAGGACATCATATCTCAGAGATCACAATTAGAATTGGGATGTGAGACATTCTGGCAAATTTTATTCTGCATAACTTCACCTGGCTTTCTCAACATAAAGCAGAAAGAGGAATGCTCTCTCCTCTGACCGCCTCCACCCGACACCAATACTAACTTCTACTATTCCAGTGACATCTTTAAAATTTTAAAGCCCTAAAACGCACTAATGGAATCTAGAGAGCAGCTGCTTCAATTTTGTTTTCTATCCGTGGCCTTCAATAGCTGTGAAGAGGTTTCCCAGCTGCCAGAATGATATCAAGAGAAAAAAAACATACTTGCCTCACATAGCCCCAGGAGGTACCAACTGCCTTCCTACCATTGAACTCTACGTGACATTAAATCCCTGCTCGAGAATGACAATCAACTTGCACAAAGCAATGGTCCCACAGGTAACAATAAAGTCAATGGCACTCATCTGATTTAGGGATTGGTTGATGGATAAATGTTAGCCAGGACATGGGAAATCTCTCTGCGTCCTTCACTGAAATAGTATCATTGGATCTGTAACGTCCATTCGACAGGGCAGCTGAGGTCACAGGCATGCACACTTTCAATAATGTAGGGCTGAATCCGACATGTTTTTGACTAAGTGAGAGTTGTGTCAAGTTGTTTGGAGGATTTCACGCCGTGAGGCCTAGCAGGTTTTCTCACTGTACCTTAGCAAATGGCTTCATTAACTACCTAACCCATTCCTTTGGTATGCCTCTCGAACAATTGCATCCCCATCTTACCGCTTGCCTTTACCAAACCAATGCACCACTGCAGGGATATCTCAGAATGGACTGGCACCCTTTGAACCAGTGCCATCTTTAAAGGCCACAGTGGACACGTAAAACCTCTTGTTAGTCTGGAGCTGCCCTGTATAGTTCTTATCATTTGTCCTAGACAATGGCAGACAAGGGAAACTTGGCACTATATGGGGTGGTGCAGAGAAAGCAAGCCCTCCTCCCTTAGGGTCAGCAAAGAAGGTCATGACACCAAGCCACATCAACAGGTCTGAGGCTTCCACATGGATTAGTGAAGCCTCAGCTGCCTGGAGAAATGCCCACAATGCTGTAGGACGAAGGTCAATGACCTTCACCACTGCCCCAAGGTAAAGTTCACCATCTTTTCTCCGAAACCTCGCACTCTCCCTCTCTCTCTGCTTCTGCACCCACCTCCCACCAAGGCTCATGTTTTACCAGTCTCAGTATTGCCTGCTGCATCTTCCCTCACCCACTTCAATCGCTGATAACACTCACCCTGAATGCCCTCTGCACTGCCTTCCACTCGCTTGCGACCACGCACCACCTGCGCCAACAGTAACAGCTGTGCCACACGCTTTCATCTCCCTTAATACCTGTCCCTCCTGATTCATGAGGAGAAAAGCCCACAATGGGGCAGAAAGAGTAAAGATACACTGTGGGTCGCTATACATTCAGTCATTCACTTTGAGTGAGGAGAGCATCCTAAATCTGACCACCCCGAGCAGCTAACTGACCATGTCCAAGGACTTGGACTGGCGTTGGAGGTTGCTTTTAACTTGTTGTGCCAGGACTCTTTTACTGAAGGCTGTATCCCTTGACTTGACTGAGAGCAGCTTGCAAATCTGAAATGCTTCCTGGCTTTGCATCTTCATTAAACAGTAAAGCAGGTACATCAATACAATCTGATCACTGTGAGAGCGAGCGAACACGACAGATGTTCTGAGAAAGGGTCACTGGATTCAAAAGTTTCACCCTGTTTCCTCTCCACTGATGCTGCCAGACCTGCTGAGTTTCTCTACCTATTTCTGTTCCTGTTCAATTTAGGCCTGGTGCAGTCCCTGACCTGGGAAAGGTGTCCTTGAGCACACAGTCTCCTTGCTGCAACATTACAATGAGAGTTTCCTGGGGCAGCCTGAGGGGCAGCATTGAAGTGCTGAAGTGTCCTGTAAGTTGATTGGAGATGTGACACGAGGCTTGTTAGAGGCTGGCACGTGTCAAATGTCAACGTCTGTGGATGTGAGGCGGTGCGGAAAATGCCTACAGAGCCTGCCCTGAGATGTTTGGTGCCCAGCGTCTAACATTTGGAGCAAGTGGTAATCTGTCGGCTGTTCTGACCTCCATGTTGAGATACACAATATCTGACTTGTTGAGCATATGGGTAGGATAAGAAGCTGAATATTAATGAGGTGAATTGTGGAGGTATTGAGGTGTTGAGCAAGTAATAATTCCTGTTAAATGGCAACTTGCTGCTGCAAATCGAGTAACTCACCTCATTACTCAAACGGGTAAAAGATGCAGTGAGTTTCCCCCAATTGTGTAATAGACCTCGCCAGACGTCTCATTTGATTCTGATACAAATCCTGCCGTAGATCACATCATTTGGGCCCCATTAAAACTTCGCCTATTATTCAGAGCCTCTTCGCAATAAGGTTGCAAGAACAGAAGGAGAGGAAATTGTATTATCACCTCCATCAGGTCTCAATTTAATGTCTCATCTGAAAGACATCACCTCTGATGGTGCAGCACTGCCTCAGCACAGCACTACAGAATCCACCTTAGAAAGTGGAATTAACAGCTTCATAGCTAATTGATCAAAAAAAACAGGCACCATTCAGAACAGAAAGATTCATTCTGATTACATGCTGCGTCCATGGATTACTTCCAGCTTCCAAAGAAAGACACGCAATAATTTCAATCTGATGTCTAGCTTTTAGCCAGAGACTCTAGTGACAGTTACACTGACATGAATTATGCATATGTCTCACATTCCTCACTGTAATGCTAGATCCACCAACAACCTCAGTCTTCAAAGAGGTCTAGGGAAGACCAGAAATTGAAGTTACATCTAACATGTTTTCTGTTTACCTGTTATTTTAAATGATGCAACACAGTGAATCCCCTGATAATCAACATTATTTCAATGCTATGCCCTATTTCTGACACAGTGCAGCTGTCATGCACAGTGCATGATGTTTTAACCTCTTCTCCATCCTGTTAATCAGAACACAAGAAGTAAAAGAAAAATACTACTCCCTTGCCCAGGCTCTCAGTCACAGCCCTTCCTATTTCACTTGATTTCCTGACAGGAACAGTTACGAGGAGAGATCAGCTGAAGGAGAGGCAACTTAACCGAAAACGTTAACTCTGATTTCTCTCCACAGCTGCTGCCAGGCCTGCTGAGCTTTTTCAGCAACTTCTGTTTTTGTTTCTGATTTACAGTTCTTTTGATTTTTACTTAGATAATCTGGCTTGCTTTTCCGACAGCAGAGAAAGTTAAAAGTTCAAACAGAAGAGAAAATAAGGATATAACAAACAAATGAAAGTGAGAGGCGCACACCAAAATAAACCACAATAACCATGTGATAGGGTTTATAAGATGAAGAGACTTCAAATTCTAAGTTAGATGGACATTAAAAATGAAACTTCTGGGAATACTCAAAGTTCCAATTTGAGTAAAACCTGGGCAACTATTACAGGGCAACTTGTCCACAAATCAGGTGGCAGTTCAGAAGATTCGATTCTAAAGGTAGGTTGGCCTCGTTTAAGTCCAGCAAGGTGAATGTGGCAGCAGGAAATTATTAAAGGTCACCAAATGGGAAGTGTGAGTGTTTCAAATATCACCTCCAAACTAGACAGACATTCTCAGGTTCCTCACTCATCTCTCGTGTCAACAGTTCCCACATCATCTCCAATCAAGAGTGTACCATCACTTTGCAACAGCTACATAAATCAGAATGACCCAAAATGAAGAGCCGTCGTTTTGTGCCCTAGAGACTGCTACTTGTCTAACTATAATATCTTTTCCCAAACTTTGAGAAGATAGACTTTTTATACGGTACAGTAAGAATAATTTTGTTTTTAAAATTTTTCACATGGTGGTTTAATCACTTTTTCTTGTTCATCCAAATGTTAATTTTGATCTGATCATTCATGGGGCGTGGATGTTATTGATTGGATCAGAACTTAATGCCTACCCCCAGTTGCCCGAGAGAAGCTGGTAGTGTCAAAACCGACTTGGGCACTGAAGCCCACTACTCCTGGGATCACCACAAAAGTTAAAGACTTAATCAAATTACTCAAAGTGCCCAGTTTTACTGTCTAACACTGGTTAACAGAAAACACTGACCAGGTGACTTGAAACTAATATTAATTACAAATAAATCAGTTCTAACCACAGGCAAATAAAATAATGAATTATCGACATGTAACACTACCAGTTGAAAATCTAACACCCTTCTTACACTCTTACATAGGCTGAAAAAAATTGCACAGAGACTGCTATCCCATCACCAAGTCACTGTTTATTTACTTGGGCACAGTACATGTACTCTGACCAGCTAGCTCAGAGCCAGTCCATACAGAGAGGAGAATCCCTGAGATTCCTGTTTATATCTATCAGCCAGCGCTCCCTGATTGGCCCAGATTAGTAGCCCCAATCAGAGATCTCATACTCAATGAGATCCACCTGGCCAACTTTACTCCAAGCGCCACATATGACTAGCAAACAAGAGTGTGTTATGGGTGGGGAAAAATTCTAGGGAAACACATTTCAGTAGCACCAGTCTAGAGGATTCAGTGAGGTATCCTTTCTGATTCTTCCAAGGCTTTCTGTTCTCAGGTCTCCTTTTCTTCAGGTTCTTTCAGTCCTTGGCTGAATACGCAGGGTGGTTGACACACAAATTATGAGTCTTTTAGTCGCTTGTTAAAGGCATCAGCCTGCAGCAACTGGTGGGAGCTCAAATAGCTAGTTATCTTCCAAGATTTGATTACTTCACTACTGAGAGACACAGAGAGAGAGAGACCCTTTCTCTGTTACAGTCTGAAGGCTTCCGCTCCTCTGCTGCTCACAACCTTTCTGTTCACCAGCACAGGAGACAGTCGGTGAGCGGCTGTCATGCTGATGGCTCCCGACCTCCACACCTGGTCCTGAATGCACAGCTTGTTGCTGGGCAAAGTCCCCAGTACACACACAATCCCCAGTGCCAAGGCATCTTAGATATCTGCCTCTGCTGTTTGAATGAGGCAACTGTGTAAAAACAACTTACAATGAGTTCCAGAGATAGTAGGAACTGCAGATGCTGGAGAATCTGAGATAACAAGGTGTAGGGCTGGATGAACACAGCAGGCCAAGCAGCATCAGAGGA
>JAHRHZ010000041.1:7081410-7120153 GCA_024137785.1 Ginglymostoma cirratum
GCCTAGATCCTTTTCTGAAGAAGAAGGGTCTAGGCCCGAACCATCAGCCCTCCTGCTCCTCTGATGCTGCTTGGCCTGCTGTGTTCAGACAGCTCTACACCTTGTTATCTTACAATGAGTTCCAGTAGCTTGTTTTTAGAAGCCCAACAGCTCCTTCCACCATCTTTGGTTTCAACCAGTCCTTCTTAAATGTTAATCCACAATCCAAAATACGGAAAAATAAAAGGATATGGTTCTTGTAGTGAGTGAGCTGCCTTCTTGAATTACTGTAGTCCGTTTGGGAGAGATACACTGATCTGTACAATTAGGGAAGAAATTCCAGCGACACAGTGATATATTTCCAGGTCAGCACGGTGAGTGGCTGGGAGGGGAACTGCAGGTGGTGACACTCCCATATATCTGCTGCCCTGGTCCTTCTAGGTGATAGTGGTCATGGATTTGGTAGGTGCTCGCTAAACAGCCATGGCGAGTTTTTGCAGTGCGTCTAGTAAATAACATTAATCAGTCATGGAGGGAGTGGATGTTTGTGGATGTAATGATAATTAAATGGGCTGCTTTGTCTTGGATGGTGTCAAGCTTCTTGAGTGTTTTTGGAGCTTCAAGGGGATAATTCCATCACACTCCAGTTTTGTGCCTTATAGATGGCGGATAGGCTTTAAAGACACATAAAGTAAGTGAACTTGCTGCAAGATTCTTAACGTCATTCCACCATCTTTTGAGGAAAGGAGTTCCAAAGACCTCCAACTCTGTGGGGAAAGAAATTTCACCATATCTCTAACTTAAATTAGTCTATTTTAAAACAGCGATCCCTAATTCTAAAAATAACATCCTGGCATTCCCCCCATTTAACACAAAATGGTGATTAATCTTTCAAATTGTCCCTGATTTGCTACCCAGACTCATGATGACCTGTCTCTGGGAAAGTCCTCTTGAGGCAGGAATGTGTGGGAACATTGTCCCAGCATCAGGATATCAAAATTTTCTCGTGGCCTTGCCTTCAAGCCCATCCATGGGAAAATTATGACCAATAAGCCAGAGTTGGTATGGACAGGAGCTGTGCTCTGCAAACAGTTTAGAACTTAGGAACCTCATGTGAGATAAATAAGGGGTTATAGTGATAATTCAAGATGGTACCACACAAACACGCACAGACACACGCACACACACACACACGCACACATAAACACACACACACACACCAGAGGAAGGCAATCTCTTCATTGCAATCTTCCTCATTTACCTAAACCCATTTTCAATGCTTCAGATCTTCCTTCCTACATTGGAACAGTGGAGACTGGTTAACTCGGTTGGTTGGCTAGTTTGTGATGCAGAGTGGTGCCAACAGGCAGGGCAGCATAGTGGCTCAGTGGTTAGCACTGCTGCCTCACAGCACTAGGGACCCAGGTTCGATTCCAGCCTCGGGTGACTACCTGCATAGAGTTTGCACATTCTCCTTGTGTTTGCGTGGATTTCCACTGGGTGCCCTGGTTTCCTCCCACAGTCCAAAGGTGTGCAGGTTAGGTGGATTGGCCATGGGAAATTGCCCCATAGTTTCCAGAGATTTGCAGGCAAGTTGGATTAGCCATGGTGGTTATAGGATAGGGGTTTGGGTCTGGGTGGGATGATCTTCAGAGGGTTGGGGTGGACTCAATGGGCCAAATGGCCTGCTTCCACACTGCAGTGATTCTGACTTTAACTGTTTGGTTTCAATTCCTGCACCAGCTGAGGTTACCATGAAGCATGATGACCCTCAGGTTAAACTTGAGAATGGGACTATAGTGACTTCTTCTTCACACGTCAAAAGAATAGTTCATTGGCAGCAAAGTATGTTGGAATGGCCTGTGAAAGGCAGGTGCTACTTCATTCATTTTCCCCTCAACTCCAAGTGTTCAACCAAAATACCGCTCTTCCTCCAATTATCTGTAGAGCTCCTTCCTTCTCCCAGTCTTCACTTTCTCCAACAAACTAGAACTTCCCTTTGTCTAATCACCATCTTCTCAGACGCAGCCACGTCTTGAACTATGTCACTCTTCACTGAAGATTCATGATTTTGAACCAGTTCTTCAAAATGAACAAACACCAAAAGAAATGACAGCATTCAACGTAAGTGCTGAACTTCTTTTGTTTTCTCCTAAACTCCCCAGAGCCAGGGCCGCTGTCAAAAGTCAAATGTATTACAACTGATATAAAAATATAGTTGAGATTACATTATACTGGATAACTGACAAGAAGAGGCGATTTGAGGGCTGTTTCCTCATCAAAAATTTCATAAATGGCCACAGATTCATTCTCACTGTCCGTGTAGTTATCTATATTCTATCACTGTAAGGCAGCTTTTCATTAGTAGTTCTGAAGTGCAATCACTACGGTGATACAGAAAGTTGCGGCGCTCAAATAGTGCACAGCAAGATCCCACAGAGAGCAATTTGGTCACCGGCAGATAATCTCTTTCAATAACGTCGGTCGTGTCTTCACCACGTGCCCAGCTTTTCGGGTCTTTCTTTCCTGCAAATTGTCAATCAAATTCTGTGTGTAAATGTCAGAGCTGGCAGTTTTGATCCAAAAGCTAGTCATTATTTCCTGGTAGTCATCAGAAAAAGGCCAGTAGACATAGCTCTCTGTTACTCTTCCTTCTAAGATCTATGCATGTGTACTGTAGAATTAAAGGGTCAATCTTGGCCATTTTAATTCGAAGACACAAAGATCACTAGCTTCAAATGCTTAGTGGAAGGTTGCAACTAACATCAGCCAACACATTTTGATGGCTGTCACACAGAAATGGAGGCGCAGGGCAGAGGGAGAACAGGGAATGGAATATTAGCCCCACCTTGTGACCATTTGGGGCATAATTTCAAACTGAAGCTTCGCAGCAGATGGATGCTTTCTTGATTAATAAAAGCACACTTCTGGACAAGTGGGTTTTTTTGCAGCTATTCAAAGGCATGAAGAGCACTTTTAACAAGATCAACTTGTTATTTTCAGACGTGAATTCAAATTCTCAAAGCTTGTGCGGCAGATGTGGGATTTGAACCACATCTTGTGATTTGTTATAAAGTGGATGTTACAATGTCATAGGGTCAGAGAGTCATAGATCAGGGAAACAGACCCTTCAGTTCAACCTCATTCATGCCAACCAAGTTTCCCAAACTAACTAGTCCCATTTGCCTGCATTTGGCCCGTATCCCTCTCAACCTTTCCTATTCATGTTCAAATGTCTTTTAAATGTTGTAACTGTATCTACATAGAGTCATAGAGTTGCACCACACGGAAACAGACCCTTCCGTCAAACTCTTCAATGCCGATCGAATATTCTAAATTAATCTAGTCCCATATGCTAGTGTTTGGCCCATATCCCTCTAAACCCTTCTTATTCATATATCCTACCAGTTCCTCTGGCAGTTCATTCCAGAATCAAACCACAATCTATGTGAAAAAGTTGCCTCTCAGGTCCTTTTTAAATGTTTCTCCTCTCACCTTAAAAATTTGCCCCCTGGTTTTGAAACCCCACCCTAGGGAAAAAGACCTTTGCAATTCACCTTATCTATGCCCATCATGATTTTATACACCTCTACAATGTCACCCCTCAACCCCCTACACTCCAGTGAACGAAGTCCCAGCCTATCCAGCCTCTCCCTATAATTCAAACCCTCCAGTCCTAACAACATCCTGGTAAATCTTTTCTGAACTCTCTCTAATTTAATAATATCCTTCCTACAGCAGGGTGACCAGAACTGTACATTGTACTCCAAAGTGGCCTCACCAACATCCTGTACAACTTCAATATGACATCCCAACTTCTATAATCAATGGTCTGAGCAATGGAGGCAACTATAACTAGCGATGGTTTAACCTGAGGGTCACAGGTGAGGGGACGGGTTGAGAAGGAGAGTCTTTTATGGTAAACTCAGTTGCTGTGAGAATTGAACCCATGTTACTGTTGTCATTTGTCATTAGAAACCAGCTGGCCAGCTCACTGAGCAAATCAACCCCCTGCTGATAACATAAGATTGCCATTACACCACTATATCCCCAATGAATCAAGCTCACACACAGATGCCCACCTCATTGAAGTTTCACTTCTGCAAAGAAACCTGGATCATTTGTATTCACATGAAGAGATCTGAAAAAAGACTTGTTCATTAACATTTTGATATTTGTGAAACTGCTTGCAATAGCCCCAGAGCTTGAAATGTAATTAATGAGTATTTTTCAGTGGGAGTTTTGACAGCTCTTAAATAATATCCAGGAAACAATTGGGCAGAGAAAAATATTGGGTAAATATAAACAATGCCACAGCATGACCACAAACACAATGAAAAAATTACCTGTCAAAAATTAAACCTTATTTCAGGGACAGAAATCTCCATAACTCACCTACAAACCAAACTTATTAAAATGCATTTGTGAGGATTCACAAGAGCCTTCATCTGCCAAAATTCATTAACACAGTCATATTATGAATGATTACAGGTAATAATTAATGTCAAACAATTGTGCTTCTCTGGAGCCTCTTTCAATATTCATGCTTGAATCCCAAATCTGTCCACTGCACATTTTAATGGAATTATAACTTGTATATTACTTTGTGACTAGATTTGCATATCTTCAAGTGTTTATCTGTTCATTTTTTAAGAAAACTGTTGTAGTTCCTATTTATATAGCCCCTTTTAGCAAGAGGATCATCCCAAGGGTACTGCACAGCAATGTGGTAAAACACAAATGGACACTTAATCAAGAGAGGAGATATTAAAAAGATACCAAAACCCCAATCAGAGGTAGGTTTTAAGGAGGAGGAGAGGGAAAGGTGGAGAAAGTGAGTACTACAGATGGTAGGGCTGACACAGATGGAATTATAGCCATCAGTGATGGATCCAAAGGTGGAGACTTCACAAGAGACTAGAGTCAGGGGATCATTAAATTCTAGGGATGATATTTTGAAGGAGGTTACAGAGATAAGGAGACACAAGGTGACAAATGATCTAAATAAGGGGAGGAACGTTTTAAATTGCAAGAATCAGAGAACTAGTAGTTGACATAGGTTGGTGAATACAGGAATGAAGAGTAAGCAGCTCTTTGAGTTGACAGGATAGTGGAAGTAGACATTCAGATCTGCAGAAGGGAATGGTGAATTGAGATTGGAAAACTAGCCTGGACAGCATTGGAATAGTCAACTCTGGAGGTATCAAAGGCAATGACATGGGTTTCAGCAGCAGATGGACAAAGGGTTGGATGAGGGTGGATGGGATATCACCAGTGGAAGTAAGAGGCCTTTGTGCTAAGGCAGTTATGAGCTCAGAAATTCAGCTCAGGCTGCAGATGTTTCAAGTTAAGACAATAGGGCAGAGAAGGAGATTTGATTTGATTTATTACAGTCATCTGTACCAAGGTACAGTGAAAAGTACGGTCTTATATGCTTTACAGTCAGATCGCACTACACAAGCACATCAGAGTAATAGAACAGAATGCAGGAGACGGTGATACAGCCGGTGATGAGGTGCAGAAAATCATCAACATTAATATGAAAGAGTTCCATTCAAAAGTCGGATAACAGCAGGAAAGAAGCTGTTCTTGAAGCTGTTTATACGTGCATACAAACGTTTATATCTTCTGCCTGATGGAAGAGGGTGGGAGAGAGTATAACCGGGATGGGAGTGGCCTTTAATTATGTTGGTTACTTCCCCAAGGCAGCGGGAAGTATAGATGGAGTCAATGGATGGAAGGCTGGCTTGCACGATGGACTGTGCTGTGTTCACAATGTTGTGATGGATCCAGATAGGATTCTACGCATCAATAAAAATTTGTAAGAGTCTTTATAGTCATGTCAAATTTCCTTAGTCTTCTGAGGAAGTAGAGGTCGTGTGGTGCTTTGTTGACCAGAGACTAGATGTGGGTGGGTCAGGGCAGATTGTTAGTGATCGTCATTCCCAGGAGCCTGACACTCTCGACCATCATCACCTCAGCAATATTGGTGCAGACAGGGACGTGCCCTCCACTCCACTTCCTGAAGTCAATGAGCAGCTCCTTCACTTTGCTGGCGTTGATGGAGATTTTGTTGTCTTTACACCATGTCTTCCTGTATTCCGTCTCATCATGGAATCAATGGCAATGCTACAAAGCTGTGTAAAGGGTGAATGCTTTCCTGCATTAAATGCTGTACATCAATACAACTTGTTGTTCTTTTATCCTTCCTAACAAAACAGATAATAAAAATGGAAAATAAATGACCAACTTTTAATGTTGAATATGACCTTGTAAACAGCAGAATCAGCAATTCACGTATAGTTTATAAATTCCACCTTATAGATATGTGGATCACTTTGAATCTAACTGATTACCTTAACTGCATTATTAATGTAGAATTTGCTATTAACATCAATGATAATGATATATAATTGTGTAATGGTAATATCCATGTCACATGACTATGTGGAATGTACTGGAAGGCAGGAGAAGCTCAAAGTCTTGACAGAACATTTGTATCAACTGAGTTGTAAATTAAATTTCATAAGAAATTGTCATGGACTCAAGAGGCAGCACACGGGAGACTAATTAGAGTTCGACTCCATACACACAACAAATACTTAAGACAGCATTTTTCAATTCTAAAACAAACTTTATCCCACAGATGCCCAAAGGCAGGCAATCAGGAACAGTGTGTCTCATGGAACTAACAAAGGGAAGGTTGTCTCAGAACCTTCAGCATCTTGGTCGAAGAGCTCGTCCCAGAATTTGCTGACCCAAGTAGCTCACCCTGTGCTCCATGAGTTAGCTCTTTTCCCTGGACCTTTCTGCTGCAAAAATGTTCATTCTGAAAGTGGCTAAACAGTTGGTGAAGGCACAGCAGAGACAACAGGACAGCTGTAACCTCAGTGGGTGGTGGTCAGTGGTGTATGCCTTTAACTAGTCAGATTCATTTAGCTACTTATATTTGGTCACCAGATGTTGGAGCTTCGAGCTCAGTCAGCATTTACTGTCCATCTTAATTTGCCCTGAGAAGGTGCTGGTGAACTGCCTCTTGAACCATTGCATTCTCTGGGGTGCATGTTGCCCTTAAGTGGGAGTTTGAGGACTTTGACACAGCGACAGTGAAGGAACGGCGATATATTTCCAAGTCAGGATGGTGAGTGGCTTGGAGATGAACTTGCAGGTGAGGGGTGTTCTCATGTATCTGCTGCCCTTGTCCTTTTAGGGTGCTAAAGGTCACAGGATTGTAAGGTGTTGTCTAGGGAGCCTGGGAAGGTTGTTGCAGTACACATTAGGACTTAAAGAAGGAGAGGAATGACCGAGGATAGACCAGAGTTAATTTTGTCAAAATAAAGCACCAATAGCAAATGCCATCAAACTTTACCCACAGATTCTGGGCCAATGAATACAGCTCACATAGTCTGGGGCAATTCACACAAAAAATATAAAATGATCTCTCTTAAACTCATATGAATTGAGCAAATTAAAATATACATTTATATTAATGGCTGATATATTATAGATACAGAAAAGGAAGAGTGAGATGGAGAGACACTTAATCGCTGACTGGCAGAAATACAACTCATTAAAGAATTATGATCGTAGCCTATTAAAAGATTGATGCTATGAAGAGTCAATATAACTGTATTGAACTGAACAGGAGCCAATAGCCCCACACAGTCATGGCACTAACTAATGCAACTCAGTTCTGCACAGGTTAGGCTGTCAAAGTAAACTGCATTTCCTGCTCATCAGTGCAATTAGCTCATATAATGGAATATATTAGAGGATGGGTTAACGATCAATTTCATTTATAGCAGATCTTCAAATATAGAAGGGCAGACACCAAGATCACATGAAGCTTCATTCAACCCAGGAGTTAGAAACTTCTTCTCATTTACACAGTGATCTGCTTGTATCAGAGGTATATCACATGAAAGAATGAGAAACATAACAGAAGATCATCTAATATTTACACAGAAATGTTAAATTGAAACGTACCTTTAAATCTTATCTATTGATCAAAACTGGTTAAGCTTTGCTAGCTGTTATCTCAGATTAAAGTGATTTTAATATGATTTCTCTTCTTCAATCCACTTTGTAAATTAAATATATCATCTAGTTAATGACCAAACATAACAGAGCACCTAAAAACTTTTCATGCAATGAAACAAATTTAAGTTACCGACCCCATCCAAGCCACCATCCTCAACTCTCGGCAACAACACAATGAACCATCAGTTGGCCATTTTGACAGTAGGTTGAGGGAGAATTATAATTCCAGGTGAGCTTATTGATCCTCATTGTATGGGGCTATTGCATCTTTTGATAAGGTAAAGCAAGAAATCAGTTTAATCTATTGTCTTAGGAGTAGGACAACCAACAATCTGTGCATCCTCTCAGTACACCATGAGAAATAACCAGCACATTAACTCTGCAAGGGTAGAAAGACACTAGATGTTGGGCAGTTTCTCATTTCACAGAGACATGACGGCATTGCCAGTGATCTGGTGGGTGCTCAACCTTTCCCTCCAAGTGGGCTTTGGATTTGTTCCTTATTGGAATAGGAAAAGAGATTGGATCATATAGGAGACACCACAGTGTGGAGCTGGAGGAACACAGCTGACCCAGCAGCATCAGAGGAACAGGAAAGTTGATGTTTTGGGTTGGGAAGAAGGGTCCTGACCTGAAACATCACCTGTCCTGCTCCTCTGATGCTGCCTGACCTGCTGTGTTCCTCCAGCTCCACACTGTGTCATCTCTGACTCCAGCATCTGCAGTTCTTGCTATTTCTGGATCATATAGGATGTATTGGAATCATAGAATCCCTACAGTGTGGAAGCAGGTCATTCAACCCATCGAGTCCACACCTGCCCTCCTAAGAGTATCCCACCCAGACTCACCCAATCCCTTTAACCCTGCATTTCCCATGGCTAATCCACCTAGCCTGCACACCCCCAGACACAATGGGCAATTTAGCATGGCCAGTCCACCTAACCTACACTTCTTTGGACTGTGGGAGGAAACCAGAGCACCCATAGGAAACCCACGCAGACACAGGGTGAATGTGCAAACTCCACACAGACAATTGCCCAAGGGTGGAATTGTACTTAGGTACCTGGCACTGTGAGGCAGCGGTGTTAATCACTGAGTCACCACGTGTGGTAACTGATGCTTTGTTCATTTCCTGGGCTGATCCCCACTTCCTGAGAGGGATTCGAGGAGAGGTTTCCCATAGCACTTGATCCATTCCAGGCCCAGATGTTCTCCCCACAACTTGTTTTGCTAATGCCAGGTGAGAATGTATTCGCAAAAGATGATCCAGCCACCATGAGTGTAGGGTGGGCCCGAATGACCACTGTTCCCTGATGGTCACTTTTGGACCCAGTAAAGCCTGCTTGTCCTGTAGGTGGGTTTCTCTGTTTTTGTTTCCATAGATGTAGCCCCTGTAATTGACTCATTCTACGTTGATCTGTTGATTCCATGTTGGGGCAAAGATAAACTGCACAATCAAAAAAATCTAAACAATTCATTCCAGGAGGTGATCACAGATTGGCTGACTGATTTATACTCTTCCAACCACACAGATCCTCCTGGATTTTACTGATCCAATCTTTTATTCTTATCTCAGGCAAATTATCTCAACACAGACCATTGGTCAAAACCAGGAGGTAGCTAGGCAGTATGGTTCAATGCTAAAGTTTGGGAAGAATAGTACATGCTGCCTCCCAATGCTTCCATCTTCGGCACCAGCCAGGGAACAACACGACCACTGCATTAGAAAGATATAGAAAACAGAACTGACTCTCTCTTGTGTGTCCAGAGTGAGATCAACATCCTCTGGTGCTTTGGACTTGTGTTTAGTATGAGAGAGAGGTAAACAGGGGAGAGAGAGACAAAGAGAGAGGGATATACAGAGATGGGGGAGGGCAGGGTAAGAGACAGACAGATGCAGAGGGAAGAGAGTCAGAGATAAATGGGGAGGGGGAGAGAAAGACTGAGAAAAATGAGGAAGAGAGGGACAGAGGGAGGAAGAGTCAGAGAGGGAAGATAGAGAGGTAGTCTGACACGGGGGGAGTGAGACCTAAATTTAAAAAAAGAGAGAAAGATAAAGATGGGAGACAGACAAAGAGACACAGAAAAGGGAACAGAGAGACAGAATTTACAGAGACGGAGAGACGGACAACGGGAGAGACAGACAGATAGGCAAGAGAGAGGGAGAGACACAGATAGAGTGGAGATAGAAAGAGACAGGGGAAAAATCGAGAGGAAGAGAAAGAAATACAGAGAGGAGAGAGGGAGATGGAGGGACAGGGACAGTAGAGAGAGTGAATGACAGAGAAAGGAGAGAGAGATGGAGATAAGACAGAAAGAAACAGAGAAAAGAATGAGAATGAGAATGAGAGGAGAGAGAGAGACAAAGCAGAGAGAGAGATTGAGAAAGAGAATAAGATTAAAAAAAAGTGTGTCACCCTCACTCTGTATAGAACTTGGATGTGGTTTACTGAGATGAAAGGATAGCTTTCCAACCAACCTTACCACTTTATCTCTTCCATTGATCTGGCATCAAAATGAAAATCTTTCATTATGGAAACAAATCAGATTTGAGAAATTCAATGCAAAATACAAAATGCATCCTGATTATCATCTCTCAAATGCTACTGGCTGAGTCTCTGCATTCAACTACTGATGTATATTCAAGAAACTGTCATTCAGTGTTAGCTATGTAAGAGGTTATTATGCAAAGATAATTTTAGGAAAAATATAACCGATCCAAGTACAAGTTGAATAAACACAGTTGTCCCCCTATCCTCAACACTATGACTCTGTAGCCACAATGTAATGACCTGAGAAGCATTTGCCATAATCTTCTTCCAAATATTGTTTGAAACACTGAAGTGGAAATGTCTAATTCACATAAAAGTGCTGTGATCTAATTTATATTCTTCAGTACAGGAAGAGGCCAATGACATATAAGCCTTTGAGCCTATTCACCATTCAATTAGATCATGATAGATTTACGTCTCAACTCTACGTACCTGCTTCGGTTCCATAATCTTTCATAACCAGAAAGTAAAAATCAATATCAAATTTTCAATTAGCTCCAGACTCTAACATCAACACATTTTACAAGTGAGAGAGAGAGAGAGAGATTTTCAGATTCCCACTATCTTTTGTGTGAAAAGCTGTTTCCTGGCATTACTGCTCAATGACTTGACTCTAATTTTAAATTTGTGGCCCTTTTGTTCTGTATGTTTCAACTTCTCTCTATCTGCCCTATCAACATCTTAAATGTCTCAGTTAGAGCACCCCATAATCTATGCCTGAAGGGAACACAAGCTATGACTCTGCAACTAGGCCTCATAATTTAACCCTTTAAGCTCCCTCTTTTATGGAGTACACCTAAGAATGAAGCAAATATTAAACTAAACCTTTCCCATACTGCAGGCAAAAATCCCAAATGTAGGGGTTTCTCACACAGTGCCAGGGAAAGCTGCCAGGACAGCAATCCTAGATGACAAGGAACCCAGCCAAAAGTAAGAGATATGTGGAGGAAACTGGGAGGTAAGGGCATTGTGGAAAGTGGGGCTCTCTGGGGTCATGGGGAAAGAGGTCAAAAGGGTCTGAAGCAAGGGAAGGTGTGTGACTTTCAGTGAGAAACTCTGCAGTAGGTACATGCCCTTGATTGGACACTGAATGCCTTTGAGCCATTACCAACCCCCCAATCCCCACGCCCACACCACCACCACCAACACCCTTCACCAAGTCAGCAATCAGCCTGCATTCTTTCTCCCTGGATACAGTTGGGTCAACCTCAGCAGTGGGCTGAGATCTTCATATGGATCTTATTTGGTCTTTGAAGGTCCTCAATTAGCTGTAGAATAGGAAGGTTGGGGCGCAGACCTTCCCACCCAGAATGGAGAGAGGTGAGGAGGTGTTGGGGATTGGGTTACACCTCCGATCTGCCTAATTTCAAGGCCTCAGCACCTCCTACCTCTGGACCAGATGATTCTACCCTGTACGGAGATTGAAATCATGTCACAACCAATTGGTTTCTGTTGTGAAATCTCTACAGAGTATTTTACATGCACAGCAGAAAAGTCACAAATTAGCAAGTGAGATTAATGAGCTTTTTTCACTTCTGCTGGATGAGTTTGGTGGATTGAGGATTTTTTTACCCAGGAGACAAGGATGAGAATGCTGCATTTTTTAACTAATTTGATGGCATCTTTAAAAATGGCCTCAGGATGAACAGGAGGACAGTGCCCATCAGGGAAGGAAACTGTTATCTTGACCTGGCCCGGCCTACAAGTGCCACCAGACCCACAGCAATATGGTTGATGTGGAACTGCTCAATGGCAAATGGTGATGGACAATAAATGCTGGCCTAGAGTCAACCCAACAATGCCACCCTTTCTTAGTATTGCACAGGAATGTCAGTCAGATTTCTTGTTACCTCTCTGTACCTACAACCGTGTAAGATTACCAGGAGGCAAGAAAGCTAATAACACAAGAGTGAGATTAAATCGGACCACTGAGTTAGAGTTTAGAGAGTTTATATCTAATGATTATATAATTTGAGCTCAAATGCGATCTAGAGTGATTTTTAAATGAAATGGAAATACCATATTGCAATAGTATTTAACTATAGGATTAGGGTTGAGTTAATGTTTCAATATCAACTTACTAGTTGATTATGGGTGATGCTGCAATGACCTTTACACACAGCAATAACAATGTCTAAAGTGAGAGAAAATCACACAGACACCCCACATGTCTCAAAGGAACAATCTATTGAGACAGAGACACACAGAAATAACAAAGACTATTGATGAGAGCATTGATGGGAGATGTCCCCATGATAAGCAAGGCCACTGGAGTTTAGATGCTGTGCATTGACAGAAGGATCTACAGGTGATCCCAAAACAATGCCCTAGGTTTTCCACAAAGCAGCCGTCATCATCGCTAACACAATGTGGAGCTGAAGGAACACAGCAGGCCAGGCAGCATCAGAGGAGCAAGAAAGCTGACGTTTCAGTCAGGACCCTTCTTCATTGCATTGCATCTACGCTCAAGCTTACCTGATCCCTCCCTCTTCAGAAATGTGGAGCACAACGTTTCACTAGAATCTCCATCCCTGCGTGGTCATGACACAGGAAGATAATCACTGTAACCATAATGACATGAGATCTCCATCACTGCACCATAATGACATGGGATCTCCGTCACTGCACTGTAATGACATGGGATCACCATCACTGCACTGTAATGACATGTGATCACCATCACTGCACTGTAATGACATGTGATCTCTATCAATGCACCACAATGACCATGGGATCTCCATCAGTGCACTGTAATGGCTTGGGATCTCCATCAATGCACCACAATGACCATGGGATCTCCATCAGTGCACTGTAATGGCTTGGGATCTCCATCAATGCACCACAATGACAATGGAATCACCATCACTGCACTGTAATCACATGGGATCACCATGACTGCACCGTAATGAAATGGGATCTCCATCACTGCACCGTAATGACATGGGATCACCATCACTGCACCGTAATGACATGGGATCTCAATCATTGCACTGTAATGACATGGGATCTCCATCACTGCACGATAATGACATGGGATCGCCATCACTGCACCATAATTAACATGGGATCACCATCACTGCACTGTAATGACATGGGATCACCATCACTGCACCGTAATGACATGGGATCTCCATCAATGCACCACAATGACCATGGGATCACCATCACTGCACCGTAATGATATGTGATCTCCATCACTGCACTGTAATGACATGGGATCTCCATCACTGCACCGTAATGACATGGGATCTCCATCACTGCACTGTAATGAGATGTGATCACCATCACTGCACCATAATTAACATGGGATCACCATCACTGCACTGTAATGACAAGTGATCACCATCACTGCACCGTAATGACATGGGATCTCCATCAATGCACCACAATGACCATGGGATCACCATCACTGCACTGTAATGACATGGCATCGCCATCACTGCACCATAATTAACATGGGATCTCCATCACTGCACTGTAATGACATGGGATCACCATCACTGCACTGTAATGACACAGGGAAATGATGATCAGCACTGTAATGACACAGGGAGCATGACCCCTTTTTGTGCCACTGTGAAAGGTGAAGCTGCCATACTCCCAGTCTCTCATCACAGAGAGAGGGAGGTGCCTGGTCGTGTTTTATCCTTTTGGGCCACCACGCCTGAGGCAAGGGGCAAGATTGAGAAGTAGAATCCTTTATGGTAACCCCAACTGGTGTGGGAATTGAACCAACCCTGTTGTCACCACAAGCCAGCTGTCCAGCCAAGTGAGCTAGCCAACTGGCTGCCACATAGTAAGTTTGACTGTCCAGTGTGAAATGTAATGAATTTTTAGGTGAATGGGTCACATGGTAAGATGGGCAAGGTGATGGGGTAGGTGGATATTGCTGGTGGGTGCGTGAGACATATGTGGGGTGCAGGGCAGTCAGGTCAGGAGAGTATTCAGGTTATGGGCTAGTTAGGATGTATCAAGGGCAGTCAGGTCAGGATGGGAGATCAGGGATGACAGTCAGTTAGTTCAAGGGTTAGTAGGTTCAGGGGACAGAGTGAGCGATTGCTGGGAGAAGGGGTTTCAGTTCTGTAATTACCCATGAGTTAGGCTAGGACTTTTCTATCTAATACTGCCTGGGCATCTATTGAGATAAGTGTTAAAGTTCAAAGTCTTCGACTCTCATTCAGAATCAGAATTGTTTAGGAATGGCCCTAGGGGATTGTCCATTGAAATTCAAACTTCCCTTTCTAACAGTACAATGCGTACCATCTTCAAGACGCACTGTGGCAATTCACCCAGGCTCCTCTGAAAATACCTTCCAATACCATAACTTCTAACACCCAGAAGAACAAGGGCAGCTGATGCATTGAAACACCACAACCTAAAACCTCCACCTCAAGTCACACAACACCCTGAGTTGGAACTCTATCCCCGTTCCTATCTCTGGGTCAAAATCCTGGAAATAGCTTTTGGACAGCACTGTGGGTGTACCTACACCAACAGATCTGCAGCAATTCAAGAAGACAGCTCACTGTTACCATCTGTCAGGCAATAGGGGCTGGCAACCAAAGCTGGCCTGGCCAGTATCACACAACTCCCATAAATGAATAAAAAAAACTACAGTTTTGCAATGAAGCTGCTTTAAACAATGAGGTTTTACATTTCAGCAGCTTATCACACAAAATGGTATTTTGCCACCCTATCAATCAGATTGATTGGGACATTTCAATAAGAACAGTTCAATTGGGAGATCAGATAGGACCGGAATCAGATACAAGCCTGCAAAATAAGTCCCACTTAATTAAACAGGAAATATTCATGTGGAAACCTAGAACTGAAGAGATAAGAATCCAATAACCTTTTGTTAGATCCTCAAATACGATCTATCAATTGATTGTTCACATCTCAACTCGCAGCATTTTCACCCAGCAGGCAGGAAATGACACACTCTCTGTACATACCCGCAGTGATAAGCTTTCTCTCATTGTTCACTCGAGTATGCCATCTATAACTTTCCAATGAGGACATGAGAAAAGAGTGTAATATTGTTATTACCCTTTAATGACTGATGGTGTAGCAGCAGAGAATATATTGGTCCTGTCGTTTTTTACTTATCTTTCTCCTCAGGTGAATCGGAAATGGCTGTTTATAGAATTTTCACTATTGGTTAGGGCAAAGGGTATCTGTATATATTGGCACATTTACACAAGTCCCATCCCATCTTAGAATATTGGCATACTCCTGGGGTCATCCAGAGCTTTTGGTGAGGTGTTGTGTTGGGGAACATTACAGGGACCGGGTGGAGGCGAGACCACGGAAGTGTTTGAATATGGAGATGAGGATTTTGAACTGAGATGTTCAGGGATTGGGAGCCAATGTGAAACAGCTCTGCAGTGTAGTCAGAACAGACCAAAGAGTCAATAAAGCGATCTTAATGATTGATTTCCATCATCATTATGAACAAAGCCAAAGTAAGGAGGGAAGGGTCAACAAGTTGAGAGTTAAGTTAACAAGTTAACAAGTAAAGAGTTATTTATTTTTAAAACTCCTTCAAGCAAAGATTCAAAAATTATCAAGTGGTTTGAAATGTATAAATCTATCTGACTACTTACTAATGCAAAACCAACACCAATCCCCCCCTGGGGCATATTAGAAAGAGGCAGTCAACTTCTGCAAAGCATCAAATGGTAAATAAAAGCAGAAAATGCTGGAGAAACTCAGCGGGTCTGGCAGCATGTGTAGAGACAGAAACAGAGTTATGTTTTGAGAATCAAGATTTTTCTTTGGAATTCATCAAATTTTTAATTTTTATTTGGCCATGTTTTAACCAGGAAAAGATGATTCCTGAAAAAAGAACAGATATTACCTGAGAAACTCAACAGATCTGGCAGAATCTGTAGAGACTGAAGCAGAGTTAACATTTTGAGTCCAGTGACTGTTTGTTCAGCATCTGTGGTTCTTTCTTTCATTGGAGTAAAGGAGCACCATTTTATACATAATGAGCCTCTACTCATTCTGTGTAAAGTGGTGTCTCTTTTATCAAGTCCATTTCCTGCATCCTAGTTCCAATAAGTGTAAGACAAAATCCTTAGACCTTTTTAGGACAGGATTCAGGAGTATAAGAGTGGACAATTAGGCCACATCCACTTTTTTAAAAAAGCTTTTGATTTAAAGGAGACTTCGCGGTTGTTGAAACTTAGTTGGGGCTCCACAATAGCCATTGCTTTATTGCAAATCGAGAATTTTTGCTGGCAAGCCCACCAGGAGCTACAACCCACAGTTTCGGAAGTTGTTCAGCCCTACGTCCAGAAACTGGGACACATGCCCTCTCTCCAAATGCTTTGTACACTTAGTGCTGCTATCCAGGAGTCTACTGCGTTTTGCTGCTTCAGTCAGTGTATTTTACTTTGAGAAACACTCTTCCAGAAGTTCAAGATACATGTCCAGTCAATGATATTTTAAATTGATATTTTGCATAACACATCTTGATAATGACCCATTTACCCAATTCAATCATCACGAGGACATGTCAAAAGTAGTTTTCCACACAATTCAATTGAAACAAATGACAATAGCGAGAACATTGATCAATATTCTAAACAAGAGCAGGTCATGTTATTGAACTTTAGACTAGTGCTCCCAGTTACTCCATTAGAGTGACCTGGAAGATCTGAACACAATTTAAACCTGTAATGATTTTGTAAAGACAGATTAAAAAAAAATTACCTTGTAAAAGAAAAGTTCAGAGATTCAGCTTCACGTATCCAATTAAGAGGCCAAGTTGTATTTATTGGACAAGTCAGAGATTAAAGTAATCAGAGGGCAAGGTTTTAAAATAAAAATGACTAAACTATTAATTACTTGATCATATCTTGAAGTGTTTAGAATTGCTATGTTACTTGCTAATTAGTCTATTTATCAGTGAAAGACAGGCAACTGCACTGCCTCACATGGACAACATGGTAAATGATTCTGGTCTCTACTCCTACTTGGAACTTTATGGTGCATATCTGATCACAGCAAAATCTACATATATTAGCTTCAACACCCATCTCTCATATACTAATTTCATCATTGCACAAACAGTAACAGGAGAAACTCAAACATAAACGCAAGAGGATATTGTTAAAATTCAGGAGCAAACATTTGTGGATTTATTGCCCATTGTTGTACATGGGATGTAAAGGTTAATATATGATTGAGGGCACTAAGCACCAATCACTCTGGTGATGCTATGAGGACTTAGAGTAAAGAAGGGAGGTTGGCATGGTGTGTGGCACTGTGGGTAGCACTGCTGCTTCATAGTGCCAGGGACCCAGGTTCAATCCTAACCTTCAGTCACCATCTGTGAGGAGTTTACACATTCTCCTCATGTCTGCGTGTGTCTCTGCCAGGTGCTCTGGTTTCCTCCTGCAGTCCAGAGATATGTAGGCGAGATGGATTGGCCATGCTAAATGGGTGATTACAGGGATGGTGAGGGTGCTTTTTGGAGGGTTGGTGGGCCAAATGTTCTCTTTCTGCACTGTAGGGATTCTGTGAGCTCATGGAAGACAGACCTGAAGCTAGGGTACTCTGAACAGTGTCTGTAGCAGTGTAGGTCATTTACATGTAATTTGCAAATAGTTGCATAATTCAATATACTTCATATTGTTTGCTCAACAAGACTCTACTAGTTAGACCAGAAAGGTCCTACACTCACACTCGACCACTCCTGCTTTGAAGGGACTCACATAAGCAACAACCATCACCTATGAGTGCTCAGAACAACTTTAATCTTTCAAATGTTAACTTAATGTAAAGTAAGCATTGAATTCAGCACTTCCCTGGTGTACTTCAAAGTCTGAGAGCATACAGTATAGATATAGGCCCTTTGGTCCACCATGTCTATGCTGACCAACAAGCACCAAACTACACTAATCCCATTTACCCACACATGGTCCTTAGCCTACAATGCCCTTGCATTTTAAGTACTTATCCAGATAGTGAGCTAACGTCATCTTCAATAATCACTCAGCCATCAAGAAAGTTAAATCACTCATTCACTCAGACAGCATTAAGCTTCAGCATTTTTCCTTGCGCTTTGGAATATTGCACATTGGCTGATATTTAAAATCTCCCTATTTTCTAAAATAGATTTGAAATTAGGCACAATTTCCAGCACTCTTCTAAAGTCAGTGCTTTGCTTGAAGAACTGAGGTTGTGTGAATCACAATCACATTCTCATCCATCTATTTCTTGGGCCCCTATTCATTGGGATCACAAGATAACAGAGACACGGCAATTACATAGCTAACTGACTACGGTTCAAGTGTGTATTCAAATAATGTTTTCAAGTACAGTCAATTTTGCTGGAATTCTGCATCCAAACATTGATCGAGAGAGAGAATGGCATACAAAATGATACACATTTCCAGTCTTGGCACCAGCGTCAAGTTCCATGAGGATCTGCAAGCTGAGAGCTACGATGTTGTAGGCATAGTAACCACACTTGCTGCCACTGAGGCTTGACACTAGGACTGGAACCTAAAAAAAAGGCATCTTAACTTAACATGAACCTCAGGAGAATGTTCCCTACTGCACCAGTGTTCCAACCTTGCAGCCTCCAAGATACTGAAGCTTCCTAAAGATGTTATGTAAAAATGTAAGAGTCTGGAAAGGTTAATGCTGAGGAGTGCCTTAAGCAAAGGTGTCATTTAGAATTGTTGGAGAACAGCTTAGGATCTCAAAGGGGTATGCCCATTTGTATCTTCCTCTGAGTTTCTGCAACAAGGTCTGTGTTAATTTACCTTTGATTTGATTTGTTATTGCCACATGTACCGAGGTACAGTGAAAGGCATTGTTATGTGTGCTAACCGGAAAAATCATACCTTACAGAGGCATATCAGGGTAATAGGACAGAATGCAGAATATAGTGTCACAGCCACAGAGAAGGTACAGTGAAAAATCAGCTGTAATATACGAGAGGGCCGATCAAAAGTCTGATAACAGTGAGGAAGAAGCAGTTCTCAAATCTGTTGGCACATGCTGTCAAAATTATATCTTCTGCCTGATGGAATAGGGTGGAAGAGATTATAACTTGGGTGAGAGGGGTCTTTGATTATGTTGGCTGCTTTCCTGAGGCAGTGGGGAATATAGACAAAGTCAATGGATGGAAGACTGGTTTGTGTGTTAGATTAGGCTGCATTCATAACTCTCTGTAATCTCCCTCTGTACCTATTTGCTATCTTGTAATAAACAACATCTTGTTTAAGACATGAGCCAAGCAAGTGGCTTCTCTGTATCACATTAGACAAATCAGGCTCTGTAGATCCCATCTAGGAAGGAAGGTAGGGGCAGCAAATCTACCAGAGAGCTCAGACAACATGAGCTGTGGTGAGGTATCATCTTACAGCAATTGAAAAACTCTAAGCCCAAGTTTCTACAACCATTGTTTAAACTTTAAATTATCTTGAAAAGAGAAATAAATAACGCCCAGCAGACTGTGAAAGGAAAATTCAAACCTTAGGCTTCACATCTCTAGTGAAGAGGTAAAGATATATTCATCAGTCGAGTCAGAGACTATTGTAAGCAGTGAGGACAAGTTTCAAATTAAAAACCATTAAGCTATTAATTATTTGCAGAAAGCTTGAAGTACAATCACTGTCATTTCAAATGGAGAAAAAAAGAATGTTGTCCCATGCTGGTACTTAATTGCAATAATTTTATAAAGACTATTCATTTTTGTTAGAAATACCATAGGAGCTAAAAGGAGAATAAGATAACGGATGGGAAAATTCACATATGAAAATGCTGGCTGAGGAGAGAAAATCTGAGCTGTCACAAACTGAGAAATAGAGTATATTGCTCCACTGTAAAGATTACCTGGACAAGGAGGTCACAGTGGGGTAATGGAGATACATTAGTGTCTCAAATTCCATACCTAAACCAGTCTGCCTCATCATGTCCTAGAGAAATATTAGAATCTGAACCTAGTGAGTCACTGGAGAACCTTGTTAGTTTATGTAATCTTGTATGATCCTGCATTTAGTTTCTTGTATCACACGCAAAAAAAAATCCTTATCCTTTCATTTTTCCAGCATGGTGGTCATACATGAAGTCCATTGGATCTTCCTTTTCCTTATTCTGGCGTGAAATTAAGGAGCTCCCACATTTTGTGATCTTTCAAATATCCATTCATTACCAGATTGTAAATCTAAAAGTGTCATCTCCAATGTCACTGTTCCCCATCAATTTCAATACTTCTCTTTCTCCATTCCATAGATCAATCCTACCAAACTTACCTCCAGTTATCTTTCTTTCTAAAATTGTTCCAGTTCTGATCTCTTTAAACCCCATGCTCAGTTTCTCTGAAGCAACTGTGGATTGCCAATAATTTCTTTCCTTGGTGGCCACTCAGGACTTTAATGTGGCCAACTTTTCCATTAGTTTGTGTAGCTCTGAATTGTTTCCAGCAAGGAGAAAATTGCAGGAAATGTAAAGAAAACATTTTCATTTGTGTGAATGGCCATGACTAGGGGCCATAGGCATACAATGGACGTTAATAAGTCCAGCAAATAATTCAGGAGAAACAACTATACTTTAAGTAGTTAAGTTACAGAGCTCGCTACTACCAAGAGTAGGTACAGTAATTAAAGGATGAATTGATTTTGTAGATAGGGTCAGATGTAAATGGGTAACAGGGGGCTCCTACAGAATGTCAATGCCAGTGTAGATCAGTGAGTCAAGTGATCTGTTCCTGTGCACTGGACATTCACCATTCAAAGTAGATTTTCATGTAGTTTCCTTTTATTTAAATTGTGGAATGTGGACATGACTGGCATGATGAACATTTATTGCTCATTTCTAATTACCTTTGAAAAGACGGTAATGGTGAACCACATTTTCAAGCACAAATGAGCAACAATTTCAGAGGGCAGTTGAGAGTCAATTGCATTGCTATAGGTCTACTCACATATAGAGCACACTGGGTAAAGAAGCAAATTTCCTTCCCCAAAGGACATTAGTAAATCAGATGAGTATTCTTAAGACAATCCTCATGGTCATTGTTACTGGTGCTTGCTTTATATTCCAGATATATTTAGCCAATGGAATTTAAATTTTAAATTTTAATTGCTGTGTTGGATTTTAAACTCATGGCTTTGGATCATTGGTCAAGATCCCAACAAGCCCACTAACAAAAACAGAATGTTTCATAGCCTTGTTTCCCTAATAAGTTTCTCTCATATCATCACAACTGCACTGTAGTCACGCTGTGATAATGAGTTATTCTTATAACGATGACAGAATCCACATCCCCTTCGTTTTACATTTATGTTCTCAATCCTTTCAGTGTAGTCTTTCCCAAAACTCAGTTCTGCATCATCACAGACCATTGGCAGAAACAGTAACACAATAACAGGGATGGTGTTCCTGGGTCTGGTCTGGAGACCACTGATCCACTGGGAAATCATTGCAAACTATAACATCAACAGCCAGATGCTGGAATCTGTTATTCAGCTTGTGTTAACAGGGACGCTAGAAAAATCAACATAAAATTGGGCAGAATCAAAATGGATTTTTGAAAAGGAAATCAGATTTGGCAAATCTGTGAGCATTTTTTGAGAATGTAACTAGCAGGGGGAAGCTGAGGATGTATCACGGGCTTTTCAGAAAGTGTCGTATTATTGCACAACTTTAGAGTTTGTGAATTCAGGGTAATTAGGTTGGCATGTTCTGACCATCAGTCAAAAGGCAATAGGCTTCATTTTCCGGTTAGCAGTTTATAACTAGTAGAGTGTCATGAAGATCAGCACTTGGAAATCTGCTATTTACAATCTATGTTAATGACTGAGATGGGGAGGACATGTATTACTAGATCAGGCCAACTCCCTATGCTAAATAAAAACTGAAAGAAATACAGATACTGTAAATCAGGAACAAAAACAAAGTTGCTGGAAAAGCTCAGCAGGTCTAGCAGTATCCGTGAAGGAAAAAACATAGGTAACGTTTCGGCAGAACTGATGGTGGCTGGGAAAGCATCAGTTTATATGCAGAAAATAGGAAGGTGGGTGGGGTAGGGAGTAAACGATAGGATAGAGCCTTAAGAGAGAGAAAGACAGTTGGACAGACAAAGGAGTTGCTAATGATCAGGCTGGGAGGGTGAGTAGTTGTTAATGGGGACTGTTAGTGACTAACAACAGGGGGTGCATAATGGCAGGCTATGTGGTAACAAGGCCTGGTGTGTGAGGTAGGGGGTTGGGGCGTGGGAGAGTTTCGGCCCTAAAATTATTGAAATCAATATTGAATCTGGAGGGCAGTAGGGTCCCCAAGCAGAAAATGAGTTGTTGTTCCTCCAGCTTGCATTGGGCTTCACTGGAACACTGTAGCAAGCCGGAGACAGAGATGGTGACCAGGGAACAGGATGGTGCGTTGATGTGGCAGGCAACAGGTAGTTCAGGGTTGTTTCTGCGAGCAGAACGTAGATTGTCTGCGAAGCAGTTGCCAAGTCTACGCTTCATTTCCCCACTGTAGAGGAGACCACATTGTGAGCAGTGAATGCAGTAGGCTAGATTCTGGGAAGTGCAGGTGAAGAGTTGCTTCACCTGGAAGGTATGTTTGGGCCCTTGGATACTGGGGAGGGAGGAGGTAAATGCGCAGGTGTTGCACCTTCACCGGTTACACGGGAAGGTGCCATAGGGCTGTGGATAGGAGTTGGGGGTGAAGGAAGTGTGGATCAGGGTGTCCCGGAGGGAATTGTCCCTGCAGAAGGCGGACAAGGGAGGGGAGGGGAATATGTGTCTGGTGGTGGCATCTCTCTGGAGGTGACGGAAATGGCATCTGATGTTCTTCTGGATGTGGATGCTGGTGGGATGGTAGGTGAGCATAAGGGGAACCCTATTGCTGTTGCGGGAAGCAAGAGAAGGGGTGAGGGCAGAAGTGCAGGAGATGGGTTGGACCTGGTTGAGGGCCCTGTCGACAATGGAGCTGGGAAATCCTCAGTTGAGGAAGAAGGTGGACATTTTGAAGGCCCCCTTGTCGATGTTGGCCTCATCTGAACATGTGCGGAGACGGAGGAACTGAGAGAATAGGAACTGGGAGCAGTATTAATTGCTTTAATGAGACATTGAAAGTTGGAGCACTGCTCAAATGCAGGCAGCCTCACCATGCTGAGAAGGTCAGTGAAGAACTGTCCATTCTACTGGGAATCCTCCAGATTTACCTGCTGCTATTCTGCATCAGATGTTAGCTTTGCACACATGTGTGGTGAACAGACGCTAAACTATTATCAGTACAAAACTCCTACTTTGGACGTAAATTCTAATGATGAAGTTGAATTCATGCAGCTTTCTGAATAGAAAGACTAATCAGGTGACCCCTGATCAGTTCTTCCTCCTGACAAAGATGCAATAAATGCTCATTGCTGCATTCTACCTCACAAACAGTATGTCAGTATACCTTTAGGCTACATGTTCGTGATATCATTATTGCATTGTGACAATACTATAGCTTAAGAGGTGCATTTTATCCTTTTATTTGAAGAGATTATTTGATTCTTCCAAGCTAATAGAGTAAACAGTTTGTGAGGCTCTGGGTGTTCTTTTAAAGTTAGAACATTAGAAGCAGCATGAATGGGTGGAGTCAGGCTCCCAAAGAATCAGGGCTTTAGTTTGGCTTTCAGTTTTTGGGAGTTTGAAGTTGGTTGCAGAAGCTGTTATACATCTCCCGCTGCTATAGCAAAAAGCTTGAGTTCTCTCCCTGCCAGAATTTTCTCTTCATATTCTTTTCTCCTGGACTGTAGAAACATCACATGTGAGACAATCTATTTGATTGAATTTGCCTTTGCCAAGAGTATGTTTATGGGATGTTACTTTATTGGAACAGTTACTGTTTGGTAGTTAAATAATCTATTATTCTTTTAAGTTTTCCAATGGAGTTAAAGTTATGCTAATTCTTCTTTCTTTTGTTTGTATTTTAACTCTAATGTAAAAATAGTGTTTTGCTTAAAGCTGGGTAGTGTCACCGATCAAATTACATCTGGAACACAGCACCTTACACTTGCATTTACATAAAATAAAAGTTAGAGTCTAGGCTGTCTCCTTGATATGTTTGAAGGGGGCTTCATCTGGTCCATAACATTATCCTAGCATTTTACATGAAGGCATGTGTAAAGACTTTATCATTGTATTTTTCTATATTCTGATTTTGGCCTAAAATCAGAAAAAGACTGTTTAAAAAAAACAAAGATTATGGAAAATATTACTGCAGTTCTTAACAGGAGGTTACTGTCACTCATTTTAACTATATTTTACACTGCTGTTTGGGTGAGAAGTAGGGAGAGGTTTCTGCAGGTGAGCTGGAGCTGGGGGTGTGCATAAAGGGAAATTTGGCTGGCAACAAGTAGTTGATTGGTCTGTGAAGTAGTGACCAGGTGCCTATGACAAAGGCCTTTTGCCTGCCAACAGCCATGTAATTGGTTCCCACGTAGCTGAAAACCTCGTGGATGTGAATAAGATAGCCAGAACTCTTTGGACCTCCGAAAATGAGGTGGTGGTGGTGTCTATCTCTCTGTGGTAAAAATACCCAAAGCCTGAAGGAAGTTAATTTATTTTCAGTCACCTGCTACAGTAAGTTGTTGCATTTAATCAAAAAGGCAGAGGCTTTATAAGTTGTGAACAAGTCACTCTGTGCCTTCTGCAAACAGGTGAAACTGCATGGAGAAGAGACATGCACCAACAGTAAGTTCTGTATGCCCAGTGAGCCCTATGAACAGGGATTATTGCCTTTCCAGCTTTCCCTCCATCCATAATGCCAATGTTTTTGTTTGTGTCTGTTTGTCTATGTGTGTGTGTGTGAGAGAGAGAGCGCGAGAGAGAGAGAGACTGTGTGTGCAAGCATGTGCGAGCATGTGTGTGCATGCGTGTGTGTGCATGTGCAAGCGTGTGTGTGAGAGAGAGAGAAAGAGAGACTGTGTGCGAGCGTGTGTGTGTGTGCTCAAGCATGTGCGAGCGTGTGTGCATGTGCGAGCGAGTGTGTGCGTGCGTGCGCGCAAGAGACTGTGTATGTGTATGTGTCTGTGTGTGTGTGTGACCGTGTGTGTCTATGTGACTGTGTGTGTAAGGGAAGGTTTATAAGAGATTAGAGTTTTAACTCGTAGAATTATATATCGACAGTTCATAGTTGTTTACCTGTATTATAATCAATTTATTTGAAATGTTAAGTACACCAACCTGGTTTCATGCTTTATTTAACCTGCATCTAAAAGGCAGGCAGATTTGGGAAATTTGTGAATTTCTATAAAATCTTTAATTATCATAAAGGACTCTGGGGAATAGCTGGGCTACCCCAGTGAAGTGTGAGAAAAGTCTCAGATGCCACCTTACTTGTGATTGCTTACAACATGCCATGTGATTAAAAGTGTGCAGCTCAGAATAGCTTAATGTGAGCCCAGACGCTGATGCAGCTGTGAACATAATATTATATACATTGTTGAACTCCACTAAACGTCCTTTGGACTCTTCAATACCATCTTACCCACACTTACATTCTTATGTTATTAGAGATAACATGCACATTGCTGTCTGAGGTTACAATAGTCTGCTAGCAGCAAAACTCATGTCAATAATGTCCCTTCAATATAAATCACTACATTTTCTAATTTTGGGACTAACTGTATTCAATCTATTATCTTGCCATCACACACAAACAAAGCCAGAACAGAATTTCAGTCATTAATAAACCCAACGTTGCCAAGAAAGCACAATGGATAAATCACACCAAGTGTAACCTAGTGCCTGATGTTTGAATTCAGAAAATGTATTATCTGTAACGGAAATTAATTCATGTACCGCAACATCACATGATGTGTTTATTTCACAATTTCATTCAAACCAGTTTACCCCCTTGTCACCCTCAGTTTTTTGATCCACGCGCATGTAATATTTTATTCATTTTCAGTTAAAAGAAAAGCTGTAAAGCAAACACATGCACATTCAGCATTGATGAAAACATTGGAATGTACTTTAAAATTCAGCACGGGTAGTGACATTTTGTCAGAAAATGCAACACAATTAGTGTCAAGAAATTCAGGGCATTCCAAAATATTCACGGCCAATGAATCACTTTTCAAAGCATGGTCAGCAAAATCTCTCAAACAGCTGCTGAAATCTGTGTCCAGCTGAGGGGGCAGATTATCTGATAAAACAGGTAAGTCTTGATATGAAACAGAATCAGACAAACGCTCTGATTTATTTTCTAAAAGAGAAAGATGAGTAGAAAATCTTCAAATATCATTCAAAAAGTTGCCATGGGGTTGTCCAACTGATCTTCGCCGATCTGATCTCTCAAGATCATTCGGCTTTTCCTAGTGTGGGTCAGCACAATTGGGCAGCATTGTTTAAATCAGCTGAAGACTGTTATACTGGCCGTTCTTGTTTTAACTTTCATAAAAGAGAAACACACTAATTGATTTCAATTCAGAGATAAAAGGTACTGCAGATGCTGGAGAATCCGAGATAACAAGCATGGGGCTGGATGTTCATCCAGCTCCATAATTGATTGGTTAAGGGATTTTCTTTTTTAAATTTAAACTAATATTTTCAGTTTTGTCACAACTAGATACATTAACACATTGTGATACAACACTGATGAGGGGTAAGTTAGCTCAGTTGGCTACTGTATAGTACCAAGTGATACCAACAGTGTGGGTACAATTTCCACAATAGCTGAAATTTCTATGAAGGACTCTACTTTGCAACTTCAGCTGAGGTGTGAAGACCCCCAGGTTAAACCACCACCAGTTATCATTCTCTAATGGGAGAAGCCCTATGGTCTTAAGATTATGGTGATTTTACCTTTTCATAGAAACCAAAAAGGAACATAACTGTTTTTTAAATTTAAAAAAACCAAGACAATTCTATTCAATTAAAACTATATAACATGTTTTTTTAAATGCACTCACAGGATGTGAGTGTTCCTGGATGGGCCAGCAATTATTGCCCACTCCTAATTGCCCTGGCAGAGCCACCTTCTTAAACTGCTGCAGTCTGGGGTGTAGACGCCACTGCAGTGATGTTGGGGAGGGAGTTCCCCGATATTGACCCAGCAACAGTGAAGGAACGACAACAGAATTCCAATGCAGTTTGGTGTGTGGTTTGGAGGGGAATTTGCATGCAGTAGCATTCCCAAACATCTCATACCCTTGCCTTTCTGGATAGTGGAAGCTGCAGGTTTGGAAGATGCTATTGCTGGTGAAACCAACAATTCAATGCCTGAGTTTAACATGACATTGGAAAGTCAGCTCTCACATATGAACCAGGAACAAGAGTAGGCCACTCAGCCCTTTGAGTCTGCTTCACCATTCAGTAAGGTCATGGCTGACCTGATTTTAACCTCAAAAATACATTCCTGAATGCTCCCAATAATCTTTCATCCACTTTGTGAAATAACCGCACAGAGACTGGTATCCCATCATCTAGCTATCCTTTACTTACATGTGCACATTACATGGACTCTGACCAGCCAGCTCTGAGCCAGACCCAAGAAAGAAGAGCTCTGAATCTCCTATTTATATCTGTCAGCCAGGGCTCCCTGATTGGCCCAGGTTAACAATCCCAATCGAGGATCACATTGTCAATGAGATCCACCTGGCCCTTGTTCCAATCATTACATTTGGTAATCAAGATTGTACTTATTTCAGCTTTTAAAATGCTTAATAATTCTGCATCTTCCTTATGGGAGGACGTCTTTGCTCAAGAAAATTGAAATGATAAAAGTCGTCACTGTTAATTTTACAGAGATGATCTCCAACATCAGGTATAAGATATATACCAGGTTATGGAGAATAGTAACTCAAACGTAAATAATGTATAGATCTTACTGGTAATGCACTGTTTTCGACACTGTAGATACTCTCTTCCCATTATCAATTCAGGGTTCTTGTCAGACAATCACTTCTTTATATCCTCTTCTGAAAACATTGACACTGGCTGAAACAAGTTTCACAAGCACCAGGTAGCCCCATCCACAGTCCCCATTCTTCAAGACCAGGAATTAACAGAGAGTGCCGAAGGGTGATGCTACGGGAGTGTCATCATCAAGGCCGTTTGCATGTTTACACAACCTTTACCAACTGGAGGGCAGTTCTCAATGGACCTGGAAGAAATCAGATGCCAGCGCAGGTGAAGAATTGTGCAGCAATTCTCCTGGAAGTAATAAAAATCCTGTTCTTTCTCTCTGCTCAAGGTTAACCCTGGCAGGTCTTGAGAAATGTGGCAAATGAAAGACAGCTGCTTGGAATCCCTGAGTTCTGAGGAAGGGTCACCGGACTCGAAACTTTAGCTCTGTTTTTTCCTTCAATGATGCTGCCAGACCTGCTGAGCTTTTCCAGCACCCGCAGTACTTTCAGTTTTTATTAGGTATCTTTGGAGCACAGTCTATGGACCAAGAGGAGCAGGAAAGGACTCCACTTGCAGCACCCGTTGCTATCTAGACAACCATGCGAGCCGTCAGAACCCAGCCTGAAAAGTCCAAGCCCTGATCGACCTGACTGGATACAACAAGGAAATAGAATCCAGATATGGCTACATTTGGCAGGAATCCAGAGGGACTGATCATACCAACTCTTCCCTTCCATCAATTGTTGTAAATATCTTCTGCATTTTCCATCCCCACCCAGCATTGTTGGCTGTAATTGACACGTACAAACAAGGAACAGGAGTAGACCACAGGTCAGGCCTGTTACACCATTCAATAAGAAGGCAGTTGAACTGACCACTCTATATTCCCACCAAACCCTTATAATTTTTTATCATCTTACTCACTAAGAATCTATCTGAAGAAGAGTTATATCTGATTTGAAACGTTAACTCTGTTTTTGTCTCCACAGTTATTATCAGACCTGACTGTGTTTCTCTAACACTTTCTGTCTTCATTTAAGAATCTATTAATCATAGAATCCTTACAATATGGAAGCAAGCCAATCAGCCCATCAAGTCCTCACCAACTCTCTGAAAAGCATCCCACCCAAACCCATCCCTTTCTCTGTAACCCTGTTTTTCCCAGTGTTAACCTACAAATCCCTGGACACTATAAAGCAATTTAGCACGGCCAATCCACCTAACCTGCACATCTTTGGACTATGGGAGGAAACCGGACCAGAGGAAATCCACGCAGACGTGGGGAGAATGTGCAAACTCCACACAGACAATCGACTGGGTCCCTGGCACTGGGAGGTGGCACTGCTAACCACTGAGCCACTATGTTACCCAACTTCTATTAACATGTTCCTTACAAATATTTAAATACTCTGCTTCCAGTGCCTTCTGAGGAAGAGGAAGTGAATTATTAAACATTTTCTTCCAGAGGAACACTCAGTAGACTCAGAGAGAGATTGTTAACATGATGGGTCATGAAGCCATCTCAGTATTGGTGTTATAAGTTGGCCTGCGTTTCGCTTTGAAACCTTTCCCACAGTGTCAAGTAGTCAGCTTCAATCATGATTCTATCCTGCGAGGTGAGTTTTGCAAAAAGGTTTCAAAGTTTGAAATTGCCCTCCCCAAATCTTTAAAACAAACTTCTGCTTCTCGTTTTATATGTATAAAATGATCTTGCTACTTTAAATATTGAAAGCTCTCCACAGTTTCAAGAACAGTCTCTTAGGTGCTGTCATGTAACATCAGCAGAGGCGATTTTCAATGAATATCAAAGTTGTGCGTTTTTGAAAATTGAACAAGGAAAGTAAATTGAATTACAGAACTTTATACCATTTGTAGTAGTCGGAATTAAATTAAGAAACTTCAAGTTTGATTTTTGCTGACAGTATCCTGCAGAAGCGTAACTCTTCAGTGGCTAACTGCAAATTATTTCAAAGTTGTTTGAGCTTATTTAAATAGAATAAACAGAAAGAAATCAGTCATCTTAAACAATTCACAGCCCTCAATTTACCCAAAATGCATCAAATATGGTCTCATGATAAAGGGGGATGCGCCTGTAGCCAGCCATATGAGTCATACTGAGCAGGAATTGAGTGGGTTATCAAGTGAAACATTCATGTAGACAGAATACAAAACCTCAGTTTAAATAGGATATATCTAGTATTTATCCCTCCAAACAAGTGGATAATGAGATCTTCAAATCCTAGTTGGGTGCAGTGTGTGGGGAGAAAGTGTTTGGAGTTTCTACAAGATTTACATCTGCAAAATCACCAGGCATCAGTACATCGGGGTGTTAATTCCATTACTGAACAATCATTTTAAAAGTCATGCAATGTGGGCATTGGTTTTCGCTAGGCATATGTCATCGTCATATGGAAGCAAGAAAACGGGTCACCAGGAGCATGACAACAGCTACGTCAGGTGCTCAGGAGAATGCCAATACGTGCAGAGAGTCCCAGACACAACAAAAAGGTTTGGAAAACACACTATTTATACACTAAAAGAAAAGAACAATTATCTCAATATAATAATTTTGGCACCGAAACAGGCCATTCAGCCCAATAAATCCATGTTAATGTTGATGCTGTACAGGAGTTTCCTCCCACCTCTTTTTATCTAATCCTATCTATATTCCCTTCAATTCATTTGGATCTCTCTGTGGCTTCCACTTACACGTATATCTATTTACTTCAACTATTCTTTCGTGTAGCAACCTACAGATTCTAAACACCTTGAGAAAAGAGATTTTACTGGATCCAGTGGTGGCGAATTTATGTTTACAACCCAACCCTTTGTGGTCTTAACCCAGAGGGGAAACATTTTCTTCACATCTATCCATGAAACCGTTGATGGCAATCGCTCACTAATGAGTATGATTCTTCACCTTGGAAATTCCTGTCACTGACATTGGGCTCTGCAAGTCCTTGTGTGTCTGATGAATCTGATCCTAGAGCCACATCTCCAACCACACATTTTGCCAGTGTTTCTGGGAGTTGGAATTGGTCCTTGGCCTTGTGATCATTGGTATTCCTTCCTCAGTTTCCTTCCCTGTACTTCACCTTGTTGATGTGTGTTCTCGAAGAATCTTGTCACTTCAACCAGGAGTTTCCTCCAAGTCAGTCTCTTCACACTTAGGGTCTCCCATGTACTGATATCTACATTTGCATTTGTTGAGGGAAGCCTTCAAAGATTCCTTGAAACACTTCCTTGGCCTTCTTCTGTTAAAGTACCTTTCTCGAGTTGAGCAAAGAGGATTTGCTTTGGTAGTCAGAACTCAAGAATCGTAAACATGTGTCTAGCCCTGTGCAGTTGGTTTTGGATGATCATGCCCTCGATCATGGTAATGTTAGCTGCTTCAAGGACACCAATGTTTGTATGCCTGTCACCCAGCTAATGCAGAGAATCTGTCTCAAACAACATTGATGGTATTTCTCCAGGTTTTACAGTGATGTCTATACATAATTCAAGTTTCAGAGCCATAGACAATTGTCAGAAGGATGACTGCCTTATACACAAGGGTCTTGGTATCAACACGGATGTCATGGTCATTGAAGACTCTCATCCTTAGGTGGCCAAAGGCAGAACTTACTGATTGGATGGGATGTTGAATCTTTGCGTCATTGACAGCCTGAGAAGAGAGGCAGCTTCCCAAGTGGGGGAAACATTCAAACGTTTAGGAGAATTACTCCATTGATCTTTATGGAGGAATACAGTCAGAAATCACGTGAGACCATGTTATAGTCCAACACATTTATTTGAAATCACAAGTTTTCGGAGCATTGCATCTTTGTCAGATGAAGTCTTTATGGAGGTTTGGAATGGAACTTGACTTGACCCATGAAGCAACATGTGCTAACTGGTCACATTGTGCAAAACAGGTTTACACAGCCAACTGTGTTTGGTTTGTGCTGCTGGCAAGCAGTTAGTTCTTTTGGTAAAAATGAATGCAGCAAACGTGAAGTTTCGGAAACTTACAAGTCAGAAACCTGACCACTCCAGGAAGAAGGACATTAACAGAGTGTGTCTGATGAAAACATTAATATTTCTGCTAGTTCAACTGCATCCATTATAGTCACCTAAACCATCACCTTAGTCCTTCATTGGATATAGCACTATTGCCCTTTCTAGAGCACCTGTCCAAAAATACATACTGAGAGACACAGAGCAGATAAGCAGTATTGAAATAGTTGATAATAACGTAAGAAATACGAGCAATGGTGTGCTGTTCAACCCCCACGAACCTGTTCCTTCATTTAATAAGATCCTGGCAGATATTCTACCACCTCTATTTCAAGTATACTCTTTCTCTCCCTCGGTGTCCAAGAGCCTATCTACCCTAGCCCTGCGTACTGAAAAGCCCCATTTCTCTGGCGTAGAGAATTTCAGTAAGAGTGAGGACTTCCTTTTCAGCACAATTCCAAATGATTCTTTTAAAGACTTTACTTGTAGAAGGTGAACTGTGACACTTTTTATTTATAATCCTTCACTCATTTTGCAGAGGAAAACCATCATGTGCCCTATGGGACCATGATATTAGAATTTAGTTCAACATTCCCTTTAGAGTGATAACTGTCAACATGATAGGATTGTGCGATGCCACATTTATAAATCTCTTTTTCCAAAAGCTGAGTCTCCAAAAATTCCAGAACTGTGAATTTTATATAAAGTAGTATTTCTGATCCTGAGTACATTTGTATTAGAAGTGCGTTGTCCATTTACCAATAGATCAAAAATTAATGAAGGAGTTTTAAACTTGATGATAGCCTCTTTTTTTCACTAAGAGTCACTTTTTAATAGTTGAAGAAATCATCCAAACAGTTTCAACTGTTACTTTAGGTGAGATAAGTTGATCTAAGCGAGGGGAGCAATTGATCCATTTTAATTCATATTAAAACCCCCAGACAAGGGAGACAGGAGGGCCATAGATTCCTATGAAATGGACCCTGTTACACTGAGATAATCAGTGATGACGGAAAGAACATAAGTCTAACTCACAGAACAGTGTGTCCTTTAGCAATATAGAGCCTTAGTACAGCGGAAAAATAGATAAATTTTGTCAAACCTTTTAAATTTGCACAATCAAGACATTTGCAAGATTGGAAAATGAATTAGCACCCTCTTCTTAAATATAAATATAAAAATAACATGTTTAATAAACTATAAAAATAGTAATCCCTTTTATATTGGTATTCTTGTGAATGTGCTGATAAATGCAAGATTAAAAGCATCAACAAAATCTTGTTTGAGCAATATAACTACAAACTTTTATTTACCGAGATGCACTTTACAAGTACGCAACTCCAAACCATAGTCCTGGTGTCCTGTTAATACAAAGGAAATCATCAGATAACGCTCACAATCTCAGCTTAGTTCATTTTATATTCTTCATAAGCTTCTCCCTTGTTATTTGGGGCCCCCACAAGGCTGGTTGACCACTTTGATGTCAGTCTTCATTTTCGAATTGGTTTTGCAGCCAGATACCTTCCTGCTGCTAAAATTCACCATCAATCATAGGTCCTGGCTGACCAGGAAACTCTCCCATGTTACCAAATTTTTTTTTTCAATAGCTAACTAGTATAAGAGGGCTCAATGGAAATGTCATGTGTGTTATTGTCAGACCATACTAGGGTGAGACTCGGCTGTCACGTTCATCCACGTCCTGCAACTTGCTTATTTGGAGAAATGACATTGTGAGTAGTGTAATAGCTGGCTTGCCATAATCATGGGATATCTTCCTCTGCTGTAACATACTTTTACTTTAGTCAGTAGCAGCCCTGAAACACAATACTTTGAACATGGCCAATAGCCACCGTGCAGGCACAGCAAGAATAAGGCTATAATTAGATAAGCTTTCCTAACTGGAACAAAGGCACACGTGGAAGCATAAGATTACAGTAGGTTCCTTCTGTGAGGGGTGGTCACCAAATGAGATGGACAATGCTGCTGTAGGCCAGTCTTCAGGGGCTGCAGGGCTTACCAAAGTAGGAGAGAGAGAAAGCTAATTTTATTTATTTTGTTTGCTCATTTAACTTAACCAAATCCCTTTGTAAACTCCTTATCCTCTTCACAATTCAATTTTCCACCTAACTTTCCATCATCAGGAAATTTTGAAACTACACATTTGGTCCCTTCATCTTCCCAATCATTGATAAAGATTGCAAATAGTTAAGGCCCCAACACTGATCTTTCTTACACACAATTGGTTATAGTTTGTGAACCACAAAATATTCAATTTACCCTTAGTCCATGCTTCATGCCATCTCATAATGCTATTCAAAAAACAGACAACTATTTGCGTGCTATCTCAACATTACATTCTTCATGAAAAATGATCAACCAATTATTAAGACAGCAGTAGTTTGCTGGACTTTTTTGTATAGAAATTGACTGTCATTATGCCTTGGCTGCAGCAACTGAACTTCAAAAAAGGAAGTCACCCGATGAAGCATCTTGTGACATCTTAAGAGTCAAAGAATTATCTAAATGAAATTTCTCCCTTTAACACATGCCCTTCCAGTGATGAGTGATATGTTTACATTCAAAAGATTTGTTATTGTCATTCAGGACAATGTTATTTTTGATGAGAATTGAATGTGATGCCATTGACTTGCCTTTCATCCCTTAGGATGGTAAGGGAGCAAACAATGTAAGTGGAAACACGACAACAGGTAATAAGAGAGGATGATTTCTTAGACAGTCATCCCTAACTAGAAAAAAGCATGGCTGGGAACATGAGATTTGAGTTGGTTCCCAGTTATCAGTCAATGTCGGCCCAGATCTGTGCCAGGGATTCTTTAATGATGAGTTTCAAGGCTGACAGCAGGTTCTCAAGAGTTAGGTGCAGATACCTCAGGAAGCAAGCTCTGGTGTGGAATTAATTATTAAATAGTCTGCAGTGCAAATCCAAATAAAGCTGGGCCACTTAACATCTTTTTCTTTTAAACCAATTCATGGGCTGAGGATGTCACTGGCTAGGCAGCATTTATTGCCCATCCCTAATTGCCCAGAGAGCAGTTCAGAGTAAACCGCATTGTTGTGGGCCTGGAGTCACATGTAGTCCAGACCGGGTAAGGATGGCAGTTTCCTTCCTTAAAGGACGTTAGTGAACCAGATAGGTTTTTCCTCACAATCGACAATGGAGTCATGGTCATCATTAGATTCTTAATTCAAGATACTTCACTGAATTCAAATTCCACCATCTGCTGTGGTGGGATTCCAACCTGGGTCCCCAGAACATTACCTGGGTCCCTGGATTAACAGTCCAGCGATAATACCACTCGGCCATTGCTATCCATGCTGGCTGAAAGGATCAAAATGCCCTCCGAGAGAAAGTCTGCACATTTGAAATACTATCACGGATAAAATTTCCTCAACAAACAGAAAAGCTTCAATAAAGAGCCCTTGGAAAACATTATCAGAACCGCAAAGCATTTCATCCTTTGTAAATTAAATGGTTTCTGTCATTGACTCTTTGGTGGGCCAGTAATCTTATTTATCAAAGCCCACACAAACAGGCGGACAGAGAAAAATCCTCTTGATCTGCCCAACACAAACAATGAAAATGTTGATGTTACTTGTAACAGAACTTGTGCGCTTTCAACTCCACCGACACTGTGTTCTCTAACTGGGAGAGACAAAGATACAGGTATTATTTTGGTGGGGGGGGGGGCAAGGAGGGGCAATAGAAATTTGGAAATTTCCTTTCTGACCTTCTTTCATGACCGAAACTACTCCAGGGTAGCACTGGGATGGGTTTAATGCTTGGCAGCACCTACGTTTTGAATGAGATGATCTCCACCCTGGCGAGGAGGAAATCCAGCTCTCACTTAAGGGAATGTTGTGAATTGACCTTTAATCCCTTGATACTACATTGGGCAAATTGCAGCAAAGTTCAATAAAGACTTTGTACTAACAAAAATGGAAAGTCCTATGCATGAATGCAGATAATCATAACATATGTGTTATGATTGTTGCTATAAATTACACACATTAAAGAATTTGGCAGAGCACTACGGTAGTTAAAATACAGAATATAAAAATGAATTATGTTTAGAGTTACTAGAGTAGAATCAATTTTTTTCTGAATTTACATTTACCTAACATGCTACAAGAAAGGCATTTCTTTAATCTGGTTGATTTTTTTAAGGTGCTACAATAGCTCAATGCATTGGAATCTAATGTACAGGGCAACATGCTAATCAATCAGAGACTTCCAGCCTGGTCAGAGTTTAGTCAGCTAACGAAAATTGACAGTGAACAGTCCCTGCTGAGTTTATATAATAATCACAGCCCATCTGCATCCCTTTCTCAAGCTGTATAAATTAACGTTCTCTTTCCAAATTTGGCTCCTTGCATGTGAGTCCTGATGAGTGTAAGAAGAAAACTTTGGACTGACTGTTTCTTTTAGCAATGATTAAATGCTGTATTACTAAGTAATTATTTGTACAGAGTTTTAGAATGAGGTGGTACGTGCTTGAAATCTGCTTGCAAACATCAGAAAGTATGGGATATGTAGGGTAAAAGATAGGGAGTGTCACTTACCTTCTGTTAAGCCAATTCCAGCACTGAGCTCCAAAGCACAGCACCAGAAAGCAGGGAACTGTCCCAACTGCCTGCAAAAGCTGGAAGAGCAACAGGCAGAATGATAAAGGGCCGAATTTGACCAGATGTCAACAAAGTGTCATTTTTCCCAAGTTTCACAGAAGGTTTCTCTCCATGAAGCACTGTGAGCTTTCTCATGCTATCATCCGAACTAGTTATCACACCCCATGGTGTTCCTTCCATTTAACAATAGCCCAATTCTCCCACTCGTCATTGGAAGTGCTTACCAATGCTGGATATCCCGGATCCCAGGATCCTTGGTGCTGGCGTTACCTTTGACACACAGCCATGTACCCTGTCAAGTATTGGCAGCCCAGAGTTACCTTTCACCATGCATATAGTGAGGCAGCAGAGCACTGAGAGTCTTTAAGGTGAGATGGCAAAGCGGCTAAAGGCAAGACAGGGATGATGTAAGCATCAAAGTAGGGACAGACTGAGAGAGCACTGAGCAAGTGACGCAGCCTGGTCAAGCTCCACATCGTTCAGGGCTGGGAAAAGAGTTAAAGATTCGCTCTTAAAAAGATAATTGGATAACGTTGATGTCAATAGAGATGAGAATATTAAACAGCCACCTGGAGATTTCATAATCATTTCTACAGCATCAGTTGTGAAAAAGAATTCAATGATTGGCTTTGTAAGGTTGATTACTGCATTGCTGAAACATGACAGCTGCGAAAGAATGAACAAGATAAAATAATCAATAAAATATAAAATAAATTCTGCATCGTTAAAGCCCATAATTATCAACAGTATTGAGTGTTTGCAGTGCTATAATAACAGTGAAACACGCTGTCTTACTTTGATTAACAAAGAGAATCTAAGATTGTGTCATGACTAATAGGGGGGTAACCTGAACATTAACACAAGGGCCCATTTCCCCGTACTACTGCACACAAACAATTCCATAACTCCACTCAAAGAGTGAAGGGGTTACCTTATTCCCTGCTTATCCATTATTCCTACAACAAAAGGTTCCGCAGGGATCAGTACTGGGACCTTATGTTGTTAATTATATATAAATGATCTGGAGGAAAATGTAAGTGGTCTGATTAGTAAATTTGCAGATGACACCAAAATTGGTGGAGTTGTAGATAGTGAGGAGTTTGTCAAAAGGTACAACGGGATGTAGATAGATTGCAGATTTAAGCAAAGAAATGGCAGATGGAGTTTAATCTGGACAAATGCATGGTGATGCATTTTGGAAGATCAAATTCTGATATGATTTATACAACAAATGGCAGAACCCTTAGAAGCATTGACATCCAGAGGGAACTGGACGTATAGGCCCATAAATCCCTGAAAGTGGCGATACAGGTGGATAAGGTGGTCAAGAAGGCACACAGCACAGGAGCATCAAAAATTGAAGTTGTCAAGTTATGTTAAAACTTTGGTTTGGAACATTTGGAACATTGTATGCAGTCCCGGATGCCACACTACCAGGAGGATGTGAATGCTTTGGAGAGGGCGCTGAGCAGGTTTACCACGTTCTTGCTGGGTCTGGAGGGTTTTAGTTTTGAGGAGAAGTTGGATAAACTTGGATAACAAGCATGGGGCTGGATGAACACAGCAGGTCAAGCAGCATCATAGGAGCAGGAAAACTTGACGTTTCGGGCCTAAACCCTTCATCAGAAATGGGGGAGGGGAAGAGGGTTCTGAAATAAATAGGGA
>JAHRHZ010000041.1:7122147-7177126 GCA_024137785.1 Ginglymostoma cirratum
TTCCACATCAGGCAGAGGTTCACCTGCACATCTGCCAATGTGGTATACTGCATCCGCTGTACCCGTTGTGGCTTCCTCTACATCGGGGAAACCAAGCGGAGGCTTGGGGACCGCTTTGCAGAACACCTGCGCTCAGTTCGCAACAAACAACTGCACCTCCCAGTCGCGAACCATTTCAACTCCCCCTCCCATTCCTCAGATGACATGTCCATCCTTGGCCTCCTACAATGCCACAGTGATGCCACCCGAAGGCTGCAGGAACAGCAAATCATATTCAGCCTGGGAACCCTGCAGCCCAATGGCATCAATGTGGATTTCACAAGCTTCAAAATCTCCCCTCCCCCAACCGCATCCCAAAACCAGCCCAGCTCATCTCCACCTCCCTAACCTGTTTTTCCTCTCACCCCAAGCCACACCACCATCTCCTATCTACTAACATCATCCCGCCCCCTTGACCTGTCCGTCCTCCCTGGACTGACCTATCTCCTCCCTACCCCCCTACCTACACTCACCTTTACTGGCTCCATCCCCGCCTCTTCGACTTGTCTGCCTCCTCTCCACCTATCCTCTCCTCTATCCATCCTCTATCCGCCTCCCCCTCTCTCCCTATTTATTTCAGAACCCTCTTCCCCTCCCCCATTTCTGATGAAGGGTTTAGGCCCGAAACGTCAAGTTTTCCTGCTCCTATGATGCTGCTTGACCTGCTGTGTTCATCCAGCCCCATGCTTGTTATCTCGGATTCTCCAGCATCTGCAGTACCTTTTATCTTGGATAAACTTGGATTGTTTTCACTGGAAAGACAGTGGCTGAGGGATGGCATGATAGAGGTCTACCAAATTGTGAGAGGGATAGATAAGGTGGATAGTCAGAGGCTTTTTCCCAGGGTGGAAAGGTCAACAACAAGACGGCACAGGTTCAAGGTGAGGGGGGAATGTTTAGGGGAGAAATGCAGGGAAAATGTTTCACCCAGAGGGTGGTGGGTGCCTGGAACTCACTGCCAGTGGAGGTGGTAGAAGCAGGCACGTTAGCAATGGTTAAGGTGTATCTTGATAGACACATGAAGGGGAGGCAAACAGAGAGATAGAAACCACGCATGGGCAAAAAGTAGTGGATCTAAATAAGGGTTAGGAATCGGCACAGTCTTGGTGGGCCAAAAGGGCCTGTTCCTGTGCTGTATTGTCCTTTGTTCTTTATTCAAAGCCGTAATTCATCTCAATGCTACTTGCAGGCTGCAGTGTTTCCCTATCCTATGCACCTCAGCATTAATTCCAATTTAAAGAAATTCAATGATTCCAGGTGTGACAATGAAAGATGAGATGAGCGGGAATATGTAAATGAGAATTTTCAGGTCTTTGTTCATAGTTCAGGAATTTGTTTTGTCACATAAATCACATTTGGGACATTGTAATAAGAGACACCTGACAATAAATCAGATTTATACTTCATTAATTCCAGTCACAATACCAGATGCTCTGGAGGCAATTGTTATCGGAATAAAGGGTCCCAACATTCTCTCTTACAAGGGAAAATAGGTACAAATAAAGTGCAGTGGAATGTCACAAGAAAGCACTAATAGAAGGCTTGTCTATGTTTCACACTAAACATACCAAACAACCAAAAGGCTCCGGATCTTTCTCAGTGCTAGAATTCTCTTTGAGAAGTCCGTGTACTCAAGTCCCATTCCAGAGACTAGAGAAGATCATCTCAGCTGATACTCCCAGTCCAGTACCAAGGGAGTCCTGCACTGTCAGAGGTGCCATCTTCCAAATGAATCCTTTAAACTGAGGCTTTGTTGTATGAGACAATGGATCTGAAGGGGTTAACGTCCATATTAAATTGGCTCCACCCATTCTATTAATGTAACACACTCTGTAGATGGAGCCAAGAAATTCTAGTCCAGGTTTTGGAGGGTACAGATATATTTGAATCAGTTTCCTGAGGACCCAGTAATTATGTCTGACCAAATGTTTTTACACTGACAGCTGTCATGAAGGAAACTTTCACGTTATCGAAGAACAGTGCCTCTGTGGTGAATGTCCTAGAGAGGTGTATCACTAATCACCAGTTAGCCCGCAGACAAAGCAAAGACAAATGAGAAACAGAAGCAGATTCTTCTTCAGAACAGATCCAAAACGTTAATTCTGCTTTCTCTCTCTACAAATGGTGCCAGGCCTGCTGAGCTTTTTCAACAATTTCTGCTTTTGTTTCTTATTTCCAGCATCCACAGTTCTTTGGCTTGTTTGTTTAGTGGCTGAGACAAATGAGGATTGGTTGCAAACTACTTCAAACAATCTTTACCCACTAACGCACAGGTAGTGATGGCATAAGGGGCAAGGAGCCGTCATCTGGAAAAATACAGCATCCCTCACCTGCTCTTTTGAGTGGAGGTAATAGATCCCTTGGTATCACTTAATGAATGACAAGGAGTGGTCCCAGTGGAGTCCTTATCAATATGTACCATTTATTCAACTTCGCTAAAGTAGATCATCTGGTCATTATCACGTCGGCTGCGCAGCTTCGTGCATTGAAACAGCATTTTATTTCACAGATTCACAGAATTGTTACGATGTAAAAGTAGGCCATTTGAGCCATTGAAGCTGCACCAGTTCTATTGCCTAGTGTAAATCTCCTGCTTTTTCTCTGTGTTCCTGCACACCATTTCTGTCCAAGTAATCATCCAACGCCCTCTTGAATGTCTCAGTTTGACCTAACTTCACCGCCTTTCCAGAGCAGGCATTCCAGGTCCTAATTACCCATGTCATTTTGTTTGCACATCTCTTTAAACCTATCTCCTCTTGTTCCTTTTTTTGTAATTTACATTTGTTGGATACAGTTGGGAATTTCTAAATTCATTACATAAATTAAGACTTTTCTTTACAAATTGTGAATTTGAATTTTTAACATTAATGAGGAGAAAGGAATGAACTAAAACACAACTCAGTCAGACTAGAAGTAAAATATCAGCAATGTACAGCAGATGGAGACAAATAATATTCAACTCGAAACATTAACTCTTGTTTTTCTGCCTCTACAGGTGCTACTAGATTTGAATGTCCCAGCACTTCCTGTATATATTTCAGATCAGAATTATAGTGAATTTAGCAAAGGAGAATGTCTCAAAATATCACTAGATCAACAAAACTCCAAGGTATTCTGAGATAGGTACATTTTTGTTAAGCAAGTGCATTAAAGGATATGGGCCAAAGGCAGATATATGGAATTAGGCCACAGAGTAGCCATGATCTCATTGAATGCAGAACAGGCTCAAGAGGCTGAATGGCCTACTCCTGCATCCAAGTTCCTATGTCTTTTGTTTAACAGTTTGAATGCACTAGGCATTGACAGGTATGTAACAATGGATCCCACTGGAAAGTAGAGATCAACAGAATAGATGTGGAAAGCAATGGATCAATGACTTGCAGTTGGTACTACTTTAGACAGCGAATGCACCACGATAGAAACAGTTAACCTGGGACTGATAGAAAAGCAGAATTAACATTTCAAATCCAGTGACCCAACTGAAAGCAGTTGAAAGCAACTGAGAAATGGTGGTACTTATGCTAATGGGTGGAATGGGGAGGTGGTACAGAGTATGTTTGATAGATGTAGATGGTGTCCAGAGAGGGAGAGGAAAAATTGAGAAGCAGACAAAGAGAAAGTAAGAACTGCCGATGCTGGAGTCAGAGATATCAAAGTGTGGAGCTGGAGGAAAACAGCAGACCCGAAATATCAACTTTCCTGCTCCTCTGTCACTGCCTGGCCTGCTGTTTTCAGAAAATATTCTGAAGAAGGGTCCTGACCTGAAATGTCAACTTTCCTGCTCCTCTGATGCTGCCTGGCCTGCTGTGTTCCTCCAGCTCCACACTGAAGCAGCCAAAGGGATTGCCGACAATAATCCAGGAGGGCGATAAATGCTGAATGGCTGCTAACAGAAAGTGTGAATCATTGAAAATGGGTTGGCTATGCTGGAATCAACCCATACACAACAGCTGGAGGAACAGCACTTCATCTGCCACCCAGGTACCTTACAGCCCTCAGCGCTCAACACAGCATTTAACAATTTCAGAGGGTGAACATCTTCCTTCATGTTCATTAACCACACCCATATTCCCAAACAAAAACCGAAAAAAACTGCCGATGTTGTAAATCAGAAACAAAAACAGAAATTGCTGGAAAAGGTCAGCAGGTCTGGCAGCATCTGTGGAGAGAAAACAGAGTTAACATTTTGGGTCAGCAATCCATTTGCCTGCTTCTCCTTTATTTCTTTCTTTCTTTCCTTCTTTCTTTCTCTCTCTCTCTCTCTCTCTCTCTCTGTCTGGGCACCATCTCCATCTATCAAAATCAAGCCTTTTCCCCAGATCCTCCCATCTCCACCATCAACATAAATACCACTAATTCCCAACCGCTTTCCATTCTGAAGCAGAGTCACTGGACTCGGAGCATTAATTCTGTTTTTATCTGCACAAATGCTGCCAGACATACTGAGTTACTCCAGCACTTCCAGTTTTTTGTTTCAGATCTCCAGTTTCCACAATTCTTTGTTTTATGTTATCAGTCAGATCATCTGTTTTTGAAATGTAGATTGAGGGATGAACATTGCTCAGACTAGGGTCCTGCTCCATCTCCAATACAGTACTATACTCTTGTAGCCATCCCACAGGCAGATCAGGCCTCCACTTGATGACTTATAAAATGGTCAGCACCTCTGACAGGACTGTGAGACAAAGTTTTGCAGTGAAGCCTAGAAGTGAGACTCAAACCCAGAACCTTGTGAGACAGAAGTAGATGTGTCACCAACAGAACCAAGGCTGATCGTACAATATATTAAGCCTCACGCGGGTAACATTTGGGGATAATTCCCTTTCCCCACTTTATTTCTACATGCTTCTGCATTTTTACTTTTTACATGTACTGCAAGTCAGATTAATCTGATGTTCCTTTGTCAATTTCCATTTAAAAGAATTCTATGCCAAGAGTAAAGATGGTTCAATATCACACTAGGATTTTTTCTTAACTTTTTATTATAGGTTGTGGGTGTCACTGGCTAGGCCGACATTTATTGTCCATTGCTAATGGCCAAGAGGGCAGCTAGAGCCATCACATTGCTGTGGGTCTGGAGTCACATGTAGGTCAGACCAGGTAAGGATGGTTGCTTTCCTCCCTATAGGGCATTTATGAGCCAGATGGCTTTGTTCCTGTGAACAATCGACAATGGTTTCCACAGTCATCACTAGACTTTTAATTCCAGATTGTTATTGATTTCAAATTCCATCATGTGCCACTGCAGGATTCAACCACAGATCCCCAGAACAATACCTGCGTCTCTGGATTAGCTGCTTAGTGATAATATCACTGAGCCATCACCTCCCCTTAAGGCTGCAGAAGTAAGTAGGCAAGACAAATTAATCATAGTCTCTGCACCATTGAAGGATTACGTTGCTGTGTGTATTGAGCTGCTATTATTGAGGAAAAATGACACAAATATTGCCCTCATTCCTTCATTGAGGTATAACTACTGGCCAGGACACCATGCTAATTCCGCAGCTCTTCTTCAAAATAGTGCTGAGGGATAGAATCCCTACAGTGTGGAAACAGGCCCTGTGGCCCAACAAGTCCACACCAAACCTCAGAGCATCCCACCCAGACCCTCCCAACAACCCACTTAATCTACACATCCCTGGACACTATAGGCAATTTAGCATGGCCAATCCACCTACACATCTTTGGACTGTGGGAGGAAACCGGAGTACCCGGAGGAAACCCACGCAGACACGGGGAGAATGTGCAAACTCCACACAGACAGTTACCCGAGAGTGGAATCAAACCGGGGTCCCTGGTGCTGTGAGGCAGCAGTGCTATCCACTATGCCACCGTGCCACCCTCAACCGCCCTCAATCGTCTACATCTACTTCAATAGGAAAGAAGGCAAGGTCTCAAGCTAACACCTTCTGCATACAACTCTGGTCACCATGTCGTAGGATAGACTCAATTGGTCTAGAGAGAGTACGGAGGAGATTTACAAGAATGTTGTCAGGGCTTGAAACTTGCAGCTATGTGGAAAGATTAGATAGACTAGAACAAGACGGGCCTGGGAGTGACCGTACAAAAGAATGTGGGGCTTAAATAGAGCGGACAAGGAAAACGTATTTCCTCAGTGGAAAGGTCAAAACCAGGGGCACAGATTCAAGGTGATTGTTTGAAGGATTAGAAGAAATGAGGAACATTCTTTTCACCACAGGGCATTAGGTGTCTGGAACTCAGTGCCCAGTTTGGTGGTTGGGATGAAAACCCTGTCACAGTGGGGAGGGTGGTATTACTTTGTGATAGTGGGGATGGTGGTGTTAGTCTGTAATAGTAGGGATAATACAGTGATCGTAGCGTTATAGTGGGGCTGATATGATGATAATGATGTTAATAGGACTGATAATGGTCATGGTAGAATATTAAAAACAGGTGCTTCAAGGGTAGAACCAGAAAATTTCATAGACATCCATCCTTGGTACTTCTCAGGATATATTGTGACAGACCTCTGGGAGGAGTGGGATTTGAACACAATCCTTCTGACTCAGAGGCTGGGGCACTACCACTAAAGCAGAAACAGGCTATTGAGTTAGATAATCAACCACGAGCGTAATAAATGGTGGAGCAGGCTCGAAGGGCCAAATGGTAGAATCCTGCTCCTATTTTCTCGGTTTCTATATTTCTGATTTGGGAGAGGGGAAAGTAAGTGCACAGTTGAAAAATGAACATTTCTAAGACACTTTTAAAAGACAGGGAGAGTAGCACGAAGGCAGAGTGTTTATTTAGGAGATGTCTAGAAAGCAGGGATTAATGACCAAACATGCAACTACCAATGATAACAAGGCGTAGAGCTGGATGAACACAGCAGGCCAAGCAGCATCAGAGGAGCAGGAAGGCTGACGTTTCAGGCCTAGACCCTTCTTCAGAAATGGGGGAGGGGGAGGGGGTTCTGAAATAAATAGGGAGAGAGCGGGAGACGGATAGAAGATGGATAGAGGAGAAGATAGGTGGAGAGGAGACAGACAGGTCAAAGAGGAATCCCCTTCCCCTCCCCCATTTCTGAAGAAGGGTCTAGGCCCGAAACGTCAGCCTTCCTGCTCCTCTGATGCTGCTTGGCCTGCTGCGTTCATCCAGCTCTACACCTTGTTATCTCAGATTCTGCAGAACCTGCAGTTCCTACTAGCTCTGATGCAACTACCAATGTTGGAGATAGGAATTCAAGGACCAGCAGGTAATCCAAAGTAAGTGTATCTGTGTTGCGTACATCGTTGAAGAAAATGGTACCAATCATTTAATACTAAAATAAACAACTGTGGATGCTGGAGATCTGAAACCAAAACAGGAACTGCTGACAAAACTCAGCAGGTCTGATGAAGAGTCACTGGGCTCAAAACGTTAGCTCTGCTTTCTCCTCACGAAAGTAGTGCCGAGTTTTGCCAGTGGGTTTTGTTTTTATCACGAATCATATAATGGGATAGCTATGGAAGAAATTCCAAATAAGTTCATACGTCTTGTGCTTCGTGAGATTTACGTCATTAACTGAACTTTCTAAGTACTCACTCAGAAAATTGTTGCATTTTAAAATTTGAATCTATCTTAAAATTGCAGGCTGTGTCCTTTGTAGTTTTCATGTCTGACAATTCTGTTTAAAGCCGAATCCCACTACTGTGTTAAATAAAACAATGAAATAAAATATATTACATAAGCATAAAAAAATTTTGAACAAGAATAACTCATGCAGCACACCCACTCGTCAATGAGTGAATTCCCGCCCACACTGCCTACTTTAAAAGACACAAAGTTCTGTACTTCAACTCTGCTGAAAAACAACAGTTGTATTACTTATGCCTCTGTAACATGCAACTTCTTAAAATTACCTCTAAAATATTCCAAAACTACACATACTGTTCAGTAAAATAGGCACAACTGGAAAAAATACTCCTATAATTTTCAACATCTATTGAGTTAGTGACTGTTATTCGAGCAACAAAAGCTTGCAAAGCAAATGCTTTACAGTAAAGTCTGCTTCTCACTGAACAGTTTATAGAAAATGTAATTGCCCTTAGTTTGAAAAGTTCTTTTCCCTTAGCGTTGGAGGAGACCTGTAAATTGATCAAATCTATTGGCGCTCATATGTAAGTGACATCCACAAGGATTCTGCACCCACTCGCATCAATTTTAATAAAGTGTATATTTTCTGGCTTAATGAGCAATCAATTCAACTTTTCCTTCTTCCACTGAGAGGACAGTAGTTTGTCAGGTGGTCCTTAGATTCCTGTGACTCTTCAATACCTCAGTCAAGTTTATGACCCAGGTTGCTGAACATCGGTGTAGCATCCCATTGGAGTTCCAGCCCCTAAAATAACAGTCAAATCAGAAACCACTTTTGTTGCTATAAATATGTTCAAATTAAGTAAGCGTGGATGAAAGAAGAGAATAAATTTGTGCTTAGTAGCAGTGTGTGTCCATCACTCTCTCATAGCAAAATAGAAACTAAAAGCAGGGGTGGCACATTTGGCCCATCGAGCCAGTTCTGCCATTGAATGTTATTGTAGCAGATCCTTGATCTCATTGCCATATTCCTGCTTTTTCCCCATACACTTTGATGCCTTTAAAATCAAACAATTGTCTGTCTCTTTCTTAAATCTCTTCAGGGACTTGGCCTCCAAAGCCTTCTTTCATAGAGAATTCCATAGGTTCACTACCCTTTGGGTGAAGAAATGTGTCTGCATCTCAGTCCCAAATGGTCTACCCAGCATGCTGAGACTGAGTCCCCTGATTCTAGGCTCCCCAACCAAGGAAAGCATCCTCCCAACCTCTAGTCTGTCCAGCCCTATTAGAAAATTATATGTTTCAGTCAGATCATTCTAACCTCGAGTGAATACAGGCCCAGTCTAACCAATCTCTCCTCATAAGACAGTCCTACCAACCCCTCATATCCTAGAGCAAATATGAGTCAGAAAATTGTGGTTTTCAGCTGCATTGTGTTATGGAACAGACTAGACGCCCCTCAAAATATTTTAAGAAGGTAGCCTAGACTCTAAATTTTTTATTTTAAAGGTAGATGTGAAGTGCGTGTTCCAGATGTGATGCAACTGGTCAAACCACTTGATGTTAAGCAAAACACAATTTATTTACACTTTAGTTGAAATACAAATAAAAGAGGCATTTAGAATAACTTAACTGTTGGAAAACTTAACTGAATAATGAATACAGTACCTATTACTAATTAACTGTTCCAGCATAGTAACATCCCATCAATGCACCCGTTGACAAAAAAGTAAATTCAGACACAGTTCCTTACAGGCAATTCTCCAAACCAGGAGGAAACAACATCAAAAGATATTTCAAAGAATGTAGTAGCTAGGAATCATTTTATTGAAGCTCCAACTCTCTGGGACCTAAACAGCTTCTGACTGCCACAGCTATAACAAAACTAGAAAGCTTGATCTGTGAGAACTGGCCACTCCCCTTCCATTGTTACAACTGTTTCAAAAAAACCTAAAGGCGTCCTCTGATTGTTGACTTAGGCCACCTACCTTGGCCACTTCGGTTCCTCTGTCTTTGCTACCTTTCTTCAAAAAGCTCAGGACAAATTAACCTTTTTAACGTGACAGCATCATCATAATTGAGATCTGAGCACATCGGTCGACTCCCCAGTGCAATCCTGAGGGAGTGCTGTACTGCTGGAGGTGTTGGCTTTCATGTGAGATGTTAAACCAGGGCCTAACCTATCTTTTCAGGTGGATGTACAAGATCCCAATAGGGCAACATTCCCGGGAGGAGCCTGGTCAATATTTATCCCTCCATCACCATCACTAAAACAACATCTTAAATCTTGTTTGCGGGAACTTGCTGTGCTTAAATGAATTTTGATGTTTCCAATACCTCAAAAGTATTTCCTTGGCTGTAAAGCAATTTGCAATATCCTGAGGATGTGAGAGGCAATATAAAAATGCAACTTCTGCCTTTCTTAGTGCAAAACTCAAATGTTAATACTTTTGATCAAGCTGCAGCACCTCATCGGATATTAGCTTAGTTCAGTGACCCATCGAAAGAAAGTAAATCTAAAAGCATTAAAAATAACTTTAGAAAAACCTCAATTGCAGATTTTTTTTTTTTTTGCAGTCTAAGAGGAAGCATTCCTTATCATTAAACCTTTGTAACAGAGTTGGACCAGGCTGTCAGTCTATTACACCATTAATATTTAATTATAGAGTACCATCCATCACACAAAGCAGCATCCATTATCCACCATGACCTGCATCCCCTCTGCATCACTATTGAAAAATTTGCTGCAACAAATACTTTAATACATTCCATTAATCATTCGTGGCAGTGCAAACTCCTGGCAAGTTTAAAGATCGAACTGAACTGCTGTGTAAAGAATCTCAAAATACTTCATTAAAACTGAGCTAAGTTCTGCTCCTGCAAACTATGTACAAGGTCATGCTTTCATCAAATGTTGCCTTAAAGCCCTTTAAATCCCTCCCGCCGATAACCCAAGAACCGGTTATGAGTGAGTACAATTTCCTATTTTTTACTTGTTTCAATGTTTTATGAATCGAGATTTCAACCGTATAACCATGAGAAATTAAATAGAATACTACTATAACATGATAAGAATAGGAGGTCTCTATCATCTATATTTGCTGTTTTCTGCGTTCAGTTTAGAACAATAGAGGGGGTTAAACTCTGATCTTTGACCTCCAGCACCCTGAGTTCAAATTAACTCCTGCAGAACCAAATCTATTACTAATTTGACATCAGAATTGTCAGTTCAGAGACTCTACAAAATAATACGTTCGAAGGAAGAGTCACTCGACCAGAAACACTGACTCTAATTTCCCTCCACGGATGCTGTCAGACCTGCTGATCTTTTTATCAATTTCTGGTTTTGTTTCTGATTTACAGCATCTGCAGTTCTTTTGTTTATTTTTCAACACCTCTTCCGCTATCCACACTTTGCTGAGCAGTACAATGAGATCCAGATTTGGAACTTACCTGAATCCGTGGTTATCTATTTTTAAGTTCAATCATGGAATGTGCGAGTCACTGGTTAGATCAGTATTTATCGCCCATCTCTAATTGTTCTACAGAAAGTGGTGGTGCTGCCTGCTATAATAGGAGGAGTATTTAGGAGATAGGGGGATCCAAATGCAATTGGAGAGGGAGTTCCAAGATTTTGACTCATTGCCTCAGAGAGAATGGCAATATATTTCCAAGTCAGGATAGTGAGTGGCTTGGGGGGGGCATTTGCAGGTAGTGATGATCCGATGTATCTGCTGCCCTTGTCCTTCCAGGTGGTGGTGGCTGTGGCTTCAGAAGGTGTTGTCAAAGGGGCCAGTGCACTTTGTAGATTGTACACACTGCTGAGTCGGTTGTGAAGGGAATATGAATCAAGTGAGCACCTTTGTCCTGGAAGGTGCTGAGCTTCTTGAGTGTTGTTGGAGCTGTACTCACCTAGGCAGGTGGGCAGTATTCCATCACATTCCTAACTTGTGGCTGGCAGATGGTGGGCAGGCTTTGGAGAGTCAGGAGGTAAGTTATTTGTCACAGAATTCTCAGCCTCTGACCTGCTCTTTAGTCACAATGTTTAAATGACTGGTCCAGTTCAGTTGCTGGTCAATGTTAACCCCCAAGATGTTGATCACAGGGCATTCAGTGATGGTAATGCCACTGAATGTTAAAGGGAACATGATTAGACTTTCTCTTGTTTGAGATGGTCATTGCCCAGCATGTATGTGGCACGCGTGTGACTTGTCATTTATCATCCCAAGCAGGGTGTTGCCTAGGTTTCCATACATATGGACATTAACTGCTTTAGTATCTGAGGAGCTGCAAATGGTGATGAACTTTGTGCAGTCATCAAGGAACATCCCCAATTCTGGCCTTGTGATGGAAGAAAGGTCCATCTAGCCATAGCCAGAGAAATGTTTGCAATGGTTTCTCATTCTACTCCTACACTGTTATCTGTGGTGTCATCCAAGGATCTGTCCTTGATGCCTTTCGATTTCTTACCCACATGCTGCCCTCAGGTTATATCCAGCACTAACTTTGTACTACCTCTCCGGACTTCTGAACGGTGGATAATTTGTAAGACTGCTTGTCTGCCATCCAGTACTGAATGAAATTTCCTTCAGTTAAATATTGGGAAAACTGCAGTCATTGTCTTTAGTTCCCACCTCAAACTCCCTAGTGGCCCCAATTTCATCTTTAATATCTCCTTATGTGGCTGGTCACTACATTTTGTTTGGCAACATCCCTGTGAATTTCTGTGGAATGTTTTACTCGGTTAGAGTCTTTTAATAGTTGCAACTTGCTGTTATGGTCCAAGTTCTCAAATTGCCACAGGTGGGACTGGAGTTCACCTTCTTTGATTTACTAGTTCTGGCCGCTGGGTTACTAGTCCCGTAATTTAGTTACTACTCGTGATTGGAATGAGGTGGCTGGGTAGGTCTCGTTGGGTATGTGTTCCCGCTTGGGGCTGTTAACCTGGGCCAATCAGGAAGCCTTGGCTGACGGATAGAAACAGGAGTCTCAGGGATTCTCCTCACTCTAGGGACTGGCTCTATGTTGGCTGGTCAGACTCCATGTACTGTGCACAGGTAAATAAAGAGTGATTTGGTGAAGGGATACCAGCCTCTGTCCTGCTATTTCTGCTATTTTGCCCGGGCGTGTGTTAGGCTTACATAGGTGCGTACATCCAAATTGGAAACTCCCCAGTATCAATATCCATCATCTTAAAACAAAGAAATTACTCATAAAGAATACAAAACAGGTTCAATACAGAAAGTAAATAACACTTGAGAAATGGATTGTGTGTAAAATAGAAAGTAGGTTTTGAAATATTCACACACATGAAGATAATTTCCTCTTGTCTGAACACATGCAAAGAAAGGTCCCTTAAAGCTCTTTAAGCAAAATTGCATTTCAAACCTAATGAAGTAATTCTGCTCACAGGCATATCCTGAGCTACTTGAAACTGTAATCTGCATAAGAGCTCAAAATTCATCCGCAAAACATCCACAGAGAGCAGGAAGAACAGCTGACCTCTCACCTTAACAATGTTTTTACTGGACTGTGCCCCAGCAATACACAAAGTATAACAATTCAAAACAGTAGCACGGTAGCTGAGGAGTGACTCCGAATCTTAATCCAGGTACACGTTGATCTAATCTTCCCCCAGAGTCAACCCTTGATACAGTGGTGGGTTTTTCACCTTCAGCAGGGCGTTTATATCTGATGAGGCAATACATATACCAGCTCAAGTAACAACACGGTGGCTCAGTGCTTAGCACTGCTTCTTCATAGCACCAGGGATCCGGGTTTGATTCCGACCTTGGGTGGCTGCCTGTGTGGAGTTTGCATATTCTCCTCATGTCTGTGTCGGTTTCATCCTACAGTCCAAAGATATGCCATCTAGATAGATTGGTCAGGATAAATTGCCCATAGTGACCGGGAATGTGCAGGCTAGATGGATTAGCCATGGGAAATACAGGAGTGGAAGTGGATAGGAAGGTCTTTGGAGGTTGGTGACGACTCGATTGACCAAGCCTCCATGCTGTAGGTTTTCTATGATAAGAATTGCTCATGAGCAATGTAACATGATGTAACATTGAAAGATTCAAAAAACATTTATTACAGCTTCTTATGTTACCATCATAGGCACTACCATATCTAAGCTAGTAAAAAGAAATTTAATCACAAACTATAGCATCCTTTCCCTCAGCATGTCATGCTGTAGGTGTCTCCAGTAAGATGAAGGCTGAAATCTTCATTCCATCATCTCAAATGCTTGCCTTTATTCGTCTGGGCATTGAGTGTAGAAGTTGGGAGGTCATTTTGTGGCTGTACAGGATATTGGTTAGGCCGTATTGGAATACTGCATTCAATTCTGATTTCCCTGCTATAGGAAAGATATTGTGAAGCTTGAAAAGGTTCAGAAAAAAATTATAAAGATGTTACCAGGGTCAGAGCTATCGAGTGAGGTTGAATAGGCCGGGGCTACTCTTCCTGGAGAATCAGAGGCTGAGGGGTGACTTTATAGACGTTTATAAAATCATTAGGGGCATGGATAGGGTAAACAGTCAATGTCTTTTCCCCAGGGTAAGGAAGTCCAAAAGTAGAGGGCATAGGTTTAAGTTGAGAGGGGAAAGATTTAAAAGAGACCTAAGGGGCAACTTTTTCACGAGAGGGTGGTGCGTGTATGGAATGAGCTGCCAGAGGAAGTGACGGAGGCTGGTACAACATTTAAAAAGCATCTGGATGGGTACATGAATTGGAAGGGTTTAGAGGGATTTGGGCCAAATGCTAGCAACTGGGATGAGATTAATTTAGAATATCTGGTCAACATTATATCTGGTGCTCAACATTATACACTAATAGATGGAGGCAACCCTTCCTCATCCAGAACAGGAGACAAATTACACCAACTAACCCAAGTATTATAAAAGTGGACCAAACCATAAACTGGTGATAGCCACTAATTGCAGAGCATTGCAACGTTAGATGGTCAAGAGGACATTTTTGACCTGCACTCAGGCTATTTTTTTATTCACTTGTGGGATGTGGACTCCGCTAGCTGACCAACATTTAGTGCCAGTCTCTTGCATTGTATTTTATGGTCTTTTTAAAGGCACTAAGTTATTTTCAATTTTTTTTTGTGTTATAACATTAACTGTGATTAAATAGCATCTTTCCTGTAATAATGACCCAAGTTGTGAAGTGGGATATTGGCATTGCAGAGGAATTAGGAGAGAAGTTACAGGAGGGCATTAAGGTACATGGGTATATATATAATTTTCTTTGAAGTTTGGGTTTCAAAGTAGTGGCATATGGTTTCAGTGTATATTTGTGATGGGTTTTAAAAATTCATAGCTTTGCTTGTCTGAAATTATGATTTTAAACCACTTTCTTTCAGGCAGCAGGTCTGCAAGCCTCCTTGAACTTGAGTAGAATATTTGTTCTAACAGGAGAAAGAAAACTTTAAAAGACATTGGTTTGTTTTTGAGTTTAGAGTAACCGAGGATTGATTTTTAAACTGAGAAAAATCCAGAGATTGGAAAGCTTTTGGGCAATTCAACTGAAGTCAGATGCAAATATAATCTCTGCTAAAAAAAAAAGGTTGTTCAGAGCAATTTAAAAGAAAAATGACCTCAGTGAAAGAGTGCAGTTTATGAAACTTCTGAACCAAGAGTGTTTGGCTAGAATTCTGCCGATTATTAAAAGACTCAGGAAGTCTAAGCTCTCAGTTGTGTAAATCTTCAAGCAAAAGTGTTTACAGCTCACAGGACCAAAATGGGAAAGGAGCAGTCAAGTCAAATCTACAGATTTGATTGGGAAGAGAGACCTCTCTGGTTTTTGAATAACTGTAAAGTGATGTTGAACTGCAGCTGTGAGAGTTGGCACAAAAGAATAGATTGATTTTTGGTCTCTCGGGGAATTAAGGGAAACAGGGAGCAGGCAGCAATGTGGAGCTGAAACTCAAGGTCAGGTTACATGATGGAGCAGACTCCTTGGACCTTCTCATCTTCTCATGTATTTACACAGATAGTTCTGATGACAGCTCCATTCGCAAACCTTCCGATTATTTGTTTTTATTTCAGATTTCTCGCATCCGAAGTGGTTTGCTGATCTAGGGTTGAGTTTATTTCCATTATTTGATGATTATTATTTTATTGGATGATTGGTCTTCTCAAATTAATTGCACCAAATGCCCTTTTGCTGACTATTTACCACCATACTCGTTTTTTTTTGCTGAACGCCACTATTTGCATTGACTTAATGCTCATTCATCAGCAAAATCCATTTAATTTCACTGCTGATCTACAGGCTATCAGTTTGCAGGAAATTAAGTTGCATTCAATTGTGAAATGCTTGCAAAAACTTCAGCAAACAACTACAGAAAGGTCCTATCTGTGGTATCAGGCAGCACTAAATCCGGTGTGATCCTAACTAATCCTTGCCATGTGTGGGGGGCTGTTAAACAGGCTTTGTACAAAGAGGAAAGATCTTGCTCACATAATGAAGATTCAGCACCACCGTCTGGTTGTGGCTCATTCTGCAGCCTGCAATTCTTCCCAATAGAAACTATTTTGTTTAAGTTTCCAAGGGGTAATAGGAGCCAATGAAGGGACATGCAGTGACAGGTCTTTGAGAGTATCTCTCACAAGGTGCAATGCAGGACAATACTGGAGATAAAGAAGCACCCTATTGATCAATGCATTGAGTATAGGAGTTGGGAGATCCTGTTGCAGCTGTACAGGACACTGGTCAGGCCACTTTTGGAACACTGCGTTCAGTTTTGGTCTCCTTGCTACACAAAAGAAATTGTGAAACTTGAAATGGTTCAGAAAAGATTTACAAGGATGTTGCCGGACTTGGAAGGTTTCAACTATAGGGAGAGGCTGAATAGGCTGGGGCTATTTTCCCTGGACCTTCAGAGGCTGAGGGGTGACCTTATACAGGTTTATAAAATCATGAGGGGCATGGATAGGATGAATAGTCAAGGTCTTTTCGCCAGGTTAGGGGGTCCACTAGAGGGCATCGGTTTAAGCTGTGAGGGAAAGATATAAAAGGGAGCTGAGGAGCATTTTTTTCACACAGGGAGTAGTGTGTGTATAGAAGGAGCTGCCAGAGGAGGCTGGTACAATTACAACATTTAAAAGGCATCTGGATGGGTACATGAATAGGAAGTGTTTAAAGACATATGGGCCAAATGCTGGCCAATGGGACGAGATTAATTTAGGATATCTGGTTGTCATGGATGAGTTGGACTGAAGGATATGTTTCTGTGCTGTACAACTCTAGGATTCTCCTAAAAATGCCCTATGTTTAAAATAATTAGTGAAAGGATTAGAGGGGGGTTGAGCTGTACTCGTTTCAACCAGATGTTTGTGAGGGTGTAACGTTTGTAATGTTGTGGATGTCACATCCTGAAAGATTGGTAGGGGGACAAAATGTTGTCATATTTGAAAAAAGGTTTGGATTTGCCCTAATGGTGCTGTGACCTACACAGCTATAGTCTAATAATTGGAAGCTGCCATGAGACTAGATTAAAAAAAATTAAAGAACTATGGATATGGAAATCAGAAACAAAAACAGATATTGGTGGAAAAGCTCAGCAGGTCTAGCAGCATCTGTAGAGAGAAAGCAGACTTAACATTTTGAGTCTAGTGACAGGTCAGGTTGTGAAGAAGAAATTTCTGGACCCATAGAACATAGAACACAGAGCAGTACAGCACAATTCAAGCTCTTCGGCCCACGATGTTTGCCAAAGTTTTACTCTAAACCTAATGTCTATCCAACCTCCACCCCTACCTTATACTATCATCCATATGCGTATCTAATAGCCACTAAAATGCCTCTAATGAGGCCGACTCCACTACCCTCTCCAGCAATGCATTCCACACCCCTACCACTCTTTGAGTAAAGAACCTACCTCTGATGTCTCCCCTATATCTACCCCTTCGTAATAGCTACCTCCACCCTAGGAAAAAGTCTCTGGCTGTCCACTCTATCTATACCTCTGGTCATTTTGTACTCCTCTATCAAGTCACCTCTCATCCTTCGTCATTCTAAAGAGAAAAGCCCTAGCTCTCTCAACCTATCCTCATAAGACCTTCCCTCCATTCCAGGCAACATCCTGGTAAATCTCCTCTGCACCCTTTCCAACACTTCCACATCTTTCCTGTAACGAGGTGACCAGAACTGGACACAACACTCCAGATGTGGCCGAACCAGGCTTCTGAATAGCTAGAGCATAACTTCACGGCTCTTGAACTCAATCCCTCTATTAATGAAAGCGAACACACCATACGCCTTCTTAACAACTCTATCCACCTGGGTGACAGCTTTCAGGGAACTGTGGAAATGAACCCCAAGAACAGTCTGCTCCTCCACACTGCCAAGGATCTTTTTGTTAACCCCGTATTCTGCTTTCAAGTTTATCCTTCCAAAGTGAATCCCCTCACACTTGTCAGGGTTAAACTCCATCTGCCACTTCTCAGCCCAACTCTGCATCCTATCAATGTCTCTTTGTAACCTAGAACAACCTTCTGCACTATCCACAACTCGACCCACCTTCATATTGTCCATGAACCTACTAATCCACCCTTCCACTCCTACATCCAAATCGTTTACAAAAATCACAGATAGAAGAGAACCCAGAACAGATCCTTGCGGTACACCACTCGTAACTGAGCACCATGTTGAATATTTTCTGTCCACTACCATCCTTTGTCTTCTAAGGGTCAGCCAATTCTGAATCCAATCTTCCACATTTCCCCCTATCCCATGCCTCCTTACCTTCTGCATGAGCCTACCATGGGGAACCTTATCAAACGCCTTACTTAAATCCATATATACCACATCCACTGCTCTACCTTCATCCACGTGTTTGGTCACCTCTTCAAGGAATTCAATAAGTTTTGTGAGGCATGATCTACCCCTCTCAAATCCATGCTGAATATCATGAATCAAACTGTGCCTATTCAAGTGATCATAAATCCTATCTCTCAGAGCCCTTTCTAATAATTTTCCCACCCTGAAGTAAAACTAACGGGCCTGTAATTTCCAGGGTTATCCCTATTCCCTTACTTAAACAAGGGAACGATGTTTGCCTCTCTCCAATTTTCCGGCACTATACCCATGAACAGTGAGGACAAAAGATCATCGCCAAAGGCCCTACGACCTCTTCCCTCACCTCCCATAGAATCCTTGGATAAATCCCAACAAGCCTGGGGAACTTAGCTATCTTCAAGTTCCTCAAAATTCCTAGTACATCTTCCTCAAGCCTACCAGCCTGTTTCACACTGTCCTCCTTTAGCACTAGGTCCTTCTCAGTTGTGAATACCGAAGAAAAGTATTGATTAAGGACCTCTCCTATCTCTTTAGGCTCCATGCACAAATTTCCTTTACAATCCTTGATGGGCCCTACCCTTTCTCTAGTGATTCTCTTATTCCTCACGTATGTGTAAAAAGCTTTGGAGTTTTCCTTGATCCTATCTGCCAAGGCTTTCTCATGCCCCTTTATAGCTCTCCTAAGCCCTTTCTTCAGCTCTTTCCTGACTAACTTATATCCCTCTAGAGCCTTTTCCATTGCTTGTTTCCTAAACCTTATATAAGCATCCTTCTTCCTCTTAACCAGTCATTCGACCTCTCTTGAGAAAACGTTTTCTGTGCAACATTACCAAAACATTAACTCTGCATTTCTCCCCGCAGATGATGCCAGGCCTGCTGAGTTTCTCCAGTAATTTTTGTTTTTGTTTCTTAGACTAGAATAACTCTTTCTCAACAGCAAACAAGCAATGGGCCAAATGACTTCCTCTGATATCATAAATCTATGTTTCTATAATTATGGGAAAGGGATTGAGTTGGACTAAAATATGCTGAGGGAGGAAATTGTCAGTGGAAATTAGGGGCTATTTTGTGGGCTGCCTGGGAGTAGGTGCTGTCCCAAAGGTTTTTATTTCATGGCCATGTCTGTTCAGTACATACCTCAATGATTTGGTTATTGCAATAGAGGGAGTGGTATCCAAATTTGAAGATACCAAAGTAGAATGGCATAGACTTTCTAACACAGGAACAGGCCATTCAGCTCAGCTGTTCTATGCTATTATTTACGAAGATGGTTGAAATGTCCTCCATTTTCTTACAATGAGAGGTTGTCAAAGAAACCATTATTCAAGAAAATTGCTCCGTCCTGCTGCCTTCACTGAGAATTTTAAGACAAGGCTGTAGTCCTGTACTCAATCCGTGGAGAAGTACATTCACAAAGGCAGATTGATTGATGACTGGACAATGAACACAAGTCATATGTCATTTATTCTGTGCCATTATCCAAGCTTCTCTGTGCTGGAAAGTCAATAATAGATGACAGGGCGAAAGAGGAAGAAGTTTTATTTTCCCTGAATGTAACAAAGTATAACAGGCCCTTTAATATGAAAAATGACAGATCGAACACAGAACAAGTCAGTGTCATCTGGTATTTCTGATAAAGCAGCCAGAATCATTTGCTGGTTTCACGTAAACCATACTTCTTTCATTAAACTATTGTCAATTTGATTGCATTTTGTGTTTCAAACATTCTTATCCAAATATCCCTTCACCCTCATATCATTTGTTTTATTTCCTCAGGTTTGTTTATGAATATGTTGGTGGAAGCATAATAATAATTAGCTTCTATTTCATTCTGAGCACCCACACACAGGGTAATCTTTCATATAGCTTGCAGGAATATCATTGAACGTGAGTGCAAACCACTAAGAGAATGTACAAATACGGTCAATAGTACTCAGATAGAGAATATTTCTTCATTCAGACAATTGGAAACAAAGCAAGACTTAGAGAAAAAGGTAACGGCCTAGGGACAACGTCAGATTGTTAAATTTCACACAGGAATGTAAGACTAGGATCACAGAATCATACAGTACAGAAGCGGTCCTTCTGTCCATTGAATCTTCACTGATCAAAAACTGCTCTAAATCTATACTTGTCCCACCTTCCAGCACTTGGCATATGGCCTCATACATTCTGACATCTCAAGTGCACATTCACTTTTTAAAAGTTCTGAGGTTTCCCACATCCACCAACAGCCCTCCCCCCTCCCAACCCCCGGGACAGTGTATTCCAGATCCCCACCACCCTCTAGGTGAAAAATAATTTCTTCAAATCCCCATTAAATCATTTCTTTACAGGATGTGGGTGTCTCTGGCTAGGCCAGCGTTTATTGTCCATCCCTAATTACCCCAGTTAAGATTCAACCACATTGCTGTGGGTCTGGAGTCACATGTACCCCAGACCAGGTAAGTGGGGCATTAGTGAATAATAGGGATTAGTGAACCAGATGGGTTTTCCCCAACAATCAATCTGTCACCATCATTAGACTCTTAATTCCAGTTGTCTTTTTTTTAAAATTGGATTCAAATTCCACCACCTGCTATGGCAGGATTTGAACCCAGGTCTCCAAACATTACTTGAGTCTCTGAATTAACAGTCCAGCAATAACACCACTAGACCATCACCTCCCCCAATCTCCTGTCTTTCACTTTAAAGTTATGCCCCCTTGTTATGATTATGTAATGTGCATATGTTCCTGGACCTTTGTTTTAGGAGAAACAGAATAAGTGTTCTAACTAGGTCTGAAAGAGTTAATACTGAGAACGGTACTAGGTATCACTATAATGATGCCATGTGGAATGGAGCGCAGAATGCCCAATATCTGGACCTCCTCAAATTCCTTGTAACAATGGCTATCATAATGATATAACCTAAATAGTTCTTAACATGCAATAAGCTTTAGCCACAGGAGATTATTACAGGTAGCCTGGAAGGGGCTTTGCTCTCCCACTCTGGACCAAGCAAGCTTTGTAGTTTCCTCCGCTTAAAGAGAATGGCGGTGGCAAACTTCATCATCATCAGCAGCAGTCCCTCACAGACCATGAGGGTGACTCTCTTTACTCTCAGGGAGAGTTTGTAGGCGGCTGTACAGACCAATGTGGCTACCACAGACTCTGTTACACTTGGAGCAGAAGATGGTCATGGGAAGGGGTGGGGTCACTGGTGTGGCAGCACACTCTTCACATTGTTTTGCCCAGCTTCTGCTTTTTCCTGAAGGCAAGGCTCGACATGCTCAATGTCTTCCCGGTCACTCCTCCTCCACTTTGGACAGCCGGTGATTCCTGGTTGTCTGGGGAAGGCTGTACTTTGCCAGTGAGGCCTTGAAAGTATCACTGAAGTGTTTCGTCTGTCCACCTGAAGCTGAGAGTAAAGCACTTACCTGGGGAGTCTGGTGTCAGTCTTACAGACGATGTGCTCAGCCCATCATAGACAAGTAAGGGTGGTCAATGCCTGGGGATGTTGGCCTGGTCAACGCCGCTGGTGTGTGGCATGTTCTCACCGTGAATATACAGTGTAGTGGGCTGACACACCCATACAAAAGGTATTGTGATGGAAATGATGGTTCCTAGGGACCAAGAGTAATTGGATGCTGACACTGAGTAACTTCATTGACCTCTGAAGATTCAAATCATCAATCAGAGGTTTACCCAGCTTACATTGCAGCTTACTCTTTCCCAGAAGTAAAATCACGACCAGTCACATACATAGCCTCAACATGCACCTGGATGGAAATATTGTGCAGGGATGTGGGGAAAAGGCAGATGATCAGCACTAGGTGATGGAACTAGTATGGATACAGTAGGCTGAACAGCCTCGTTCTTCGTCCATAACAGTTCGGTGGCAGCCCAAAACGTAAATTACAACAGCGTCTCATTTTTAATCAGAACCACATCAAAGTAAAGCTGGACTATTTGTCTATCTCCAGAGAATGTTGGGTTTTTTTTAATTGAACTTATTTTTTCAAATCAACCCGTTCAGAGATGTTACTGCATGTCTCTGGAGCAGGTGGGACTTGAACGCAGACCTCCTGGTCCAGAGGTAGGAACATAACCACTGAAGTACAAGAGTGCCTTAGAAAATTGATATTTAACATATAGAGCTGATTTTTAACATATAAGATGACAAGATCAAAGTTAAGAATTTAATGACACAATTCATGAAAAGCATTGTCTGAAAACTATATAAAATTGTGGGCTTCCCATTTAATTTAATTGTACTCTTTTTCAGTCCTGTGCTTATTTCTTTGAATTTGGTGATGTTTGAAGTAAAATTTCTGTTTCTTTTCTTTTAAAACAAATTTTCTCAAAAATTTACCCGAGACCTTTCGATTCAGGTTTACTTATCTTCAACAATAATACTGAAATGGTCAATTAAATTGAAACAGATTTTACAGGTGCAGTGCTACCTAGGAGCACCTGAAATGACTGAAAAAGAACCAAATTTTGTAATAGGAAAACTACTCACTCATGTTCTTTAAAGGCCAGAAATCTCGAAGTACAGGTTTTTAAATGTGTACTATCTACGGTTATAAACTGTTAACAGATGTTCAAAGTAATTTCAGCCCTTATTCGTCACTCCGATGACAATTTGAACTCCATTAGTAGGACTCAGCTTAACCATTGGAAATATAGTGACATTAGTGGGACAAGATTGGGTGGCATTTTTAATGGGCATTTAAAAACAAAATCATTCGCTGTTGGGATGAGAACACTTTGCCAATTGAACCATATTGAATCACCTACAGTGTGGAAACAGGCCAGTGTGGAAACAAGCCCACAACGACCCCCTGAAGAGCATCCCACCCAGGCCTATATGCCTACCCTATATTTCTCATGGCTAACATACCTAATCTACCCATCTCTGGACACTGCGGGGCAACTTAGCATGGCCAATCCACCTAATGCCAAATAAAATCTCCTCAATGTCAATTTTTCTGAAGATCAATCTTCTCTCCAATAGAATTCTTAAAAATACATTGATTTACAATAAACCGGCAGCAGAAATGCACAACTATATTATTATTTTTAAATATTGTTAATTTATTGACATCAGTCATGAGTCACCCCATTATCATTGGATTTTAAAGGTAACTAAATGATGACTCAATGGTATGTCATTTTACTTTTGCTCCAAATACTGCCACACAAGTTTATTTCAAGGAGTAAATACATATGAAGAAATTCTCTAGGTGGGAAGTAATTGGTCTTGTAACTTCTCATCTCCAGAAAAGGAAGTTCTTGATAAGTTATGGAAAGCTTCTGAGGGGAAGTAGATCAAATCATTTAATTTTATTTTTTGTATTCTTAACTTGGCAGGAGCAAGAAAAGAAGATACTGCAAGGGTACATTGAACAACTTTTATATGAAACAACGTAACATTTTCATTCTAGCTACTGGACCTTAGAAATTGTGCCTCTTTGGAGTTCATATGGAGAATGCCAAAGGGAAGGAAATATGAGCTCTTTGAAGATGTTCGAGTTCAGTTTATGTCAATTAAGAAATCTTCAATGTGGCTTTATTTTGGAATTATTAACCTTTACCCAGTAAGTTACATTGATCTCCAGACTTGTCGAGGATAGTTAGTTTTTCACTAAAAATGCCACCATCTGTTTTTAATTCAAGTAATTCAAATTATTGGATAATTTTCTTCTCCAATGCAAAAACTAACCAAACAATTAGGCACAGGTGGTCCTTCAACTTTTGTGAAGATGCATCAAATTGTCAGAAAGTCTTAGAACATTCCATGGTGAATGAATTTTTGAGTATCATTCAGCATCAGGTGCTTCCCAGACCAATATCCATATGTTGACTTAGGCAGTAAAAGACTTCAGAGATTTACAAGGGTCTCATTGAAAATCTACAAGCAAATATTTCCATCTTTCCCTGTTCAGAAGACAACACCACTCTCTGGGGAAGAAACCAGCTCATTGTGTTTTTCTCTGAAAACCATCATCAAATTAACTCACTAACTGTTAAAACAGCAGCCAATAAGCATTTCCCATTAAGGAGATAATGCACTCCAGCCCCCATGAAGCCCATTGATCTCTGAAGAACCTTTTCAGAGGTTCAGACATGGCATGACACACATCTGGAGTAAATGGTCATAGAGTCATACAGCATGGAAACAGACACTTCGATCCAATTAGTCCATGTCGAACATAATCCCAAATTAAACTAGTTCCACCTGCCTGCTCCTGGCCTGTATCCCTCCAATCCTTTCATATTCATTTATTATCTAAATGTTGTTTAGATGTTGTAACTGTGCCTGCATCCACCACTTCCTCAGGAAGCTCATTCTACACATGAACCATACTGACCCACAGGTATGGACACTACCACGATACCACATGAGATGTAAGAACACAGATCTTTAAGGCCATGGTAAGACTACAGCTAGAATACTGTTGATGATTTTGATCACTTTACCCAAGGAAGGATGGACATTTGCTAATCAGCCTGTTCAGGATGTTATTAAATATCATTGCAGTAGATGTGACATGGAAACCCATATTCTCCTCGTGTCTGTGTGGGTTTCCTCCAGATGCTCTGGTTTCCCCCCACGATCCAAAGATGTGCAGGCTAGGGACTGGCCATAGTAAATTGCCTTGCAGTATCCGGGAATGTGCAGACTAAATGAATTAGCCATGGGGAAGGCGAGGTTACATGAATAGAGTTGGGAGTTGGTTGTGGATGCAGGGTTGGTGCAGACTGGAAGGGCTGAATGGCCTCTTGCAGCTCTGTAGAGATTTTATGATGCTATGAACCTGGGCTTCCTGGCTGAAAGGAACACTACCACAGTGCTGCAAGCACCCTACAAAACCAGATCTTAAATGTTACATGCAATGAACATTACATGCTCTCAATCAACTTTGGACACTAGACACATATTCTGGTTGACCCTTAAAGGGACCTGCATTTATAACATTAACAACAGGTAACAAAGGACTCATTGTGAAACTGCAGCATCCAGGCAAAAGAAAACTTGGTTAAAGGAGGAGCTTATTTTTGCATGGGTTAAACATAGTCTATCTCTTATTGGATTCGATCCATCGGCCCTTTGGGATTGTTCCGCCAGGCTATTAAAAAAATCAGGTTCAGATGGGAAGCTTGCTCAGAAGTATTCCATATTGTTATTCAACAAATGTCAAGGAATCTTTATCCTCCAGAAGGATAGCTAAGCAGGACATCAATATAATCTCCTCATCTAATCAGATCACTATGGTTCTATTGCAGAATCTTCCATCTATCAAAATAACAAAAAAAGCATCAAAATCATGTCCCTGGGTAACCAAAAAAACTGCACCCAATGAGCATTTGGTCACTTAAGCATTTAAATACATCTTGCAATGTTAAATCTTTCATTATTTAAGCTTGCTCAAATCCTCAGTTGAGGGAGGGGCTGGTGACTCTGCAGATATTGCAAATGCCATGTTGAAACCACTCTGCAGCTGTGGGAATGCCAGATGAGTTTCACAATTTATGAGTAACGGTATGGCAACTTTCCAAAGAGGAATTACTAGATTGCAAGCCTAGAGCAGACAACATAGCTGTAAAGTGTGACTATCTGGTTAAGCAGCAAGATGCATTTTAAGTGCAGCATCAGTTTGATGAGATAGGGATAAGTTAAACCTTTTCTTTACTAAAAGGTTTCACCTCCCTCATTGCAGCACCTGTCCCTTGACAGAATCTGTCTTTTGAGTATTTTGCTAACACTGCCAAACCTGAAGAACTACTCAAAGTATTAATCATTTCATTCTCTTATGGATTTGCTGGGAATAAAGTTCTGCAATCACATTTTCCATTCAAGTGAATACCTTTCATATCTAAACAAATGTTCTAGATCCTTGCTTTTAAGGTTGAAGACTTTAAGTGGTACCTTTTTCCAAACAGTTAGTGCTCTAACATAAGGGATAGACCTCATACAATTTCCTGTACTACCTCCAGATTGCAATGTAGTATCGAACCTCAGTGCTCTGTGGCAGCACTCTCATCCAAGTCAGAAGATTGTGAGTTTGAGTTCAATTTTGACGACTTTAGCACAAAAGTTAGGCTGATTCTCCAATGCAGTACTTGCAGATCACACATTAAACCAAAGCCCTGTCTTCCTTCTCAGAAAACAATATTTCTATCACTATTTTGAAGGAAGGTAAGCGAGTCATTTTCAGTGTCCAAGAAGTTATTTACCCCCTCCATCAACATCCCCAAACAAATTACCTGGTTGTTGTGTTGCTTGTCAGACCTAACTGTGTACAAACTGATGGTCATTTTTCTACATTCAAACAATGATTACACTTCAGAAGTACTTCAGGGTTTTGGGAATATTCTGAAATCACAAAGGATTTTTATACAAAATCCACATTTTTAAGAAAGTCATCACAATCCCAGAAGTTGCTCTCCAACTGTAGAAAGAGAGCTGGTAGTGAGTTTAAGCTAAAGGTCACCATGCTGCAGGCAAGGGGTATGGTTGAGAAGTCTAGGTCTCTATGGTAACTTTAGCTGGAATTGAAGCTGTGCATTACTTGAGGGTGCTACTGCACATTACAAACCAGTCATCCAGCCAACTGAGCTAACAGACTCCCAGTGTGTTCTAGCAGCCTGGAATATGATAATCTTTGCTTAAAAAGAACTTTGCCACTTGTGTTTTAGGATAACTATATTTTAGCTGCAGTATACGTCCAAAATTCAGGCTGAACTATGTGCTCCCAATGTCTATGAAATCCTACAGTTGAGATGAAGAAAACTGGGACAAGGATAATTAGCACAAAAATCCTTGCCGTTTACCGATGCAAAGACTTCTCCATAGGGCTCGGGGAATCTTTTCAATAAAGTGTATATATTCACTGTGGACATTCTGGCTGGAATATGTCCAGAGTATTCTCCAGTCACTGACTGCCAAGAACTGGGTTTGAAGTAGCCACATCTCATTAAAAACTCAACCGTACTGTCCTCAAGAAATGATGATTCTACAAGCAGGCAGAAAAAGAAATCAGGGGCTCAGAAACTACATGCTTTCTCATCTCTATGCCACACTTCACAAAGTCAGTCCCACATGATGTTCCTCCATCTTCATTTTCACCTTACCTTCAGATTCTTAAAACTGAAACACTTCAGATTTAACCTGAGAGGCTGAATTTGGTTCTCAGTGCAAAATGCCTATCACTGTTTCAAAGAGAATGGGGTTTATCTCCAGTGTCCTAGATAATAATTATTCCCTCAATCAACATCCCACAAACAGATATTTGGGTTATAAAGAGCATACTGTGTACAAAGTGACAAAAGCAGAAATTGTTGGAAAAGCTCAGCAGGTCTGGCAGTATCTGTGGAGAGAAATCAGAGATAACATTTCAAATCAAGTGACCCGAAATGTTAACTCTGATTTCTCTCCACAGATGCTGCCAGACCTGCTGAGCTTTTCCAGCAACTTCTGCTTTTGTTTCTGATTTACAGCATCCGCAGCTCTTTTGGGTTTTTATTGCTTACAAAGTGGTTTGATTAACTCAGTTGGCTGGTTTTTGATACAGAGAGATGCCGATAGCATGGGTTCAATTCCCACACTGGCTGAGGTTACCATGAAAGACTCTCCGTAACCTCTTCCCTCACCTAAGGGATCCTCAGGTTAAACCACTACAAGTCTTCTCTCTAATGAGAGAGCGGCCCTATGGCCTGATAAAATTATGCTGACTTTAAGTGTTCAAACTGTTGGCTGATTTTTCTAAATTAGAACAAGGACTACATCTCCAAAGTACATCAATCACTGTAGGGTTTTGGGAACGTTCTGAGTTCACAAAAAGTATCAGATAAATTCACATTGTTATGAAAGTTGTCATAATCCCAGAAGCTGCTCTCTCAAAAGAGTGAGATAACTGGGACTGAGTGCCTTGCATTTTTGTACAAAGATGGCCCACGGTTCTACACTTCTACTGCCACATTGGAACCTTTCATATTTAACAGCTTGTAACAACTCTAAAGCCAGGAACATAAACATACACTTCCCTAGTCACCTTTTTACAAATAGCAGCTTGGGATTCCCACTGTTGGGCCAATGCTCATCTTTAATCAGGTCAGTTTTCCATCTGCCCAAATCAGGCACATACCATGCATAAAATCCCAGTTACTGGCTTAAATGTGAATCATCCATAAGATATAGAAGCCAAATTAGGCCATTTGGCACTTTGAGTCTGCTCCATCATTCAATCATGACCTAAATGTTTCTCAACCTCATTCTCCTGCCTTCTCCCTGTAACATGTGATCCCCATATTAATCAAGAACCTACAGCATTTGCTCTCTTATATCGAGCTCCAGCTAAAAGTCAACATCAAAGCAAATTCAACTTTGTCCTAAAGCAGATTTAGAAGCCTAAAACTGATCATGTGAGTGTAAGGACCTTGACAGCCCATTTGCCAGTGCTGGGGAGATATGATTTTCAAACTTATTTTCTTCCATCTTCCTTCATTCATGGTTCAATAAACTGAACCAGACCAAGACATCTCATTAATAAATGTCCTTTGTTCTTAGATTGTTGCCACTTCTTTACATGCCTAAGGACACAGTTAACATTAAAATCTCAGTCTGGATTGATGAAACTCAAAAAATCCTCATTACAGTTTTTCATTAGGTTTTCAACAGCTTCCGTGCTCATTAACTGTGCTCCTGTCAAACACGTGTCTGATTAAAAGAGTGTTGCTATTTAAATAGCATCTTTTGGTATTTACATTCTGCTGTGCCACCTAAGGCAACGAACAAATACAGGACTGGCATTTACCATCTAACTTCTGGGAGAGAAACTTCCATTGGACATCAAAAGCAGCAGAGATTTGCCAAAGCCATATCAATAATTGAAGGTAAATTTAGCATTTGACCTACTGTAACAAAAAGTTTATACTCTTAGAATGATTCTTAATCTGAAACTGCGGGAAATACGAACTGACCACTGATATTTCAGGTGAAGTTGAACGTGAAACTGTTGACCCCAGGAAACACTGAGAAACTCAAAACAGACTACAAAGGTTGGAGAATTACTAAACCCCTCTTTGAGCCTCCAGCACACTGGTGGGATGCAGTCAAAGCAAACACCAAACAGTTCTTCATCCTCAAAAGTCTTTGGAAGGTGAGAGAGAGAGAGAGAGAGAGAGAGAGAGAGGGAGAGACATGGAATTGTCCTGACTCCAGAAAAGCTGAAGAACCAGCTCCTGCTGCAAACGTGAGATGGTCAACATCAAGGACAATCTCCAGGAAGCATCAGAGGCCTCCAAAGTAGGGTTCGCAATTCACCCTGACTGGACCTGCATTGTACCAGGCAAGATGATCTCTGAAAGTCACGTTACACAAGGAAAAAACTGCCTACATGAAGGACAGGGGTGTAGACACCTGTCTCTTCGACCTGGACCAGGAAAAGCCCTTTTACAGAATATCCCAGACCTACATGAGGGACATGTGATAAAATTTCATGGTTCTCTAGTCTGAAGATTGTCCCAGAGAGTCATCATTGTCCAGAAGGAGACCATTCAGCCCATGCCAGTTCTTTGTAGAGCAATCCAATCAATCCTGTTCTATCCCCAAAGTACTGCAGGCTTATTTCATTCAAATGTCCATCTGTTTCTGCCTCCATAACTCTGGTAGGCAGTAAGATCCAGCTTATTGTCATTTGCTGCATGTAAAGGCTCTTGCTCGCATTACCACTATATAGATTACACAGCGGAAACGATTTGATCCCACAGCCTGTGAAGTCAATCTGCTTTGTCAAAAATGAGGAAAGCTAAAGTTCTATAAATGGGATTGATATCTCTGCTAGCTTTCAGATCTTTCAATGATACAATGTGGTAGCAAAGACAAAACCAAATCAGTTTCAGACATCCTAGAATTCAGTCCCATTTCAATGGAGTAACAGTCTCATTTCAAAGAAACATAGAAACTAGGAGCAGAAGTAGTCCATTCAGCCCTTTGAGCCTGATGAACCATTCAAATATGGCCATGGTTGATAATCAGCCCATCCCTGTTCCTGCTTTCTCCCCTTACCCTTTAAATATTAAGAACTATTTTTAACTTTTACTTGAAAACATTGAATGTTTTGGTCTCAACCACTTCCTGTGGTGACAAATCACAGGCTCACTGCTCTCTGTACTGCCTCTGACAACGCAGCTTGTTTCTTCAGCTTGGTAATTGCAGTCAATTAAGGACAGATTTTCGACTGTTTTGTACAGGCCGGTGCATGCTGGCAACAGTTTAACACCAGCCACTCATTTGTTTTAAGCATCAGAAGAGATTACTTTTGTCCTGTCTCTTTAAGACCAAATCCAGAGGGAAAGTGTTTGAATTTGAGGAAGGGGTCACCGTCTAACGTTATGGGTTAAGCCATCTCGACCTGAGATGAAAAGAAATTTGTTCCTCCAAAGAGAACATGAACGAGATGTTAAGATCCACCAAAGCCCATATTTTAATTGCTGATCAGTGCAGCACAATAATTTTAACCACACAAGAACAAGTTCAGCTGTTTTTTTGCTGAGTATTCCAGCAAAACAATTCACACATCTTGCAAATGGAAGCTAGTTGCCATGGTCAGAGCTGTGCGTAGCAGCTATTATTGCCATTAAAATATAGGGTAAAAATGCAACAGGGTCTGTGATAAGAAACAGAAAATGTTGCTCAGGCAGCAGAGTTGCTGATTTAGGACTTGTCACCCCAGTATATTCACCTGAAATGTTAACTTCTCTTTCTTCTTTTTACCCTGATTTCAGATTTCCAGCCTCTGCAGTATTTTGCTTTAGTAACAGAGATAATGTGACCTTCTTCAGTGGACTAATTACCCTCTCCTAATGTAAATACCATTTGAAGCACTCGCAGGTGCAGATTCCAGGAAAGGCATGATTTGTGCAGTGAATTTAATCACAATTAAACCCTTCAAAATAAATAAACAGTTAATTTTAATCAAATAAATAAACGAAAGACGTTTTTAATAAGCAAACCAATTCTCTCTTCAGAGACCATTCTTGTTCAATATGCATAATTTACTGTTCAGTACCAGGCTGCTGACAAGTCACTTGTATTTTCAGAGCAAACATTGATTCTAAGGGAAGAAAAATAGTGAAGTGAAACCAATTCCGCAGTGTTCACTAAAATAATTTATTTTCAAGGACATTTTTGGTTTTAGAGGTTCATCACAAGTTACCCAGCCATCACATATTCATGTAAGTACAGCACTTCTGTTGCACTCTTTTAAGCATGGCTGATTTTGAACAGGTATAAAAAGACAGCAAAAGAAATATGCACATCAACATTTCATTACTGTGACTCAGCTCACTGTACTATACAAAGCTTTTGCGTGAATTTTCATGCTTAGAGACGAAGGATGGTGGCTTTAAGGAAGAGCACATCTTCGACTTCGGATAAATCTGCTTTTTAAGCAACCACGCTAGAAAGGCACTCCTACTCTGCTCTAACCTTAGCTCTAAATGACCTAGAGCAACCTTCACGTTAACATTTCCCACAATAGCCATCCCACCGTATCTCAAAATGCCCCACTTAGGGGCAGTGTGGTTTCATAAGAATTAAGAGACCAATTCTGATGCGCTTGTCCCATGTATTTTATTCTTAAGCATTCATGGCATATAGGCATTGCTGGCTGGACATTTACTGCCCATCCCTAATTGCCCTTAAGAAGATGGTGTTAACTGCTTTCTTGAACATCCGCAGTCTTGGGGTGTAGGGACACCTACAAATTTGTTAGGAAGCTGCAGAATTTTGACCCAGCAGGTGAATCTATGGTGATACAGTTCCAAGTCAGGATGGTGTGCAGGTGAATTTCCAAGTTTTAGTATTGCCATGCAGCTGCTGCCCCTGTCGTCTAGATGGCAATGGTTTGGAAGGTGCTGTCTAAGGAATCTTGGCAAATTTCTGCAATGTATCTCATAACAGCAACATTATGTGCCATCTATATGTCAGTAGTATAGGGAGTGAATGCGGTACCAATCAAGCAGGCTGCTTTGTTCTGTATGTCAAGTGTCTGAATGCTGTTGGAGCTGCATTAATGCAGAAATATGGGAACATTACATCACATTCCTTATTTGTACCTTAGATAGCGGACAGGTTTTGAGAAGTCCGAATATTAAAGGTTTGGGGGGTGGGGGTGGGGGTGGGGGGCTGGATATGAGCCATATACAGGAAGGTGGGACTAGTTTAATTTGGGATTGTGTTCAGAGTGGACTAGTTGGACCGAAAGTTCCATTTCCATGTTGTATGACTCTGTGGCTCTAAGTCAAGAGGTGAGTTCACCACAGGATTCCTAGCCTCTAACTGCTATTATAGCCACAGTACTTCTATGGATAGTACAGTTCAATTCTGGTCAATGGCACCTACCAGGATGTTGACAGTGGCAAATTTAGCAATAGAAATGTCATTTAACGTCAAAGGACAATGGTTAGGTTCTTGGAGATGGTCATTGCCTGACATTTATGTGAATGTTACTTGCCACTTTTCAGACCAAGCTTGGATATTGTCCAAGTCCTGCAGTATTTATATGTAGATTGCTTCACTACATGAAAAATCACAAAATGAACATTACCACTTCTAATCCTATGACAGAAGGAAGTTAACAATGGAGCAACCAAAGATCATTGGGGTGAAGACACCACCCCGAGGAACTCCTGCAAAGATGATCTACGCTGAGATGGCTGAGTTCCAACAATCACCCTTTACATTAGGTATCATTTCAATGAGCAGTTTAATCCTTGATTCTTATTGACTCAAGTTTCGTAAGGGCTCCTTGATGAACTCTTGGTCAAATGTGACCTTGATCTTAAGGGTATTCATTCTAGAAACAACTGGATAGGAAAGGTTTTGTTGTGATTCTCTCTCCCAAATGTTGTCAAGCTTGACAGCACCTTGTTCTATTTCAGGTCTCCAGGATCCACAACATTTTGCTTTTATCATAGTTGGAAAGGTTTCCATCCTGCATCAGTATCAAACTTGAACTTCATGACTTTAAGTACAACAAAATATGAGCACATTCTGCAACCTACATTGCAACTTCTAGAAGAGACATCTAAAAATAAGCCAAAAGAGATTAGAAAGTTGGCAAAGAGACATTTTCAGAAAGGTCAAGCCAAGAAGTGCCAAGGTGGGGATTCCAGATGGCGAAATTATTTTTTGGCAAAAAAATTCTCCTCAGAAGTTCCAGAGCAATTTAAATTACTGGGTTTGGAGATGAATGATATAGTAGACAATAAGACCTTAAGGTGCAGAAACAGAAGTAGGCTATTCAGCCCATCGAGTGAGATGTGCCATTTAATGAGATCATGGCTGATATGATAATCTTCAGCTCTGCTATCCTGCCTTTTCGTTTTAACACTCGATTTCCTTGCCAATTAAAATTCGGTCTATCTTAGCTTTGATTATACGTAATGAATCGGCCTCTATAACCCTTTGTGGTTAAAAAAAATTCCACCAATTCACCAACATCAGAGTCAAGAAATTCCTTATCTCTGTTTTGAATGAATGACACCTTATTCAGAGATTATGTCCTCTGGCCCTAGGCTCTCCCATAACTGGAAACCACCTCTCCACATCTACTCTTTCAAGTACTTAAGAATTGCATGTTTCAGTAATGTCAGGTCTCATTCTTCTAAACTCCAAAAAGAGTACAGGGCTCAACACTCAATTTCTCCTCACAAGAACAGTGCCTCCATATCCAGACCATCCAAGTGAAGCATCTCTGGGCTACCTCCAGCAGATCTTTTTCTGAAATAATTTAATTGCCCTAATAATTGTCACAATGACATGGGAAGAATCTGAAGAGTGACTAAAAGGGAAGTATTTGCAATGTTTTTATTCTAGGCAACAGTTCATACAAGAAGTTGGCTTCTTGAAGATCCTGCTACAATATTCAGCATACGTATGGCTTTTAAAAAGTATTAAAACCAAAATTTAAAAAGTTTACAAGGTAAGTATACATTTATTGACATTTCATTCATTGAATACATAGAAAATCTTAACAATATTTATTTAATTTTTGCCAGTGCTGCAGCTCTTCGCTCTGTGTTCTGAAACAAAGCTCGGATTAGGCTCTTTGCCTCAACTGGAGAAAATTCTGCTGCGAAAGGGCCCTTCCCATCAGTCCATCTAAACACATCAAAAAATAAAGTGAAATCAAAAATAGTCTAAAGTATAATATATCTTAAACATTAAATTAAGAATATGTAAATGAAAGATATGCTCATCAAATTGGCTTTTTAGGCAAAAAAATCTTAGTATTTTATACATTTGACAGTGGAGACCAGTGCACGGGCCTTTGAGAGGGGCAAGCGCTGAGTAGGCTGCAAGACCAGTTGGGCCACATATCTACCTAAACAAGAATCTAGTATTTTATCCTTAAATGCGAGGTGTGGATACCAAGAATCCAATTACCCTGGCTGCAAACGCACCATCCCCTAAGATTAAAGATTGACGAGTCATCTTGTTGCTTATGGTAAGTTGTTGGCTCAGAATATGAACAGCGATTTACCTAAGCATCTCAACTCGAATATGAGGTGCTGTGAGAAGTTGACTTCTGATAAAGACAGCAAATAAATGCCGGTGTTACCTGTTAATCTCTTATTTTGCATCTGTAAATACACTCTTGGGATTACAGTAACTTTATTTAAAATGAAACACAGTAATTATCTATAATAAAACAAAAAACTGCGAATATTAGAAATCAAACAAGAACAAAAATTGCCAGAGAAACTCAGCAGGTCTGGCGGCATCTGTGAAGAGAAAAGTCTGTTAACATTTTAGTTCTGGAAAAGGATCACTGGACCATCAGTAGCTAGGAAAAGGTGGCATATATGCCAAAGACAGGGGGTGGAACAGGGGGAAAAGGAGTAAGCGAACAGGTGGAGACAGAGCCCAGAGAGAGAGAAAGACAAGCAGACAAAGGGATGGATAATGGCAAGCCCTGGAGAAAGCAAAGCTGATAATGAGGTCACAATACAGTAGGAGAAATGGGTTATTTTTAATAATTATCTAGCTTTTTCCAGATCTTTGGCACTTCAGCCAACATTGGACTGATGCTAGTCTTGGATGCCAAAGGCATGCTTACCCAGCTGGCAGATGGCGAGATCAAATATTTAGTCTCCATAGGGAACAAAAAACTTGTCTAACAGAATTTAATGAATGTCCAATTCATATTCTTTTTCTATCATATGGATATTTTCTTCTCCAAAAAAAAACTAAACAGAAGGTTGCAGTTGTATCTGGAAATTAGTTACAAGGTTTAAGCTTGTCCCGTTGAACTGAATAATTAAACTTCTACATCATGGCTGAGTGTTGCATAAATGAAGCGTGAACACCCAATCAGTGCCAGAACAAGGAAAGACCAGCTCACTCTCACAATTAATTCAGTTTAACACTGGGGCTGCTGGAAATCTGAATCAAACACAGAGAATGCTGGAGAAACTCAGCGGGTCTGGCAGCATCTGCGGAGAGAAACAGAATTAACATTGAGTCTGGTATATCTTCTCCAGAACAGAACTGATGTTCAGTATTAATTGGGACCCCATGGGCAGACAGTCAGTCTAGCTGGGACAGGCCAAAATTTGAACTGGTTTTGGACTGTGTCAGAAGGATTGCACCTGTGAAAGCTACAGGATAGGAGTTTAATAGTTCCCTGGTTGTCTCCTCATTATCAACTTATTGAAAGTTCAGAGAATAGAATCTCAGTTATATAACATAGAATATTACAGCGCAGTACAGGCCCTCCGACCTGTGAAACCAATTTGAAGCCCATATAACCTACACTATTCCATTATCATCCATATGTTTATCCAACGACCATTTAAATGTCCTTAAAGTTGGCGAGTCTACAACTGCTGCAGGCAAGGCATTCCATGCCCTTACTACTCTCTGAGTAAAGAGTCTACCACTGACATCTGTCCTATATCTATCACCCCTCAATTTAAAGCTATGTTCCCTCGTGCTAGCCGACACCATCTGAGGAAAAAGGCTCTCACAGTCCACCCTATCTAATCCTCTGATCATCTTGTATGTCTCTATTAAGTCACCTCTTAACTTTGTTCTCTCTAACAAAAACAGCCTCAAGTCCCTCAGCCTTTCCTCATAAGACCTTCCCTCTATACCAGGCAACATCCTGGTAAATCTCCTCTGCACTCTTTCCAATGCTTCCACATCCTTCCTATTATGCGGTGACCAGAAATATACGCAATACTCCAAGTGCGGCCGTACCAGAGTTTTGTACAGCTGCAACATGACCTCACGGCTCCTCTACCAATAAAAGCTAACACACCGTATGCCTTCTTAACAACCCTATCAACCTGGGCGGCAACTTTCAGGGATCTATGCACGTGGACACGGAGATCTCTCTGCTCGTCCACACTACCAAGAATCTTACCATTAGCCCAGTACTCTGAATTCCTGTTACTCCTTCTGAAGTGAATCACCTCACACTTTTCCGCATTAAACTCCATTTGCCACCTCTCAGCCCAGCTCTGCAGCTTATCTATGTCCCTCTGTAACCTGCATCATCCTTCCGCACTATCCACAACTCCACCGACTTTACTGTCATCCGTAAATTTACTAACCCATCCTTCTACGCCCTCGTCCAGGTCATTTATAAAAATGACAAACAGCAGTGGCCCCAAAACAGATCCTTGCGGTACACCACCAGTAATTGAACTCCAGGATGAACATTTCCCATCAACCACCACCCTCTGTATTCTTACAGCTAGCCAATTTCTGATCCAAACCACTAAATCACCCTCGATCCCACGCCTCTGAATTTTCTGCAATAACTTACCGTGGGGAACCTTATCAAATGCTTTACTGAAATCCATATACACCACATCAACCGCTTTACCCTCATCTACCTGTTTAGTCACCTTCTCAAAGAACTCAATACGGTTTGTGAGGCACAACCTACCCTTCACAAAACCGTGTTGACTATCCCTAATCAAATTATTCCTTTATAGACGATTATAAATCCTCTCTCTTATAATCCTTTCCAACACTTTACCCATAACCGAAGTAAGGCTCACTGGTCTATAATTACCAGGGTTGTCTCTATTCCCCTTCTTGAACAAGGGGACACTTCTGGCACTATTCCTGTAGACAATGACGACATAAAGATCAAAGCCAAAGGCTCTGCAATCTCCCCCCTAGCTTCCCAGAGAATCCTAGGATAGATCTCATCCGCCTCAGGGGACTTATCTATTCTCAGACATTCCAGGATTGCTAACAGCTCCTCCTTTTGAACCTCAAACCCGTCTCGTCTAATAGCCTGTATCTCAGTATTCTCCTCGACAACATTGTCTTTTTCATGTGCAAATACTGATGAAAAATACTCATTCAGCGCCTCTCCTATCTCTTCGGACTCCACGCACAACTTCCCACTACTGTCCTTGACTGGCCCTAATCTTACTTAATTTATAAAAATTAAATGAATAGTCCCCAAAGTCGACTGGAAGGTATCTGCACACATCGGTGTCATCAGAAACTAAGCAAGATATAGTCCCTTATGCCGTGAATATTACGGATCGCGGAATCATCTTAAGCGAACTTGCCAGTTACATTTCATTTACTTTTCCATTCTAATTTATCCCATAACTCTGTCTGCCCGTCTTTGAGAGAAAGGGAGTCTCGAATCAAAGAAGATTGAGGTTAAATCACAAACATTAATTAGATTAACTTATGGATTAACTTAGCTCTGCAAAAACTATTGTATTACTAATAAATTGTTAAATCTTTTGTTCAAGCTATAAACCTGGTGCCTGGATCAGTTATTCACAAAGTCTGGTAGTGGATATTCAAAAAGTCTGATTTGGAACCACGGGTCAATTTTAAGAATCATTGAGCATTTTTAACTTTACTGTGTTGTGAATATAAGGACAGAGAGGTTGATTTGATTTGGCCGTCTGTCTCCGTGTCATAACAATCTGATTTACACCAAGCAGAGATGATGATATATTCTTATTCTTGAACAAGTAGAGAATGGTGGCGCTGGTTGTGGTTGGGGTGAGTGGGATGGGGTGGTGGGGTCTGTACAACTGCCTATGGACTCACCCTAAGAGTGGAAGAGTCATCCTTGTCTGTAAGGGGCCGCCAATGATGATGATGATGGTGGGGGAAAGGGAAGGAGGAGCAACAGAGAGGGAGAGAAAAAAAGAGAGAAAAATGCGCTGCAGGAAGGGTAGTCGAAAGAAAGACATTCAGCACACTGGCATAACAAGGTGTAGAGCTGGCTGAACACAGCAGGCCATGCAGCATCATAGGAGCAGGAAAGCCTGACGTTTCGGGGGTCTAGGCCCGAAACGTCAAGCTTTCCTGCTCCTATGATGCTGCTTGGCCTACTGTGTTCATCCAGCTCTAAACCTTGTTATCTCGGATTCTCCAGCATCTGCAGTTCCTATTATCTCTGAGCACACTGGCATACGTCAGTTTGTCCAATGCAATGCAAAACAATTTGACTTTGAAACAACACACTGTAACTTGGCAAAAAAAACACATTAAAAAAATGTTGCGTATGCAAACTCCGCTGCTAATGTGGACAATTCAACAGAATATTAGTTAAAAGGAAAAGCTTACACCAGCCGTTTACTACATATTGTTGCAGAAAGCACATATTATGTATTTATTTATCAGCCATGCATAATCTAGGGATGTACCTGTCCACTAATTCCTGCAGACTAGCCTGAAGGACTATCATTAGCTCCTTGAACTTCGCCCATTTTGAGACATATACTGGAACTTCTTCCTGATACGTTTTGTTTTCACTTTCTTCAGGTAGTGGCTGGAAGATCTGTGGACCTTCCTCCAGTATGACTTTACATAACGAATAAAGGCAGTCTGCACTTTCTGAGGAGATATCCTGCAACATACAAGGTTGAATAATTCTAAAAATCATAATACAGTCAACTCAAAACTAATAAGATTAGTACAGAATCTATAACCACACACCACAATAGGATATAGGCCACTCTAATATATAGGTTGGTTAATATTCTGGGTACCACACAGAGTAATTTGGTTAGACGGTTACACAGTTCTGGTTCCGCTCCAGCATATGGACACAATAAGGCAACATTACATAATAGAGTTTACTAGGCCTCCAACTAAAACTTCTGCCTATGTATTCTAGCATAGAATACATGAGAATTCTGTTACATTATTTAAAACTAAAGCAGGGAAATGTTGTTATGCCCCAACCAACTTTCAATCAATGCCGTGATGAACAGCTGAAATCCACATCAAATTAGTGTCAGCACAGAAACAGTTTATTTGAGCCAACTGTTCAACGTCAGTAATGATGTTCCGCAGGAGCATTCTCCAACTGTACTTCATCTCACCTCATCAGGATATCCTCCTTTACATTCTCCTTCATGTGATTATACAAAATTTCCTTAAATGCACTTATACAATCTGTCTCAACTACTCTTTGTGAACATTCCACACTCCAACTTTCTGGGTAAACAAGTTTCTCACAAATTCCTTTCTGAATCTATAAATGACCTATTAAGGACATGCAATTCTGGACACACTGCAAGCTGAAATATTTTCTATATCTCTACTGAACCCCATTATAATTTTTAAGAATTACTCCCTTGACTGTCCAAAGGAAGGATCTCTAAACTACTCAGTCTTTCCCAACAATTACAGATCCTTGATTCTGGTATCATCCTTGTAAATACTTTTATACCTTCTCTAGTGTTTCTGAATCTGAAGACCAGAACAGTGCACAACACTCTGAATGTATAAAACATCACTAAAAATAAACATAACAAAAATAAAACTTAACTCTATTCATGTTCCCAACCTCAGCACACTTATGTCTAGGTCAGAACTTCAAACAGAAATGGTATTATTATCTGTGCCAATGAACATAGCCATTCATCACCCAGTGATGAAACATTAGAATTCCAGTCCTGAGAATCCAAAAGCCCTCGATCAAAATCTTATCCCACTTCATTCCAAATTACCTCTAGCGCTGTGACTTTATTCACAATCTCTGTAATTGCTGTGTTAAGTAAAGTACCCATGGATTTGCAATATATGTGAACTGGAAGCACATCTTGCCAAACTTTGCCCAACCGCTTTAGCTGATGAATCACCTGAAAAAGTTAAACAGAAAAACAACCTTTTAAATAAACTCTACTGGTGGCTGGAATAGGACAGTCTTGAACAGTAGATTCGACTGATACAAAAATTTGCACAATTCTTTAATAGGGTTTCCCACCAACCCTTCATAAAATATTAAAGAATTTAGAACAGAAATCAATGACTTAAAAGAGATAATATAAATATCCAAATAATCCCTGCCCAACACCATACAAAGGACTGACATGTGACGTGAACTGCAATTATATGGAAATACAGTTAAGGTAATAACTGTACAAACACTGAAAAGCTGAAACCATATTGGTCAGACTGAAAAGGCAGGTCACACTTCAAGTTGCAGCTTATTTTTAAACTTTGATGAATCTATTGTTATTTCAGAAATAGAATTTTTTTTCAAATTTCTTGAGAATGTTGCAGCCCACACCAATAGCGTAATTCAGTCAAGTCCTGAATACAGTAAGATATAACCACTGTTAGTTCTACTATTCAAGTAGATCTATATTCTAAATCACAAATTAAAGGAAAAATAGCTAACCTGTCTCTACTTTAGAGGACACAAATTGACTCTAACCATAATGCTTCATGCTATGAATTACATCCCATACAAGCCATCTCTCTTCCCTTTCAAGTATGTTAACTAGTACATCCTTTTCTTCCCTTTCCCCTCACTTTCATTCTCTGAAATGCTTTTTATTCCACCGTATACAGAGTAAAGAAGTTTCTCTGGAGTGTCCTGTTGAAAATAATGATTTCTATGTTTCAGGCAACCAGAAACTTGTACATCCAGTTAACAAGCCACCTCAATTTTAAACAAAGGACTCCAGATGCTGGAAATCTGAAGCAAAAACAGAGAGCTGGAAAAACACAACAGGTCTGGCAGCATCTGTGACACTTCGTCAAAACAGGAATCGAAATGTTAACTGTTTTCTCTCAATAGATGCTACCAGACCTGCTGAGATTCTTCAACATTCTATTTTTATCCCCCCATTATTTTAATGATCTCTAATGCATCAGGCCACAACTTCAGCTATTTGAGAGAAAATAAGATGATCCATCCTGCACAGTCATTCCTGATAGTTGTTAATATCTCAATTCCAGTATGATTCTTTTAAAATTTTTTCAACCTTCATTGAATCAATATCTGTAGTGTAAGCAGGAGACCAGATCTCTGTATGACATTGTATAAAATGTTTCAATTTTGTTTCAGATTTTATGCATTCACCATTGTATTTTCTTTTAGCTTAGTAAACTTGCCAATGCTTATGCAAATTTGAAAGAACATGCAACTGCAACATAACATCCAACCTGCCGGACTGCTTTATTTGCAGCTGTGTAATTATCCGCATCATCCAAGCTCGAAAGATTTCTCGCATTCGACAACCTTTCCAGTAACTCATCTCTTTGGGAACGCAACTGCATCAAGAAACACTCCGTTCCTGGCAAGGAGAAACATGATGCCATTTAAAAAAATGGTTTGAAAAATGCACTTTTTTTTTGAGAAAGGCAATTTATTGTAGTAAAACTCCCAAATCCATCATACCCAACAACAGAGATAGTAGGAACTGCCGATGCTGGAGAATCTGAGATAAAACGTTGTGGAGCGGGATGAACACAGCAGGCCAAGCAGCATCAGAGGAGCAGGAAAGCTGACATTTCGGGTCGACACCCTTCTTCAGAAATGGGGAGGGGAAGGGGATTCTGAAATAAATAGGGAGAGAGGGGGAGGCGGACAGAAGATGGATAAAGGAGAAGATAGGTTGAGAGGAGACAAAGGTCAAAGAGGCAGGGTTAGATCCAGTGAAGGTGAACGTAGGTGGGGATTTAGGTGGGGGATAGGTCAGTCCAGGGAAGACAGACAGGTCAAGGAGGCGGGATGAGGTTAGTGGGTAGGAGATGGGGGTGGGGCTTGAGGTGGGAGGATGGGACTAGCTGGGCTGGTTTTGGGATGTCGTCGGGGATGGGGAGATTTTGAAGATTGTGAAGTCCACATTGATACCCTTGGGCTGCAGGGTTCCCAAGCGAAATATGAAATGCTGTCCCTGCAGCTTTCGGGTGGCATCATTGTGGCAATGCAGGAGGCCCACGATGGACATGTCGTCCGAGGAGCGGCGGGGGGAGGGCGAGTTGAAATGGTTTGCGACTGGGAGGTGCAACTGTTTGTTGCGAACTGAGCAGTGTTCCACAAAGCAGTCCCCAAGCCTCTCCTTGGTTTCCCCGATGTAGAGTAGGCCACAACTGGAACAGCGGATACAGTATACCACATCAGCAGATGTGCAGGTGAACATCTGTTTGATGTGGAAGGACTTCTTGGGGCCTGGGATGGGGGTGAGGGGGGAGGTGTAGGGGCAGGTGTAGCACTTGCTTCGGTTGCAAGGAAAAGTGCCAGGGGTGGTAGGGCTGGATGGGAGTGTGGAGCGGACAAGGGAGTCACGGAGAGAGTGGTCCCTCTGGAAAGCAGATAAGGGTGGGGAGGGAAAAATGTCTTTAGTAGTGGGGTCAGATTGCAGATGGCAGAAATGTCAGAGGATGATGCGTTGGATTCGGAGGTTGGTGGGGTGATACGTGAGGACGAGAGGGATTCTGTTTTGGTTATTATAGCGGGTAGGGGATGTGGGGGATGAGTTACTGGAAATGCGGGAGACACGGTCAAGGGCATTTTCGATCACTGTGGAGGGGAAGTTGCAGTCCTTGAAAAACGAGGACATCTGGGATGTTCGGCAGTGGAATGTCTCATCTCGGGAGCAGATGCGGCGGAGGCGAAGGAATTGGGAACACCCAACAACAATTTGATTCTGATTTGACTTCAGGCTCAAAATTTACTACTTGTAGTAACATTTACTTTTAAAAATCTGTAAATTAAAATCTCTTCATCTCGTATACAATTTATTTTCAATGTTTCAAAACCAACTTCATTTTGGATCAAAAACAGGAATAAAAGTATAATTATAAGTCAAAAAATGTTGGACCACAACAATCTAAATGGAACTTTTTTAAAAGTATAATATTCTGAGGTACATTATCTCTCCCTATTTATTTCTTTGCACAGGTTCCACTCATACCATTCCATAATAACTAAATACGTCAAGGCCTTAAGAGAAAAATAAAACTCAGCAAAGCTCACTCTTTTATTATGTGCCAAATTCTTAATTATGACACAGGAGAAGGTGGCACTTGAAGGAAGAAACCACATTGTTCAGAAACGACAGTGACTTTTTTCCACTTAGCAAAGAGTAATGGAATCTGAAAGTTAGACAAAGGAGAGCCAGTGGATGTGATCTATGTGGATTTCCAGAAGGCCTCTGCCAAGACATCGCACAGAAAGCTGCTAAATAAGATAAAGAGCCCATGGCGTTAGAGGTAACATACTGGCATTATTACAAGATCTGAAGAAGGGTCACTGGATCCGAAACATTAACTCTATTTTCCTCCACAGATGCTGCCAGATCTGAGTTTTTCCAGCAATTTCTGTTTTTGTTCATTTTTTGAATAGCAGATTGGCTAACAGGCAGAAGGCAGAGAGTAGGGAGAAAGGAATCTTTTTCAGAATGGCGACCAGTGACTAGTGGTGTTCCACAGGTGTCCATGTTGACACAACAACTATTCATGATGTACATTAACGATCTGGATAAAGGAATTGAGGGCACTGTTGCTAAGTTTGCAGATGAAACAAAGATAATTGGAGAAACAGGTCGTGCTGAGGAAGTGGGGAGGCTGCAGAAGAACTTGGACAGACTAGGAGGGTGGGAAAGAAGTGGCAGATGGAATACAATATGGGAAAGCATGAGGTTATGCATTTTGGTAGGAAGAATAGAGGCACTATTCTCTAAATGAAGAAAGATTTTGGAAATCTGAAGCACAAAAGGGCTTAGGAGTCCTAGTTAAGAATTTTCTTAAAACTAACATGTAGGTAGGGTTGGCAGTTAGGAAGGCAAATGCAATGTTAGCATTCATTTTGAAAGCACTAGAATATAACAGCAGTGGTGTATTGGTGAGGCTGTACAGGCTCTGGTCAGACCGTATTTCAAATATTTTGAGTAGTTTTGGGCCCCATATCTAAGGAAGGACATGCTGGCATTGGAGCGGGTCCAGAGGAAGTCTGCTAGACTGATCTAAAGGATGAAGGGCTTGTTATATGAAGAGCATTTAGTACTCTGGGTCTATGCTCGATGGAATTTAGAAGGATGGGGGAGGGGGATATCTGATTGAAACTTAGATTACTGGATAGAGTGAATGTGGAGAAGTGTTTCCACTAATAGGAGAGACTAGGACCCAAGGGTACAGCCTCAGAATGAATGCACAACTTTAGAACTGAGATGAGGAGGAATTTCTTCAGCCTGAGGGTGGCTAATCTCTGGGATTTATTGCTGCAGTGGGCTGTGGAGGACAACTCATTGAGTGTCTTTACGACACAGATAGCTAGGTGGCTCTTGATTAGTAACAGCATCAAATATTACAGGGAGAAGGTAGGAGAACAGCATTGTGAAACATATCTGCCGTGATCGAATGACAGTTCAAACTCAATAAGCCAAAGGGTCTAATTCTGCTCCTATATGGTCTTATGGTCATCACAGGAAAAAATGCATTTAAAACACTTGTGACATTCTTGATCAATGCTCTGCAGAACACGGTCACACAAATAAGAATGAACAGTTCATGTGGTTTGGTGATGTTTAAGACAGAAATTTTGGCTAGAACTCAAAGGGTAACACTACTACTATGACAACACTAAAACTATCATTAAATCAAACTGACTGTCAAACATGGAATACTGCAGTTTCAGGTGGTGCGATGGAGGGAATACCATAAGATACTGGAGCTAAAGTCAGCCATTTGACCCATCAAGTGTGTTTCACCATTCATTGAGATCACGGCTGATCTGATAATCCTCAAGTCCACACTACTGCCTCTTCTCCATAACTCGATTCCTTTACCGATTAAAAATCTGTCTCAGTCTTGAATATACATAATACAGCCTCTAAGGCACGCTGCTGTAAATAATTCCACAGATTCACCGTTTTCTCAGAGAAGAAATTCCTCCTCTTCTGTTCTTAAAAGGAGACCCCTTCTTCTGAGATTATGCCCTCTGATCCTAGGCTCTTCCACACAGGAGAAACAGCCTCTCAGCATCTAACCTACCACGCCTCCTAAAAATCCTATGTTTCAATAAAATTGCCTCTCATTCTTCTAAACTCAAGTAAGTGTAGGCCCAACCCACTTCAGGTCTGCTCATAAGAAAATCCCTCCATACCTAGGATTAACCAAATTAACATTCTCTTGGACAGCCTCCAATGCCAATTTGTCTTTGCTTAGATAAGGGGACCAAAACCATCCACAATATTTTAGGTGTGTTCTAAATAGTCTTGCATAGTTTTGCAAGACCTGCCTATTTTTATAAAAACAAACTACAGAAAATTCTGAAATCTGAAATGAACACAGAAAACGCTGAAGAAATCCAACAAGTCTGGCAGTACCTTTGGAGAGAGAAACAGAGTTAACAGTTTGAGTCCAACATGACTCTTCAAGAGAACTGTTCTGGACTCAGGACAGGATATTGACTATTCCTCTCTCCACAGATACTGCAGAGTTTCTTCAGCATTTTCTAGTGTGTTTGCTCCCTATGTTATATATCATTCCCTTTGAAACAATGGCCAACATTCCATTTGTTTTCCCTATTACCTGCTAAATTTCTTTGTTACCTTTTTGTAACTCATGCATGAGGACAATCCCCGAATCTCTGTGCTGCGGCTGTCTGCAGTCTATCTTCGTTTGAATAATCTTCAGCTCCTCTACTATTCCTGCCAAAATGCATACCTCTCATTCTTTTCCACAGTATATCTCAATTGTTGAGGTTTTGCCAAGTCCGTATTCCCCTGTAGATGCTGTCACCTATTTTTGTGCTATCCACAAACTTGGCGACAATATATTCACTTCCACCATCCATGACATTAATATATATTATAAATAATAGTGATCCCCAGCACTGATCCCTGTGGTTGATCACTAGTTACAGGTTGCTATATAAAAAGAACACTTAGCCCCTTCATTTTGCATTACTCAGGACAATCCTCAACAATACTAAAATATTACCCCCAACACCATAAGCTCTCTTCTTATAAAGTTAGTCTCAGGTATGGCACCTTATTGAACGTCTTCTGGAAATGCAAATACTGCTTCCCCTTTATTTATTCTGCACGTTACCTCCTCAAATAATCTCTACCAAATTTGTCAGGCATGTTTTCCCCTTCTTGAAGGCACACTGACTCTGCTAACTATGTTATATACTTCCAAATGCTCTGCTATGATATACTTTATAATAGATTCCAACATTTTCCCAATGGCAGATGTTAAGCTAATCGACCCATAGTTTAAAAAAAAACATAGAGCTGCAGATGCTGGAAGGTCAAGTAGCATGTGCGGCAAGACTGAACTCTGCTTTCTCTCCACTGATGCTGCCAGACCTGGAGTTTCTCCAGCAATTTGTTTTTGTTGTTGCTCTATAGTTCAGTGCCTCTTTCCCTTTTTGAGTAAGAGTGTTACAATGGCAGTTTTCCAGTCATCTGGGACCTTTCAGGAATCTAAGGTATATTGTTACCTTACAACTAGTGTATCCATTATCTTGGCACTTAATTCCTTTATATCCTAGGATGCAAGCTATCTGGTCAAGGGTCATATCAGCTTTATACCAGGATCATATCAGCTTCCCTCATACATTTTCTCAAATGATAGTTACTGGATTTATTTCCTCCCCCACTTTTGACGCTTGGTTATTCAGTATCTTTGGAATGCTATGACTGTCTTTTACTACAAAGACTGATGTAAAGGGTTATTTGCAACTCCTCTGCCATTTCCTATTTCCCTATTATTTTCCACTCTCATTCCCTAAACAGCCTGTATTCACTCTGGCCTGTATCTCCCTTTTTATATATTGGAATATATACATGCAATATATTAACACATAAATAAGTCTATATATCTTTTTATCCATTTTTATGTTACTTCATGGTTTACCCTCAATGTTTATTTTCTCCATCATCTACTTTTGTGGTCATCTTCAGCTGGTTTGTATATCTATCTTTTGTGTAATCTTTGCGACACTATTTCCCTTTTTCTTTCAATTTGATGCTATCTTTAATGCCCTTGGTTAACTACAGCTGATTTACCTCCTTCCTAGAACCCTTCTTCCTCACTGTGATATATATTTGTAGCGAGTCATGAACATTTTTTAAACATTTGTCATTGTTTTTTAACGTTCTTTTCTGCTAAATTCCTTTACACTCCACGCAACTCTGTCCTCATTCATTTATAATTATCCTTATTTAAGTTTAGAATCATCACACAGAATCATAGAGCCTCCACAGTGTGGAAGCAGGCCATTCAGCCTACTCCTGATCCTAGTTCTTATGTTCTGAACACTACTGAAGGTTAAACTGGTGCTACAGAGTCACTCATTGTTGTGTTGCAGTCAATTCTTGCAGGCTTATTGGGTTTGAAATTCTTGACAATCTTTCAGCTAGCTTATAGCTTCATAACTGTGGTGACAGGGTGGTGGAATTCACATCCGCAACCACAAAGGAATTCCCCCACTTTTAATGTCAATTCTCACTTTAGAATAGACCCAAAAGTACAGCAAGAAAATTCACTGTCAACATTGTCACAAAAACAATCCTCAATATTAAGGTTTAATAAAGTTCTTATTCTTTAGAGGAGCAAGGCAAATTTTTAAATTTAATCTTAAAATATCACAGCAACAAATTCGATTCACCATTCTTGGAAATGAAACCTAGATATTTGCAATCACATTCAATTCTACTTCTAACACAATAAATTATGGATCATCATTGCTATTATGCTATTTTAGGAAATACTTCAGAAATCCTAGATCATTATCGGGTTCAATAATTAGTGAAAAGAAATCCAGCCACGCACCTAATCGCCTAAAACTCGGCACAAAATCTACAAAGGTGGCAGCTCCATTGCACAAAGGACTTGGCAGGTTGCACTGGAACTGGTGTCCCAAGGTGATGAGGTGGTGGGCAATGTACATACAATTGTTGTGGTGGATAGCTGCCAACTGTGGCAACTTCTGTAATGTATCCCTAAATGAGAAAAGGAAAGCAATTTAAAATTACCACAATACTGCAACCTTTACAAATAACTAAATGACAACTGGAAAGGACTTGACATTCAATAACCATCTTAACCTTGATGATGAATTAAATAGATGGATAAAGAGATCAAATGCAACTCAAGCTTTTGCTAATGTTTGCAATGACACTTCCAAATGCAGCTTTAAACAAAATCACAATACAGCATTATTTCCACAACGTTAAGAAATCTCAAGTTTAAACAGAATTTCTCATGCAATGACTTAAAGAAAGGCCAATTAATTTTATTCATCTTTATATCTTTACAGTGTATGAGCGAAAAAACCAGAAGGTTAACATCTGTTTCCTATCTTTAATTTCACTTCAACTAAGCTATTTTGAACTAGTTGCTGCGGGTTTGGAGTTCTATCTAGGCCAGTTTTGGTTAAGGACAGCAGATTTTCTTCCCTAAAGGAATTAATGAACGCGCTATTGTGGTTGAAGTTGAACCTATATCTCCCAGTGCATTAGCCTGGGTTTCTGGATTACGAGATCAATGACTTTATTGCTACAACATCGTCTCTGCCATGCCAACATAGATTTACATACTCAAATGATGGATTAAAAACAAAGCAGAAAGGAACAGATAGATTGGTCAGTTTAAATGGATGTAGTAAATTCATGCGAAAAGCACAAATACCAACAAGAACAGCTTGGACTAAAAACCTTTTTTCTGCACTGCAAGTTCTTCACAATACCCAACATCAATTCACATTTAAAGTTTAAGGAGGAAAATGAGGCGTCGGGACTGAATTACAGGTCTTAGAGTCTAGCAACTAACAGCATGGCCACCAATGGTTGGACAACTTTCATTGGGAATGCACAAGAAACCAGAATTGAGAAGTGCAGATATTTTAAAACTGAGATGTTGTTTGACTTGGAGACAGTGTAGGTCTCTATCATTCCGCTATTTAAAGGTTCAAATGATGACGATGTGTTCTCACCTAACCCATGAGCTCAAAGGCAGACATATTGTCATGATCAACAAGTACAGAAATTGCTGGAAAAGCTCAGCAGGTCTGGCAACTGTATTCTGAGAAAGGGTCACTCGATCTGAAACGTTAACTCTGATCTCTCTCCAAAGATGCTGCAGAACCTGCTGAGCTTTTCCAGCAATTTCTGTTTTTGATTCCTATTTACAGCATCCACAGTTCTTTGGTTTTCATATTGTCATGATCATAGGTCAAAACCTTATGAACACTTTTCGCTTATAATTTCAAAATGTGTTTTATAAAAGAGAACTGATAAAGCAATAAATGGCTGTGGATATAACTTAATGGTTATGTGGAGAGACCAAGTGATGGAATGTAACATCTATAATCTCAAAGAAACTTCACAGAGTGGACTGTGATCTTGAGCAATTACAAAGATAACAAGCAGCTGGCATGTCCTGCTCAATAGCAAACCATTCCAATGCAGATGATATCTTGAACTGTAGACTCATTTTGTGTTTCTCATTTTGAAGGCTGCACAAGAACAGGGGTTAAAAATTCAGTTTCAACACTACTGAAGTGTGTTAGTGGAATTGAATGTGCTCACATGCACCAGTCTAGGTTCAAGCATTAGTGCACAATGAAAGCCATACTTGAAGTGCTATCCCTTAATTACCCCAGTGTTGCAGGTAAAGATGTTTCCTTGCTCACACTGTGGCAAATCAGTTAAAATAAAGTTACCTGACAACGAAAGAACTGAATTAACTCATGGCAGAAATTATTCAGAACTATAGAACTTCAACCAATTGACAAAAATAAGAATCCTGAAACTAACTACCCAACTATGAATATCATTACTTTTGGTAACCTCCACTGCAAAGGCTACAACATTCAATTAGCCACTCTTGGAAAAACAATTCAGAGACTGATTCATACAGCTGTGTTTTACTAAACTTTTATCTTTTTTGACGCAACTTTTATTTCTAATGTGTGTGTATGTGTGTTACATGATTAATTCACCTGGCATTCACTACATAATAAACTCACGACTTTTTAACTCAACAAAACTTGGTTAAATTGGACCCATTCAAAATGCAAGTCTATTTGGTCTGGTTAAAAGGAATCCACAAGAAACAGAATCTGTTTATTAATTTAATGTTGTTGCAACCAACTGAGGCAGTGTGACAATAGAGGAGAACCAGTTCATCCCTTTCAAACTGGGAGTTTCTCAGTTTGGGGTACCCACCTGAAACCAGAGCAAATTAGGGACAGTCGCCTGGGGTATGGACATAGCAACGTAACAAAACATGTCTGGCGTGTTTTTGTCTCAACGCTGCATTTAAAAGTTGAAGTTTTAGAAGTTGAATTGCGACATTTTGTTTGTATGCTGTCTCTGGAGAATGTAAAATCAGTCTTCACTGAGAACTGTAAGCAAAAACAATCAGTCCTAAACAGTCAAATCAAGTTGCTAGTTCACTTGAAAATAAGATGCTTGAGAAAATATTTGGCAATTTTAAAAGTACATTGCAGGCTAGTGCAAGGGCCTTCATTCTGAAGCTGTGCCTCGAGTCTTAGTGTCTCCTGCTAGTGGAAATATCATCTCTATGTCCATTCTATCCAGGCCTCTCAGTATTCTGCAAATTTGAACCAGATCCTTCCCCTCATCATTCTAAGCTCCATCAAGTACAGATCCAGTGTCCTCAACTATTCCTCATTTACAAAGCCAATCATCCCTGAGATCATCCTTGTAAACCTGCTCTGGACCAACTCCAAGGCCGGCACATCCCTCCTTAGAAGGGGACCAAAACTGCTCACAATATTCCAGATGCAGTCTGAGGAGAGCCTTATACAGCCTCAGCAATACATCTCTGCTTTTGTATTCCAACGCTCTTGAAATGAATGCTAACATTGTATTTACCTTCCTAACTGTCAAATGAACCTTCGTGCTTCAGGTTTCCAAAGTCTTTCTTCATTTAGAAAGTAGTCTATGTTCTATTCTTCCTACCAAAGTGCATAACCTCACACTTTCCCAACACTGTATTCCATCTGCCGCTTCTTTGTCCATTCTCCTAGCCTGTCCAAATCCTTCTGCAGCCTCTCTACTTCCTCAATACTACCTGTCCCTCCACCTATCTTTATGTCATGTGTTAACTTAGCAACAATGTCCTCAGTTCCTTCGTCCAGATCATTAATGCAGGACGTGAACAATCGTGGTTCCAGTACTGACCTCTGCGGAACTCCGTTAGTGACCAGCTGCCATCCTGCCACTCACTTCTGCCAGTGAGCCAATCCGCTATCAATGGACAAGTCAGAAAAGGAGAACCAGGAGAAGCAACCTATTTGGATTTCTAGAAGGCCTTCGACAAAGTGCCGCACAAGAGACTGCTAAATAAGAGAAAAGCCTTCTCTTTGTCGAAGGCCTTCTGGAAATCCAAACAGATCACTTTTACTGGTTCTCCTTTTCTAACTTGCTCGTTACCTCATAAAGCTGCGATCCATCGTAGGTTAAAGTTATATCAAGTCCCAATATATTTTTCTGTAAACTTGACAAATGGATTTCTTCACTGTAAATAAATTTCCCTGTAAACCTATAATTATAAGTGTCTTATTTGGGTGGGAGGAAATGAAAATGCAAACACATATTTAGGCTGTTTAAACATACCAAGGTGGATCAGATGATTCTCAGTTACGTGCAAGTCAATTTCTGCCTGTATTAGGGACCGTGCAGTTGACTTCCCTAAATAGGCTGAAAACACCATTACATTAATCAGCAATTTGGCCAAGCTAATGCACCAGCAAATTTAGTAATGACTCTGCAAATTCAACGGTGTAAAGAATTTAAACATCATTTTGAAAAAGTGTTATAAAATACTTACTTGTGATAGGTAGGTACCACATCGTAGAACAAGTGGAACATGTTTCTAACGGTGTAGAAAAGCTGCACGGCACTGAAATACAAATCAAAACACCATACGTAACTGTTAGAAAACAAATTTAAAAATACTCAACAGATATGACAGAACAGTGGATGTAAAATGTTTAACTTTCAGGTTACTGCTCTTTTATCAGAGCTTGGAAAAGTTAGAGATGTAATAGGGTCACCGGGCCCGAAATGTTAACTCTGATTTTTTTCTTCACAGATGCTGCCAGACCTGCTGAACTTTTCCAGCAACTTTGTTTTTGTTCCTGATTTACAGCATCCGCAGTTCTTTCGGTTTTTATGTAATAAATTTTCATTGACTGGCTTTAGGGGCATCTGGAGAAGGGGAGGAAAACATAAGGAAGGTAAAAGAGATTAAGTGAGAAAATAGTCCAAAGTTCAAGGCCAAAGGGAATGGTAAGTTGGACAAGAAACAACCAAAAGAAATAAAATCATACACCCGTGAACAAGAAAGAAAAGGAGAGAGACAACAAAGAAAGAAAAGCCAAAGACAGGAAAACAAAGGTAATGTAAGGGAGCAGAGGTTACAATCTGAAATTGTTGAACTCAGTGTCCACTCTCAAGAAAGTTGTAAAATGCTCAGTTGAAAGCTCAGCTGCTGTTTATCAAGCCTGTGTTGAGCTTCATTGGAACCCTGCAAGTATCCAACAACAGAAAGGTCAGAATTCGAGCAAAGAATTCTAATGATGACTTGAATCTTGGTGTCATGATGGCAAATTCATTAGACATGTTGCTCAAAATCATTGCCTGACCTGCATTTGGTCTTCCCAATTTAGAGGAGACTCCACTATGAGCAGCACACACTGTACATAATTGAAACATGTAAATCACTTTAACTACTGAAAGGAGTGACTGGAGCCTTGGATGGTGAGATAGAAGCTGTGAAAAGGGCAAATATTGCACCTCCAGTTGTTGCACAGGAAGGCGTCATGGGCTGGAGTAATCAAACAGAGGAGTTGCAGAGGAAACCATCTATTTGGAATGCTGGAAGGCGAAGAGAGGGAAGCTCTCTTTGATGGCTGCATAACACTAGCAGTGGTAATGGCAGAAGAACACTTCTTGAAAAGAATACCTTCAGCAGCATATGCTGACTGTAGGAAAAAAAACAGTTCACTTTAAGAAAGTGACAACTTTTTAAATTTGATTTTTCACTGTAAATCATTATATTGAAAGAACTAAACCTTAGCACCACCCCGTGGCCTAAAAACACAGCACTAAAACATCCTTAAAGACCTATCACTCGGTTTTTCTGGATCCACAATTCAACATCCTGTTGCACTCGCCCACTCCAAAAAAAAATCAGTGTCAACAATATTAGTGTACAACCACTTTGCATGTTCTATGTAACGTGATTCTCAGATTTGAAACAGACATTGAGCAGTCGAATTCTGTGAATGTCATCACCAGACTAGCAAAGATTCAAGCACATTACCAAAAGATCAGCAACAGAAATATCTAGATTTATAGTAAAAATAATCCTTCAATTTAGAAACCTAAATACATTTGCAATGCACAAGTTATGTAGGTTTCTGCTGCACATTTTCTGATAATCATTCTAAAATTCTTATCCACTTGCAACCCCAAGCATAAAAATCTCTGTAATATGAAAGTTTACCACGTACTAACACAAGTGTGATTATAATAACTTCCACTTATACAGGCGGTCCCTAGGTTCTGTTTGAGCTTATTCGCAAGTCAATTTATAGGTAAGTCAGAGCACAATGCAGGACAATATAAAATAGCCCATAAGTACAAGAAACATTTGTACATAAGATCTTTTAAGTCTGCAATCCCGTTTGGAACTATGTTTGTAATTACAAGGATTTAAATCAGATGTTTGTAAATCAGGGACCCCCTGTAATCTATCAGAAGATGGCCTCATTAGACATGGAGGTGTCTACTTAGAAACATAGAAGAGAGGGGCAGCAACAGGACGTTCGGCCCTTTGAAACTGTTCTGCCATTCAATATGATCATGGCTGATCATCCAACTCCTGTTTCTGCTTCCTCCCCTTGACCTCTTTAGCCTTAAGAGCCATATCTAACTCTTTCTTGAAAACATTCAGTGTTTTAGCCTCAACCAGTTTCCATGGCAGGGAATTCCACAGGCTCTATACTGAATAAATTTCTCCTCTTTTCTGTCCTAAATGGCCTATCCCATATCCTTAGAACAAGACCCCTGTTTCTGGACACCCCAGACATCAGGAACATCTTTCATGTGTTTAGCCTGTCTACAATCCTGTTAGAATTTTACACATTTCTATGAGATCACCCCCATTCTTCTCAACTCCGGTGAACATAATCCCAACCAATCCAGTTTTTCTTCATACGTCAATCCTGCCGATCCAGGAATCAATCCAGTAAACCTTTCTTGCACTCCCCGAAGACGAGCAGCAAGACATCCCTGCTCGAGCACTCCAGGACCAGCAGATGGGTGCTAAA
>JAHRHZ010000041.1:7177136-7215444 GCA_024137785.1 Ginglymostoma cirratum
AGACATCCCTGCTCGAGCACTCCAGGACCAGCAGATGGGTGCTAAAGCATACACAAAAATGGGGATGACCAATCAAGATGTGGGAGACACATGAACAATGCACAAGATAACCTAATTAAGAAATAGGAAGGTCTTTGTCATGTTGTCTAAAGGTCCCAAACCACGTCAATTCACCCTTGTAAAGATTTTATGCAAATTACACACACATTCCTTACTGTCTCTGAAAAGACAATACCAAGTCTCTGTGTTGCAATTAATGCACAGAATTACAATAATCAGCCCACCAAAGGCCTCTGTGCTGTAGCCTTTACCTAAATAATATAATTTATAATGAAACCCTATATAAACTGTGCTCATTTGAATCTCGGTGGAGAAATGCCTCGACTGTCCAGCATTGATCCTCCATTGTGTAATAAAGACACCAATTGACTATTGCAACTGTACTCCAAGTATTGAAATTTTACAACTGTATTTCTTGATCCTCTCAATACAAATTGCCTCCTGCAACACCTGCTGCAGCAACCTGCTTATTTTCAGCGACTGGTGTACAAGGACACCCAGGACTCCTAAATCTTCACTTTCCCAATCTAATTTGGCTAACAATGCACTAATAAATTACAGACCCTGAACTTTTCTTAAAATAAAAACAAACTTTTTAAAATTATGGGCTTTAAACTGAAGGATATTCATCCGGGAAAGACTTGCCCTGTTTGGAACATCTCGTATTATCAAGTGAAATACAGCACAGTTTGATGCACACCAGGCCCAGCAATGCATCAAACTTTCAAAATGACCACATAATGACAAGTGCAACATTTTCCTACTTGCCACCGGCTATCACAAGCCTTTAGGTTAAAGCGCTAACTTGAAAAATTAGCAGTGAGAGCAGGCTTTCACTTCACAACAATGATTACACTTCAAGAATATTTCATTGGCTGCTATTCACTTCAGGACACCTGGAGGACATAAAAAGCTTTATAAACACAAGCTCCTTCTTTCTATTAACCCACATGAGAAATAGACAAGATCTGTTTGCCACCACAAGTCTCATCTCTAATGCTTGATATATTGATCGTAGTGTCACATGCACTGAATGAGCTCATGACATAAGAAAAACATGAAAGATGATTAATCGTTTGTAATATTTCAATGCTTGGAAACTTCAGCAGTTATAAAGACCCACCCTGTTCCACTTCACTGGAGGCAATAGTCTAAACGGGCAGCTGCTTCCTTCAGGTAACAGGATTCAAAATAATATACGAAGTTATAGTCCCACTCCAAATGTTTAGTCATTTATAACTGGCAGACATAGATCATTTTTATTTTCAATTTGATTCTCTTAGAATATTTGTGCATATGCAAAGAAGCAGATGCCAAGCATAAGAGCCCTTCTGATCATCGTTTGCAGGCACACATCAGTCATTGAGCAGAATCTCAGAGGGGCAGTATATAACAGATGAGAACCTTCCCACTCTATAGACAAGAGTTGAGGAAAGGTCTAAACAAAACCTCTTTGAAATAGATACAATGATACACAGATACAATGGGCCAAATGGCCTTCTAAGTGGTAGGTGTCTATGAATTATTTTTAAAAATCCTGATGTGATGCAAAGAGAGTTCCCTGAAATTTCTTTTCCCCCAGTCAGGATTCCCCATCAACTATAATTACAGCTTTTCAGGTGGCACCACATCAAACAGAACACATGAGCAAGCATCTGTAAAACAGCTTTAAGAACATGGCTAAAACTCAACGCTTGAGTTGAGAAAAACTATTCCAATCTACATCCATTACAGTCCAAGAAAAAGATCTGAGGATGTAAAAACAAAATTTTAGCCAATTTTGACAAATGTTAATGGGCCAATTGTAGTTTCAGAATTTTTTGTTTTATTTTGCCTTGAGCATACATTTTTATCCATACCGGCCTGGGTGGGACATCGAAAATGAAGAATTATTTTATCCTAAAGAACACACATCGCTTACTGTTAGTGAGTGAATGCAGGGAGTTACTTGCCATTCAGGTGTGGCACTCGTGGCCTCAGAGAGTGTCTGGTACGCCAATTCTACCAGTTTCTGGACAGATTCACTGATACGGCAGGTGGGAATGCAGAGAGTCCGATGGTTGAGCTGATTCCCATAGCTCAAGTTCACCATGTCACTCGGAGCAACGTTAGACGTCTCTGGCATTTTTGCTTTGCTGACCAACCCCACACTGGGTAGCTTTGGTATAGAGATCTTAGAATCAGGTGTAATCTAAAGATGAAACAAACAATAAACAGACTTTTGCATCTTATGCTTAAAGTTTTGCACCAAACTAACACCTATGCCTAACCATAAAAATAAAAGACTACCAAACAAAAATCTGGTATGTTAAAATAACTCTCCTAGATCAAGCATTTTATTTAATTTACAATACTGCGAACAGATTCCTGAATTTTTCTCTATTCACTGACTAACTTGCACAAAGTTGTTTATTTATAAATTATATTTGTTCAGAAGTTAGTGTACATAGCAGATCATTCTGCCTAAATAGTATGTGATACAGTTTAGCCTCCACACAAGCCTCCTTCCATTGTTGTTTCATCTAACTTATCCCTCCTGTCCTTTTTCCAGCCTTGCCTTGAATGCATTTCTGCTATTTGTTTCAGGTAGTTAGACCATCTCTTTCAAATATGGAGTTACAGCACCCCCTAGAGTATAAGTATTAGAAATTAGGAAAAGTACACGCATGGGAAGAATGAGATAAAGTGAGAGGGTTGAAAGGTTATGATGCTTTTTCCCTCTAGTGCCATATGCTGGCAATACTACATAATCATACACATGAAAGTGCACTCACTGAAGAGTTCAAACAATATAAGCCAGGTATTACAATTTAGGAAATTAGCCACATTTCATACAGCATCTTCCAGCACAATACAAATATTCAAGATTACGTTGAAAAACAAAATTGCTGAGGAAACAAGGGACAGCCAGCTTTTTCCCAATTCAACCACCCTCCAGGTCAGTATAATGTGTCAGCTTAGGGCTATACATTATAATTAATTCACCTTCACAGTGTTGTGAATTTCTGATGTCATCAGGTTTCTGGCAGTGACTATCACATCTTGACACTTCTTACTGGCAAAGTGAACATTCACGTTCCTTGCATATTTTAACAGGTCTGTGGAATGCTCTCGCAAAAACTGCATGTCTTTAAGTTTCTTCTCAAACTTATCTGTTTCTTTTATCACCTAGAGTTGAAAAGGTGGGGTGGTATGGTCGTGGGAAGACGAAAAACACAGGCATACAAATTAATTGCAGAAGAAGCAATTAGTGGTGTCTCATGCACTTTTAACTACTGAAGCTGCAACATGTTCATATGAAGAGACAATAATGGCAATATACAGTACAATTCATAGTTGGGACATTTGCTGAAGAAATTCTCCATGTGTCAGAGAAATTGCTGAAGCTCAGCAGGTCTGGCAACATCTGTGGAGAAAACAGAGGCAATGTTTTGGGTCCACTGCCCTTCTTTAGAACTGAAAAATAGGCTCTGATGAAGGATCACTGAACCTTAAACATTAACTCTGCTTTCTCTACGCAGATGTTGCTAGACTTGCTAAGGTTCTCCAGTAATTTCTGTTTTTGGTTTAGATTTCCAGCTTCTGCAGTTCTGTTTTTGTTTTGTTTCTTTCTCCACCTATCAGCCTTGTTGGTTCCACAGTTAAATTCATCTGACAGTGGAAGCACTAGATTAGCGCTTCACGAACTTTCTCATGGTGACCTAGTTTGTGGCTTGCAAATGGTTGTGATGCTGAAGAGAGAGAATGAGAAGGACAGAGTGAGAGAGGGAGAGGGAGAGAGAGAAAAAAAGAGAGACAGAGAGAGAGAGAGAGGGCGAGGGAGAGAGCAGGGGGGGAGAGAAATTGTAAGCGAGAGTGAGTGAGCGTATGTGTGTGCGTGTGTGAGAGAGAGACAGAGTGAATGACTGTGTGTGTTGTTGGTGGAGGCAGACATACTGGAACAGATGGGTCCTAACTAAGTAGTAGCCTGTTAGTGTAGGATGCAGCTGTTACAACCCAGTCTGAGTACTATAGTGGCCATTGCTGTCTTGAGCACTGAAACTCCGAAATTCCAACTCAATTTTGCTCAACTAGATTCTGCTCTCCCTGAAGCCAGTCTCAACTTGCTTTGGTAGTATTTGCAGTCACAGCAACAGGGACTCCTAATCATTAAGAAACAATTTATTTAATTTGAGCAAAAAAAAAATCAGCAAATGCTCGACAGTCCAGTTCAGAGATGGAAGTCCTTCCTTTAAAGAATACAGGAAATGTGAAAAAGCACCCTTCACATCAGTGCCCCCATTCAAACCAAATTATAGTTTGCACTTTTCATCTGCATAATTGAAAGAGAGGTACTGATTCCATCTAGAGACAGTAAAGCATCTTATCAATCACTGGCTTGATACAGCAAGAATTGTAAGAAATATCTGTACGGTTGGCACTTGTTTGTAGTATCGGTGTCTACATCTTGGATGATCATTAGCACCATTAATGATTTTTACAGTTAACAATCAATCCAGAAAGATGCACTTTATTATAATTTTTAGTAAATTTCCAACTGTCAGTTCATAAATAAACTTTCTTGCAAAAATACAAGATGGTGGCAAAGAGGTCACAGGAGTCTGCTCTGTAATCTACTTAGAGGCCAAAGTCTCCAATTATGATGCGAGAATGACACAGTGATATCGATCCGAGAGATGCTGAAGCAAGAATTGCAAGGATACACTTGTGAAATGTGTGGTCAAAACTTGAGAAATCTGGAAGCCAGATGTATAGATAGGAAGTGGATATCGTAGGAAACAAGTATATATATAAATTAACTGCACTCAGAACACATTAACTTTGGCAAAATCCATTAAATTATAGAAAAGTAATTCTTGGAATGCCAGAGTTTTCAGAATTCCTGTACAAAAAAATTCACAAAGCAGTCCCAAAAATGGCTGTTGATCAATATTGCCCCAGCCTTGCTTCACGTGTCTCTTTACCTCTTCATACTGATCCAATTGGCTGCTGTTTGCTGGTATGGAATATACTAAACAGTTCTTGATAATAATTTCTGACAAATCCTCCCAGATCATATCTCCCAGCAACTCTGTCAGGATTGCATCCTGCTTCACGTCACATACCACAGAATCCCAATGAGACACATCTAAGAAAAATATCCATAAATAGACACAGTCAATACTCTACACAACTAACTATAATTGTTTTATCTGAATTATGCTGTTGGACTAATTTTGCAGAAATATTCATCCTTAATAAAGCAACAAGTAAAATTCCTATTGCATATTCATGAAGTAGACAAGGCAAAGGAAAGAAAGTGTACATACAAAGAAGATGTTGGTGCAGGAACTCCAAAACATTGATCATCTTCCGGTAAACTTCTGCTGGTGACGCATGATCAGACTGCTTTTCAACTGCAATCAACCTTAATACTGCATCCCCTGTCTGAAGTTCAATCTCAACATCAAGGGAAGGGTCAAGAACCAATGGCTTCAATACATATTTCATCAGGATCTGACCTGCGCAATTCAGAGACAGGTATTCACATTAAACCAAGAAAGGTGTCCACAGCAAAAACATGAATGAAATTCTACAATTATGAGTTGCCATTACTCCAGACCAGACCACCAACTTTGGATGAAATTATTCAATAATGCTACAATCTCGTAAGAGACCTGTATCTTTATCTTTAAAATATACAAAAGGTGAGATCCAGAGAACTTAAGAAGAGAATCAAGCCATAAGATTCCAAGGTCTTCATTAAACAACAAGACTTTACATGTTAGAACAGAAATACAATGTACAATAAATGTACAACTTATTTCTAAAGTGATAAGTATACGTTATAGAAAGTGATCTAACACTCCACAGTTCACATAAAAATATCAAATGCGATCAAGACAGATTCCATGAATTTCTGAGCAACTCCTCAAAGATGTTAATGACATAGATGTGATGATGGTATGGGGCTGTCATCAAATCACTTTAAACTTCACAAGGAATAATTCCTCATTTTTGCTGATCAGGCCTTGAAACTTCCTCTACAGTAGTTATCCCACCATGGACTGCCTCAACGATTGCTCCTGTACCAGTGCACTTCCCTCCTTTCCTGGGTTGCAGCTTCCCTCAACTCCAAAACCTGCCCCTCCAGTATTTATTCACCAGTGCAACTTCAGCTTTTCCCAAAAGCTTTCTCACAGAGTTTCCTACTCTGGATCTGTGTAGTTCACTTGCCTTTAAAGCAATACAGCTCAACACTCATTTCTGAATATAGAACTGTCTTTTAGTACGTTTCTGAGCCACAGTTTCTCAAAGCTAATCAACCATTCATGACTTCTCACTGAGTCGCCAAACACACAGACTCAGTATAGTTCAGTATAGCTAAAAATCAGTTACTTCTAGTATGGAAGGTTCTTGTCTCTACCTCACAACTTGCTGCCATTTAGTCCCTGTCTGTAATCTATTGAACTGCTCTTCTGTCATCCCCAAACTGTTGTGAGTGAACGAATAAAGACAATTCGATGAACCCTACCCTTAATAGGGCAGAAATTAATGTTACCACCTAGCAATTCTGGAACAGAATGTGCTCTGAATGTTACGTTTCACGCAGATTTCTGGCTTGCTCAGTATAAAAAAATGGACATGACTTGCAGATTTCATCCTGTAAACTGTACGGTCATTTTGCCAAGCTGGCATGCAAAGGTAGACATGTATGTATGAAAATTGCAATAAATTCAATATTACTCAGAGCAACAGTTCTTTTCCTCTCTCCGCTGCAGGTATTTAGAACTGCCAGAGAGATAATGTCATATAATGCTTTCTAAACATTTTAAAACTTAACCATTTTAATATGAAGCCATGATACAAACTGAAACTTTTAAGTTAAAAACCAACTGGAAGTAACCTGGCAAATTACTCTCCAGCTGCTATACAGCCAAACAGGCAGCATGTAAAGCAAGTTAACCTGAAATTGCTGTTTTATGATGTTAATATAAAGAGGGGGTTTTGCAGGCGGAAGAGGATGAAAATCAGATCATAACTTCCATGTTTTTTTGGATGTGGGTGTCACTAGCTCGGCCAGCATTTATTACCCATTACTAATTTCACTAAGTGTCAACCACATTGCTGTGGATCTGGAGTCACATGTGGGCCAGACCAGGCAAGGACAGCAGCTTCCTTCCCTTAAAGATATCAGTGAACCAGACTGAATTTTCCTGACAATCAACAATGGTTTCACAGTCATTATTAGAATTTTAATTGCAGCTATTTATTGAATTCAAATTCTACCAGCTGCAATGGCAAGATTCGAACCCAGGTCCCTGGAATATTACCAAAGCCTCTGGATTAAAAGTCTAACGGTAGACTAGAGGCCATCACCACCCCGTACACGATCTACACATAAACGTGTATAATACCTAAATAGTTGCAAACAGCTCATTTTCCTCTGGCTTGTTGGACCATGGGATGTCTGTTGAAGTCATTTCTTACATGGGGCCCACACTTCTCAGGGGAGGACAAAGCATTCAGGCTTCATATCTAGAACACTGCCCACTTAGTTGACTCAAATTGAGCTCAGCTGAAGAAACTTATCTCTTCCCGACTGGGTACATACAGATGGAACTTGAATAGACAAAAGCCAGTAACTTCTGAATTTCAAAAGAGGGGGAGGAGAGGGATTATTTGTAGATACAAGCTCCTTGCAACTCTATATGTGTGTTCTAGTGCATGACTAACAGTGTATGGAATGTATTGCATTGCAAAAGAGTGAAGCTTTTTAACTTTGACTGAAGCTTTTGAATGTTATCTCATTATTTCTGTAATTCTCAGGTCAGACCTTTAAATCTAAGAAACATATGACTGAACAAGCTAATTTCCAAGGCATGTTTCATTTTTCTTGTCGATACTGTTGGAGACTAGCTGCCAGACTTTCATTCTGCACAGATGGAAATGTGACGTGGTTCATCATGTGATTAGATGAATTTTACTTTTAAAAATTATGTCAACAGATTATAATATCTTTTTATCCCCAACAGTCAGAAGGCAAAACCTGCCTTCTACCAATCCATGCCACTTTACGTCATTATATCAGTCCGGTCTTCTGCCTCCAAGAACTACACCAAACTCATAAGGTAATGATCGAACAACTACATTTGCAGTTCACAATATTCACCTCATCTTGCTCACAGAGGTAAAACTAAAAATTAACTATTTTAGTGATTAAATTGCTTACTGAAGAATTTCAGTTTCCTGGTCAATTCACCAAGAATAGCAAAGCCTTGAAGTATTGACACAAGCAGCGGCTCAAGATCACTCTTCTTCTTTGATGTCATGTTGCACAAGCGCAGCTCAGTCTTCAAAGTCCACCCAAACAAATCCTCAGCTGGAAGAAAACAGCAATAAATGATCAGTTTCCATCATATGTCAACAGTTTCAATATTATTTCACATCAAAAATGAATACTTCTACAGAGTAAAGTAGAAAGATCTTAGGTAATGGTGCAGAAGTTCTCTCTGAAATATATAACAAAAATTCAAGTCAGAACTTACAGGCAAGCTATCGTGATGTAGAAGTTGAACATGCATTGGCCAAGAAACACTTATAGTCAAGGAAAGAAAATAAAGGGACAACTGTTATTTTTAAAGTTACTCAAGTTTTGTAAAAACAGAACACATGGCCTAATAAAGATAGGACAGACAGGTTTTTTTTGGAAGGTTAGAATAAAATTAAAAATAAAATTTCCAATACATCCCTAACTAAAACAGAATGGCCTAAATGTTCTGTGCTTCCAACTCTGATCAGACTTAAAACTATTAACTTACATTTAGATGATGTCTGCACTGGAAATTCCTGGACAGGAGCTTCCCGTTATGGACCTATCCAGGAATCCAACAAAAAATCACACTACGTCCAGTCCCCGGCTTATGAATGGGTTCCATTCTTGAGCATGTACATAAGTCAATTTACATGCAAGTCGGAACACAATGAACACAACATAAAATACCTATAAGTACAAATTCATGTGTCGGACTTTTAACATGAACATGGCCATGTGGGATCTCGCTCACAAATGCAAATATTTGTAAGTCAGACATCCAATAATCAGGGATCGCTTTTAATTACATGCCATCATGATTGGTGCTGCTGCAGCAATTTCACTGGTGAGACACTGTAATTCTGTAGACAGTTTTAATTGTAAATAAGGAATTATCAATGAAATACATCAACATGAAATACATGGACATTTTAACCCAAGAGTTTTGCTTTTAGAAAGGATTCTTGTAACCAGATTCCTTCCAACATATCTTGGCATTCACAGCTCACATCTTGGATTTGATATTTACTTTTCCAAAATAAAAGAATCAATTGATTCACCTTTTGTAGGAGCTGGTGAAGGGGGAAGATTCCAAACAGCCAGCTGCTTCCACTCCTCACCAAGATGGTACAGCAGTTTTTCCTTCTGTACGATGAGTTCCGTGCTAAGCACTTGCAACATTTTCAATTCAATGCCTTTCCTTGATTTTAGTAATGTCAGGTTGGACTGTGCCTTACAATCACAAACACAAATAAGGGAATGCTAGACTCATTTACAGTTACAACTTAGCTGAGTCACTTCAGAAAAAAAAATCAAAACCAAGCATATGTTTTAGCCTGGCCAGAAGTATATACTGCATTTTCAGAATAAGCTAAAACATCTGTTCTTTAGACAATCAAGAATGTTAAACTGAGAGCTGCTTGGCTCTTTGACGGATCAGACAGATCTTAAAATTGAGGGAGCAAAAACATTTCCTGGTATCCTGTCTTTCAAGCAACACACCCCTTCCTCACAAAATTATTAGTTTAATTTATGAAATGTTGCCTGTGCATGACCATTCCCATACTTGCCTACACATAGTTCACTGGCACAAACTAATCCAGCATCGGTAATGCATCTTGATGTGTTTGAGAAACTTGATAGCACCACGTGTATATAAATGCCACGTTTCTGTCAATTGCTGTTGTAAAACAGATCTGCCAGATTTCATTAAGAAGTTTAAAACTATACAAAAATAATGACAGCAACACGTAAATGCTACGAAAACCAAAGCTTGCAATTAAATGTCAGAGACACCAGTGAGAAATAATGAAAAATCAACTTACATGATGAAATTACAACAAAATTCAGACTTGGATTGATAGGAGGATTCAAAGAATCTAAATCAAAATCAACTCCACTAGACCATGGCACTGCTGTAGTTGCAGCAATTCACTTTTATACTCAGTTTCAATGATCATTTTACTTAGAACAGTTTGTATAATCCTGTTAACACTGCTAACTGTTTGGGATTTATGTTCCAAAAGCAGTTGTGAGGTTGGACAGACTTACTTTATTGAGATAAGTAGCTGATTTGATGTAGTTTTTTTCCAACAAAGCTTGGTGATGTGTTCCAAGAGCAGTATCAAACTGGAAAAGATAACAAGCAAAAGTAAAATAGTTCTATGAACATTCCTTGATATTTATAAGTCAAAAAAAGTAAGACTTCACAGCTAGTGCCACATGTAAGTCCTTGATGGGGTGAAAGGGTAGTGAGGGATGGGGGAGCTTTTTGAAGATTTGCTGTTTTACTTTTCAGATATAGATATATCAGTTGTATTTTGATTTATTTGAGTTCTGAGGAAGTGTCACCAGACCCGAAACATTAACTGTGACTTTCTTCTCACAGATGGTGCCAGACCTGCCGAGCTTTTCCAGCAACTTCTGTTTTTGTTCCTGATTTATAGCATCCGCAGTTCTTTCGATCTTGATTTATTCCAGTTATTTTCACCCTCATGGAGCTATGTCCTGCAATTGGTCTCCAATTTCCATTTCTGTCTATGCATTTGACTCAACGACCCTTTTTATTCCTTTTGATTCAATTAAACGTTCACTCATTTTTCAAACTTTGATGAGATACATGCCCCCACAATTGAATTTTTTAGAACAAAATTCAGAAGTATTGCCTGATCTACGTTACTTTTATAGCATTATCCACTCTCATACAAGAAAAGGCAGAGTAAACAACTAAGCTGCAGAAAATATTTGCATCAAGGTTGAACATTGAATATTACCAATATATGTACATTCAGAGCACAACGCAGAAACAAATGACAAAGTTGCTAATTGAGTCTGAATGAAAAATCTGCCCATACACATGGAACCACGGTAAGGAGATCCTTTTGTTATTTCATTTTGCAGACATTCACATTTGATCAGTGAGGTTGCTGACAGCCTTATACATGCACAAGTGCCATTGATCAATAATTCTATGGCCTGTATTATTAATCCACAATGTTACTGTCATCCTCTTCTTAGAAGTCTTAAGAGTTATACAGCACGAAACAGACTCTTCGATCCAACTTATCCATGCCGACTAGATATCCTAAATTAATTTAGCCCCATTTGCCAGCATTTGGCCCATATCCCTCTAAATCCTTCCTGTTCACGTACCCATCCAAATGCCTTTTAAATGCCGTAATTGTACCCACCTCCACCACCTCCTCTGGCGGCTGGTTCCATTCATGCACCACCCTCTGCGTGAAAGTTGCCCCTTGAGTTCCTTTTAAATCTTTCCCCTCTCACTTTAAACCTATGCCCTCTAGTTTTGGACTCCCCTAGCCTGGGCAAAAGACCTTGGCTATTCACCTTATTCATACCGCTCATTTTAAAAACCTCTACAAGGTCACCCCTCAGCCTCCAACACTCCAGGGGAACGAGCCCCAGCCTATTCAGCCACTCCCTAAAGCTCAAATGTACAGCAAACGTCAATGATACTGTATCTCCTCCCACTACCAATCCCTCTTCTCTTCAGTAAATAAAAAACATGACTATAACTTTTTTTAAGCTACGTGATAAAGGATTAGACTGAGGTACCTGGACCTTTCTCACTGCTGAACTCAAGTCCACGACCTTAACCCATTAACAAGAAAGCTCACTGAACAAAATGAAATCTGTTCTAGAACAGAAGGCAGACACCTACCTCATGTAATTGTGTCAACACACTCAGTAAAACTGTACTTTTCTCTAGCTGTTGTTTCAGCTCAGTGAACTCAGTCACAGCAACATGGAGATCTCGCTGCACCTATTAAACAAAGCATAATCACAGTGAGAAATTCATGCAAATTATCACTTTTACATTTTGCAATATTTGAATGGGCAGCTTTTTGTTTTGGTTGGCACAGAACAATGGGTTGAATGGCCCCTTTTCTGGGGTCTCATTAAAGGAAGCTAGATATTACATTTCCATAGGTCTGGGTATGCTTAGAGTCTAGGTATAGACCTTGCTGGAGAATGGGTACATAAAGTAACAGTTTTGTGTTAATTAAAAGGGACAAACCCTTTTTTGCTGCAAATCTGAAATTTCGTGAGAACTTTTTCATCTTCAAACTAAACTGTACATTTCTCTGTAGAACAGACTGGCTATGTTTGCAAACTAAAAGTTCAAGCTGAAAACATTGAAAAAGAGAGCACTGAAATTTTGGGAGGCAACTCTTTTGCAGGTTGCTGGTACATTGCTGCTTTAGAACTGATGTACACTTCAGAAGACCTTCTTCAGGTTGATTCATAATGGAAGCATCGAAATTAATTTTATAAAGTACTGAGTACTTCATTAAGCTTTGTGGACAATTTTGTAACTGTTTCTAATGTTGATAATGATTCTTCCAATGCCATTCACAGGTCCTCTAGCCCCAGATTTTGTTCCTTTACTTGCCTCTTGACTACTCCCTGCTAGCTTCACCACCTTCTCTTTTGCCATTTAAAATCACCCTGCATTCCACATCATCAACACTTTGGTTCATTCCTTCAATACTCCTTACTTCTCGCCTCTGTACCTGTTTAAAACCCATTGTATTTTGCAGTCCTGCCTAAAGGAAAGACCTGAAATGTTAACTTTATATCTCTCTCTCTCTACAGCTGTCACCTGGCCTGCTAAGTATTACCAATAGTTTTCTGATTTGATTTCCAACATCCACCTTATTTTGCTTTTTGTATTAATGCAATGTTATGCATTTATGCAAGTGGAGTATTAACGTTAGCATGGTCTGGTTTTGGCCAAATGCCCTTTTCCTCTGCACATGTATTATGTAATTTTAAGAACTCCTGCTTGTCTTCCAAAATTGAAAATAAGTGATTAAGAGTAGAGCTGCATGTGAGACGGACTATTTGATTGCCTGTATGGCTGAGCTCTGTGTAACCAACAATCTGTCCTGGTCCACGCACATCAACGCAACACTTAAGAAAGCACAACTTTCTACTTCCTCAGGAGGCAAAGGAAATTGAGCATGCCCACAAAGATTCTTACCAATTTTTATAGATGCACCATAGAAAGCATCTATCTGAATGCATCACAGCATGGTATGACAATTGGTCTTCCCAAAACCACAAGAATCTACAGAGATTCGTGAACACAGCACCGTCCATTGCGCAAACCAGCCTTCCATCTACTGACTCCATCTATATTTCCCGCTGCCTCTGGAAAGCAACCAACCAATCAAATACCCTATCCAGCACAGTTACATACTCTTCCACTCTCTCCCATCAGGCAGAAGATATAAAGATTCGAAATCACGTACAAACTGATTCAAGAATAGTTTCTTCCCCACTGTTATCAGGTTTTTTAACAGACTTCTCAAATGTTACTGTTAATCTGTCTCTCTCTCTCTCTCTGCACCTTCTCTGCAACCATAACACAGTATTCTGCATTCTGCTCTGCTACCCTGATACACTTTTGCATGGTACGATCTGCCAATACAGCATGCAAAACAACATTTTTCACCGTATCTCAGTATATGCAACGACAATAAATCAAATCAGATCAACCTGCAACAAGACGGAACTGACAGTACAACTCCAAACCTTCACTGTATACTAAGCATTAGTCCAACACCCAAATACATCTTGTGATAATCTTTAGCTCAGGCAATAAGGCCTTTCGACAATCTCTTATTCAATTCTGTGGGATTCTCATTAGCTTCAATTACCTCATTTTCAATCTGTGATTTAAGGACATCTATCTCCATTGAGATGCCATCCACTTGATTTACCAGATCCTCTCCATTTTTTAAACTTGGGATGAACTCCTCATACTTCTTGTTGATCATGTCACATACTTCACCCTGTAAAAAAACAGCTTTAAGCCATATATTTCAAGAAATTCTTACTTGAGAGTACTTAAGCCTCAAGCATAAAGAGCGATTATGCTGGAAGAACTTAACAGTATCTGTGGATAAAATAAAATTAATGATTTAATGCAAAATAAAGTTCATATTTTAAACTATCTACCAAAAATCATGGGCTGAACTTTCCCATTTTTCAGTTAAATATATTGTCAAGAGAGATTCATAGTTAACAAGGACTAGAGCAGGATGAACACAGCAGGCCAAGCAGCGTCAGAGGAGCAGGAAAGCTGACGTTTCGGGCCTCGACCCTTCTTCAGAAATGAAATTCTTCTTCATTTCTGAAGAAGGGTCTAGGCCCAAAACGTCAGCCTTCCTGCTCCTCTGATGCTGCTTGGCCTGCTGTGTTCATCCTGCTCTACACCTTGTTATCTCAGATTCTCCAGCATCTGCAGTTCCTACTATCTGAGAGATTCATAGTACTTGGTCCACAATGGCTTGGAGTGACTTTTCACATCAATATTTAATTCTGTGCCTCATTAATTATGAAACCGGATTTTCAACACCCTGCTTGTGTAACAAGACAGGTGACACAAAAGTACTTGCTATTACAAGGACCTTTTTCTTTTCTTTACCTTTGAAGCATTTTGCGGCTTCGGATGGGCATCAGAATGGCAGCAATTAGGCAGAGATCAAGGAGTAAGTTCAGGAAACCAATGGCAGCAGCGGCAACATCAGAATGGCAGCAAGTTCCAAGGGCCAACAGAAGAGGGAGTTTGGGGACCAGACGTGGCTTCTGCAATCGAACAGTAACTTCCAGGCGTAGGTGGCAGGAGCAAGTGAGTTCCGGGGACATCGGACATGGCTCGTGAGATCAAGGAGCAAGTTCTGAGGGTCGGCGGCGGCGGCAGCAGCAGCATGATCTGGAGGCCTGCAGTGGCAGCGGCTGGACAGAGTTCAGGAGGATAGGGTAGCTGTCAGTTTTCGGTGACTAGTTGCTTCAGGGGTGGAGGCCCACTTACCTTACAGAGATACGGATGTTTACCTTTCTTATCGGCTCTTTTTCTTGTATTTCTGCTCTTGTTTTTATTAATTCTGTTTTTTGGTATCTAAAATGGTTATTTTTGCTTTGTATCTAAGATGGTTGTTTCTGTTAATTCTGGTTTTTTTGTACCTAAGATGGGGCTGGAGAATGGTAGCTTTGTACACTTCTCACTGTTCTCCTGTATCCTCTGTACTTGAGTACACATGACAAGAAAACCTACTTCTAATTCTTCCAGCATTCTAGCACTAGTACCATAGTTATGTTTTGTTAATGGTGATTTGTCATCCCTAGTCACTGGGTGATGTAATGATGATTATATGAAAATATTTATATGGCTCTGTACTTGTGGCCAACTTACCCTCTCGAAAGAATTTAATTAATATAATCAAGGACATGTGAAAGCTTTGTAGTTTATCCATTTGATCTACGAAAAAAACAACTCACAGAGCAATTAAAAATGTTAGATAACAAGGTGTATAGCTGGATGAACACAGCAAGCCAAGCAGCATCAGAGGAGCAGGAAAGCTGATGTTTCGGGCCTAGACCCTTCTTCAGAAAGTGTTGATGTTCATTTTCTGAAGAAGGGTCTAGGCCCCAAACGTCAGCTTTCCTGCTCCTGTGATGCTGCTTGGCCTGCTGTGTTCATCCAGCTCTACACCTTGTTATCTCAGATTCTCCAGCATCTGCAGTTCCTACTATCTCTATAATTAAAAATGTTGCTTTCCAAAGGATGTTTACAGAAAAAGATTTAATACCTACATGCAATCGGAGTTAGGATCAGATCTATAATTAGTAAAACAATTTAAGCCATGCATTTATAAATCTGAAGAATACTGATTTAGGACTACTGCATAACTCATCACTATTAAACTGCAAAACATGGTTACATTGGGAAAATAAACAAAATTTTCACAACATAATATATTTTGAAGATTTACACAATGAAGTTGTAATGCAATGAAAATAGAAAATGCTGGAACCACTGGGGAAAGGGCAGGAAAGTGTAGGATCAGCCATGAGGGACTTGAGGGACCAAATGGCCAGCTCCTGTTCCTATTTCTTATGGTCTAATTCAACATCATCTGTGTAAAGAGAGAAAAAGATTTAACATTTTAGTTCTGAGATCTTGCATCAGAACTGGGAAAAATTACAGCTAACTTTGTTTGTCTCTTGCTCCCAGCATTTGGTGCTCAATTCTCCAGCACTTTCTTTTCGTTGCATTATAACCTAATTGAATAAAATTTCAAAAGTATGTTCTGTCGCAGACGTGCAGGGTTTTCCAGTGTTGTCATGTTTCACTAACTGACACCCAGAGTCAAAGAAAACCCAGCAAATGATTTTCCATTGTGAAGTACACGAGTCAGAACAATACGTGTTATTTGAAAGTTTGACTGCTCCGGCTCTGATGAGCTACCAAGTACACTTGCAGATCTCCAATACTCTGAGTATTTTGGTTTTCAGTGAAGTTGAAAATGTAAGAGCAAGAGGGTGAGCGGGACGGGGACCCAAAAAGAAATTTTGAAGAAAAGGTCACTAGACTCGAAACATTAACTCTGGCTTCTCTATAAACTTTCAGATGCTGCCAGCCCTGCTGAGTCTCTCCAGCACTTTCTGTGTTTGCTTCAGATCTTCAGCATCCACAGTTTTTATTTGAAAACGAAGGTCTGTGACGAGGTGGAAGACAATAAAAGGCAGGCTTTTAGGGCCAAAGGGGATATAGACGGGGCAGGAACAGACATAAACAGGGATTTGCCTGCAGTCGGCTCCGGCTCTAAGGCTTATTTCAAACAACAGGCCACAGCGGCCCTGGCTCCCTCGGGGCCCGAATCAAACACCATTCTCAGCTCTCTTTTACCTTCACCTCCTCTACCCGGCGGGCTAACTTGCTGATCTTGGTGCCGATATCCTCCTTCTCCAGTTTCCCCGACGACGCCAACACCTCAGCCACGAACGACGCCATTTTCTTCCCCTATCCCGCTCAGGGAGCCCCGCGCATGCGCGATGGCCGCGGGGCAGCACGGGAAATGTAGTCTTTCGTCTCCCCACCTTCACCACATCGAATCAGGGCCGCCAGGCGTGACGGGAAATGTAGTCCTTCCTCTCCCCCCCCGCCACCACAACAGCGAGCCAGAGCCGCCAGGCGTGATGGGAAATGTAGTCCTTCCCGTCGGCCCCCGCGCGCTCCCCTTTCAAACTCCAGCGCGGGAAACCCAGCCTTCCATTCACTGTAGATTTGAGTCTTGTGTTCTCGTGGCATACTGGTAGCATCCCAATCTCTGAGCCTAGGTTTATGTCCCTACCTGCTCCAGAACCTCTCTGAACAGTTTGTTTAGAAAATTTCGCCAGACCTCCCTATGGTTGAGTGTGTGTGACCTGGGATTTAAAAAGAGGAGGTGCTGGTGTTGGACTGGGGAGGACAAAGTCTGAAGTCACACGACACCAGGTTATAGTCCAGCAGATTTATTTGGAATCACACAAGCTTTCTGATGCAGCCTCTTTATCAGGTGCAGTGGGAGAGCAGGGCACACAGACACAGTGTATAGGTAGTGAAATCAAGGACAGAGAGATCAAAAGATCATACGACTGGTGCGAGTGGAGTGTCAGATAATAAGTCCCTGCAGGTGACCGAGAGTGTTAGATGGTGTGTAAAGTGTCAATGTCAGTGCTGTGCTGTCATGACAATCAAGCAGAGCCATAGGAATATACAAAAAGTGACACCTCAGGCCAGACACTGAATCGTAGGTGTGAGTCTTTGTTCAGAATCTCTCTCAATAGTGTTAACCTGGAATCAGGCTGGTATTATTCTGAAAACTGGAATTTTTAAGATGCCACGCTGACTGACTGTTACTACAAATTGTGTGTTTTCTGAAGAAAATGGAATGTTTTGGTAAATAAACAAACATCTTGGATGAAATGATTCACCCCATAGATTTATATGTGTGTGAGGGACAGACAGAGTGTGAGTGTGTAGAGTGTATGTTTGAGAGTGTGGGTGTGTGTGTGTGAGACAGAGGGTCAGTGTGAGTCTGTGTGAGACAGTATGTTTGTGAGAGTGTGTGTGTGTGAGATAGTGTAATAAGTAATTCAAAACTGTGCAAACTAATCAAGGTAGAGAGACCATAACAATTTATCAAGGTGATGCTGTCAAAACAGGAAAATAAGGGAGACTTTGTAGACAGAAAACAGTGTGGTGGGGTTACCTGTAGCGTGACATGAACCATAATCACAGTTGAGGCCATCTTCATGGGCCATCTGTAAAAGATTACCTACATTCCCATTTTGACAGCATCATCTTGATAAATTGTTATGATGTCTCTATCTTAATTAGTTTGTACAGTTTTGAATTACTTATTACAGTCTGTCACTCACACAGTCTCTCACTCACACACACACACACGCTGCCTAACTCTCACTCACAGTCACGTACACTCACACACACTCTCAAGCACACACACACATACACGCACTCCACACACAAATAAATCTAAAGGTGAATCATTTGTTTATTTGCAGATACATCCTATTTTGTGCAAAAACACTATTTGTAGTCACAGTCAGTCAGTGTGGCATCTTATAAATTCCAGCTTTCGAAATAAAACCAGCCTGATTCCAGGTTAAAACTCTGAGAGAGATTCCAAACAAAGCCTCACACCTACAATTCAGTGTCTGACCTGAGATGTCGTCTTTTGTTTATTTCTTTTGATCTGCCTGATTGTCATGACAGCACAGTACTGACATTGATTTTATAAACACTTCACACACCAGCTAACATTCTCGGTCACCTGCAGAGACTTATTATCTGATCGTCTGTTCACACCAGTTGTATGATCTTTTGATCTCTGCCTATAAACTCTGTATCTGTGTAGCCTGCTCTCTCACTGCACCTGGCAAAGAGGCTGCACTCCAAAAGCTTGTGTGATTCCAAATAAAAACCAAAAGAACTGCAGATGCTGTAAATCAGGAACAAAAACAAAGTTGCTGGAAAAGCTCAGCAGGTCTGGCAGCAACTTCCAGTTCAGAGGAAGGGTCACCAGACCCAAAACGTTAACTCTGTTTTCTCCTCCACAGATGCTGCCAGACCTGCTGAGCTTTTCCAGCAACTTTGTGATTCCAAATAAACCTGTTGGACTATAACCTGGTGTCGTGTGACTTCTGGTTTTGCTGGGATTAACACAAATGTATTTCAATCAATAAATTTTGACTTTATGTGATGTTAATCTCTCTGAACCAGTAATTTAATCATCCTGCCCCCTAATAGTCTAATATCCTGGAGAACGTGAGTTCAAATCCCACCGTGGCACGTGGTGAAGTTTGAATTCAATTTAAAAGTTCTGAAGTTTAAATGAAAAACATTTGCCCAATGGTGACTACACAGCCACTGGTGTAAAAATCCTTCTGGTTCACTAATATCTTTTGCAGGAGGCAATCTGCATTTCTGAAACAAACAAATTGCTGGAGAAGAAGGATCACTGGACGCAAAACATTATATCTGTTTCTCTCTCCACAGATGCTGTCAGATCTCCTGCGTTTCTCCAGCAATTTCTGTTTATATTTCAAATATCCAGCATCTGCAGTTCTCAGTTTTATTTTATCACTTCTACTTAAGACTGATGTTGAATCAAGATTGAATCTAGCTGTTTTAGAGGCAGGAGTGCGATATAACGGAACGTTGCTGGTTCTCTTTATTCACTCATGGGATGTGGGCCTTTCAGGTTAGTTGAGCTCTTCAAAAGGCTGATGTTTAATTTTCAGTCTCTTATCCTTTGTGCAGTTAATATCTCAAAATCACACACCTTTCCTTGGCAAGCGAAAAATAGTTCTGTTACATCAAATTCTAAGTTGACAATTACCCTAGACTTAAGTCTGAAGGGTCACTGCATCCATTCATTTCTAATTTTACGCACATGAAGGGTGGTTTTCTGTACGTTCTCTTCACTTACAAATTGCAAGTTAAAGATATTGCATATATATAAAGTATATGATTTAACATTAATTATTCAAGCAAATGACTAACTGCCACGTCTTTTAAGGAAGGATAACTTCTTAATTGGTCTAGCTTACATGTGCCTCCAGGCCATCAGCAAAATGTTTAACGCTTAACTGACCTCTGGGCAATTAGGGATGGGAAATAAAGGGTGGCCTAGCCTGAGACACCCACTTGAACGAGTAAATTAAAATAAAAAGCCCCAATCAATTTCCAACCAGTTGTATAGGAATCCTGCCACTAAAAACAGTTATTTATTCCAATCCCAATTCACCAAATTGAGCACAACATTTCGACATTATACTGCAGTACTGAGGGAGTACCGCTTTTGTTTTGTATAAAATATGAGTGCCCTGTCTATTGCCCACATTCACATTAAAGGTGACACAGTTTCAAAGAAGAATATAAAGTCCTTCAAAGTGGCTCAGTCTAATTTATTCCTCAATTAACATAAAGAAGTCTTTTGTTTTGATCTTTGTCACATCAATATTTGTGAGAGATAAAAGGTACTGCAGATGCTGGAGAATCCGAGATAACAAGCGTGGGGCTGGATGAACACAGCAGGTCAAGCAGCAGCATAGGAGCAGGAAAACTTGACGTTTCGGGCCTAGACCCTTCATCAGAAATGGGGGAGGGGAAGAGGGTTCTGAAATAAATAGGGAGAGAGGGGTAGGCGGATAGAGGATGGATAGAGGAGAGGATAGGTGGAGAGGAGTCAGACAAGTCGAAGAGGCGGGGATGGAGCCAGTAAAGGTGAGTGTAGGTAGGGGGGTAGGGAGGAGATAGGTCAGTCCAGGGAGGACGGACAGGTCAAGGGGGCGGGATGATGTTAGTAGATAAGCTTGCTGTGCTCACCGCAGTTGATGCTCCCTGCGTTAAAGCAGCAATTATGCTGTAAAAGTATTCTACTAGTTGCTAAGTACTAAGAAATGTTCTGAGGGTATTAAGGATGCAATTCTGTTGATAATTTGTGTTCTTTTTGCTGTTCATCTCAAAAATACTTTGGTTAGATTAGTTTTACATTTGATGATAAATGGTCAACTTCTTATGATCTAGCAAACAAACAGGAACATCTTTTGAATTCCTCTAAAATAACGTACCCAATCAACAGAATACACATAGTGACAGTAGGATCTGTTCAGGATTATGTTGGCCCCTCTGCTCTGCCTTACTCAAGAATGGTGCAGGCTTTATGCACAAACGCCATTTCAAATTCCATGGAATTTTATTGCATTGAACTTCATTAAAAATGAACACAATTTTGTATGTTCAATGAAATTGCAGCACTGTGCATCTTTCTACGTCTATGACAAGTCTGTCTTTAATTATAACGCCAGCGTCTTGATACGGCACTGTGTCATGTTACAGTGTATGATGACAAGTTAACTCCTTATGACAAATATATTTGGAGGCATAACAAGAGCTCATTCGGATAAATGCAATGCTTTCCAGATGGCACTTATGTTCTATTAGTTATCTGATATTTATCACGTAATACAACAGATCAAAAACAAATCATCTGGAAATATCATGTTACTGTTTCGGGGACCTTGTTGGGTGAAAATTGGCTGCTGTGTCTCCTACATTACAACAATGCATGAGTATTTAATCACCTAAAGCGGACTTTGGGACATGAACTAAACTCGGTGGTCTTCCAGAGTGTGGAATTGTCCTTGTCTAAGTGTTACAAACTGACACGCTGCAGGATCCAGGGCTACTTGCTAAGGAAATGAAAGGCAACAACTAAATTCAAGTCTCCTTCTTTCACTCTAAATTTTTCAGTGGCATCAATAATTCCACAAGTAAGTTAGTGATTTGTTATTAAATATATTGTTTTTAAAGTTCAGCTGCTGTATGAAATATATGAGAAACATTTTGAAATCATTGAGTTTGTGTGGTCTGAGCTGTTGTAAACATAGAAGCCTTTTGTCACAGAGTCAAAAAGTGATAGAGTCATACATCACGGAAACAAATCCTTTGGTCCAACCAGTCCATGCTGAATCTTTTACGTCTTCTCTGTTGATCTTCCATCAGTCTATTTGCAGGGTTTATACTACTGATTCAAAAAACTTTGGGTTTTTTCCCCCTTAATAAAAACTATAATTTTGTGATTGTGATTTTCACAGTGCTGCTAACTCAGAAAAATCTCTTCATTAATATTTTCTAATTTTTGCAATATATTAATGAAGAATAATGTATATTTACTGAAGGGCATATGAAAGCTCCAGCTATGGTCATTTACTCCTGATCTGTGTCACTTCGTTTTAGGATTACTGTTTTTGTGAATGATTGAGTTAACTTGAGAATAAATATGATCTGATTTGGTTGCATTTCTCATTATTATGATAATAAAATTAGTTATTTTAATTACAATGTGTTTGTACTTCTGTTCTTTAACATTTTAATCATTTTCCTTACCTTTTTCCCCAAATTTCAAGAGATTCACTGTATTTTCCTCTTAGCAGCCATTAGTTTGAGATGTGAGTCACCTAGACATGAGCTACTTAACAATATGACCTCATTCCATTCTGGCAACATGGCAGTAGTTACAACATTTTAAACTAACTAATTGCATCTAGCAATTATCTCAAGAGGGTTGGAATATGAAAGCAGTGATGTGTTTCTGAGACTTTATAAAGCTCTGGTTAGGCCCCATTTAGAATACTGTGTCCAATTTTGGGCCCCACACCTCAGGAAGGACATACTGGCACTGGAGCATGTCCAGCGGAGATTCGCACGGATGATCCCTGGAATGGTAGGCCTAACATATGATGAACGGCTGAGGATCCTGGGATTGTATTCATTAGAGTTTAGAAGGTTGAGGGGAGATCTAATAGAAACTTACAAGATAATGCATGGCTTAGAAAGGGTGGACGCTAGGAAGTTGTTTCCGTTAGGCGGGGAGACTAGGACCCGTGGGCACAGCCTTAGAATTAGAGGGGGTCAATTTAGAATGGAAATGAGGAGACATTTCTTCAGCTAGAGAGTGGTGGGTCTGTGGAATTCATTGCCACGGAGCGCAGTGGAGGCCGGGACGTTGAATGTCTTCAAGGCAGAGATTGATAAATTCTTGATCTCGCAAGGAATCAAGGGCTAAAGGGAGAGTGCAGGTAAGTGGAGTTGAAATGCCCATCAGCCATGATTAAATGGCGGAGTGGACTTGATGGGCTGAATGGCCTAACTTCCACTCCTATGTCTTATGGTCTTGTGGTCTTAATATGGGGCATTCTTGAGAGTAATGGTCAGCTGCTATATTGGCATACACTCAAAACAACACCAAAACTGGTGTTTTAAATAAATGGAACAACCAAGTAGAATTTCCATGAATCTGCTTCTGCGGAAAAGAACCAGAGCAAAAATCTCTCTGAAGATTCAAAATTATCTTCCTGACACCACAAGAGTAGTTGTAATTTTGCCTAATGGTGTAAAATTTGGCAGCGCATATTAATTATACAAAAATAAGGACGACACTAGAATAGAGAGGTTTCAGCAGGAAACATTTGATCGGCTGCTGGTCTTTTCTCTAGAAAATGTGGCTGAGTAGGTCTTTCAAAAGAGTTGAAATGATTGATGAGGTAAGCATAGAAAATACACTTCTACTTGTGGGAGAAGATCAAAAGAAAGAGTGTGTAAATATAAAATTTATTTATTTATTTTGTATTATTTTCAATTAATAGAAAATTCCTTATCTAGAGAATTATTGGACCATGAAACTCATTACTACATCAAGCATTTAGATAAACAGCATCAAGGTATTTAAGGAGAAACTAGATTAGTGCATGAAGAAGAATGGAATGAAAGCCTATACTAATAGGGTTAGATGAAGAGAGATGTGAAGAGGTTGTATGGTCCAGTTAGACAGAATGGCTTACTTCTGTATGGCAAACTCTATGCAAGGTTATACAGGCATGATAATGTGTGGGTCAACATCGCAGCTCAGTGATTAGCACTGCTGCCTCACTGCACCAGGGACCAGGTTTGATTCCAGCCTCAGGTGACTGTGTGAAGCTTGCACAGTCTCCCCATATCTGTGTGGGTTTCCTTCAGATGCTCTGGTTTCCTCCCACAGTCCAAAGATGTGTGGCTTAGGTGGATTGGCCATGGGGAATGCAAGGTTACAGGGAGACGGTACCGGGGTGGGTCTGAATGGGATGCTCTTCGGAGGACTCAATGGGCCAAATCGGCTGCTTCCGCACTGTAGGGATTCTATGGCTCTATGTGAAATATATCGTCATCCCTTCACTGTTACTGGTTCAAAGTCCTGAAACTCCCTCCCCTAACGGCATTGAGGGTTAACTTGCAACATGTGGGCTGCAGCGATTCAAAAAGGCAGTTTGTCACTACTTCTTAAGGGCACCGAGGGACTGGCAATAAATGCTGACTAGCCAGCGATGCCCGCGTCCCACTGATGATTAAAATAGCTCTATTAATGAGGACAAAATCTCAAACACTGCATTTACAGAGGAGCCACTAGATGGCACCAGTCTCTCTCACAGCTGCACAGATAAGTTTGGGAAATGTAATGATCGGGATGCTTCGCAGAAAACCATACAAGACTGTGCCCTCAGGACAGCAGCAACTTGTGAGCGCAAAATCCTGACTCTCTCATCAGGAATCTTACAACAAAAACACATATTCAAGAATGGAGGGGGGGATGATGTTGTGATAGTGCCACTGGACTAGTGATTAAGAAGCTCAGATAACAGGTAGCGTGGTGACATAGTAAGAACTGCTGATGCTGGAGTCAGAGAAAACACAGTGTGGAGCTGGATGAACACAGCAGGCCAGGCAGCATCAGAGGAGCAGGAAAGCTGACATTTCGGGTCGGGACCCTTCTTCAGAAATGGGGAAGGGGGAAGTGGGTTCTGAAATAAATAGAGAGGAGAGGTGGGGCTGGGGAAGGTAGGTGCGATGGAGATAGCAAGTGGGGATTGGTCAGTGAGGTGAGAGGGACGGATAGGTGGGAGAGAAGACAGACAAGTCAAGGAGGCGGGGATGAGGGGAAGGGTTGGACTTGGGATGAGGCCGGGGGTGGGAAGATTTTGAAACTAGTAAAGTCCACATTGAGACCATTGGGCTGTAGGCTCCCGAGGCGGAATATGAGGTGCTACTCCTGCAGTTTCCAGGTGGAGTCGTTGTGACACTGGAGGAGGCCCAGGATGGATATGTCATCCAGGGTGTGGGAGGGGGAGTTGAAGTGGTTTGCAACTGGGAGGTGTTGTTGTTTGCCACATGGTGGCTCATTGGTTGGCCGTGCTGCCTCACAGTGCCAGGAACGTGGGTTTGATTCCAACCCTGGGTGCCTGTCTGTGTGGAGTTTGCATGCTCTCCCCATGTCTGTGGGGGTTTTATCTGGGTACTCCAGTTCCCCCACACAATCCAAATATGAGTTAGATGGACTAACCGTAGGAAACACAGGGTTGTGGGGGTATGACAGAGGATGAGTCTGGGTGGAATGCACTTCGGAGGGTCATTGCGCGGTTGAATAGCCAGCTTCTGCACTGCAGGGATTCTATGAAATATTCTGGGGACCTCAATTTGAATCCTACCATGGCAGGTGGTGAAGTCTAAGTTAATTTTTTTTAAATGTTTGGAATTATAAATTAGCTTAATGACGACCATTGTCAATTGTCATTAAAAACCCATCTGGTTCGTAATGTCATTTAGGGAAGGAAATCTGCCATCCTTACCTGGTCTGGCCTACATGTGACTCCAGACCCACTGCAATGTGGTTGACTCTTAACTGCCCTCTGGGCAATTAGCGATGGGCAATAAAAGCTGGCTTGGCCAGTGATGTTAACATCCTGTGAATAAAATAAGAAGGCGCTAATGCAGATTCATCAAACTAGCATTAAGTAGTTAAAAAAAAAGCTAATATCATCACACAAGCTTTTGTTTTCAATTTGAAAATTGAGTTTAGTTTTGTAATCTATTTTAGCCTTTCTCAGTGTAAACAACAGTTTACTGTATTTCAATCACTCCTAAATTCTTGGAAATGTAATAGAAGAATTGAAGTTCAAAAGCAACGTTTGAGTCGCATTTTCATCACTGAAAGAAAAATACATCGGGAGTCAAAGTAGCTCAATGCCTGTTTCGTGTTGATGTTCTCAATAACAATTTTCGGCAGCACTTTCTGCCTAAATAACTAATGAACCGAGATGCATTTCATAGAAAGTTCTGGAGGTCACCTGCAATGGGTGTAATTGTGTGTGTCATTTCCTGTATTTAGATCTAATACTTAGGAACGTGTTTTCATTTTTAGCAGCAACTAGCGAGGAAGGCTAGATCTGATTTTAATTGTCCTTTACACTGACTGAGCGTTTGCTCAGTACTAATGCCGATAAAAATCTAAAAATAGCTGAGCTGTTTAATGATCCCATGCTTACTGTCTCATGTTATCCTGTACAACACAGTCAGCTGAAAGGGTTTATAATGTCCCTACCCCTTACATCACCTGCATTTAGGGGCAGCCACTAATGTTAGGCAAATGCCAGCAAACACTTTTTTCTTCCCAGGGTCACCTAATACCCACCCTCAAATCGTGCAGTTGGCATTGACTAAAACCTCAACCTGACCAGCCACATTCACTGATTATTACACAGCATTCTGTATCAATATCAAATCCACCTTAATGCAGGAGCAATACATTGGAATAAGGGTAGGCCATTCAGACCCTTGACCCTGTTCCACCATTCAATGAGATCATGGTTGATGTGGTCTAACTCCATATACCTGCCTTTGGCCCATGTCCCTTACTGCCTTTGCTTAACAAAATGATGATCAATCTCAAGTTTAAAATTAACAATACCTAGAGAACATTCAGGCTTCAGTTGATAAATTATAAGTAACATTTGAGCCAAACAATGACCAATTTCAAGAGAAGAGAAGCTATCTCTACTTGACATTCGATGGCATTACCATCCCCGAATCCCCCACTAACAACATTCTGGGCTATTATCATTAACTAGAAATTGAACTGGACCAGCCATAGAAATACTGTGACTACAAAAGAAAACCAGGGCTGAGAATTTTGAAGCAATTAACTCAATTCCCGACTCCCCAAATCACAACCAACATCTACAAGGCACAAGTCAAGAGTGTGAGAGAATATTCTCCGCTTGCTTAAATGAGTGCAGCTCCAACAGCTCTCAGAAGCTTAACACCATTCAGGACATAATCCCAGATTGTTCCCTATCCATGACCTGGAGCATTCACTCTCTCTGCCAGCGATGCCCAGTTAGGGGAAACAGTGTGTATCACCTACAAGATGCATTGCAACAACTTCCCAAAGCTCTTCCGGCAGTACCTTTCAAATATACAAGACATAATTCCAGAATGGCAGACACCGGAGTCAGAGTTCTGGAGATTCCAAGGGCTTCAAGTTGGAGGGAAGAACATTCCTGAGAGGAGGAGGCAGCAAAGCCAACAGGATTATCAGCATCCCTGACAGGAACAGAAGGGCTCCTGTAGGACCTTGGCAAAGTGTATAATGATGGGAAATGTGGAAGAATCCTGCGAGAAGTCAGGCGAGGCCTTTCTCAACATCATAGCAAATTGTTGCATTTTCAAACAGAGTTCTGGGCATTGAAACAAGATTCTTAGTAGACAGCAGCAAGGTCCCTATTAACAAGAATTATTGCTCATTAGCAACAAATCTCGTGTCATTAGTACGCAGCTTCCTGTTCTATCACATGCCAAAAGGAAATTATCATGGAAACCAAGTAAATTATCATAGAAGCCTACACTGTGGAAGCAGACCATTCAGTCTATAGAATCCACACTGACCCTCTGAAGAGCATCCCACCCAGACTCACTCCCCCCCTACCCAATCCACGTAACCCTGCATTCTCCATGGCTAATCCACATAAACTGCACATCTTTGGATCTGAGGGAGGAAACCGTAGAGCAGACACAGGGAGAAGGTGCAAATTCCACTCAGACAGTTGCCTGAGGGTGGAATCGAATCCGGGTCCCTAGGGCTGTGAGGCAGCAGTGCTAACCACTGAACCACCATGCCGCCCTAAGACTAGACGTTGCCAATTCCTGACATGAAAGTCAGAGCGGGCACCTGGCAACTCCAGCTCGATCTGTGTAGCTGGGAACAAGGTGGAAAGTCGAAGTACGGGGAGGGGAGGTGGTACACAGTATGGGGGGGGGGGTGGAGGTGTTATTGAAACTAAGCACCACTGTGGCCTCTAATGGTGAGGGGCATACCTGGGGTCATGGTGGGCATCATCAAAGTGTAATGTCAGGGCTCTGGGACGAGGAGTGAAGTTGGAGGTTGAGTTCTATGTGGTGAGTTTCCACATGGGGAGTATCAGAGAAAATGGGATGTCCAGGAAAGTAAAACAGTAAACAGGTGACCAGAATGGACTGTGAGTATTGAAGAGAAATCATACTGGACTTGAGACATTGACTGTCTTTCTCTATCTCTCCCAAATGCTGCCAAACCTGCTGAGTTTCTCCAGCACTTTCTGTTTTTATTTCAGATTTCCAGCATTCACAGTCCTTTGCTTTTAAACCAAGATAAACATAGAAAATAGGAGCAGGAGTAGGCCACTCAGCCCATTGAATCTGCTTCACAACTAGATATCATCATGGCTGATGAACCAATTCGGTACTATACTTTGTTCCCACTTTCTCTCCATACCCTTTGATCCCTTCAACCGTAATAACTTTTTCTAATTCCTTTCTGACAACATTCAATGCTTTGGCCTCAACCACTTTCTGTGGTAGATAATTCCACAGGCTCGACTCTCTATCTGTTAGAATTTTATGGGTTTCTGGAGATCAGTCCTCATTCTTCTAATCTCCAGTGAATATGATCCTTACCGATCCAGTCTCTCTACATCAGGCCTACAATTCCCCCCTCCAGAAGTCAACCTGGCAAACACTTGTAGCCCTCCTTCCATAGCTAGAACATCCTTCCTGAGATAACAAGACCAAAACTGCACACATACTCCAGGTGTGGTCACATCGAGCCCTGTGCAATTGCAGCAAGACATTCCTGCCCCTGTACTGGATTCCTCTCGTTATGAAGGGCGACATACTGTATGCCTTCTTCACCACCTGCTGTACCGGTATGAGTATTTCCAGGGACTGATGCATGAGGACATCCAGGTCTTGTAGTACTTCCCCCTTTCTCAGTCTATCACCAAACATGTAATAATCTGCCTCATTTTTTCTGAAGAAGGGTCCAGGCCTGAAACGTCAGCTTTCCTGCTTCTCTGATGCTGCTTGGCCTGCTGTGTCCATCCAGCTCTACACCTTGTTATCTCAGATTCTCCAGCATCAGCAGTTCCTACTATCTCTAATAATATGCCTCTCTGTGTTTGCAACAAGTACTGGCCTCTGGCATAAACGAAGCTCACAGTTGAGAGCAGTGCATATAATCTGATCTCGGTGTTGAGTCTAGAAGGCTGTAAATTGCCTAGTCAGAAGAAAGGATGCCGTTTCTCCAGTTTACATTGAGCTTTATTGGAACTGTGCATCAAGCCAAGGACATAAATGTGGAGATCTTTCATGATGGAAAGAGTAGAGGCGGTTCTGTGACTGGGTATTTAAAGTTTCATGCCTTTGCAACCAGTCATTCTCATGCCCCATCATAGCTTCAGTAGAGCAAGTGTTTTAGAAAGAATAATTAAATACAGAAACTTGTATTCATTCATTGATGTTTAACCCTGTACATCATTAAATAAAATGGATATATTTTAATCAACATGTATTTAATGCTGATATAATTCCAGAATACAGTTAATGATACTTATAATCGGACTGTGAACAATCACAATCACAAAAACGAAAAACCCAACAGAAAAGAACGTTCCAGCACCTACATAAACATCTTTACAGCCATAGCTAGGGCTACGTTTGAGTTGTAATAAGAAAGAACCATAGCGAAAAAGGAACATAATGGCGTAGAAATTCCTAGGGGCTTGCTCAGCTGGTGTTAGTGCAGCAGAACAGAAACCTCTGCATCTATCCATATCACATTAACCTCAAACCCACATCCACAAAATTGCAGGGACAGGATTATTCACCTTGACACAGTAGCATGAGGTGAAATATGGGAATTACTGAGAGAGAGGAGGACCAAGGTAAAGTATGTTCCCCTCCCAATGCAGTGAATGGAGTTCTCAGGGTAAGAAACTACGGGTTAAAAATTTGAGGTCTCTTGGAAGCCTCAGCGAGACTTAGGCCACATCTCAGCTGATAAGGACTTTGCTGGGATTTTCTAAGATTGTAAAAGGTAAATTTTTTAGTGTAACTAGCCAGACAATGTTTAAAGTGAGGAGGGATTAAGGCCCATTCAAAGCCCCTTCCACTCTGTTAGGTATGGAATTATTGGCAATGAATCCTAGATCTGTCCAAAATGCCTTTCCTCCCTAATCCCACCTTCCTCATTTCCACCCTCTGCTGAGGTGGATAACAACCAGGCATTTGGTACGCTTGCCTTTATCGGTTAACGCATTGAGTATAGAGTCATAGAGCCCTCCAGCACAGAGACAGGTTCTTCAGCCCAAACTGGTCCATGACAACCAAAATGTCCATCCATGCTAACCCCACTTTTCTGCACTTGGCCTATATCCTTCTCAACCTTTCCTATCCATGTAATCATCCAAATACCTTTTAAATAATGTTCATGTACCACCTCAACATTTTCCACTGGCAGCTAATTCCATATGCGTAGAACTCTCTGCATAAAAAAAGTTCCCCCTCAGGTTCCCATGTATCCTTCTCCTCTTACCTTAAACTGATGCCCTCTAACCCTTGATTTCCCCAACCCTGGGAAAAAGGCTGTGTGCATTCACCCTATCCATGCCTCTCATGATCTTATACACTTCCATAAGATCCACCTATGTCTCCTATGCTCTAAAGAAAAAGTTCTAGCTTGACCAACCTCTCCCTATAACTCAGTCCCTTGAGTCCTGGCAACATCCTTGTAAATTTCTTCTGCATGCTTTCCAGTTTAATGACATCCTTCCTATAGCAAGGAGGCCAAAACTGAACACAATACTTCAAATGCGGTCACACCAATGTCCGGTACAACTGCAACATAACTTCCCAACTTCTGTACTCAATACCCTGACTGATGGAGGCCAGTGTGCCAAAAGCCTTCTTCACTGCCCTGCCTACCTGTGACTCCTCTTTTAGAGAACCGTGCACCTGAACTCTAAGGTACGTCTGTTCCACTACACTCTTTAAGGCTCTAATATTCACCGTGAAACTCCTCCCTTGATTTGACTTTCTAAAGTGCAACACCTCACACTCCATTTGCCAGTTCTCTGCCCACTTCCCCAGCTGATCAAGATCCTGCTGCAATTTCTGATAACCTACCGCATTGTCCACAATACTGCCTATTTTAATGTCATTCACAAGCTTACTAATCAAAGCCTTGTACGTTCTCATTCAAATCATTGATATAGATAACAAATAGCAATGGGCCCAGCACAGACCCCTGAGGCACAGCACTATTCACAGGCCTCCAGTCTGACAGCATCCTTCCACTATTAGTCTCTGCTTCCTACCATCAAGCCAATTGTGAATCCAATTTGCCAGCTCTCCCTGGATTCTATGCCATCTAACTTTCCAAAGCAGCCGACCATGTGGAACCTTATCAAAGGCCTTACTGAAATCCACGTAGACTATGTCTACTGCCCTGCCCTCATCAACCTTCCTGGCCACTTCATCAAAGAACTCTAAAAAATCTGTGAGGCATGATCTCCCATGACCTAAGCCATGCTGACCACTCCCAATAAAACCCTGTCTTTCTAAATGTATGTATCTCTTATCCCTCAGAATCTTCTCAAGCAACTTACCTACTACAGATGTTAAGCTTACTGGTCTATAATTCCCAGGTCTTTCTTTGCAGCCCTTCTTGAATAAGGACATGACATTTGCTACCTTCCAGTCTTCTGGGGCCTCATCCATGGCTAACAATGATGCAAATATATCAGCCAGGGCCCCGCAATTTCTTCTTTAGCCTCTTGTAGGCTTCTTGGATATATCTGATCAGGACCAGGAGATTTATCCACCTTCATACATTCTAATACTTCCAACACAATAGGAGTTGGGAGGTCGTGTTCACTGGTACAGGACATTGGTTAGGCCGCTTTTAGAATACTGCATGCAATTCTGGTTTCCCTGATTTGTTGTGAAACCTGAAAGGGTTCAGAATAGATTTACAAGGAAGTTGCCAGGGTTGGAAGGTCTGAGCTATAAGGAGAGGCTTATAGGTCAGGTCTATTTTCCCTGGAGCATCAGAGGCTGAGGGGTGACCTTATAGAGGTTTATAAAACCATGAGAGGCGTGGATAGAGTGAATAGACAAGATCTTTTCCCTGGGGTGGGAGAATCTAAAACTAGAGGGCAGGGCATAGGTTTAAGGTGAGGCGTCAAAGATTTAAAAGGGACTTAAGGGGCAACTTTTTCACACAGAGGTTGGTGCATGTGTGGAAACAGCTGCTAGAGAGGGTGGTGGAGTCAGGTACAATACAACATTTAAAAGACATCTGGATGAGTATATGATTAGGAAGCATTTAGAAGGATATAGTCCAAATGCTGTAAAATGGGACTAGATTAATTTAGGACATCGCCATGGACAAGTTGAAATGAAGGGTCTGTTTCCATGCTGTACATCTCTATGACACTATGACTCTAACCGGTCTTCAGTCTTCAGGAGCCCAGGAATTTCAAAATCATTGTCGGTTATGTACTATATTCTCCAGTGAGTATTGAAACCTGGATAACTTTAAAATGACATAGGCTTTGTTACTTGAATTAAGTTAGCTCTTGTAAGCTACAGCTTAATCAAACTACAGGCAGTCCCTAATTTATGACTATCTGACTTACAAAGGTTCATAGTCACAAATGCAATCACGTGCAGGGGTGTATTAATATTAATTTTAAAGATCCGACATGCAAACATTTCTTCGTATATACGGACAGCTATTTTACATTGTCCAGCATTGTGTTCAGAACCTGTTCGCAACCTGCATACTGCCTGTATAATATCACACCCCAATATGAAGAAACAATAAGGAAGCTTCATTCATAAACATTTCAAAGCATAGAATGAGGAAAGGCCATTCAGCCCAACAAGTCAAGTGTTTGCACAAACCACTTGTGAACTTATTTGTGGTTTCTTTTCATTTGAATCCACCAAATTTTTCAAAATGACCCCCAATAGTCTATCAAGTGCAAAATTAGAATATCTACCCATCCTACTTAGTAATCTTCCAACCTTAAATCTTGCTTTCTAATAGATACCAATGTTGCAGACTTTGCAACAATCATGTTCCATTTCATTTCCTGTTCAGTTCTTGCTGAAGGTCTTAGTCTAGTTCAGATTAATTATTCTGCTCTGATCTCAGTGGCTTTAAAGTGATTTTATGTTTCAATATCCCCTTGATTTCGGAATGCTATTTTAAATAACTGCAAGAAATTTGCCAGATTTAGTCATTCTCAACATCTTCCATATTATTCTCTTCTATAATATTGGAATTCTCAGTCAAACTATGGTCCTGTTCTTTGGCACAGGAATGATTCAGATTCTCCCAGTGCAAATGGAGTGAGGACAGATAGTTTTTCTCTATTTCTTTTGCCTCGTACATGTCCTTTGCACTGCCTGGTGGCATTTGTACCTCAAATGTCTTGTCAAACTTGGTGTAATCAACTCGGAATGCACCTTTCTCTAAGAGGATGCAAGACTCAAACCGGTGGCCCCAGAGAATCTCATCTTCTTTATAGGAAGTCCTTGCTTGGCAGGTCATTCCTGTAGGTGAACAAAAATAACGGGCAACTCAACAATTATCTTAGTCCGTTCATTTGCACATTTCTTAGAGAAGTGGAACTTGATTAAATATGTAAATAGAAGACCATAAGAACTATCAGACTACAGGTTGTAGGAGACAAAAGTAGGCAATTCAGCTCATCACGCCTTCTCTGCCATTCAATGAGACCATAGCTGGTCTGATCACCTTCAGCTCCACTTTTCTACCTTTTCCCAATATCCTTTGATTCCCATACTTAGTAAAAACCTGTCTGGGTCAGCCTTGAATATACTAACATCTGAGTTTTGTCAGCCCTCTGAGGTAAGGAATCTATGGATTCACTACCCTCTGAGAGAAGAAATTCTTCTTTGCCTCTGTCTCATATGGATGATGCTTTATTATTTCCTCTGGATCCTCCCACAAAGGGATACAACAACTCTGTATTTACCCTATCAAGTCCCCAACAAATCTCATATGTTTCAATGAGCACAACTCTCATTCATCTAAACTCCAATGGATACAGGCCCAACCTACTCAACCTCTCCCCATCAGACAGTCCTTCCATTCCTAAGAGCTTGAGAAATTGGAACAGGAGTAGGCCATCTGAACCGTTCAGCTCACTATGCCATTCAATATGATGGTGTCTGCCTTTGTACATCATTTCTGTTTTCTCTTTGTATTCCCATATCCATTAATTCAATCAGTGTCAGATATCTATCAACCTTTGTCTGAAGTATATTTAACATCGATAGATTTCTGGGATAGAGAGCTCCAAAGATCCACAATCCTTTAAGTAAAGAACTTTCTCATTTCACCTCTAAATAGTCAATCACCTAACCTGAAAATACAACTCTTGAACTGATCATGCCAGCAGAGAAATTAATCTCTCGTAACAAGATTTTTGTACATTTCAATGATTTCATCTCTCATTGGTCTAAACTCCACAGAATATTGACACACGCAAGTTCCACATTTTGGTGCATTTAAGAGGTTAAAGTAGGATGCAACGAACCTGTGGATTCCACTATCCCTTCCAGGATTACGATCATTTCAAACTGTTCCCTCTTCATTGACTCAGCACACATTTTCCAGAAAGGACTGTTCTCATTGATGACGTGGCTAATGGTCTGGGGTTCTACCAGGAAAAGGCGGTCTTTCCCTGTGTCGTAGCCAAGGTTGATTTCTGTTTGATCTAGAGGTATGAATTCACCCTCCTTTGTTTGTCTAGATTTGATGAGCTTGGCCCTTAGTTTTGCATCAACCATATGGCTTTCTCTCAGGTCGCCAATTCTAAACATCAAGCAAAGTTCATCATCCCTGTGGGATATTACTGCATACTTACTAAACTTCAGAGTCTCAGCCCGCTTCTTGGGGCGAGAGATCTTCACAAACACACAGCCCACCATCATGGCATCAATCATTGAACCAACAATGCATTGAGCTATAAGTAAAATGACACCTTCTGCACAGTTAGACGTCACCATACGAGACCCATAGCCAATTGTCCTTTGACTTTCAATAGATAACAGTAAGGCAGAAATGAAGCCATCCACGTTATCTAAGCAGGGTTTCCAATCGGATTCACCTGCGTGGTTAATATCACCTCTAATGTATGCATCCAGGAAATACAAAAATCCAAAAGTTACCCAAGTCAAAAGATAACACATCATGAAGACAAAGAGAAACCAGCGGTATTTCAAATCTACTACAGTAGTGAAAATGTCAAACAAGAACTTGTGCTTCTCTTCAATGTATCCAAGATTGACTTGGCATTTCCCATCTTTCATCACATAACGCTGTCGCTTCTGCTGATATGCAAACGTGAACTGTTGCTGGCTGTCATTCATCAGCTTGCACCTTTGTTTTAGAGAACCAGGATAAGATAAGACACTTTTTGCTGAAGCTCGTAAATTCCGAGAATGGTTTGGAAGATCAGGTAAGCTGCCAGCATGCCTTGGATACCATGTTTTGGAATTGAAGTCTTGGAAATTTGAGCCGCTAGTAAATATCCGATGGTGCCTGGGACACTCATCCACATTGATAGCCACATTTAACTTCTGCTTGGAGTTTGAGTTGGGGGCAGCTGGTGGGCAATTTGTGGATGGCCTGAAATCAAAATGCAGAGATGATGCATCATTGGATGTCTGTGTCTCACGGTTCTCCCTGCTGGTCAATGGCAATAGGTTTGATATAATGCTAGTTCTCCCAGAAGATGAGGAATCTCTATGTTGTGAAGATTTTGGAATCTCTCCTGATGTTGCTATCAACTTGGTTTCTGGCTGTAATGGGAAAAATAATTGAAATATTTTATGCTTTGCTTAACAATTATCTCCATATCCAATAATAAAATACATGTAAGGAAATTGTGACATTGGGTACAGATTCCTCTGATTGTATTCAATGGAGACTGGAGATCTCTACAGTGGCTGACAAGTTTGATCACATGTTGCCAATTTGTCGTTACCACCCAAAGTCAAAAATAACTTCTCCTATCCTGGAATACTAGGGCAAACTGCAACGTTCCTACTGATCCCACATAACTCAATACGGACAGCTGCTTCAACATGGGCTTCTCCTACTCTAAGGCATTGTCTGGATAAACTCAATCAGGCATCAGATGGATTAATTAATTTCAACTACCCCTATAAAGTTGTAGGACTAGTCCTCGCTTTGTGATATAACTGGGAATCTTACAAGTCTCAAGCAAGCTATTATTTAATTATCATCTTCTCTCCTCTTTTCTACCTCATTTCGTTTTCTATTATGGTCCTTCTCACATTGGTAAAATGCTGGGATCATTCAAACCAGTTCCCCATTTGTTTTCAATTCCAGAGTTAAACACGAAGCACAAATAATGTAGAAGTGACTGTAATGGTTATCTATTCTGAAAATTATGCATTTGTGTCTGGATTTGACTGAAAGTGCAGTGTGTGAATCTCAATGCTGTACGCTGCCATGTGTACTCCTGATTCTCAGGCTTACAATCTCAAATCAAGTGATTAACTTTAATCCACCAATGTTACCACAGATGAAACAATCCTGGATTGTGGAACAAAATAGGTGATAATGAATCAAAATATAACCCTTTTTTTATCCACTTTAATTGAAAGAGAACAGAGACCAATGTAGAATGGTCTGTTATCACCTATTTGGAAGTTAATAGCCCAAGATGAACTTCATCTCCATCTCATGAAGGGGAGACATGACGCGGAGATGCCGGTGTTGGACAGGGGTGGACAAAGTCAGAAATCACACGACACCAGATTACAGTCCAACAGGTTTATTTGAAATCACAAGTTTTCAGAGCAGCAGTCCGAAAGCCTGGGATCTAAAATAAACTTGTTGAACCATAATCTGGGGTCACATGACATCTGACCAGGGAGGGGAGAGACAGACCAGCAGAAACTTACAGCGTGGCACACAAAGAGCTTTCTTTCTCTCTTTTTCTCCTTAAAGGTGCTGATTCTAATGAGAACTGGCCATGAGTACCCATTAAATATTTACCTAAAATGATGTCCCTGGACGGTGGGAATTGACTTCCTATTTCTGTTGACAAGAATCACAGGAAAGTCTGACCACCTCCTGATATGACAGCCATTCTCCCTGCAGTGGTTATGAATCAGTTATCGAGAGCTGTAGCTTGCTGTTAATGCAGAAAATTGATCCCGTGTCTGCGTGGGTTTCTTCCAGGTGCTCCAGTTTCCTTGCACAGTCCAAAGATGTGCAGGTTAGGTGGATTGGCCATGCTAAATTGCCCTGTAGTGTCCAAGGATGTGAAAGCTAGGTGGATTAGCTATGGCAGATGCAACGTTATGGGGATAGGATAAAGGGTGGTATGGGTCTGGATAGGATGCTCTTTGGAGGGTTAGTGCAGACTCAATAGGCCATATACCTACTATCTGCACTGTAGGGATTTTATGATTCTAAGATTTTAACATGTGCCCCAAAAAGAGGAGTTTTGAATTCTGTCAATGGCACCAGTATTACACCATACAATGTCTTTATCCAACATGTCATTCGGGGGATGGCTTTTATTCAAAAGTGGTGAGCCTTTTGTTTTTGGTCTGTTTTTAATTACTCAATTTAGGGATTAGATGATATTGTAGAAGTTGATATTGCTGGATGATTAAGCCACAGACCCAGGTAATGTCCTGGGCACCTGGGTTTGAATCCCACCATGGCAAATGGTGAAATTTGAATTTGGTAATAATCTGGAAATAAGAGTCTAATGATAACCAAGAATCCATTGTCAATTGATATAACAAGGTGTAGAGCTGGATGAACACAGCAGGCCAAGCAGCATCAGAGGAGCAGGAAGACTGACGTTTCGGGCCTA
>JAHRHZ010000041.1:7215844-7238484 GCA_024137785.1 Ginglymostoma cirratum
GAAGAAGGGTGTAGGCCCGAAACGTCAGTCTTCCTGCTCCTCTGATGCTGCTTGGCCTGCTGTGTTCATCCAGCTCTACACCTTGTTATCTCAGATTCTCCAGCATCTGCAGTTCCTACTATCTCTGATCCATTGTCAATTGTCAGGAATAAACCATCCAGTTCAATCATGTCATTCAGGGAAGGAAATCTGCTGTCCTTACCTGGTCTGGCATGTGACTCCAGTCCAACGGCAATATTTGCTTTTAATTCATTAATAGGATGAGGGCATCACTGGCTAGGCAGCATTTATTGCCCATTCCTAATTGGCCAGAGGGTAGTTCAGAGTCAACCACATTGCTGTGAGTCTGGAGCTACATGTAGGCCAGACCAGGTAAGGATGGCAGATTTCCTTACCGAAAGGACACTAGTGAAAAGATGATTTTTCCAACAATTGACAATGGATTTACTGTAGTCATTAGATTCTTAATTCCAGATATTTTTATTGAATTCAAATTCCACCAACTACCATGGCTGGATTCGAACCCAGGTCCCCAGGACATTATCTGAGTCTCTGGATTAATAGTCCAGCGATAATACCACTAGGCCATCGCCTCCCCTGTGTTTTACTCTTGACTGCCCTCTGGGAAATTAGGGATGGGCAATAAATGCTGGTCTCACCAGCGATGACCTCATCCCATGAATGAGTTTAAAAAGTCTATGTCAAAATTTGGGATGGCATTGCTTTGAAAATTATACATCTCTACTAACTAGTCTGTATCTCTTCTGGACAACAAAGGCATAATCCCCTTTTAGCTCCAGTAATCTAAGCATGTTTACTCACCTTTACTGAAAATGTTCCATATTGGCCTGAGTCCATTGGAATTCGAGGGAGATATGCCAACAAGTGTTTGCCTGTTGGAGTTTGGGCAGGAGGTATTGAGTAGCGAAGCTTTCTGCGCTCCTTGTAATTTGTTGGTATAGCACTGATACGATGATATGCGTAGACCTCATTGTTCCTGTACAAGTCCATGCTAGAGCTCACATTGGTGGTTTTCATGATATCCCTTGCTACAGGATACAAAGCAGAGTAATACTTCCCGAAGATCTGTCCAAAAGAAGCACCTTTGATTGTTATATCTAAAGTCAGCTATCTTAATTTACCTTTTTATTTCCCATTGTTTTAAGTCAGTGTTTTCTTTACAAATATATTTGTTTCATGATCACAGGAAAAGTTGACCAGTGGTATTCCTAATAATTTTAAAGAATCATCTGTGGCCAGCTCTTCTTTCCTCATTGGCCCCTGTAGAGACATTGTTGCTTTGCCTCTCTGGACAACTACTCAGAGCTTGCCTGAATGTGAATAATCTGTAATTCCCTATTGTTCCCTTTCCTATACCAACAAAAGGGAGATTTACCAGGAAACTGCGTCATTTCGACGTCTATCCACACTATGAGAGAACTCACTTGAAACAAAACTATTCAATAAAACTATCACATTTTCTTTTTGCTGTGGGAAGGTTCTGGTCTCTGTTTGGTATCAGACCCCAGATGTGTGATTGACATACTGAGCCTACCAAGTCATGAATATCAGGCTTGGACCCATGTGTGTAGTATTTCATTGGTGCTCCTCAGAGAAAGTTTCCTTACATTTGTATCTTGTCACAAATCATTCATCATCAACACTTGGTCAACTAATAGGATCTTGGCTTTTTATTCTATCATATTCCAGATTCCACAAAGCTCTACTAGATTTCAAACTCTAAGACAGGTTCAATGGGCTGAAAGGCCTGCTTCCACACTGTAGGGATTCTATGATTTGCGAGAATTGTTTAATGTTTATGCTGAAACCAAGACCTGGAATTTTAAAAAAATCAGATTATTCCATAAAGATTTCTGTTGGTATGGGGCACTGAGCTTTGTACCTTGTTATCTTCCTGATGTAGAAGTATTGCATACACTCCTGTATCTGTCACATCTACCTCCTGTGAGTTGGTGCATCACAGTGCCACTGCTGGCAAGAGGCTGTAATTACAATGTGACAAATTTACATAGGCAGTTTTCATTATAAATGTTGACACAAAAGTTTAAGACAGAAATATATAAATAAAGATATTTAACTCATGAGTTAACCTGTGGCCTGAAGCATACTTATGTGCTGTAGTACAGTTATTTCCCACTGTAACTTGAATTGACCTGACCGTGACTGTCACAGATCAAAGTAGAACCTATAAAAATTAATTACCATGGTATCTACTTAATTTCTTAAGAAATAGACATTCCTCTCAATTAGCTACTATACATAGTAGCCAATTATTTAAAAAATGCGGGGTCAATATGTGCTATAATGTCCAATTAAAAGGGAAAGACATCCTCAACATAGAGTCATAAAGCACAGAAACAGAAAGTCCATACCGAACATAATCCCAGAATAAACTAGTCCTACCTGCCTGCTCGTGGCCCATAACCCTCCAAACCTTTTCTACTTATGTACGTATCCAAATGTCTTTAAAAAGTTGTAATTGTACCCACCTACCTCGTTGACCAAGATTCTCCTCCTCTGATTAATATCTCCTGAAATGACTCAAATGTCATACCTTTTCTCATAAGCTGTTTTAAGTTAAAGGCACTATACAAATGTGAGTTGTTGTCAAGGTGGCAAACATTGAACATGACTGCTCGAAACTCCTCCATGATTTACTTTAACTCGGGTGCAAAACCTTCCTAAACGAGTCAGGTTTCTGCCTGTAATATAGTAATGTTGCTTGACCATATCAAGTGCTTGTCTATTCCAGAAATGACATGCTGGTTAGTTGGCAACAGGAATTTCTCATTCAGCCTCAAATAATCTAAACAATTACACATTTATGTTCAAAATATGAAACATTATATTTTCCAATCAGAAAATTCAACTTAAGCTGACGGTAAAAGTACTGTTTTATTTATTTTCATCTGGGGCTAGTGGCACTACCTTTCCGCCCTAGTTGTTTTTCAATGTGAGAATTCTGCTTCTAAGAATGAATCACTTGCTGATTTTGACACCCACTGCAGCTCTAAACACTCTGAGACGGATTGAAGCAGTGTCAGAGGAAAGCTTCCTCTCTTCTGGCTAACAGCTCCCTCACATGACCATAAGACCATAAGAAATAAAAACAGGAGTAAGCCTCTTGGCCCCTCAATTTTGGTCCACCATTCAATAGGATCATGTCTGATCCAACATTCCTTGCACCCACTTTCCTGCGTTTTCCCTGTAACCTTTAATTCTCCAACTGGTCAAGAATCTATCTCAGCTTTAAATATACAAAAGGACTCTGCCCAAACTTCAGAACAACACCCCCGCCGCTTGTCCCAGTGTGACTAACGTTTCCCAGTTCCAACACCACATTATGACCTACTCAGGGCAGGTAATTTATTCCAGTCTGATTGAGGCCAACTTAAAGGAAACCAGGTTTCTAAGAGATTTTAAAGCTGATCATTATTAATATGATCATAGACAGCACAATTATCATACTGTAACCTGTTTCTAAACAATCCCCACAAATACCTGTCCACACAATACTAGGTGTTATTGAGAAATTTCGGAAAATACTGATTATCGTTTGATTACCAACCATGATACAGCGTGCAAATATCAGAATATTATCTGTACCTTGACACGACTCTTCTGACACAATGATAGTGTCTCTACCTTGGAGCCAAAAGACATGGCTTCAAGTCCCACCTGCTCTAGAGATGTGTAATAACATCTCTGAACAGGTTGGATGATAATCTCTATTCACACCTTAACACAAAAGATAATATACTTCGATTCGTCATACTTTGTAAAATGTTAACTTTCACAAATATACATATAAGGTAGGTCACATTCTTTAAATAAAGTACCTGCTGCAATTCAGTTCAGGTCAAAATCCACTGCAGTATTTAAACCTTTTCTGGTGTTTCAAGACAAACATAAAAAGTCAATTCTTGCAGTATCCCCCCAGCTTCTCTCCAGAAAGATACAAGCTGATCTAAAACACAAAACAAATCTCAATCCCAGTGTTCTGCCTGATACATTATCCAAAGACAGATTGTTTTTAACCTGTGTAGAGTGTTGTCTTTCCAAATGAAGGCGTTGAGAACTGAAAGCGATGACAGAGGCTCCTTATTAATCTTCCTCAATGTCACACAGCATTACTTTAAGATAAGTTAATCAGAAAGGTTGGACTTGGGAAGAATTCTACACTGAATTAAGATCTGGCCACTGTCAGACACTGATGGAGATCTCTTAACCAGCATCGTGTCCTCTCAAAACCATCCTTAAACCCAATGACCAATGCATATTTAATCTGCTCACAGCACTGGGGATGTTTGTAGATCAGTTTGCACACCAACCCATTACAGCACGGAAAAGGGCCTGAAAACCTAATTCCATCTGAACTCTGCCGACTGACGTTCAATCAAATGCATCAACCTCAATTAGAGATAAAAGGTACTGCAGATGCTGGAGAATCCGAGATAACAAGCATGGGGCTGGATGAACACAGCAGGTCAAGCAGCATCATAGGAGCAGGAAAACTTGACGTTTCGGGCCTAAACCCTTCATCAGAAATGGGGGAGGGGAAGAGGGTTCTGAAATAAATAGGGAGAGAGGGGTAGGCGGATAGAGGATGGATAGAGGAGAGGATAGGTGGAGAGGAGGCAGACAAGTTGAAGAGGCGGGGATGGAGCCAGTAAAGGTGAGTGTAGGTGGAGGGGGGGGGAGGAGATAGGTCAGTCCAGGGAGGACGGATAGGTCAAGGGGGCGGGATGATGTTAGTAGATAGGAGATGGTGGTGTGGCTTGGGGTGAGAGGAAAAACAGGTTAGGGAGGTGGAGATGAGCTGGGCTGGTTTTGGGATGCGGTTGGGGAAGGGGAGATTTTGAAGCTTGTGAAATCCACATTGATGCCATTGGGCTGCAGGGTTCCCAGGCTGAATATGATTTGCTGTTCCTGCAGCCTTCGGGTGGCATCACTGTGGCATTGCAGGAGGCCAAGGATGGACATGTCATCTGAGGAATGGGAGGGGGAGTTGAAATGGTTCGCGACTGGCAGGTGCAGTTGTTTGTTGCGAACTGAGCGCAGGTGTTCTGCAAAGCGGTCCCCAAGCCTCCGCTTGGTTTCCCTGATGTAGAGGAAGCCACAACGGGTACAGTGGATGCAGTATACCACATTGGCAGATGTGCAGGTGAACCTTTGCCTGATGTGGAAAGTCTTCTTGGGGCCTGGGATTGGGGTGAGGGAGGAGGTGTGGGGGCAGGTGTAGCACTTCCTGCGGTTACAAGGAAAAGTGCCGGGTGTGGTGGGGCTGGAGGGGAGTGTGGAGCGGACAAGGGAGTCGCGGAGGGAGTGGTCCCTCCGGAAGGCAGATAAGGGTGGGGAGGGAAAAATGTCTTTGGTGGTGAGGTCTGATTGCAGATGGCGGAAGTGTCAGAGGATGATGCGTTGGATCCGGAGGTTGGTGGGGTGGTATGTGAGGACGAGGGGGATTCTTTTTTGGTTATTGTTGCGGGGACGGGGAATGAGGGATGTGATCCGGTTCGCGACTGGGAGGTGCAGTTGTTGTTGCGAACTGAGCGCAGGTGTTCTGCAAAGCGGTCCCCAAGCCTCCGCTTGGTGCAGTTGTTTGTTGCGAACTGAGATCAGGTGTTCTGCAAAGCGGTACCTCAATTGGAGGGTTTAGTCCCATGGCATGATTTCGATGGATGAGCCTTTCTATCCTGTTTGATGCTGAGGAACTGGGCAATAGCACGGATTACAACTGGCCATTCAAGGTTGGTCTCAGAATTCTTTCAAATCCAGCTTCATTCGATGTGATGAAAGTTTCCATTGCTTACTGAGAAATCTCAAATCACATCTGCATGTGTGAAGATTTGAAAACAGCCCAGTCTTTGCTGGATTGTTGCACTCAAACTAGGAACAGGTGTAGGCCATTCAGCCCTTCAAGACTGATTATGGCTAATCATCCAACTCGGGACCCAGTTCCCTCTTTCGCCCATGTCCTTTGATCCCATTAACCTCAAGAATTATGTCTAATTACTTCTTGAAAGCGTTCAATGTTTGATTTCAACTGCTTTCTGTGTTAGAGAATTTCACAGGTTCATGACTCCCTGGATGAATGAATTTCTCCTCATCTCAGTCCCAAATGGCCCACCCCATACTCTTATCTAGAGATTCCTGATTCATTGAATCCTTACAGTGCAGAAAGAGGCCAACTGAGTCCGTACTGACCCTCCAAAAAGCATCTCACCCAGACCCACCCCATCCTCATTACCCACGGCTAATCCACCTAGCCTGCACATCTTTGGACTGTGGGAGGAAACCAGAGCACCTAAAGAAAACCACACAGACACAGGGAGAACATATAAACACCACACAGACAATTGCCTAAGGCTAGAATGAACCCAGGTCCCTGGAACTATGAGGCAGCAGTGCTAACCACTGTGCCGCCATGCCATTCAATAGACTCTCCAGTCATCAGGAACATACTTCCTGCATTTACGTTGTCTAGTCCAGGTAGAATTTTGTCGGTTTTTGTGAGATCCCTCCCATTTCTTCTAAACTCCTGTCCACCTCCTGCCCTGTCCAACACTTCCTCTAAATACTACAGTGTGGGACCCCTTCTGCAGGTTGGCCTTTGGCTGTAGCCTCAGGAGATGGAGGCTCAGCAAGACCGACTGGCACTCCTTGCCTGGCACTCCGTGCCCACACTTTTGATCTTACACCAACACCAACGCCCCATCCCCATCACCCCCAAACCCATCCCAACATCGCCCCATCAGGAATCACTGACCAAGGCTTTTCACGCTATAACTGCCTGCCTACACCTCGTGGGCCTACATTGCCCAAAAGAGCCAAGATCGATGAGGACAAGATCGGGGAGCAGCTCTGAGGAAGAGTCACCAGACCCAAAATGTTAACTCTGTTTTTTCCTTCAAAGATGCTGCCAGACCTGCTGAACATTTCCAGCAACTTTGTTTTTGTTCAAGATGGTGGAGCTGTCGAGCCCACAAAGCTCAGAACTTTCCAGGCCTACATCCCAAAAATTGAGTCCCAACATGCTCCAGATAAAGAAGACCTTTATTATCCATTAATGTCAAACCCACTGTGACATGTCTGGCTCCCCCAACACCCTCCCACCCACCTGCCACCCTTTCCAAACCCCCAGGCCATCAAGGTTCTGATGGGACAAACCAGTCACAAATGAAGCTGCCACACCCATTCGTTGTCCTATTGGCTCTGTTTTGGATAATCTTGCTGCAGAGAAATGGCCCCAGGTTACTACTGTTGGTTATCGTACAGGACACTGAGGAAGACATGTGTATAACAGAGGCTGCAATCGGAAAATCTTCTGTCAAGGATATACAGTGAATAGAATGACCTGGAACAACACTGGGTCAACTGCATTCATGATGTCACTAAAGGTTAATCCCTGTTATTGAGCTAATTGGATTATATTAGACTATTAGCTACTGATGTTAAAAAGATCCCGTCTCGCGTATTTGCTGTGGATATGACATCTGTGATAAATTGAAAGTGAGCGATCATGCACATTTAATTGTAATCTCTCTTTTCAGATTGTAGACCTGTTTAGAACATGACTGCTCCCCCACTTTGAATCACGAGTTCACGTGCTATTTGCCTCACATTTAATTTACACTTCACACTCAGGCTTTCCTTACTCCCGCTCTTTCCTTCATCCCCTCTGTTCAAGTTGTTTCGGGCCTCTCACCTTCTTCCAGCTCTCATTGTCACTTGGCATGTTATTGTCTATTCCCCCAGTAATCGGAAACACCAGTCTTACTCTCCTCCAGTTAAAACTGCATTCTCTTTCATTGCTACGAGTAAGTGGAGGCTTCCTTCTTCGGTTCTCCTCTGCCCAGTTCACTCAAATATCTTGGTTATACATATTTTTGACCATTCACAATCTTATTATCTTATTTTTTTCACCAAAACTCAAGGTTAACTGTTTTTCAAAGGCTCAGTAACACAAATTGCTGTGATCCACTGTTTCCTTCAGATAAACAAATGTACCTTAGATGGCAGTATCTCATCCTCACCATGTCAGTCGGGTCGACAGAAACTAAAATTTAATTAGCATAATAAATATGCATCTATTTGGATATTCTACAAGACATTTATATCAATACAACACTTACGCGTTTCTGTCTTATTTGTCAATATGGCCAATAAGCAATTCACTGCACGTTTGATCACACTTTTTTTACATTTACAAAGGAACACATGCACGTTCTTAGCTTGTCACAAACCGACATAATATATCGCAGATGCTCGTATGCTTGCAAGGACACATTTTGAGGAAGATTTTGACAGAAAAACAATGCATATGGAGGAAGCTATTGAGAGAATTGCTCAGTATAGATGTGCATTGGCTGAAGGCACTGTCAATGATATTTGAGCAGGGCTGTAGATTAGGCACAACAGGCCCAATTAAGAAGAGAATAAATGGTCGTGCCAGTGCTGGGGAGATTGTTTAACACTTCTTGATCTTGCTGGTGGTGATATTTGCACAGTGCAAGAACTGAGGAGCACTTGGCTTTGAAACTCTCTTCCAAAGACAGCCCATAAGAATATACAATGTAGGAGCAGAAGCAGGCCATTCAGCCCATTGAGTCTGCTTCACCACTCAATGAGATCATGGCTGATATGATCCTCAATTCCGCTTTCCTGCCTGCTGCGGATGTTGAATCATTGGATATATTCGTGGCTGAGTTAGACAGATTTTCAAAGTGTTCGAGGGTTGTGTAGGACAGGCTGGAGTTGAGGCCACAATCAGATCAGCCCTGATCATATTGAATGGCACAGCAGCCCTGATGGGTCAAACAGCCATCTCCTGCCTCTATTTTTTATAACTGTAAGATAACAGTGTGTCCCCCCTTTTATTAAAGTGTGTGCATGTTTCATTCCTATTTAAACAATTGTTGCTTTGAGCACCACAACTAAACACATGAATATCAGTTTACTGTCGGGGGAATTTTAAACATTGAATGGGTGACCAGTGAAAATAAAGGACAGACCTTCTGTGAACTAGGGTAGGTGCGCAAGGTTACTTCAATGGCTGTGCCTTATTTAAACACTGACAAGGAGAGGCCTAGCACAAAGGTGATTAAAGACAGCTTGGCAGGATTCAGCTTGGTCAACAAATAGGGGCAACCTGGTTAGCAATCAGGGGAGTAATTGCAGGGATGGTATGGGCATACAAGGGTTAAGAGCCTCACAAGCTTTCTTGTGAACTTGAAGAATGTTGCAGTGTCTTTTGTACCACCAAATGTAATCGTAGAACTTACCCTACCTCTGGTGGATGAATTGGCGACCGACTTAATGGTGTTGCGGTAGGTGGGTGTCAGGGAGCTTGTGACTTGTAAGCTTCAACCAATGGAGGTTTGTCTTCGCCCTCCATTTTTAGGCAGCAAGATGCAAGTTTGCAACTGGGCCACTGATTCCCAGCTTCCTCTCCTTCCCGATGATGATGCAAATCACAAGTTTGATGCCTCGCCCACTGTTACCCAGCATGTTGGTCAAACCTAGCATGGCCACCAAGTGAAGCAGCCATGGCAATTTGCTCCTCAGGAGATGGTTAATAAATGCTCCAAAAAGAGCCCCAGTATGTACATGTTATAGAGTCATATATTTGTACTGCACAGAACCTGGCCCTTCAGTTCAACTCGTCCAAGCCAACTGCATATCCTAAATTAATCTATTCTTATTTGCCAGCATTTGGTCCACATCCCTCTAAACGCTTCCTATTCATGAACCTATCTTAACTTTTGTCATTGTACCAGCCTCCACCACTTCTTCAGGCAGCTCATTCCATACACGCACCTCCCTCTGTGCGAAAAAGTTGTTCCATTAGTCTGTTTTAAATCTTTCCTCTCCCACTCTAAAACTACGTCCTCGAGTTTTGAATTCCCCTACCCTGGGAAAAAGATCTTGGCTTGTCCCCTATTGATGCCCCGCACAATTAAACCTCTATAAGGTCATGCCCCAGACTCCGACACTCCAGGGAAAATAGCCCCAACCTATTCAGTCTCTCCCTGTTGCTCAAATCTTCCACCCCTGGCAATATCCTTGTAAATCTTTTCTGGACCCATTCAAGTTTCACAATATCTTTCCTATAGCAGGGAGACTAGAATTGAATGAATACTCTAAAAGTGGCCTCAACAATCTCCTGTACAGCCGCTCATGACATCCCAGCTCCTACACTCAACGTATTGACCAATAAAGACAAGCATATCAAACACCTTCTTCACTGTGCTGTGTACCTGCGACTCCACTTTCAAGAAGCTATGAACCTGACCCCTAAAGTCTCTTTGCTTGGCAATACTCCCCAGTGCCCTACCATTAAGTATAGAAATCGTGCCCTGTTTTGCCTACCAACATGCAACACCTCACACTTATCTAAATGAAAGCCCATCTGCCATTCCTTGGCCCATCGAGGTTCTGTTGCACTCTGAGATAACCTTCTTCACTGCCCACTATACCACAAATTTTGGTGTCGTCTGCAAACTTACTAACCATTCTTCTGATATTCGCATCCAAATCATTTATATAACCAACCAAAAGTAGTGGACCAAGCATTCATCCTTGCGGCACACCGCTGGTCACCACCCTCCAGCTCGAAAAACAACACTCCACTACTACAGAGATAGTAGGAACTTCCGATGCTGGAGAATCTGAGATAATAAGGTGTAGAGCTGGATGAACACAGCAGGCCAAGCAGCATCAGAGGAGCAGGAAAACTGATGTTTTGAGTCGAGACCCTTCTTCAGAAATGGGGGAGGGGAAGGGGATTCTGAAATAAATAGGGAGAGAGGAGGAGGTGGATAGAAGATGGATGAAGGAGAAGATAGGTGGAGAGGAGATATACAGGTCAACAAGGCGGGGTTGGAGCCAGTAAAGGTGAATTTAGGTGGGGAGTTAGGGAGGGGATAGCTCGGTCCAGGGAGGATGGACAGGACAATGAGGCAGGATGAGGTTAGTGGGTAGGAGATGGTGGGGCTTGAGGTGGGAGGAATGGTTAGCGAGGCGGGGACAAGCTGGGCTGGTTTTGGGATGCAGTAGGAGGAGGGGAGATTTTGAAGCTTGTGAAGTCCACATTGATATTCTTGGACTGCAGCGTTCTCAAGCGAAATATACGATGCTGTTCCTGCAGCTTTCGGGTGGCATCATTGTGGCAATGCAGGAGGCCCAGGATGGACATGTCGTCCAAGGAGTGGGAGGTGGGCTACCTTCTGTCTCCTACCAAAAAGCCAATTTTGTATCCAAATGGCTAACTCTCGCTGGATCCCAAATGATCTAACCTTGCTAATCAGCCTATGATGCGGGACTTTGTCAAATTCTTTGCTGAAGTCCATATAGATAACCTCCAATGCTTTGCTTTCATCACTCTTCTCTTTCACTTCTTCAAAAAACTCAGTCAAGTTAGTGAGACACGATTTCCCACGCACAAAGCCATGTTGACTGTCCCTAATCAGTTCTTGCCTTCCAAATAAATGAAACCCTTTCGCGCAGAATCCCCTACAACTACTTACCCACCACTGACACCAGGCTCACTGGTTTATAGTTCTCTGGCTTTTTCATACCACCTTTCTTAAGTAATGGCGCCACATAATGGGTGGCACGGTGGCTCAGTGGTTAGTGCTGCTGCCTCACAGCGTCAGGGACCTGGTTCAATTTCACCCTCGGTCTGTGTGGAGTTTGCACTTTCTCCCTGTGTCTGTGTGGGTTTCCTCTGGGTGCTCTGGTTTCCTCCCACAATCCAAAGATGTGCAGGCTAGGTGGATTGGCCACATTAAATTACCTGTAGTGCTCAGGGATGTGTAGATTAGGTAGGTTACAGGTGGATGGGTCTGGGTGGGATGCTCTGAGAGTCAGTGTGGACTTGTTGGGCAGAAGGCCCTGTTTCCACACTGTAGAGGTTCAATGATGATGATTAGCCACCCTCCAATCTTCTGGAACCTCACCTGTGGCTATTGATGAACAAATATCTCATCAAGGGGCCCAGCAATCACTTCATAGCTTCCCCCAAAGTTCTAGGATAGACCTGATCCTGTCCCAGGAATTCATCCATTTTTTATTCGTCTTAAGATATCCAGCATCTTCTCCTCTGCCATATGGACACATTTCAAGATATAACTATTTATTTCTCCAAGTTCCCTAACTTCTATATCTTTCTCCACAGTAAATACTGACACAAAATACTTGTTTAGTACCTCACCCATCTCCTGTGGTTCCACACATAGACATCCTTGTTGATCTTTAAGGGGTCTTAGTCTCTCCCAAGTCACCCTTTTGCCCTTAATGTATTTGTAGAATCCCTTTGGATTCTTCTTAACCCTATTTGCCAAAGCTATCTCATGTCCTCTATTTGCCCCCCCTGATTTCTCTCTTGAGTATACTCCGACAGACCTTATACTCCTCAAGTGATACACCTGATCCCAGTTGTACCTGCCAAATGCCTCCTTCCTTTTCTTGACCAAAGCCTCAAATTCTCCGTTCATCCAGCCCTTCACACTAACAGGAGCAGACTGTCTCTGGACTCCCGCTATCTCACTTTTGAAGGCCTCCCACTTTCCAACCATCCCTTTACTTGCGAATAGCCTCTCCCAATCAACTTTTGAAAGTTCTTGCCAAATGCTATTGAAATTGGCTTGACTCCAATGAAGAACTTTAACTTTTAGATCAGGTCTATCCTTTTCCATAGCTATCTTAAAACTGTTAGAATTACGATCACTGGCCCCCGTTACAAAGCAGAGGTTGACCGGCACCACCCCAACACCCCCCGCCCACCAAATGATAACTAAAACCAGAACACCCAAAGAGGAGCACGTCGCTTTATAATCTGTTAAAAAGTAGGGTGAAAAGTGGTGTAACCTGCTTCTCAGCAACTTCTAGTGGTTAAATAAAACAAGCCCCTGACACTCACCTTACAATCAACAAATAACAATTTATTTATCTAATTCTAATTGTGAACAAATTAGCTAAACTATTCACACAACGAATAAACCTCTTCTAACTAATAACTATTCCCGAATAAACCAAGACTCTAATAGTATGCTGTTTCGATAAATACAAGTCCCACATATATAACATAACAAAAAAAACGCAGTCTTTTGTCTCTCAAAATTGCAGCCAGAGTACATGTCTTCCAGAATGCTCTGTGCCTTCTCTATCGAATGTTCTGTCAGGAAAGCTTTCTCCATTAAAATTTTCTGTCAGGTGTATTAAATAGTTGTACCATAGATACCTTTGATTTATATGGTGCTTTCTCTGAAACTTACAGGAGGCTGTGAGAGCTAGCATTTCTCTTGTGAGAGTTAAAAGCTGAGAGCTGTTAACTCTGGCAGATGGCAGTTAATTCTTCTGATTTTTTTTCCATCTGCTCTCTCCTTTTATACCCTTGATGATTTCTCAGTTTCTTACAACAGGATTGGTCCCAAGTTGTCAAAACCATCAGATTTAAATGTAGAGGCTTCGCAGTAAGGAACACCTTGTTATCTCGGATTCTCCAGCATCTGCAGTACCTTTTATCTCTGATACAGATTTAAATGTAATTGGTTTTTGGTCTCTAGGTGCCTGATTCAAATTGATTGGATAAAAGCAGAACTTCTTGTTTTGATAACATAACAAAACTGCTGCTCGTTTTATCTCAGATTCTCCAGCATCGGCAGTTCCTACTATCCCTGCTGCTTGGTCTACTAACTGTACAGCCTTTTGATACAAATGTTTCAATTCAGGTGCTCTGTGCACCTCCAAACCCACAAGCTACTGCTCCTTTGTGAATCTCTAATCATAGAAAAAGCACATCATCTTTTTAAGGGACCGAGCACTGTTTCCCCACTAACATTTTACAAACACCAATATTTTACAAACACCAAATTCTAACATCCTCCCTTCCAATCCACATATACAATACCCAACTTTACAACACTCCAAAGTGTTCCCTCACTGACACCTCAGTCATTTGCCCTGCCTTATTTCTCAAGAGAAGGTCAAGTTTTGTTCCTTCTCTAGTAGGTAAATCTGCATACTTTATAAGAAAATTGTCTTGTACACACTTAACAAATTCCTCTCCATCCAAGCCCTTAACACTATGGCAGTCCTAGTCGATGTTTGGAAAGTTAAAATCACCTACATTACAACTCGATCACTTTTATAGATACGTGAGATCTTACAGATTTCATTTAAGGACATAACATTCCGGAACATGCAAGACAACAAAGAATTATTAAAAGATTAATAAGGAGGGAAAAATTAAGAGTAACAGAGAAAATTAACCAAAAAATATAAAAACACATTGGGTGGCACCGTGGCTCAGTGGTTAGCACTGCTGCCTCACAGCACTGGGGACCTGGGTTTGATTCCACCCTTGGGTGACTGGCTGTGTGGAGTTTGCACATTCTCCCTGCGTCTGTGTGGGTTTCTGCCAGGTGGTCCAGTTTCCTCCTATGGTCCAAAGATGTGCACGTTAGGTGAATTGGCCATGTTAAATAGTCTATAGTATTCAGGAATGTGTAGGTTAGGTGTGTTAACTATGGGAAATACAAGAATAGAGTTAGGGGATGGGTCTGAGTGGAATGGTCTTCAGAAGGTCGGTGTGGACTTGTTGGGCTTAATGGCCTGTTTCCACACTGTGGGGATTCTATGTTCTAGATAGGAAACATTTCTTCAGATATTTAAAAAACAAAAGAGATAGCAAAGTAAGTGAGAAAAGGATTCTGGGAAATTAGCAATGGGGGATAAAGAGATGCAATGTGGATTGAATCTTGATTGAATCATTTTGGATTGATCTTTATTCAGGATACAAGTTGTGTCCTGAAGATAGCTGGAAATGAGAAATTGTAAGGGAAAGAGGAGCTGAACGAAATTACAATCACCAAGGAATGGTACTGGGTAAACTGAAATGCCAAGTCTCATGTTCCTGACGTATCTCGTCCTAGGGTCTTAAAAGAAGTCGCAAGTGAAATAATTCTGAGGAAGCGTTATACTGGACTCAAAATGTTAGCCCTGTGTCTCTATTCACAGACGCTGTCTATGATTGTTGTAGCTAGTGAGAAGGTTGACAAAGTACTCAAACTCAGAAAATGCTGGAGAAACTCAGCAAGTCTGGCAACACCTGTGGAGTGGAAATATGTTTTGTATCCAATAACACTTGCTCAGTTATCTCCATAGATGCTGCCAGATATGTTGAGTCTCTCCAGTAATCTCTGCCTCTATGGGTTTCATACTTCAACATCCACAGTTCTTTGTTTTTCCTTCTGAGATTTTTGAAAAGCGGGTTTTAGCCTTCCAAAACTCAGACTCAGCGAACGTTCTTTTAGATTGGAAAATAGCTAGTGTTAGTGCTTTATTCAAAATGAGAGGGAGGCAGAAGGCAGGAAACTACAAGCCTGTTAGCTTGATATCTGTCATAAGAGAAAACGCTAGAAGCTATGACTAAAGACGTTATAACAGAGCACATGAATAAGTTCAATGTAATCATGCAGAGCCAGCATGGATTTGTCAAAGGGAAATCATGCTTAACTAATTTATTAGAGTTCTTTGGTTAAAACATACCTAGAATTCCAGAAGGCATTTGACAAGGTGCCACATCACAGACTAATGCAGGAACCAAACCCTCATGGCATTAAGGGTATCATATTGGCATAGATGGAGGATTGACTGGCTAACAGGAAGCAGAGAGGAGGAATAAATGGAGCTTTTGCAGGCTGGCAGAATATCATGAGTGTTGTACCACAAGGGGTCATTGCTGAGACCTAACTTCTCTACAATTTATATGATTGATTTGGATGAAGGAACTGAAGATATGGTCGCTAAATTTAGGATGACACAAAGACAGTTAGCTAAGTGATTTTTAAAGAGAACATAATTAGCTTACAAAGGATTTGATACAGATAGGTTAGGCAAGTGGGTAAAGGTCTGGTAAATGGTGTATAATGTGGGAAAGTGTGAAGCTGCCCATTTTGGGAGAAAGAATTTTTAAAAATCTAAATGTGAGAGGTTGCAGAGATCTGAGATGTAGAGAGATCTGGATGTGATCATGTATTAATTGTAGAAGGTTGGTGTGCAATACAGCAAATACTAAGGAAAACTAGCAGAATATTATGTTTTGTTGCAAGAGGAATTGAATTCAGGAATAGGGAGGTTATGTTCCAGGAATACAGGGCATTGGTGAGACTCTATCTGGAGTATTTTGTATCATACTGGTCAACTTTCTTACAGAAGGATGATAACATTCTGGGAGCGGTTCGGAGAAGGAATACTAGCCTAATACCTGGAACAAAAGAATTGCTTTATGACAAAGGGTTAGACCAGCCAGGCCTGCATGCTCTGGAGTTTAGAAGTCTCAGAAGTGACTTAATTGAAACATAGAAGATCCTGAGATGTCATGGCTGGTTGGATGTGAAAAGAATCTTTCCTCTTGTGGGAGAACCTAGAATTAGAGTTCATAGTTTAAAAATAAGATGTCATTCATTTAAGACAGAGATAATAAAAGAAATTTCTCAGAGGGGTGGCTGTTTTTGGAATTCTCTTCCTCAAAATGCAATGGATGCAAAATTCATACATGTTTATAAGGCAGAGGTAGATAAATTCTTGATTTTTAAGGGAAGGAAAGTCTATCAGGGGTATGCAGGAATGCAGAAATGAGGTTAAAATCGGATCAGCCATGATCTTATTGAGTATTGGACCAGGCTCGAAGGACTGAATAGTCTGCCCTTGTTTCTAATTAGAATCCCTACAGTATGGAAGCAGGCCATTCAACCCATCAAGTCTACACCAACCCTTCAAAGTGCATACCACCCAGAACCACTCTGCTACCCTATGCCTATAACCCTGCATTAGCCCTAGCTAACCCAACTACCCTGCACTCTATAGGCAATTTCCCATGGCCAATCCACCTAACCTGCACATCTTTGGACCGTGCGAGGAAACCAGAGCAGCCAGAGGAAATCCACACAGGCACGGGGAGAGCATGCAAACTCCACATAGACAGTCGCCTGAGGGTGGAATCAAACTCAAGTCCCTGGCGCTGTGAGTAGTTTGGTGAGGCCCCTTTGAGGTCCCTGCTTCTCCCAAAAGCTTTTGACAATAAAGTGTCTGACTCACTACAGAATTGTACTTGGTAATACTTTACCTACAACACAAAGAGTATGAGCACTTCCCACAGACAGCCATGCTGTCTTCTAACAATCTCAATAAGCACTTGACCTGATCCTGTCGTAGAGGATCACCAGCAAACGTAGAGAATTCCTCAAGAGGGTAAATTTTTATTTGCAAACAAAAGCTGTGACAATCAAAAAGTAGCTTCCTGATCGCCCCCAACCTTCGGGGCTTGTTATTTTTTATACCTTTTCAGTTGTCATGCTTTTCTGAGGTTATCAGCATGAGCAATTATGTTAGCTCATGTTATCTCTCCAAAGTTATTCATCTTCTGAATCATTTTCTGCGACAGTGGTTTTCTACTTTTTAAACTTAACCTATTACATCATGATTATCTTCTGCCACAATGGTCTTTAACATTTGTTTACATGCCATGTGATTTGACTAACGTAATCATATTATGTTACCGTTGTTTTCTATTCGTACATGTCACGTGATTTGACTAACCTAATCATATCATGCTACCATGGTTTCCTAATTGTACAATTCTATGTATCATTCTATCATTCTATGTATCACTTCATTTGCTATTCTCTTTCATTTTCCATATGATTGCCTTTTATTTTCCATAGTCCGAACAGCACCAGACCTCTCCTTCAGGGCATCTTACCTCTAGCTAAGTTTACTTGATCTCTTCAAAGTTACCACAGGACCATATGAAAAGGGGTACGATACCTCTCAGAACCCACAACATCTTAGGGGGCCTAAGCTGTATATATCATGTTTCAGATACTAAGATCACCAAAATTGAACAAGTGGAGGTACCTGATGACTTGTGTGTTGCTGCTTCAGCAAAATGCGTATGTATAAAAATACAACCTGTCATTATTCCCACTTCCAAAAACGGTGTCATGTTCGGGTGTTGAACTTCTGGATTTCAACCGAATCTGCCATCTTTGTAACAATGGAGACACTCTCCAACATTTTGAAAAGCCCAGTCCTTATTCTTTTAAAAGTATCACACAACACAGGGCAGCACGGTGGCTCAATGGTTTGCACTGCTGCCTCACAGCTCCAGTGACCCAGGTTTGATTCCAGCCTCGGTTGACTGTCTGTGTGGAGATTGCACATTCTTCCTGTGTCTGCATGGGTTTTCTCCCACAGTCCAAAGATGTGCAGGTTAGGTGGATTGGCCAATGCTAAATTTCCCATAGTGTTCAGGGATGTGTAGATTAGGTGGGTTATAGGGGGATGGGTCTGGATGGGATGCTCTGATGGTCAGTGTGGACTTGTTGGGCCAAAGGGCCTGTTTCCACACTGTAGGGATTCTATTCTAATTCTCTTCTGTGATGTGTCAGCTTACAATCAATCATTAGTTGAACTTTGCATATGTGGAGTTAACCATTCTAACACAATTTAGATGGATCTGTTAAATTGTAGATTAAAGATAAAAACAAATACTTTGCTTGTTGCATATATATAAGGTTTGGTGTCTTTTATTTAGCCACATTGACATTTTTAAAGAGTTTAGAATATGATGATATGATTTTCATTTGACGTTCATAGAATCATAGAATCCCTACAGTGTGGAAACAGGCCCTTCGGCCCAACAAGTCCACACCGAACCTCAGAGCATCCCACCCAGACCCATCCCCCTATAACCCACCTAACCTACACCTCCCTGAACACTATGGGCAATTTAGCATGGCCAATCCACCTAACCCGTACATCTTTGGACTGTGGGAGGAAACCGAAGCACCCGGAGGAAACCCACGCAGACACGGGGAGAATGTGCAAACTCCACACAGACAGTCGCCCAAGGGTGGAATCGAACCGGGGTCCCTGGCGCTGTGAGTTATTTAAATAGATGGAGTGTGGAGTTTAAAGATTGCATTTGGGTCAAATAGGCCAAACAATCCAATCAGGTCCAGCAAAAAACACGTGGTCAGGAAACACATAGAATCAATGCCAGGAGGGCAACATTTCATAAAAGTATTTTAGTGGAAAATTGACAACATCACACCCACAGATTTTTACTTGGATTCAGCATTATTCATTAATTCTGGTTGAGCTGAACTGAAGATGGGTTTTACATCTTATCATTCTATAAGCATAGATCAATTAGAGACGATGGGATTTGCAGAATGAATAGTTCTATTTGAAATTATGATCTTGAGTTAACTACAACTGTAAGAAATACCATGAATCAAACAAAGGAAAGTTATTGCAATTACATCTCAAAGTAAGATATCCCTTGGGACAATCTTGAATACGTTATTGCCGAAAGACTATGTAATATTTTACCAACACCAAAAGTTATTTCTCTGCTCCCCTCATCCACTGTCACCTGTCTCCCTCTGAATTCAACGCATTCTGTTCTCTCAGTTCTAACCTGGACTTTATAACCAAACCTGCTGATAAGGGCATGCTGACCTCAACCTTGCAGAGGCTGAGCACCAACTCTTAGACACTTTCTCCTATTTCCCGTGGACCATGACCCCACCAGTGGTCATCAGCTGTTGTTTCTATGACAGTCACTCACCACCTCATCTGGACATCTCCTCTGCACAGCTTCCAACCTCACAGTACCCCAATACTGCACAACCTGGTTCTACTACCTCCTCAATGTCCACAAGCAGGACCACACTAGCAGAACCATCATTTTGACCTGTTCCCACCTCATTGCATATAATTCTTTCTACTTCTGTCCCCTTGCTCAATCTCTTCCCACTTATGTGTGGTTCCTCTGATGTTTTGCACCACTTCCTCAATTTCCAGTTTCCACAGCCTAGCTGCCTCCTCTTCACCATTGATACAGAATCCCTCAATATGTCAATTCCCCATCAGGGTGTTCTAAAAGGTCTCTGATTCCTCCTAGCAAAAAAGCATAAATAGCTCCTATCTAACATCGCCCTCCTGAGCTTGTTTTCAGTTTGAACAAAGTCCCCTTATCTCCACTAACGCCTGTCTCTTTGCGGAGCAAGTGGCTCATTTCTTGTTCTACTCCAATTCAGTCTTCCACTCCCTCCTCCTCTCCATCTGTCAACATACAAACGTCAATGTTCCAGCTTTGGAAGAAGTCAAGTGGCACTCAAAACATTCACTGTATTTCTCTCTCAATAGTTGCTGCCAGAACTGTCATGTTTCTACAGCAATTTCTAATTCTGTAGCAAAGAAAATTGAGAGCTGGTTAGGTCAATCATTGAGTCACAAGTTGCTGAATTGTAAAGATTGAAAAAGCACTAAGGAATTGCCATATTGAGATAGATGTGGTTAGTCCTGCTGCCTCACAGCACCAGGGACCCAGGTTCAATTCCAGCCCTGGTTGACCATCTGTGTGGAATTTGCACTTTCTCCCGGTGTCTGGGTGGGTTTCCTCCGGGTGCTCAGGTTTCCTCCCACAGTCCAAAGGTGTGCAGGTTATGTGGACTGGCCATAAAAAACAGTGTCCAAGGTTGTGCAGGCTGGTGGGTTAGCCTTAGTAAATGCAGGTTTACAGGGAGACGGTGGGGGTGCTGGGCCTGAATGGGATGCTGAAGGGTCGGTGCAGACTAAATTGGCCAAATGGCCTCTTTCCACGCTGTAGAGATTCTGACTCTATATAACGTATTAGTAAATAAAGGGGCCAATAAATTGGGTGGTACCAGCCTGAAAACTGCACTGGACTATGCACCATCTCATTTTGCTGGCATTAGAAACAGTTTTCTTGTGTAGAATTCAAAGACGAGGTGGCCAGAGTATTCATCTTTTTCAAGGAGAAAAATTGCTGCGTGTCATGGTCAATAAGAATTTTGGCAGTTTAAGAGATTTTTAGACAATATGGAGATGGAAACGTTATACTTTCCTGGCCACCATAAAAGTTAGAAGTAATTTTATCAAACAAAAATGTCTGACAGGTCATCAACCTTATCCGATAAGTACCTGACCATTTAAGAGAAGGAAGACTCAATACTGATTTTAGCTGAACTAGCTGATCTCAGCTGTTGCAATTCCAAAAATTAAAAGTTGACCTCATTTTTTTAAAAAAGGAGACATAATCAAACTGTTGCAGTTGGTCACTCCTAAATCATTCCTTTAAATGTATGGATATGAGATGAGAACATGATGCCCTCCATAGTTGGCTAGTCTGTATGAGTTGACTAACATTCAATGATTAATAACAGCAAAGCAAAAACCAGTGTATATGGAACACATTGCCTTATTTTCATGGTCTTCACTGCAACAAGAAAAAGAATACAGCCCAGAGCAGTATCCCAATCTCAAAGGTCAAATCCTTGTTTCCACCTTCTGCCCAATCCTATCAAGGAGGCAATTGAGATTGTTGTTAATTCATTATGAGGTTGTCTGAGGAAAGTTGGTTTGTTTTCTGGGAGGCAGTCAGGCTTTACAACCTGTTGAATTTTAACCAGCTGTTGTCTGGCATACGGTATAAAGATTGGTGAGACATGTTATGGCTGTATAGACCTTTAGATAGGTCACATTTGCAATGTTGTGTACAATTCTAATTGCCACACCACAAGAAGGACATAGACACTTTGGAGAAGGTATAGAAACAGTTTACAAGAATGTTGCCTGGTTTGGAGAGCATTAGCTATGAGGAGAGATTGGACAAACTTGAACACAAATTTGTTTTCATTTGAATGTCAAAGGATGTAGGGCAACTTAATAGAAGTTTACAAAATTACGAGAGGCATGGATAGAATGGATAATCAGAGTCTTTTTCCCAGGGTAGAAATGTCAATTACTAGAGGTCATAGGTTTGAGGTAAAAGAGGGACAGGTTTAAAGAAGATAGTAGGAACTGCCGATGCTGGAGAATCTGAGATAACAAGGTGTGGAGCTGGATGAACACAGCAGGCCAAGCAGTATCAGAGGAGCAGGAATGCTGACGTTTCGGGTCTGCTCGCTTCTTCAGGAAAGAAGGGTCCAGACCCAAAATGTCAGCTTTCATGCTCCTCTGATGCTGCCTGGCCTGCTGTGTTCATCCAGCTCCACACCTTGTTATCTAGGATAATTCATTGGCTCTTCTTCAAAATAGTGCCACAGAATCTTTGACATCCATTCGAGAGTGCATTGGTTTGCTGTCTCATCCAAAAGCAAGGGCTGCATTCACCTATGGGTGCTATGATTCACATGCATTCACAATCTGAATTGCATGATTTGACTGCCTTCAAAGAAAATTAATTTCTATCAAAATTCTCAAAACATTGATTTCACATTGCTATTAGTGCCATATTAGCTCAGTTAGCTGGACAGCTTGTTTGTGATGCAGACTGATACCAATAGCATGAGTTCAATTCCTGTACTGACTGTGGTTACAATGAAGGCCGGTCCTTCTCAACTTTCATCTTTCCTGAAACATGGTGACCTTCAGGTTAAACCCTCACCAGTCACCTCTATCTAATGTGAAAGTAGGACTATGGCAACTTCACCTTTTACTTTAGTGCCATGTTAGTAAATGCCAACAGATGCAAAGTAAAAGAAAGATTCACAATTATCTTAGCCCTTATTAATAGTGTTATA
>JAHRHZ010000041.1:7238884-7255041 GCA_024137785.1 Ginglymostoma cirratum
TTCCTGCTCCTCTGATGCTGCTTGGCCTGCTGCGTTCATCCAGCTCTACACCTTGTTATCTCTCTCCAACAGATTGGCACCTATTTTATATATACTTTACATTCCTCAGAGATCTAAGTATCTTTGGATTGCTTGATCGCCAAAGTTCAATGCTTTTAGCGATGTATAATTTTTGCTTCTTAGTTATGATATTTAAAGAAGATTTAAACGAACGGTTTAGTTATAGAAATTTATTGTTTTTCTGTTCTAGCATATTGTTAATAATTTTTTTCATGTGTTTCTTCAAAACCATTCAAGATGTTGGTGTAGTTTTTACTGATACGTACAATGCCAGTCAGCCTACAAAAAAGAGGAAATGATTGGTTTGCACTGCTTAATGGTAAGACACAGACGATTTGACTTCAGCCATAAAAAGATTTACAGCAGCTCCATCATGCTTGGGCCTTTTAACAGCATGAATGATAACACTCAAACATTGAAAGTAAACATTGCCCACAAATGAGTCCTATAAGGACCTTTATAAGCTTTTATGGTATCTTTGGTAAGAAGCTGAACTTTGGTAAAACTGTAGTAGAAGTATATGACACTGTATGTTGCTATTTTCAATGTTGATACAGTATAGATTGTTGGAATGCAGTGACTAATAACACATTCTATGCAGCTAAAAAAAAAATGCATATTAATAGTGCACATCCTCATGTAAATGGGTCACATACAAATTACTTCCCTGCAAAGGAAAAAGTGCAGTTAAGTGTCAGGTGAAACTAGTCAGCCCGAGCAATTTGATTGTCCATGAAGTTTTATTTCCAACAGGCATAACGGAACCTTCTCAAGGAAGAAGGTCATGAAAAACAAATATAAGCTGTTTTTTGAATCACATGTAACAGCCTACAACCTCTTGGCAAAGTTAATTTTGAATTCAAACTAAGGAAGACTAGCTATGAATATAAACTGTTGAAAACATAGTTATTACTTAGTAAACACTTAGTAAAAGTATTCTTTTAAAAATATAGATCTTGACTTCCAAAAATAATCTATTAATCAAAATGAGTCCTATGCCTATCTTAAGGCTGAAAAAAAGCTTCTTTTAGTGTACGGAGCACTATTACAGTCAGAAAAGGTTTGGTAGAGTAGCATAACAATCAAATGCAGAAAGAATGCAGCAACAAAATGAGAGCTCAGGGCTTACAAAATGACATATTAAAGTTTACTTAGCAGCTTTTCTTAGCAGTTTTTTCAAAATCTGGAAAATTTTGTTTTCAAAATCACACTGTGGCAAGTAAAATTGTTGAGTTCGAAAAAGCAAGCATGCAACAATTGAGACAGGAAGGATTATCTCAGAGACCACAAGTCAACAAGTATGCAGTTACTCATGCGCTCACTCTCATAAATGTAAAGTTGTGAAGATGTAATTGTAAAGCGAGATTGACCAATTGATATTGTGGAAATATAAACGTATCTAGGTCAGTACGTACATTCAGAGATGCTTCTAACTTGAGTATCAGTAATAGACACATTTTTGATGTATATTCAGATAAAAGTGTAAAATCTCATGCGTAAATGTTAATCCTATGTAAGTGGACAGCTCTGGAAGAAACTCCAGAATTGTTTTCAAGTACACTTTTGAGATTATAATGAGGAATAATTATCAAATAGCTTTGAAACTCCAGGGAGTGCCCAGTATAAAGCACAATCATATATAGCAGAGTCATTGCACAGTGCAACTTCGTTTTCCAGTGAGGATGGCAAAAGACAAAACTGCAGTGACTCCAATAAATAACTTTAGGAAAGGAAGATTGATGAGATAGGTGGTCGTTAGTGAGAAAATAGAAATATTAACTAATAAATAATTACTTCGTTAATTATGAGGGAGATAGAACAGGTAGATGTGGCATTGATGATGAGATGATCGATGTGATGTGCTTGTAAGAGGAAGAGGCTGAATTGATTAAACAAAACAAACTCAAGTATGTTAAAACAACTGGTCCGGATGTTTGGCTTGGGTTAAAAGAGTTGACTCCTCGACTATCACATTCCATGGAGCTGGGTGCACCCAAAGCACTGTTGAGAAGAAGATTTCCAAGATGTTTTCCAGCGGCGTTGAAGGAACGGTGATATAGTTTCAAATCAAGGGTGTGTGTCTTGGAGGGGAAAATTCAAGTGATGGTATTTCCATACCCCTGCTGCCTTTGTTCTTCTAGGGGGTAGAGATTACCAATGTCATGTGCTGTCGAAGGAACATTGGGGAGTTGCTGCAGTGCACCTTGTAGATTATATATAACACTGTCACTGTTCATCAGTCGTGGAGAGAGTAAATGTTGATGTTGGTAGATGGGGCCTAACTTAATGGGCTGTTTAGTGCTGGGTAGTGTTGAACTTCTTGAGCATTGTTAGAACTGCACTGATCAAAGCAACCAGAGAGTATTACAACAGACTATTTCTTATAGAAGGCGGACATGCTTTGTGGAGTCAGGAGATAAGAAATTCACCGCACAGAGTTCCCTATTTCTGACTTGTTATTGTAGCCACTGCATTTATATGGCTGGCCCAGCTCAGTTTCTGGTCAATAGTAACCCATAGGGTGTTGATAGTAGCAGAATCACTGATGGTAATGTCTTTGCATTTCAAGCAACAATCGTTAGACTCTCTGTCTTGCTGGAGATGTTTACTGCTTGCCACCTCAAGTGGCACAAATGTTGCTTATCACTTATCAAACCAAGGAAACGGTGATGGATGGAGTACAAAGGTTGGCATTAAGTTGGCATTTGGTCTATAAATGGCCATGGACTGGGCAGGATTCATGATTGGGCAGGAATGAGGCATTGGGAGTTGGGTAGGAATAGTGATGAGTTGTGAGGTATAAGGGCTAATACTGAGAAAGCAGGGCAGGTCTTTTACACAGCCTATATTGATGCACTGGCACTCAGCAGTGCTTGTGGCCATGTTCAATCTGCATTTAGGGGCAATGGGCCTGGCTCCATTCTGTACCCAACTCCCTGAAGCAAAATGCACACCATTTAGGTCACTTGAGACAAACATGCCAAACTCAGAGATTTCTGACTTAGAAGAGAAAATCTGGACTTTCATGTTAAAAGGACAAGGTCATGTGACAGATGACTTTAAGGAGCTTGGTGCCCAAAAGCATATGAAACCAAGCCCGATTTTTCTTCAGTAAAGTGCAACAAATGTTATATGCAAACCTCTTACAAATTATCAGCAAATGCCCCTTGGAATTGTTCATGAATGAAGTGTGTTAAGCTGTGCTATACAATATAGCATATTCTTCTAATGAGATGAATATGTATTACATTTAAGGTAGTGGGAATCTTATAAGGGTCTGAGTGAAGTGGGTTTGGCCAAATTTGGGACAAAGTTGGGCAAAAATATTGGTGACTCCAAATCGAGCTTAGGAAAATGTCGCTGCACCTTTTATGCATTTGCCAAGTGGCAAGATAAGTTCTCACTATCTGATTGGTTCCTGGTAGATAAACATCTTGTGGCAGTACACAACATTGCGAGAAGCCTCCAGACTTCTGTAAATGTCAAATGATGAGTCATTCTCAACAGTAAAATACCTAAAGCCTAAAGAAAGCCAATTTGTTTTCCCTCACCAGTTGCTGTAACTTGCCTTAGTAACTACCCACTGCTCCGATATAGAACTGCCACATCCAAATCCTGCATCAAACTGTCATCCTGCAACAAACTGTTAGTAGAACAACTTGCCTCTCACTGGATGTCTGCTGAAATACCAACATCTTTTGCATCTACAAAATCTTCAAAAGGCTTCTGTGCACTAGTCGATCAATGGTATTCTGAAGCTGCCCTTCTTAATCATGAACATTTCCTGAAAATGTCTTAGAATGGGAAGATGGCACTGTGATTCCCCAATTTATACCTGGTATACCTGGTTAAGGAAAAGGGGGAAAAGAGAGGAATCTTCTTCATGGACAACCAACAGAAAAGGCCATGTTAGGAGGTCAGTGCCATTTTGGCAATTTGAGGGAATGGTCAGCAATGCCTCAACAAGGTCAATGATCCTTCTTGCTGCACCAACTGCAACACCCTTCTCTCTGCTACCTCACAATTATCTCATCTCTGCTATTGTACTCATCGAGGCTCATGCTTTTCTATTATCATGATTGCAACGTCTTTGCTCATCCTCTTGCACCTCACATCCCAACCTCCCAAACTACTAACCCTGCATGCTCTCTGGGCAAGCTAATTGGTCACTCAGGACACCTCACAAATTGTTGCCCACCCGAACCAGCACTAACAGCTGCATCAACCACTTTTGTCTGCTTCATTTTCTCCCTTGCTTTCCTTACAGGAGAAGACATCCCATTACAAGGTGGAGAAATGCCATATCGGTGGAAGATGCATGACACAAGACCCCTCTCATGATGAGGAGAGAAACCTGGCCCTCACAGAAGCAGACCAGGACTGCTCCTGTGGAGAGGCTGAAACATCTATGCCTTGCCAACGGAGGAAGTGCCACTCTTCATTCCTCGGTAAATCTCACAGTAACCCCGCTGTCACTCTCAATTATTGCATACCATTTCTAAATGCTAGCCACACTGCTTTCTCTCTTTTTTGTCTTGCAAGTACCACCAGCATTTCCACCACTTCTCCCAATTCCTCCAAAAGGCATATTCTTGACATTTGAGGACAAGAGTACTAAGCCTGCTATTGACTGAACTGGTCAATTCCGAGAGACCACAGCTGCTAGACTGGGTCAGCAGGTGGTGAGACAACCAAAAGATGAAAAGAGGTTCATAACCAATCTACCGGTCACAGGTGCATCGCTCTATTTGATTTAGAGTCACAGAGTCATAGAGTTGTACAGCACGGAAATAGGCCCTTCGGTCCAACTCATCCATGCCGTCCAGATATCTTATACAAATCTAGTCCCATTTGCCAGCATTTGGCCCATATCCTTTTAAACCCTTCCTATTCATGTACCCATCCAGAAGCCTTTTAAATGTTGTAATCGTGCCAGCCTCCACCACTGACTCTGACAGCTCATTCCATATATGCACCACCTTCTATGTGAAAAAGTTACCCTTAGGTCCCTATTATATCTTTCCCCTCTCACCTTAAACCTACGGTCTCTAGTGTTGGACTCCCCCATGTTGGTGAAAAGACCTTGTCTATGTACCCTATCCATGCCCCTCATGATTTTATAAACTTCTATAAGGTCACCCCTCAGCCTCCGACGCTACAGGGAAAATAGCCCCAACCTATTCAGCCTCTCCCTGTAGCTCAAACCTTCCAACCCTGGCAACATCCTCTTAACTCTTTTCTAAACCCTTTCTAGTTTCACAACATCCATCCTGTAGACCAGAACCGCACACAATACTCCAAACGTGGCTGAACCAGTGTCCTGTACAGCTGCAACATGACCTCCTATACTCAATGCACTGACCAATAAAGGCAAGTATACCAAATACCTTCTTCACTATGCTATCTACCTGCTCTTTCAAGGGACTATGAACCTGCATTCCAATGTCTCTTTATTCAGCAACGCTCCCCAGGGCCTTACCATTAAGAGTATACATCCTGCCCCAATTTGCCTTCCAAAATGCAGCACCTCACGTTTATGTAAATTAAGCTCCATCTGCCCCTCCTCAGCCCATTGGCCCACCTGATCAAGATCCCGTTGTACTCTGAGGTAACCTTTTTCGCTGTCAACTACTCCTCCAATTTTAGTGTCATCTGCAAACTTCGTAATCATACCTCCTATGTTCGCATCCAAATTATTTATACAAGTGCCGTAAAGCAGTGGACCCAGCGCCGATCGTTGTGGCACACCGTTAGTCACAAACTTGCAGTCTGAAAAACAAACCTCCACCACGACCCTCCGATTTATTGCTGTTGTCACATGTACCTAAGTAAAGTGAAATGTTTTGATTTGCATGCAGTACCGGCAGATCTTACCAAGCAAAGACACACAGATCATAGGGTGATTGAACAGAGTGAGGCATACAAAGTTATGGCTGCACAGGAGGTGTCAAAGCAAGGTCAACATTAGCTTTGAAATTTGAGAAGTCCATTCAGCAGTCTAATAACAGCGGGGAAGAAACTGTTCGTGAACATGTATATGCATGTGGTTAAACTTTTTTATCTTCTGTCTGATGGAAGATGTTGGAAGAGATTATAACTGGGGTGGGATGGGTCTTTGATGATGTTGGCTGCCTTTCCACTGCAATGAGAAATGTCGATGGAGTCAATGTCTGGGAGGTTGACTTGTGTGATAGTCTGGGCTGTGTTCACAACTTTCTGTAATTTCTTATGGTCCTAGGCAGACCAGTTGCCTTACCAAGCCATGATGCATCCAGATAGAATGCTTTCTATGGTGCATCTGTAAAAGTTAGTGAGAGTCCTTATGGACACATTGAATTTCCTTAGCCTCCTGAAGAAGAAGAGGCATTGTTGTGCATTCTTGACCGTCATATCAACATGGGTAGTCCAGGACAGATTGTTGATTATTGTCTCGCCATCTCAGCTCCATCAATGTGGATAGGTGCATGTCCCGCTCCTTTCCTCCTGAAGTTAATGATCACCTCTTTAGTTTTGCTGACATTGAGGGAGAGATTGTTATCTTTGCACCACATCACCAGGCACTCTACCACTCTCCTGTATTCTACCTTATAGTTGTTTCATTTCCAGTGGTGCCATCAGCAAGCTTATAAATGGCGTGCAGACAAAATTTGGCCACACAGTCATGAGTATACAGGGAGGACAGTAGGGGGCTGAGTATGCATCCTTGCATGGTGCTAATGTTGAGGATTATTGTGGAGAAGGTACCTTCATTGATTGCAGTCTGTGGGTCACGAAGCTGAGGATCCAGTTGCAAAAGGAGGAGTTGAGACCAAGGCCTAAGAGTTTGGAGATTAGTTTGATTCAGATTATAGTGTTGAAGGCAGAGATGTAGCAGATAAGAACAAGCCTGACGAACATTTGCTTATTATGCAGATGTTCCAGGGATGAGTGTAAGGCTGGAGAAAAGGCTTCTGCTGTCGATCTGTTGTGCCAGTAGGCAAATTGCAAGGGATTCCGGAAAGCCGGGAAGCTAGAGTTGATGTGAGCCATGATTAGTTTCTCGAACCACTTCATAACTGTGGAGGTCACAGCCCCTGGGTGATAGTCGTTGAGGCATGTTGCATGTGTTTTCCTTGGTACTGGGATGATGGTGGTCTTCTTGAAGCAGGTGGGGACTTCAGATTGTAGCAGGGAGAGGTTAAAGATATGAAAGTAATAGTAAGAATGGTCACTGTTCTGTCCTGGAGGAGACAATATTCCGTCTTCAGACTGATGACATCCTCCATCATGTATTAATGGCATCACTACCAGTAACACTAACACCATACTGAATGGAATACAGGCATTCACGAAATACGGTAGAACATTGACAGCAGCAGAATTGTATTCAAACACAATCTGTAACCTCAGGCATGCCTTTCCTCTATCCTACCATTACCATCAAGCCAGGGAACTGACTCGAGTTTAAATAAGAGTGCAGGGGCCTTGCCATGAGCAGCACCTAAAAATAAAATGTCAGCCTGGTGAATCTCCAACACAGGACCACTAGTACGCCAAACAGTGAAAACAGCATGCAATATTCAGGGCTAAGCCATCCTAAAGCAAGTGGATTCGATCTAAGCTCTGCAGTCCTACCACATCCAGTTGCGAATAGTGATGGACAATTAAACAACTGACAGGAGGAAGGAACTCCACAAATAACTTCATCCTCAACAATGGAACAGGCCAGCATATCAATGCTGAAGACAAGGTATTTGCATTCATCTTCTACCAATGGTGACAAGTGGTTGATTCGTTTCAACCTCCTCCAGAGGCCCACAGCACAACAGATGCCAGTTTTCAGCGAATTCAATTCCTTTTCTGTAATATAATTAACTGGCCGAACTCATTGGATATTACAAAAGCTACAGACCCTGACACATGCTGGTAATGGTACGGAAGACTTGTGCTGCAGAATTAGCCGTGCCCAGAAACATACTGTTCCAGTACAGCTACAAACCTGGCATATACACAGCAATACGAAAAATTGCCCAGTCCTATCTAAAAAGGACAAATCCAATTCAGCTACATACTGCCCTATCTGTCGAACCCTTCATCGTCAGCAAGTGATGGAAGGGGTTGTCAACAATGTTATCAAGCAAACCCTGTTCAGAAATAACTTGTTCACTGATATTCAGTTTGGGTTCTGCTAGGGCCACCCAAAACTATCTCATTTCTAAAAACCAAAAGAACTGCAGATGCTGTAAATTAGGAACAAAAACAGAAGTCGCTGGAAAAGCTCAGCAGGTCTGCCAGCATCTGATTTCTGTGCAACGGTCACCGGACCCAAAATGTTAACTCTCATTTTCCTTCACCGATGCTGCCAGTCCTGTTGTGCTTTTCCAGTGACTTCTGTTTTGTTACTACCTCATTTCTGTCTTGGTCTTTAAAAAGGAGCTGAACTCGTGAGGTGAAATGTGAGTGTCTGGGCAGCATTTGGACAAGTATGGCATCAAGGAGGCCTCACAAAACTACAGTCATTGGGAATTGGAGGGAAAACTTCTGTTGATTGGAGTCATAGCTAGCAGAAAAGAAGTTGGTTGTCATTAGTGGAGGTTGATGATCTCAGTACAAGACATCACTGCAGGAGCTCCTTACAGTAGTGTTCTAGGGCTAGTCATCTTCAGCTGTTTGATCAATGATCTTCCATCCAGCATAAGACCTGAAGTGGAGACGTTGACTAATAATTTCATAATGTTCAGCTCCATCTATGAGTCTTCAGGTTCTGAAGCAGTCCATGCCCATTTACAGGAAGATTTGGGGAATACCCAGGCTGGGGTTGATAAGTGGAAAGCATCCTTCACTAACAACTTCCTTGGGGTTGTCATCAATTAGAAACTGAACTGGACTAGGCGTATAAGTAATTGGGGTGGGGGTGGATTTCAAGACTAGTGAGTATATTTTTAAGGTGAGAGGAGAAAAACTTAAAAAAAAGATATGAGGGGCAACTTTTCTAGAAAGAGAGTGGTTCATGTTTGGAATAAACTTCCAGAGGAAGTGACGGATACAGGCACAGTTACAATATTTAAAAGGCATTTAGATAAGTGCATGAACAAGAAATGTTTGGAAGGATATGGACAAAGTGCAGGCAGGTGGGACTAGTTTCGTTTGGGATTTAGCATGAACTGGTTGGACTGAAGGATCTGTTTCCATGCTGTATGACTCTATGACTTTAACAGAAGGTCAAAGCTTCTATAGTGAGTAATTCACCTCATGTGTCCCAATGCCAGTCTACCATCTAAAAGACATAGGCCAGGATTAATCACCACTTGCCTTGATAAATGCAGCCCCAACAACACTCCAGAAGCTCAGTTGCTCAACACCATCCAAGACAAAGCAGCCACATGATTGTCACCACATCCTTGACTTTGAACATTGAGTCTTCCCATGAGCATCTACAAGATGGCAATTCACCAAGACTCCTTCAACAGCACCTTTCAACCTCATGACTTCCATCACCCTTCATCTATGTACCATATCCAAATTTGTAGGCAATACTAAAATAGGTGGAAAAGCAGCTTGTGAGAGGGATACAAACAGTTTACACATATACAGTGATAGGTTAAGTCAGTGGGCAAAATGTTACAAAATGGAAAATAGTGTGGGGAAATACAAAGTTGATAATTTTAGAAGGAAGAACAAAAGAACAGAATAACATTTAAATAGAGAAAGCTGCAACCGCAAAGGGATTTGTGGATATGTGCATGAAACACAGAAAGCTTGCACAACTGTGCAGCAGGGAATCAGGAAGGATGATGGAGTGTTTGCTCTTATTTCAAGGGGATTGGAGTATAGGAATACAGTCTTACTGCAACCGTACAATGTGCTGGTTGAGGTCACATCTGAAGTATGAAATAAGTCCACAGAGGCCGGTATCCTGTCACCAAGTCACCCTTCATTTACACGTGGAGAGTCCTTAATATTGATCCAGTCCATCAGAGCCAGCTGTAAGAGTGAACAGGATGTCTGACACTCCCGTTCCTATCTGTCAGCCAGAGCTCCCTGATTGGACCAGATTAACAGCACCAATCAGGGAACTCATATTCTTAGAAGTCCACCTGGTTGACCTACTTGTAATCACTGCAGAGTACTATGAGCAGTTTTGGTCTCCATATGTAAGAGAACGTATCATTTCACTGGAAGGAGTTCAGAGAAGGTACTCTGGGATGATCCCAGAATGGAGGGATTGTCTTGTGGAGCAAAGGTTAAACAGGTTGGGACTGTACTCATTGGAATTTAGAAGAATGAGTGGTGACCTCATTGAAAAATGTAGGATTCGTAAGGAGTTTGATAAGGTAAATGCTGAGAGAATGTTTACCTTCATGGTAGAGTCTAGGACCAGAGGGATAGTCTCAGAATTAATGGTGCCAAAGGTTCTTGAGTAGATCTGTAGCTCGGGTTTGGCTGCTGTGGTTGGTTCATTCACCAAGCTGGTTCGTTAGTTCGCAGACATTTCACTACCCTGCTGGGTAACATCATCAGTGCAGCCTCCGATGAAGCGCTGTTGTGTTTTCCTGCCTGGTATTTAAACCCTGGTGTTCATTGGATTTGATTACCTCATTTCCAGTTTTTCTTCTCAGTAGTGTATATTTAGGGTCTAATTCTATGTGTTTATTGATGGCCTTCTTAGGGGAGAACCAAGCCTCAGAAATTGCCGTGCTTGTCTCTGTTTAGCCTGTCCTAGGATCCTGATGTTGTCCCGCTCGAACTGGTGGTTCTCCTTATCCGTTTGAATGGAGACAAGTGAGTATTGGTCATGACTTTTTGTTGCTAGTTGGTATTCATGTGTTCTTGTGGCCAGTTTCCTTCCTATCTGTCCAATGTAATGTTTGTCGCAGTCCTTGCATGGGATCTTGTATAATATGTTGGTTCTGTCCATAGTGGGTAGGAGGTCTTTGGTTCGAGTTAGCAATTGGCAGAGGGTTGACGTAGGTTTGTGTGCCACTCTGATGCCCAATGGTCGTAGGAGTCCTGTGGTCAGTTCGGATGTGTTCTTCATGTACGATAACATGACAAATGTTTCAGGGCATATCTTCCTGTTGTTGTCTGTGAGATAGGCATTGTGGGATCCAATTGTTCGGGTATTGTTGCCCTGAAATACTTGGCGAAGGTACTCTTCATTTTGGCGTAGTTCTGGGTTGCTACAGTGTGTTGTCTCTAGTTTAAATCGCGTTTTCATGCAACTTCACCTGTGGGTGTCAGGGTGGTTACTGTTGAAATTCAGGACTTGTGAGCGTGGCCTTCCTCTGTATCTTCATCAGAAACTCCCCGTTGGCCCTGCATTCTACCATGACATCCAGGAATGGGAGCTGTTCGTTCTTTTGCTTTTCCCTGGTGAATTTGATGCAGGTGAGAATATTGTTTATTAGCTGGTGTGTCTTCTCTAGTTTGGTCCATTCGATGATGATGAAAGTGTTGTCCATGTATTGGATCCACAGTTTGGGTTGGATTTGCGGAAGGGCAATGCTTTCGAGGCTCTGCATCAACGCTTCAGCTATTGGTCCAGAGGTTGGTGACCCCATGTGTGTCCTGTTGATCTGTTCACATATTTGGCCATTAAAGGTAAAGTGGGTCGTGAGGCATAGGTCCAGTAGTTTCAGCATGTTGTCTGTGGAGATGGTGTCACTCGGGTCTTGTTCTTTTAGTACTGTTGTTACTGTTTCTTTTGCCAGTGGTACGTCACTCGATGTGAATAGAGAGGTAATATCAAAGGACACTATGGTCTCGTCCCCGTCTATTCTTATGTCTTTGAAGGATTTGAGGAACTCCTGGGCTGAGTGAATTGAGTGGGGTGACTTGCTGACGAGGTGCTTTAGTCTTCATTGTAGCTCTTGGCTAACCTGTGTGTCGGTGTGCCTGGGAGGGAGACTATGGGTCTGAGGGGTACTTCCAGTTTATGTACCTTTGGGAGGCCATAGAATCAGTGCCAATTAATGGTGCCAATTTAAGACTGAGATGAGGAGGAATATCTTCTCTCAAAGAGTTGAGTGTCAGCTGGTGAAAGGGATACAAAACTTGTTTAGTCATAGAAGACAAAGAATAGCAGTGGAAGGGCATTTTCTGACTGGAGATCTGTGACCAATGGTATTCCGCAGGGATCAGTCCTGGAGCCTCTGTTCTTTTTAACATATATAAATGATTTGGAGGAAATGTACGTGGCCTGATTACTGGGTTTGTTGATGATGTGTAGATTGGAGGAGCTGCAGATAGTGAGAAGGTTTGCTAGAGGATACAGCAAGATATCGATAGGCTGGAGATTTGGGTGCAGAGTTGGCAGATGCAATTTATTCCGGATAAATACAAGATGATTCACACTGGAAGATCTAATGCAGATGGGAAATATGCAGTGTTATGAACTGGACCAAACCGCCTTGAATTTTTGATAAAAACTATTTGGTCCCAAGAATCATAGTACATCCCTCTTCGTTGATAATATGGGAAACTCTCCAATAACTTTCATTTTTATATCCCGTGAGGCCATCTGTCCAGGTCCAATGATGTCTAGGAAAGTGACTTTGACTTTTGCAATCTCACTCTTAGCCAGATTTATCACCAAGCCCACCTCCTGAAGTTAATCAAACAAATCTGCTAGATGTTCAAAATGTTCCTTCGACGTGTGACTAAAATATGGCCAGCACAGTTTTCACACCAGATAGCATGACTTTAAACTAGTAAATCCATTCAGTGTCACAAGAGTTGAAATTTCCTTTGCTCTTTTGTATAAAGTTCCCTGTCAGTATCCTTTGAGTAAGTCCAACTTAGAAATATGAGTTGCTTATCCCACCTTCTCAATACAGTCTTCCAAACATGGAATAGGATATACATCTGACGTATAGGATTTTTAACTGCATTCAATTTGTGATAGTCCACACACAATCATTGGGTACCATCTGACTTTGGCACTATCATTGTGGGTGAGCTCCATTCCCTGCAACTCACTTTGATTATGTTATCTCTGAGCATACTTTCAATCTCTTTTGAAGCTGTGCCAATTTTAGAGGGTTAGCCTATAAGGATGTTGCTTAATTGGAACAGCATTTCCTACATCTGTACCATGCATAATCATGTTAGTACTCCCCAGCTTATTTCCACACAACTCTCCATGTAAGTATAATAATTCTTTTGGGCCATTTTGATTTTGCTCTGGAAGGTCACTCGATAATTTATCCCAATTATTGAGAACTTCCTCATTGTCCAATTTAATTGGTTTGGTTCTTCATTGAGTTGTAACAAATAACACTTATTTCTTTTGCTTACCGTCCCTATCAAAATACCTTTTGAGTATATTCACATGACACACTCTGTGAGATTTCTTTCTATCTGGTGTTCTTATCAAATAGCTCACTTCACTCAATTTCCTTTTGATTTGTTAACGTCCATTAAATCTTGCCTTTAAACGTTCACCTACCACTGGGAATAACACGAACAATTTATCTTCACAAGCAAATTTGAGAATTTTTGATTTCTTGTCTGCTTCTTTTTTTATCACACGCTGTGCTACTTTTAAATCCTGTCGAGCCAACTCTCTTTAATCTTTCCCTAACATTTGACACACAATCCAATAATGTAGTCTCTAAACTCTGACGCACCAATTTCTCCACAATTAATTTCAGTGGCTCTCTCACCTTATGTCTAAATACTAGTTCAAATGGGCTGAATTTAGTTGATTCATTAGGTGAATCCCTAATTACAAAAAGTACAGACTGAATTCTTTTATCCCAGTCCTCTGGATAGTCTTGAATATAGGCCCGCAACAGTTTGATGCTCCCATTCTAATTCTCCCTGTGATTCTGGATGGTACACAGTTGATTTGAATAGTTTTATTTATAAACTGTCCATAATTTCCTTGAACAACGTTGATGTAAAATTTGCTCCTTGATCGATTGTATCTCAAAACTATAAAACTTATCTCAAAACTAAAATCCTAGATCTGTGTGAGTCTGACTCCACCCACTCATGCTTCCTTTGTCTAATTTTTTTTTTTAAAAAGACCACTTAGGGAGTTCAGAGCTGTTTACCAGCAGAATTCCGCAGTGTCTAGCAACTGCTCTCTGGAAGAGAATCAGCACAGAACAAATCCCTTTTAAAGACACAGTACCGTCACAACAATAAATAGTAAAACCCTTAGTAGCATCAATATATGGGATCTAGGCGTACAGGTCCACAGTTCCCTGAAAGTGGCAACACTACTGGATAAGGTGGCCAAGAAGCTTTATGGCATGCTTGCCATCATCAGTCCGGGTGCAGTGTATGAAATTTGGCAAGGAAGTTTGCAGCCAAACTTTAGTTAGGCCACATTTGGAATATTGTGTACAGTTCTGATCTCCATACTACAAGAAAATTGTGGAGGCTTTGGAGAGGGTACAGAAATGGTTTACTAGAATGTTACCTGGTTTGGAGGATGTTAGCTGTGAGGAGAGATCAGACAAACTTGGTTGGTTTTCACTTTTCACGTTAAAGAATGAGGGCCGACCTGATAGAAATGTACAAAATTATGAGGAGCATGGATAAAATGAATAGTGGAAGTCTTTTTCCCAGGATAGAGACATCAATTACTACAGGGTTTAAGGTAAAAGGGGATTAAGTTTAAAGGAGATTTGAGAGGTAAGTTTTTTTTAACACAGATAGTGGTAAGTGCCTAGAATTGGCTGCTGGAGAAGGTGGTGGAGATGGATACAATAGCATTGTTTAAAATGCATCTTGACAGACATATGAATAGGCAGGGATTAGAGGGAAATGGACCGTGTAAAGGCTAAAAGATTTTAGTTTAAAAAGGCAAAATGTGTCAGTGCAGTCTTGGAGGGCTGAAGGACCTGTTCCTATTCTGTCCTGCTCTTCGTTCTGTTCTTTCTTCAGTATTTTGACTTGAAATTGCATCATCATTCCTTCACGGTTGTTTGTTAAAGATCCTGGTATCCCCAACAGCATTGTGGGCCTTCCCATACCCCCAAGGAATGCCATAGCTTTAGAAGGCTGCTCAACTTTCTAAGAGCAGTTAGGGAGGGGCAATAAATGCTGGCCTAGTCTGCAACATCCCCATCTCATGAATGAATTTTTAAAAATGATTAAATCTACAGAGAGAATGCAGAGCAATCCTTATGATTATTGAAATAACTGCACAGAGGCTGGTATCCCATCACCTTTTATTTACATGTGATTTGTACATTGGCTCTGACCAGCCAATCCCTTACTTTATCTTCCATTGGACACATCCCGGTCTTATCGATGCCTAACTCCCATAGGTCACTTGGGTCGCACTGGAACACACATTTAGCCCTTCGAAGGCATAAACCCACCTGGGAGTAATGTTTAAGCATATTTTCCAAGTTCTCCAAGTGTTCTTTACTGGTCTTCCTGGTTTAGCATGTCATCCAGATAAATGGTAACGTAGGGTCGACTTTGTGAAATGTTCCCCATTGTCAGCTGGAAAAGGGTGTAAGCTGATGATACCTCAAAAGTCAGCTTTGTATATTGGTACAAACTCTTATGGGTATTAATTGTGGCATGCTTCCAGGAATTCTTACGTGAATGCAGTGCAAGTATGCATGGCTCATGTCTAGTGTTGAGAAGGACAGCAACACCTCCCCCCCCTACAGGAGTTTAGCATACAAGTCCTCTATGTGAGGGATTGGTATTAATGCAGCTGCAAGAAGCAGTTTTCCATTTGCTTAAAATCCCATAAAAGTGAGCCGAGCTGTCAGACTTCATAATCGGTATGACATAGCTCATCGCCAGCTTTGTGAGGGACAGCCTCATTGCCAGGATTGATCTAAGCAAGTGATTGAGTATTTATCCAGCTGCAAGATGCGTTTTCCTGTTCGTTTAAAATCCCCACAAAGGCAGACAAACCTGTTGACAAACAGGACAATTAGTACAACTCATTCCGCAAACTGGACAGGTTTGATGATTCAGAGATAAAAGGTACTGCAGATGCTGGAGAATCCGAGATAACAAGGTGTGGGGCTGGATGAACACAGCAGGTCAAGCAGCATCATAGGAGCAGGAAAACTTGACGTTTCGGGCCTAAACCCTTCATCAGAAATGGGGGAGGGGAAGAGGGTTCTGAAATAAATAGGGAG
>JAHRHZ010000041.1:7263340-7273852 GCA_024137785.1 Ginglymostoma cirratum
TTGGCCTGCTGTGTTCATCCAGCCCCACGCCTTGTTATCTCAGATATGATGATGGTACTCATTTGCAGAAAGAAAAGTGAAGCTTCGCTGTCAGGCTTAAACAAAACTCTTTGCAGCCTGTCAAGGAACTGCATGCAAAACAAAACTTTTCATCTGGGCACATTTAATAATAAACAAATCAAATCAAGTTATTTTAATCAATCTGTTTGAAAATATTCTGACACACCCTAACCAGTAAAAATTCATACCAGTCTTGTGTAACTCAGAATGGAGCTTAGTATAACCAGTGCACTTATTTCAAACACTGATTAGGTTTTTGTCCTAGTGTCTCCTTCTGAGATGTTCACCTTTGTGGCAGATGGAAGTTGAACCCAGACTTCCTAGGCCAGAAGTCAGGACACTTCCAATATGCCACAAGAAGCCCTAATGGGGTGATGCCAATGTTGGACTGGGGTGTTGTTCATCCAAAGGAGCAGTGTTCCAAAAGCTTGTGATTTCAAATAAACCTGTTGGTCTATAACCCGGTGTTGTGTGACTTCTAACAAAAAGCTCTCAACAGAGGTTTTCTGGTTACCACCATTAATTTACTTATTAAGATAACAGCTTCCCAAAAGCAAGCACACTGCAGAATTCTGACTTCTTCGGATGTCTTACATTGTAATTTGCTTTTACTTGTTCAACAAAGCTGTGAATGTTTATATGTTTCCTTTACAGTGTTGAAACCACAGTTTGCAGTATAATATAAGGGAGGCGATGGCCTAGTGGTATTATTGCTGCACTGTTAATCCAAAGACCCAGATAATGTTCTGTGGACCCAGGTTCAAATCCCACCTCAACAGATGGTAGAATTTGAATTCAATAAATATCTGGAATTAAGAATCTAATGTTGACCATGAATCCATTGTCAACCATCTGGTTCCCTAATGTCCTTTAGGGAAGGAAATTGCCATCCTTACCTGGTCTGGCCTACATGTGACTCCAGCCCCCCAGCAATGTGGTTGACTCTTAAATGCCCTCTGGGCAGTAAATGCTGCCTAGCCTGCAATGCCCTCATCCCATGAATGAATTTTAAAAAATAATAGCTCTGAATTCCTGCACCAACTGGTTTGTTCACTTAATTTCTGCAATAAATCAAAGTTTGAATTTTATCCTTCAATAATTTACCATTTGCCTGCTGTTTCCTTACCACACCTTAATCTTTCTAACAGTTAGTTACAACCGTTACAATGACCAAAATGTTTCACCGCCAAAAGTGCAGGATTCCCTCAGCAGTGCACTGGGCTCACAGTCTCATGGGCCACGTCTCAGCGATCAGAAGAGCCATAAAGTTGTAATTAGCTGTCAGAGATGTCAGGTGTGGAGAAAAATGGATAAAATCCTTAACATCTCAATGTTAAAAGGCTGATCCCGAGATGTGACACCACAGGGGTTTTCTAGTAAAACAATATGGAATAAATCTGAGTAATTACTGTACATTAATGACAAGGGAAGGAGAAGGCAATACTGGCTTTAACTAATCAGGCGTAAATGTTGCACAGATAGCAGGAACTTGAGACCATATGGTGCAGATCACTGGCCCCTTTGAACCTTCTTTGCCATTCATTAAATTTTTTTTACATCAACCCCATTTGACACCTGGTCTCTATCTCTTGGTTCCATAAGTAGCCGAGCATCTGTCAGAATGATCAATGGCTCAGCAACCCTCTGCAGAAGAGAATTTCAAAGATCCAGATCTCTCTGAGTGAAGTAATTACTCCACATGTCAGTCTGGAATGGTCAACCCTTGGGTTCTTGGGGATATGGCCTGTACTTCTAGATTGTTGCCCCTCAGTACCTACTAAATTATCTCAGTTGAAATAACTCTACAGAAGCCCAGATCCCATCACTAAGTCACCATTTATTTACACATGGAGAGCCCCTGACACTGATCCATCCTCAGACCCAGCTTTCAGAGTGAAATAGATGTCTGACACTCCCGTACTTAGCTGTCAGCCAGGGCTTCCTGATTGGAACAGATTAGCAGTCCCAATCAGGAAACTCATATTCTACGAGTCCACCCGACTGACCTCATTACAATCATTACATCCCTCCCTCTCTTGGTCCAACAACATAGGCCTATTCTTTTTTTTGTAGCTCCTCCTGGGGCAGGCTCCTCCAATCCTGCCTCTGATATGGACAGCGTGTAATGTACAAGTAGCTCGCCTCTTGTGCCCTGAGGGTCTCAGAAGAAATTCATTCTCTTCTTCAGGTGGCAAAGGCGTTGAGGCAGCGACATCCATCGTGTCCATCCCAGATTCTGAGGTATCTTCAACGCTTGATGGAGAGGGAGAAACCTCAGGTTCTGGAACAGTCTGAAAGGCTATGAGGAACTGGGCACATTTTTCTCATGCACAGTTTGTAAGTCTGCAGCTTTCAGATAGTCCTTCTTAGGAACATTGTACCTACCTGAACTTTGTATGTCACTGGACCTGAGCTGGCATTGACCATGCCTCTTACCCATGCAGGGCCATTCCCATGGTTCCTACACCAAACTTGCCTGAAGTAAACTGCCTTCCTCACTTGGCAGAGTCTTGTGTCCAGCATTCAAGATCAGATTTAACCTGGTGTAATGTCTTCTCCCCATTAACAACTCTGCTGGAGCTAATCCTGTAGTTGCATGAGGGCAGAGCCTATAATTAAAAAGGAACCAGGACAGTGCGGTATGTAATGAAGCTGTAGGCTGTTTCTTTAAGTTTGCCTTCAAAATTTGGACTGCTTTTCTGGCAGACTATTGGATGATGGGTGGTATGGAACTGTATTTATTTGACAAATACCATTCAATTTTATTCCCTGCTGGTAAACGATGGCCTTTTATCTGTGACCAACACTTCTCGGAGTCCATGTATTGCAAAAGACATATGCAGTTTTCAATCACTGTCCCTGTGTTTGATGAATGAACTCTATGCTCATCCAGCCATTTTGAGTGGACATCCACAATGACTAAGAACATTGAACCCATGAAAGGACCAGCATAGTTGACATGTAATCAAGCCCAGGGTTTACCCGGCCATTTCTATGAATGTGGAGGAGCTGCTGGTGCTAATTTCTGTCCTTTTTGGTGCTCTGGGCACTGCCCCACCACACAGCAATGTCTGTATCCAATTCTGGCCACTGAACAGAACTTCTTCATTTTGGAAACTTCTGGATAACCCTGGTGGAGTTCAGCCTGTATCTGGCAGCAACATTTACTCGGGACAATCACTCTTGCTCCCCATAATAATTGCCATCTTCTACTGTGATCTGGTATCTCTGGGTACAAAAGGGTTTCAGTTCTGGTTATGATGGCTTTTTGGTTTCCCCTATTTCCAGCAGTTCTTTCAGTTTGGCGAAGACCGATCTTTCTGCGTTCAATGGACTGTTCCAGTGGTGGTACCACTCATTGTATAAAGTTGGAGTCCAGAGCGAATTTTGTTAAAAACTAGTTGTGCAATCACTGAAATGGCTGCACTGGTATTGACCTCTATCAGAACTGGGTGACCTTTTAACCAGATGTTTGCTTTGATGGGTTCTGATTTGGATGTTGCTAAACAATTTAACTGTTCCAAATCAGATGTAGATGGAATTCCCAGGGTCTGCACTCTCCTGGATACTGGCCTATGAGTTCTCTCACTCGATTTAGGTCTATTGGAACTCTTTTGCTATCTCGAGTCTGGATCATGAAGGAACTTTTAACCATTTGGCTGGGTCTTGGTTTTGTTGTGAGGTTTTGCTGTGGGCTGACCTGGAGTCCTTCTGTTCAGGATATGTCCTGAGTAAGTCTATGCAATTGTCTTCCTCAAGCCCAGTCAGACTGATGAAGGTGTCCACTTCCATCAGAATACCCTGCAACTCATGTGCTCCATTTGTCACGTTTTCTAACGGTAAAGCCAGTTGTAGTGCCTGTTTGCAGTCCAGTTGGGCTTCAGCAAGTAGGCACTTCTGCATGGTTACATCACTAATCCCACATACTGAAAGGTCTCTCAGCATCTCATTAAGGGTTAAACCAAAGTCATATGTCTCTGCTGGACATTTTAACCTCGTCAAAAGTCCTGACACAGACTCCCCTGTTTCTCAAACTGCTGAGTAAAAATGTCTTGGATGCAAAAGAACTGGGCGATTGACAGCAATTTCTGATGGTGAAGACAAGAGTGAGGAGCAAAACATTGACCAGGAAAGACACCCAAAAGAATATGACAGAGCTAACTGTCATTGAGAGTGACAAGCCTCCTGCTTAAACAAAAGTACACACGAACCTGCTTGGCTTTACAGTTCTTGTCTTTCCCTGTTGCTGAATAACTTTCTTTTTAATCCATTTGATTGGATGCTAAAAATCTTTGGAGTTTCCAGTATTTACACATTACACTTGTAATCACCATTAAGGAAAAAGCAGCAGTCACTAAATCTGGGCACTGATATTGCGTGGCAAAACAGTTTTGAAAGCTTCAGTCAGCAATTGTTACCTGAGTATTGTGCAGGAACCTTTCCCTAGGTAGGCAACTGGCTAACAAAAGACCTAAGGCAGCTACTATTGACCGCTCCACCATTAGCTGACCTTCAGTGCTTCCGATTTTGTGTAGACGGTTAAGTTGCCCTGAAATATTTGAGCATCCTATAGAGCAGTAAAAGAGAGATGAAATGCTTTCTGCAGCTTCTACTGGTGAAAACTGTGCTCTAAGGAAGGGAGAGGAGATGTGAACAGCTGACCGCACAGTAGGTTCCCTCCACCTCAGCTGCAAAATTCGGGACTGCACTAGGACGCAGTGGGAGCAAAGCGATGAATAAAAATAACTGAGGGTGCACAGGTGACACATTCATTACACATTATCTTGCACTTCTGTAAATATATATGGCACTTGCATTCTTAAAATGCCTGCTATTATGCCTTTTTCACTGTCAGAGTTGGCTAAGTTGCACCCATTTGAGAGATGAATATAAGAACTAGGAGCAGAAGCAGACAATTTAGCCTTTTAACATTTTAGCAATGACTATTAGCTCAGATTGTGGGTGCGGTTGATGACTTGCTTGCTGAGCTGGCTTGTTTCCATGCTAGGTGACATCATCGGTGAGGCCTTCGATGAAACTGGGACAAAGTAACCATAGTAGCCCAAGCCACACATAGACACACACGGGAATTCCTAGAAACATGGTTCTCCACCAGTATTGCAATCAACAAACATATAGAATTAGACCCCATATATTAACCCATACAGAACAGAACCGGAAATGAAACTACTCGCCATAACGGACCAGACAGTATAAATTCCAACTGGAGTAGAATAACATCACTTCATCGGAGACCCACTGATGATGTTACCTAGCGTGGTGACGAAATAAAGCAAGCCAGCTCAGCGAGCAAGGCAACAACCTCAGCCAATTCAGCTCCTCAAAACTGCTCTGCTAGTTAATACAATCATGTTGATCTAAACTCAGCCTCCAATTCACTTTCCTGCCTGCTCTCCATAACACTTTAATACATTACTAATTAGAAATCTGTCTATCTCCTCCTACTCCTTAACCTTATTCAGTATGCCAGCTTCCACAGATTTACAATCCTTTGACAGAAGTAAGTCCTCTTTATCTCTCTTTTAAAACTGCCAGGTCTTAGCTCAAAACTGCTCCCTTTCATTACAGATTACCCCACAAACGGAATCATCCACTCTATACCTACTTTGTCAATCCTCTTTAGCATCTTATATCCCTCAATTAGATCTTTTCTCATCCTTCCAAACTCTAAAGAGTTCAAGCCTAAACTGCTCAAACCCTGGAATTAATTAAGGAGCAGCCTCTTCAAATCTCCCAAAGTCAGAAGAAGATGTAACAGCCAAGAGTTCCTCTTCTCTCACAAGCAGCTGACTCTGACTGATGATAGCCTCAGGCATCCGAGAACCTTGAGCCATGTCATTGATGATTGCAACCAAAATGTTGCACTAATGTGGACAACACTGACACTACAAGCCACGTGCAGGGTTTGTGCTAGGCCTGCCCTGCACATATCTTCAACACACACCTTGTAAGTGAGCAAATGGAATCAGTGATGATTCCACACACGTCTAGAGACAAACCTTCATTCTAGCTTGCATCTTTTCAAGGGAGTGTACTGAAATTCAAAGCTGGGCAAGGCACGAAGGACAACCCTCAAGATATTGAAGGTGAGAGATTCAGAGATGGTGATGCGATTGGATATCAAGCAGCAATGGTTAACTCCTCTCTTGTTGGAGATGGTCATTGCCTGGCACTCACATGGTACAAAATTTACTTGCCGCTTGTCAGCCTAAGTCTTGATATTGTCCAGATTTTGTTGCATTTGGTCACCGACAGTATCTGAAAGGCCACAAATAATGCTGAACATTTGCAGTCCCTAGCGGACATCGCTACTTCTGACCTTATGATGGTCAGAAGGTCCCTGATGAAGATGGTTAGGCCAAGAACACTATGCTAAGGAACTAATGCAAAGATGTCTTAAAGCTAAGATGACTGACCTCCAGCCATCACAACCATCTTCCTTTTTGCCAGTCCATAAGTCTGATGATAACTACTTGATTTGCTGAGGGCCATTGACGGGACTGGTTTGTTTAGTGACTGACTTGGTGAGGTGTTTGTTTTAACTGGTACAGTCGGAGGGAAGCTTTTTAAGAACAAGTTGCCCATATGATCTCTCTGATGTTTCTGAAAATAAAACCCTCTTTTTGAGTTCAGGATGAAACCTAAGTATTCTTTTGAAAGGATGACTGGAGAAACATCTTAAGATTGTGTTTCCTGAGCAAGCTGTCTAGATATATGTTTGGGTTTGTGCGTGTGTTTGGGGAGATTTAGAAAAGTAGGCATTATTTTGCCTATGTTACTGCCTGCAACTGTTAACCAATTATTGCTGCAACTTTGAGTAAGTTTTCTTTTGATAATAAAGAAATAATTGTGTTCATTAAGAAACTTGGTAAAAAAACCCTGTTATCAAAAATCTGATACAGATAAAGTGTTTAATTGTTCACTTTGGTAACCCGAAGAAAAAATTTTATGTTATTATCTAATAAAGTCACCATAGTCCCACTCTCTCATTAGTGTTTAAGTTGCGAGTCATCACACCTAAGGTATAGGAGTGAGGTTGAGAAGGCATGACTTTCTTGGTGACCTTAGCCAGCACAGGAATTGATCTCATGCTCTTGGTATCACAACTCAAAACTATCTAATGTGGCCATCGAGCTGTCAGTGTCTGAGCTGGTGGTGTGGGTGTGGGGAGAGGGTTGCCGAAGGTGGGCTTGCTCATGTTACCTCTGAGGCTTCTGTCTATTCTTCCTCAGAGGTAGAGAAGGAGATGTTGAGTGGGCCTGGCCTCTTGGCTGCCTGACTGTGCTGTTGAAACCAGTGCCTGTTGGAGATAAAGGAGAGAATGCATCAGGAGCAAGGTGCAGACATTTGGGCATGTGAATACCTTCAGAGTGAGCAATGGAAAATGCTTCTTAATTGGTTGTCAGGGCCCAGAGGGTTTTGGTATTTCCACGTGAGGCCCCTTCCTTACCAATCAGCGCCAGGATCTTCTCCTCAGAGGGTATGAGAAGCTGAATGTTGGATACCCCACCATCTGCCTCGGCTATATCTGCACTATTGTGGACCGTTCTTTCATGGAATGAGATAAAATGACTCAAAGAGAGGGACTGAAAACATAAGAATTAGGAGCAAGCACGGACAATTCAACCTCTTGAGCATGATGCACTTTTTAATGAGTGAGCTGAGGGTGGCTGGCACAGCTGTTAGTGCTGACATAGGTGGGAGAAGGTGGTATATTGTCCTGAGTGAGTGAGCAGGAGGTATAGAGGCCATGCACAGTTTGTAGTGAGGGGTATTGGGAGGGATAAAAGAGAGCAAGGGAAAATGTTGCATGTGGTAGAGTTAGAACATGACATTTAGTGGGAGGTGAATGCAATAGCAGAGACAGAGTGAATGGGAGGTAGCAGAGAGAGGATGACAGTTTTTGGCCAACCAGAGAAGCTCATTAACCTGGTCCTTTCTCCAAACCATGGAGACCACATTGACCTGGGTGGTAACTTTGTACCAGATTGACAAGATTTGGAGAAACTCAGCAGGTCTGGCAACTTTTGTGGAGAGAAAGCAGAGTTAACATTTTGAGCCCCATCACCCTTCTTCAGAACTGTTCTGTCACTGGGCCCAAAACGTTAACTCTGTTTCTGTCTCCACAGATGCTGCCAGACCTGCTGAGTTCCTGCAGCAATTCTAATTTTTGTTTCAGATTTCCAGTATCCACAGTTCTGTGGGTTTTGCTTTTTGCAGGGTTGACTGTTGTGGCCTCCTTTGACAGTCCTGGAGAAAATGCACAGCACTCTTCTGCACCATCCTGCCCACCAGGATCTCCAAATCTCTGTCCATGACGTGGGATGCCAGTTTTCCCATGCCAACCATGTCGAAAGCATGACATGAGCCATGCTGAACAGCCTTTGGCCTGACAACACTTAAGCGGTTACACAATAGTTGTTCAATGCTGGCACTGGCACCAGGAATCATGCCATATCCCAACAGTGATGAATACCTCCACCTACAGAGAGCGAGCGAATAGGACGAATGGGGTATATTAGTGGCAGGGTGCATTGGTAAAGAGGTGAGTTTGGGAAAATAGCATGAGAAAAGACATTAGGCTTAGCAAAGAGAAACCCTGCATGAAATTCACTGAAAATGACACTTAGCCGATTTCTGATAAGATTCAATCCTGTGTAAATATACCAAGACTTCCTTACTTTTATATTCCAACTGCCCTGCACTCAAAGCATCTCCAACAATTTCTCCTCAGAGAAAAAAATTGGATTTTACTCTGATTTAACATCTGGCTGATTTTGTGGAGCAAATCTTTGTGAAGTTAATGTTTCCAAATTGCCTTATGAGGAAAGGCCAGACAGGCTGGGCTTGTATCCTCTGGACTTTACAAGAGTTAGAGGGGACTTAATAGAAACATATAAGATCGAGGGGACTTGACTGGTTGGATGTAGAAAGGATGATTCCTCTTTTGAGAATCTAGAACGGGAGGTGATAGTTTATAAATAAAATGTCCCAAGAGATGAGGAAACATTGTTTTCCTCTCAGATTGTTTGTGAATCTTTGAAATTCCCTTCTCGAAGAGACAGTGGATGCAGAGCTTAAAATATTTTTAAGGCAGAGTGAGATAGGTTCTTGATTACCAAGGGGTGAAAGATTATCAAGGGTATGCAGGAACATAAAGCGGAGGTTAAAATCGGATCAACCATGATCTTACTGAATAGCAGAGCTGCCTGGCCTACTCTGGGTCTCCTCAGCTCTCCTAGTTAATAGTTGCAACAAATTTTTAACTGTAAACCCCCCCTCATTATATATCCTTTTGTATATCATTAAATTTGTGAGTTTGTTATGAATCGTTGCGCTCTGTTGAACTAAAATTAAGCTTTTTGCAAAACTGAACTCTGTGGGAAGGATGAATTAAATATGCCAATTTAAAAAGTCCATGACCTTGAAAAGAAAGAATGTGCAAGCAATGTAAAACAAATTATGTTTTGTGTCATGCTTGGAATTGCTTAAAGCAATTAGTATTACATTTATTTTAAATGAATATAAGTGTTAGTAATGGACTGTCAGATAAAGTATTTGAGTTCTGTGATCAGTCATTTATAATGAAATGACTTTCTGCTTTGCTATCATATATATGAATAGTATCTTTGCACAGTCTCATGAAAATTCACTTCTGATCCTAATGAGTTTTTAGAAGCAGCCTTGAGAAAGAAATTTGATGACAGACAAAGAAAGGTTCAATCCCAGGAACATTGAGGAGGACCAGCTAGGAGGAGCGATACATCCTTCCCTAGAGTCTCAGAAAAACGTAAGTCCAGTGATGGAATTTAATAACAAGTTTGTGAAAAAAAAAGTTGATAACAAACCAAAAGACATCGAGGTTGATTTAAACATTAGGAGATCCATATGGAGAAATGCATTTGGCACTGTTGGGAAATGTGAAGAGGGGAGTACACAGACTTAGAGGTATGAAATAAACAATTGTCTGCCCACACATTCCAAGGTGCAGTGAAATGTTGGCAGGTTTTAGAGTAAAACAATCATGAAGGCATTTACAGCAAATGTTTTATTAATCTGTGGGATCAGGAGTGTGCTGCTTGATCAAATGGTCCACTAATCAATTTTCTTTTTTATGTTCACTCACCGGATGTAGGCAATTCTGGTTCGGCCATCATTTATTGCCCAGAGGGCAGTTAAGAGTCAACCACAGACCAGGTAAGGATGACAGTTTTCCTTCACCAAAAGACACTGGTTAAGGTTTTCCCTAACAATTGTCTTCATTAGACCATTAATTCCACCATCTTCTATGGCAGGATTTGAACCCAGATCCCCAGACCATTAAAAACCAAAAGAACTGCAGGTGCTGTAAATCAGGAACAAAATCAAAGTTGCTGGAAAAGCTCAGCAGGTCTGGCAGCATCTGTGAAGGAAAAAACAGAGTTAAGATTT
>JAHRHZ010000041.1:7283852-7321943 GCA_024137785.1 Ginglymostoma cirratum
TCTTCAGACCCTTTTTCTGAAGAAGGGTCTAGGCCCGAAACGTCAGCCTTCCTGCTCCTCTGATGCTGCTTGGCCTGCTGTGTTCATCCAGCTCTACACATTGTTATCTCAGATTCTCCAGCATCTGCAGTTCCTACTATCTCTGAAACAATTTTAACCCCGGAGGAGGTACAGCGCTGTTTGCTGACTGAGTGACACTCCCTCAATATTTCCCAACAATGACATCACTAGGCCAATTCATTCATCTTCCTGACAGTCCCCACTCTGGTCTGCACAGCATGCAAGAGCCTTGAAACTGTTGGACAATTGCAGGGCCTTTAACTGTCTCCCCCCAGATCCCCATACCTGCCTCACCTGTAATCACACCCAGTTGTTCCTGATCACAGACTAAATTTGACTCACCGAGGGGGTGGGAGCAACTCCTGAAGCAAAGTGTCCAGGTAACCTGCCCCCTCCCTGATGTGATGCAAACTCTGCAGCTTGGACTCCAGCTTCTTAACTCGGATCCCATTTTCTTCAAGCTGCAAACACTTAAAACAAATATTTTGCTCTGGATTACCTTGGTTTCGAGCAGCTTCCACATGCCCACATCATCCATCCTGTTATCGCAATTGTATTAGTTTTGCTTATTAAGTAATTACACTAGATTCCATGCCCCCTATGTTTACACTTTGAAACAGTTCTGCAAGTTTCTTAGCTGAAGCCGGATATGTAACGCAGCTGCTCCTGAGAAATGGAGAAGAAAGTTAGAATTCCTAAAAGTATATTATCTTAAATGTAAGTAGTTTAGTTAAAAGTTGCAGACCAAAAGTGTTCTCTTAAACACATAAATCTCTGAAGGGGTTACCTGAATCTGAGAAAGTTTGAGCTCAGTTATATGATGAATCAAAGAAGGGTTTATCGGGGGTCTCATGATCAGGAATTGAAGTCATTACTAAATCAAACCTTATGTGCAATAGAGAAAGGGAATTCTCTCTGGTTTGAGTACTGTAATGGGATGTTGTTAGGATTAATGGGATTATAACTTTAATACATGTTTTCAAATCCTTAAATGCGCGTTTTCTGTAAACAGTTTATCAGTGATTATTCATTTATTTTGCACAATAAATGTTTTTCTGTTCAAAATCAAATTGGTAATTTTGCATGCTTGTTTGTCAGTGAGAGACCACCTCGTTAAAACAGAATAAATCTATCAAGCCAGACATCAGTCTGAAATTTGAATTGCCTGATAATAGCATGTACTGGGATGATAACAATACCTGGAGGTTAGTGCTAATAAGGCAAACAGGTTGTGAATTAATTAGTTTATTGTATTATGGCATGTGGTTGATTGAAATAAAACTCTAACTTGAAAGTGCATACCTGAACTTTGTCTAAAAGCTTTTAGCTTAGAAACATAGAAAAATAAAAAATAGGTGCAGGAGCAGACCATTCAGCCCGTTGATCCTACACCACCATTCAATATGACTATGGCAAGTCATGCAATTTCAATATCCCATTCTCGCTTTCTTTACATACCCCCGATCCCTTTAGATGCAAGGGCCACGTCCAGCTCCCTCTTGAATGTATCCAATGTACTGGCCCCAACAGCTTCCCCGGGAGAGAATTCTACAGGTTCACAACTCTGAGTGAAGAATTTTTTTCCTCATCTCAATCCTGAATGGCTTACCCCTTATTCTTCCAGTGTACCACAGCAGGATTCACAAGAGTCCTTTTAACATTTAATTGAGCATTTATTAAACAAGGAGAAAGTATGAATGACATTATATGAGACAGAAAGGTTGGAAAAGTTTCCATACAAACACCAGCAAAAGTATTCAAATTAATTCCATTTATTTTATAACAGCAAGATCCATATAACCAAAGCACAGTGAAGGTTCACCAATACATCTACACAAAGATTTCTAGATCAGGTTAACAAAGCTGCGCACTCACTAGATATTTTTCCTCAGCTGATATATCTCTCTCTGAGACCCCTAAAACAAACGCCATTATTTAAGCAGCAGAACAAATGTGAGTTCCCTAAGCTCAGTTTTTGATAGTACTGCAGAAACTGACCCTGACAATGCCTACCTGACATCTGGGGTTTTTTTTTGACCCAGTGTTGCCAGTCAACAGCTCTGATGAAGAGTTATCTAGACTCAAAATGTTGGCTTCCTTTCTCTCCATGGATGTTGCCTGACCTGCTGTGATCTCCAGCATTTTTTGTTTTCACCGTCATTTCTCTACTGAAAACAGCAAATGCTGGAGATTACAGTGGGTCAGAGAGCAAGCTAGCATTTCAAATCTAGATTACTCTTCATCAGAGCTCTTTTTAGCTACCAACCTCCAATTTCTTTAATTACAGAGTTGTAAGACCTTATGAAAGCGCATGTATACAAATAGGCTTCCAGACCTCCAGGCAACACACCCATAAAATAAATCTCTGAATATGAAACTATTTCAATGTCTCTCCTTTCTCTACACAAAAATATAAAATAAGGTTATATATAATTTTTAACAATAGATGCTGAAAATTCCCAGTAGTATTTTGTTAACAAGGCAGTTAATGTCATGAAGCATAAAACGTAAAAATTATCTGCATAAGTGTTTTGCCATGAAAGGACAGATGGTCTGTCCACACCCCCAGCAGAGCTGCAACTGATGAGAAGGTGCCATGGTATTTTTACAAGTCCCACAATGCTGTACCGACTCTAGCCCAGGATTGCTGTTCAGGTTTGCTTGAAGCAAATCTTTCAACTGCTGTGTTGTTACAGGATCAGGGGAATTTATTACGTCAATCACCTGGATCCTTTGTGGATCCCAAACACAATCTTCCTCTAATCCACTGGGAATGTTTTTCATCCCACAGTTGGGAGGGACCCATGCTGTATCGTATCCATATTGTTTCCAAGTTGTTGACATAGGATGATTTTCTTTATCTATTTTCTTGACTTTTCCTACTTGTACTTTCAACATTAAAATAACTCTATCATTTGGAGTGTTAATTGGATATCTCCTGGCTTTCTCCTTGTCTCTGCTGACATAGACTCCAGGACCGAGCATGCCCTTGCTTGATTGCTTGAAGCCTGATTGTATGATGGACTTTGCATTGCTGACTGAGGTTCCATGGTACATGATATATTCTCTGCCATTCACTGGTTCCTGATTTGACTGCAAATGATGATTATTGTCATGAACAGTCTCCCATCCAAAAAATTGTAATGTCATCATGCCTCTAGTTCCTGGCTGTTCAAACACACGGAAATGTAGTGTTCTGTAAACAAAAAAATACAAAAATAAATTCAGAGTAAAGAGAATGAAGTATCTGCTTGAAGATTGCTTGTTCTGTGTTCATTTCATTTGGCTACAACTCTATCAGTGCAGTATGCCTGTGTAGGTAAATTAAATGCATTACTGAGGCTGTGAATATTTGTTAAGTTTTGTATGTAGTTGTGTGTGAATATCTGTATGAGTCAGTCGATAGCACAAGTTCACCCACTGCTGTGGAACAATGGCTCAAATAGCTTCCTATCTACTGTGTAATTCTTTATACATGTGAGTGTGTGTTTGTGACCGTGATGTAACTTTTCAAAACATGTGTGTGCGTGTACGTGTGTGTGACTTTATGAATGTGACTAAGTTGATGGCAAACTTGTGCAACTTGACAATGTTGAAGCTGTGTGTGTGTGCGTGTGTGCATTGTGTATCTGCAGCAGTTAGTTTGCTGCCAACATCGCATTAAATCCTGGGGTATTTATGATCTGGCTGATCGCCAACAATAAATGATCAAGTTTTGACTTTTGGAAAAAGTGAATCCCAGAACCAGCTCAAGTCTATTTTTTAAGCATTGTCATGAAAATTTGTGCAGCATTTCACATTTGCAATGTCCATACCAGTTGTAGGTAAGTCCACTGCTGATCAGTGCCATGCACAGTTGAATGGGGATCCAGGATGTGCCATATCCATGTGGTTTTCAAAAAAGTTTTTTTTTTGAGCTGGGAATGATTGTGTCTCTTGCCTTACCTTGATCAAACTTTTAGCAGTTAAGTTAACTTTGGCAGTGAGATGAGCATTTTAATTGACAGTTCATAGCTTTCTTCTTATCTCTGCTGACAGGTCTAGGGGACTGACTGAAGCCTCACTCTATTTATGTGTTAGTTTCTTTGGGTATTCATCTCTCGGGGGCCAACGACCTACTGTGACCCTCAGAGGTCATGGTGCCTCTTAGCAGTAATAGTGGGGAACTTTCCCTTAGAAAGTATTTCTTGGTTAATTTCACAGACCCAGTTCTGAAGAAGGGTCATTGACTTTGAAATGCTAACTCTGCTTTCTGCTCCACAGATACTGCCACACCTGCTGCATTCCTTCAGCAAGTTCTGTTTTTGTTCTAGATTTCCAGCATCTGCAGTTATAGAGTCATACTGTCATAGAGCCATACAGCACAGAAACAGACCCTTCCATCGAACTCATCCGTACCTAAACTGAACTAGTCCCATTTGCCTGTGTTTGGCCCATATCCCTCTAAACTTTTCCACTCATGTACTTGTCCAAATGTTTTTTAAATGTTGCAATTATAATCACCTCTGCCACTTCTTCTGCTGGGTTATTCTGTAAACATATCCACCGTGTGAAAAAATTGATCCTCGGTTCCCTTTTAAATGAAGGCAAATGGGACTAGTTTAGTTTGGGAAACATGGTCAGAATGGGATAACAAGGTGTAGAGCTGGATAAACACAGCAGGCCAAGCAGCATCGGAGGAGCAGGGAAGCTGACATTTCGGGTCTGGACGCTTCTTCAGAAAATTTCAGACCCGAAGTGTCAGCTTTCCTGCTCCTCTGATGCTGCTTGGCCTGATGTGTTCATCCAGCTCTACACCTTGTTATCGCTGATTCTCCAGCATCAGCAGTTCCTACGATCTCCTCATGGTCAGCATGGATTAGTTTGAACGAAGAGGCTGTTTCCGTGTTATATGACTCTTTGATTTTATGACTCAAAACATTAACTCTGTCTCTCTCCATAGATAGAGCCAGAACTACTGAGGTTCTCTGGCATGCTCTGTGTGTTTTTTCTGATATCCAGCATCCCCAGTATCCTGCTTTTATTGAAGAAATCAATTGTTCTGCGTGGTTAGCACCCTTTGGCTGAATGTAGACACCCCTAATTAGATGAGCTCATTAAAACAAGCCAGGAATTATACCTGATACGTCCTGGTTTGTCAAACTCCTTGCCAGAGCACTTATTCACTAAATCAGCAAGTATGCTGCATTTAAAACACAGATTAGAAAATGATACCCATTTATTGACTTGTAGAACATATGCATCTAGCATGTACAATTATGTAAATAATCAGGAAGTAGTCGAATTAGCTTGCAGTGGCGACAGCTTTTTGACAATAATAAACAATCTGAAATATTCAACACATAAAATGTCAGCAAACTCACCAATTGATCAACTGGTCTGAGTTGTCAGTAATTGAAAATGTAGCCATTAAAGCAGATTTCTTTACAAGAGTGAGAGCCACTTCGATTTCACACACTGTGTCAAAACTTAGCTTTCAATTTCAATGTCCAAAAATAGAAAGAAAAAGCCAGCCTCGTTGTGATGTGACAGCTGTTTAAAGGGCGCAGCCAACCCACTGAAAGATCAGCCTGCTTGAGCAAGCTCACAGAGCTGAATTACCTACTTCCGTTCCTAGTTCTTGTGTCCTCATAAAATAGCCTACAGTTGAGTAGGAAGTGGGTTGCTTGCCTACTAATTAAAAACTTTGATCCACGTTCTGATCTATTTCTTTATCTTTCCTCAAACACCAAAGGCTTCAGCAGACCTCCTGATACAGAGAGAGATTTGCTGGCTTTATTTGCTAACAGTATCATTAATGCTTTGCTGGATTACTGGTTGATGAATGCCCTGTGATATTTTGTTTCAAAGGCTATTATTACCATCCAAGGCTTACTCTTGTTGATGAGTTTTCTGATCATGGGGGTTTGAGTTGGTAATTATTACAGTCAAACGTAATCCAGACCGTACTGATTCACAGCATCTAGAATTGTTGAACTTTCCAATAGAGAAGGTGACCATTCAGCCCCTGCCCCATGCCAGCTCTCTGAATAGCAATCCACTTAATTAACAATCACCACTATTTTCACCTTTCCTGTTTCTATTTTTCTTGTTCAAATTTATTTTTAAATCCTTTTCTCAACCTCACTCTTCTAATACTTTGGGTGAAGGGTCTTAAATTCCAGTCCTTTATTTATTTCACTTTATTCATCTTTAAATCAGCAAAGCTCAGCACTTTGCAATCTTATTGTCAGACCTCTTCTTAACATTCTCTGTTCAAATGAAAATTTCTACTCACAGCTAAAGATCTGATTGTTACAATAGCTTTAACATAGAGTCACAGAGACCCAGAGCACGGAAACAGACCCTTCAGTCCAATCAGTTCGTGCTGACCATAATCCCAAATTAAACTAGTCCCAGCTGCCTGCTCCTGGCCCACATCTCTCCAAACGTTTCCTATTCATGTACTTATCCAAATGTCTTTTAAACATTATGATTGTACCCACATTCACCACTCAGCCTGGCTATTATTCCTGAAGGATCCTGAAGTGAATTGTATCCCCAATAGACCACTTAGGTTAAGGGATAACAAGGTGTAGAGCTGGATGAACACAGCAGGCCAAGCAGCATCAGAGGAGCAGGAAAGCTGACGTTCAGAAGGGTCCAGACCCAAAACATCAGCTTTCCTGTTCCTCTGATGCTGCTTGGCCTGCTGTGTTCATCCAGCTCTACACCTTGTTATCAGAGATTCTCCAGCATCGACAGTTCCTACTATCTGAGTTGATTTTAACCCCACTTAGGTTAAGGCATTAGAATTATCTGATGTGTGTGAGTCCTAGTTCAGTGGGTTGCAACACAGTCCCAGGCTATAAAAGTTGAGCTGATTCTGCGATGGAATTTTGCACGGTCACAGATGGGATGTCATACTGCAGGTCTATCTGCTATCTCGGGTGGATGTTAAATCTTCAATGAGAATAAGCAGTCTCCCCACATTCCTAGTTAATATGTACCCTGAATAAATTCCACTTAAAAGCAGTTTGTTGTTTGTGGAATCTTGCATGCCATTTTCATGGCCTACATTACCAGAGTGATTCAACTCACAGCAAATGATCATATTGTTTTCTTAATTGCTTTGGACATTGAAGAAATCTACTGTCCTTACCTGAGCTGGCCTACACATGACTCCAGCCCCACAGCAATGTAGTTGACTCTTAATCGTTCTCTGAAATGGCTGACTAAGAGAGCTGGAAGCATCAAATTGCTCCAGGGAAATGCACTGTGAGTGTACCTACATGACAAGAACCGCAGAGGTTCACAAAGATGCTCACCTGTGAGATCAATTAGGGCTGCTTAAGGAATGTTCGCCTAGCCGGCAATTCTCATACTCCAAGAATAAGTAAAACAAGAGACACCTTTATCTTAAACAGTTGTCTCATCAAAAAGATTGCCTTGCAATTTTTTTATTCTTCAGCTTAGATTTACTCCATCATTTTTAAACATAATGCCTCACATGCAAGTGACCCGAGGATTCAAAGTTGCTGAGATGTCCTTCATATAAGCAAGAGGAAAATGTCTGGGCAAGAACTTTTCACAAAAATTGTGTTCCTTTACCTGGATTGAGTTGTAACAATATTCGACACAAGATGACTCATTTCTGATTTCCTCTGACATTTTAATGCAGTTTTACAATATACACAGCGGCAATTCACAATTGAAAAGCAACCCAAAAGTGTAAAAAGTGGTACATCTTTAAAAATATGCATGCTACACAACAGGTTATTTTGAGCATTGTCCTTACAAATTTATCTCTTCAGAACTCAGAATTTAATTTTTGCTGGCAGCAGATAAATTAATTCATGCATGTAAAATTCCTCTATGAATTGTTCAACAGTTATTTTAAACTACTTATAACTACTGTACAAATATAGAATAAGATCTACTCAGACGTTTACATTTCACACTAAGCAGGTATAATGTTATGAGTATTAGTTCTCTGTTTGACAACAGAAGGTAGCTCAGTTGAAACTGTAAACATGATATTGCATATGGTACAACATTGTTCTAAATATGTAAGGATTTTCACACCTTGTATCATTAGACTGTAACATGACACCGAAATGCAATCCTTCCATTGCAGTTACCACAATAGCATCAGCTTTTCTGTGTTTTAATCTGCTACAATTCTCTCACTCCTTCCCCTCCTATTGGCGTATAGATCCACATGTAGCGAGTAGCCATTCATTATGTGTTACTTATAGTCAGGGCTCACCATTTCACCAAGGTGGGTGTCACAGCTAAATCTTTGCTCTGGAATGGTCAGATGAATTGGACTGGATTGGCGAGCATGAACCAGGATGATTTTTCTTCTCCATGCCCAAAGGTGGATCAAGCAAGTAGCAGAATCCAAAATATTACTCCATCTGAAGTTGCTGAAGACAACACATAGTAAATTGGTCCTAAACATCCTTGGACTCTATGGGATGGTGACATAAGGAATAGTGTTACTTCTCTTCAAAGCTTTTTCAGTACCGACTACTGTACTGTATTTGTGAAAGTATCGAACATTTCTAGTGTGAATTCACTCATGGAACAGGTGTACCACTGGCTGGGCCAGCATTTATGACCCATCACTAGTTGCCCTTAAGAAAACAGTAGCGAGTTGCCTTCTGTTCATGTACTATAAGTTGACCAACGATGTCTTTACGGAGGGAGGTCCAGGATTTTGATCCAGCAACAGTGAAGGAACGGCGATATATTTCCAATTCAAGGTGGCGAATGGTTTGGAGGTGAATTTCCAAGTGGTAAAAATTACTCACAGAGCAATTGTAGTGAATAAAGAAGGAAGAAAACCTCTTTGGCATTTTTTGCTGTATTTGACATTGGCTAATGCACTCAGTGAGCAGATGGACAGGCATACACATAGGTGGGCAAGTGCCACATTACAAACATTGTGTCTACAATTCCACAACATTTCACCAAATAAGAAGGAAAGCAATGTCTCAAACATTGGCAGAAATGCAGCAGCAAGTATAGCAAGCAGTTTATAGGAAAGGATAATTTATTGGGAGGATGTAATACGTAATTAACCAGATAAGCTGTGATTAGCATTGACAGAAATCATGAAGACATGTGTGTGCCTGTATCTGCAATATAAAGAAAATCTGTGATGCAGAGGAATAATGCTAGAAATGTAATATATATGTGTGAGCATGTGCACCTTTGTGTATGCACGTGTAAATGCACATAAAGGAACAGTTAATGAAACATTTGGAAAATTGGGCTGAAAATAAATATCATGAACCTATCTACCCAAAGGGAGTTATTCTGCTATTGGCTGTTGTGATAAATGGGCCAGCAATACAATCAAATGTGCTTCTGGAAAGAGTCAGAATTGACCGATATTGTGAAAATTGAACAAGCTGGGTTTAACGCTGAAGAAATCAGATTATTGGATGGAAAACCCTTTTCTTGTTCCTGATGCGCTTAATATTAATAGAGAAGGAGAAGAGAAATTAGATCGGTCCGAAACAATGATTAGAAACAAATTACCACTGAAAGAACTTGTTATTTTGTTTTTTCACAAGCATGTTTGCTCATAAATGGGCAGATGACTTTCTCACAACCCCAGCACCTGTGGACTCTGTGGGATGAATCTTTTTGATAACCACAGATATCACACTGACCCGTGACATTCCCATTCTTGGCTGTCGCCTTTTCATGTATCAGCTTCTTCAGATCTTTCTTGACCTGGTCATTCGCGTAGGCGATATCCACCACTGTGATTTGTTTGGGATTCCAGATGCAGTCTTCTTCTTTCCCACTGGGAATGAACAACATCCCGCATTTCGGTGGGACCCAGGCAGTATCGTAACCATGCTGATGCCAGGTTTTTTGAAGGGGATGATTATCTGTATCTATTTTCTTCACTTTACCAACTCTAACTTTCAGCTTGAAGACCACTTTGTCACACTTTGCTGTTTGCTTGGGATATGCTTTTGCTTTGGCCACATCTCTGCTAACATACACCCCTGCACCTAAGAGTCCATCCTGGGATGGTACAAACCCTGACTGTATTATACTTGCAGCATTGTTTTTGTGCGTCCCGTGGTACATGGTATATCCTCTCCCATTTATAAGCTGTTGTCCTGATTTCAAGTGGCTATTATCCTCATGGATGACTTGCCATCCATAAAACTCAATGGACATTTTCTCAGAATGGAGTTTATCTTCTTCTGTCACTGTCTTGTAAGACCTGCAATGGGAAACATTGAAATGTATTGGTAGGATCACACACACAGCTGGAATATACTTCCATAAAAAAACTAAGAATGATTGCAAAATTAGGAATTGGTACATTTAGACGTGTAGATAGATCAAGTGAAACCCCTTTACAACAGCTGTGCTAAGTTTATATGTTTACATCGTCTGGACTTTATGAATTAATTTCCTGACATGTAACAAAATATGACATCATGCTCCTCCTTATTATTTTCATCTGTATTCTTGTTTCAGTACATTCAGGGATAGAATAAAGTCAATTTTGAAATGAAATTGCAATTATGTAGCACCTTTCAAGGCTCAGGAAGCTCCATACTCTACAGTGAATGATGTCATTTAAAAAGCTTTCATTCCATAGTGTAGGAAACACAAGAACCATTTTTTACACAGCAAGTTCCAACAAACAGCAATGTGACAGTGATCAAATAGACTGTTTTTCAGTGTTGGTTAGGGGACAAAAATTGTCCAAGACATCATGAAATATTCCTTTGCCTTTCTTCAAAATCTTCCCTTTCCGGCCTTCCTGCTCTTCAGAGGGACCAGACAGGATCTCAGTTTGACATCCCATCCAAAAGACAATATCTGCAACAAGGGAGATTTTCCTTCATTATATATACATTTAGGGGAGGCAGTTCTCCAGCATCTGCAGTACCTTTTTATCTCTAATCTAATGATATTATTGTGCGACTATTAATCCAAACACTCAGTGAACTTTCTGGACACCCGGGTTTGAATTTCACCACAGCAGATGTGGAATTTGAATTCTATAAACAATCTGGAATTAAGAACCTTCTGATGACCATGAAACCATTACTGATTGTTGGAAAAACCCATCTGGTTCACTAATGTCATTTAGGGAAGAGAACTGCCATCCTCATCTGCTCTGGCCTATATGTGACTCCAGATGCACAGCAATGTAGTTGACTCTAAACTGCCCTCTGAGCAATTAGGGATGGGCAATGAATGCTGGCTTAGCCAACAATGCCCAGGTCTTGAGAATGAATGAAAAACAGTGAATAATGTTCTACTGAATCCACTCAGTTGACATCAACCACTGTTTTGGGGATCTTCCTTTAATACTAAATGAGGAAATCACTCTATGGAATCCAACCATTAGTCGCTGACTCTTGCTGATGCTAGGTTTTAACTCCTGGTAGTGTCTAGATGGTTGGTATATTCATGTTTGTTGAACAGGTTGAGAGATATTTTGTGATTTCCTTGGTAACAGGGAGCAATCTCACCAAGGTCCCTTGTTCTTAACTCTTTCCATTAGTTTCTCTCTATTTGGCCTATCAAATCTTTTAATTCTCCTAAACACCAGAGTTAGATTCTATGATCATAGGATACAAGACGAGACTATATAATCTGTCCTGTGACATTCATGTTATCTCATAGTCAATAGCAAAGGTCTTTTCCCTAAGGTGGGAGAATCCAAAACAAGGGGGCAGATTTTTAAGGTGAGAGGAGAAAGATTTAGAAGGGTTGTGAGGGGCAGCTTTTTCACTCAGAGGGTGGTTCTTATGTGGAATGAACTGCCAGAAGAAGTGATAAACGCAGGCACATTTACAACATTTGGAAGATTTTTGGATAGGTACAGACAGGTTTAGATGGATATGGACTAAATGCAGGCAAGTGGGACTGATTTAATTTAGGAAACTTGGTCAGCATGGGTGAATTGGACTGAAGGGTCTGGTTCTGTGCTGTACGACTCTATAACTCCATGAACATCTGACCTTGGCTGAAGAACATGGGGAAATAACTGAACAGAAGTCCCAGAGGTGGCAGGCAGTCAAAATGAGATAAAACCATGGAAAATACACATACCATAGGGAGAGTAGTACAGGAATCAAGTTGGGATGAGTATAGAAAGTTGCAAAGACTGGTTGAAAACTGGTAGAAGAGGAAGGGATTTTTTTGTTTATAAACTTTAACAGGGATGTGCATGTCCCTGGAAAGACCAGCAGTTGCTGCCTATCCCAAGATGTGAGATCATTTAAGAGACCAGCAGAGAGTAAAACCACATTGCTATGGAGCTGGAGTTACACGGATATTTTACCTCTGTAAAGGACAACAGCGGACCAATTGGCTTTTTCCACAATTGATTGTAGCCATTATCACTCTGACTGAGATTAAGACTAAATTCTATCAGGCAAGGGATGAGTTTGTGAACTCATGTTCCCACACAGTGGGGATTCTGGATAATTAGTCCAGGCATATTTCCACTGGCCAAATAAAGTCATGGTCTCAGATTGATAGTAATCACAAACAAACATCTTTGAGTGCCACATTCACATGTGCAGCAAGTGGGGTCCGTTAGCAGAGTGATGCCAACAGCATGGATTCAGTTCCTGTACTGCCTGAGGTTTTGTTAATTGATTCACAAGATGTGGTCACTGACTGGGCCACCATTTATTATCCATTAATCGTTGCCCAGAGAGCAGTTAAAAGTCAGCCATATTACTGTGGGTCTGGAGTCACATGTAAAAACCTGACCAGGTAAGGATGGCAGATTCCCCTCCACCCCACCAAAGGACAAGAACGAACAGGATGAGTTTTTCTGACAATCGATGATGGATTCGTGGTCATCATTAGACCCTTCTTCCACCTTCTCAACCACTCACCTCAAGCTATCCTCAGGTTAAACCATCATCAATGACCTCTTTCCAATAAGAGAGTGGGACTATGGCAATTTCACTTTTACTCTGGAGAAGTGGAGAGACTTATTTAAACTAGGCTGTGTCAATAATAGATTTGGCATTTTAACATTCCATTCTCCGGTCTATATTTAGAGCAGAAAATATCCGCCATGCTACAAATCGAACTTTTGTTGCCTCTTGTCTCCTTACAAGCCAACCAAAGAACTTCCTATTCGCTTTAACCTCTTCATTTTCACCCACCACCCCCAACTATTTTTTTAAACTTAAAATCCCGTTCAGGAAGCAGATAATTAAAATATCCTGTTCTGCTGTCAACACTGAAACGGATCGATTTGTCTCTAAATGTAGAGAAAGTGTGAGTTACCACCTTCCCATTAATCGTGAAAAATCAGCAACTAAATTAATGAGACTGATGTGCAAAAGTTCGAATTAAAACTCTTTACCTCCAGCTCCAGCTAAACCTCTCCCGACAGTTTTCTGACGCGGAAATCGAAACGAAACCTCCACTGAGCAGGAATTCATTTACTTTCGGTTCTGTCTGGGGAATTTTTTTTTGTGTGTTTCGAGTGCTGACGACGTTGAGTTGTATTCTAAATGTTGCAGCTCACTGTAATTCCTTTTCAATGCTCTGGTTATGCTCGTCTTCTCCCGCGATTTATGACTTTATCTTCTGTTAAAGTGATGTGCAAAGGAAGCAAGGGCTTTGTGAGAGAAAAAGACCTTTCTCACATCTTTCAATAGGGTTTGGAGTGCACTGTCTAGAAATGTAGTGGAGGCAAGTTCATTGGGCGTTCAAGAGGACATTGGGTGAATAGTTGGATGGAAAGAGAATGAAAACAAAGCTGGAGATTGGCACTAGGTAATAGGACACAATGGGCCAAATGGCCTCTTCCTGCCCTATCCAATCCTGTGATTCACCTGAACAGTATTGTTTGTTTCAAACAGCATTTTCAGGAGGAAGTACATGTCGGTGTAAATCAGCGCCTTTTCAGTAATGCTGAGATGTTTTCTGTCAGCGGAGTGGCTCGGTGGTTAGCACTGCTGCCTCACAGCACCTGTGACCTGGGTTCAATTCCACCCTTGGGTGACTGTCTGTGTGGAGTTTGCACATTCCCCCCGTGTCTGCATGGGTTTCCTCCAGGTGCTCTGGTTTCCTCCCACAGTTTGAAGATGTGCAGGTTAGGTGAATTGGCCATGCTAAATTGCCCATAGTGGGTAGGTGGGTTACAGGGGGATGGCTCTGGGTTGATGCTCTGAGGTTCAGTGTGGACTTGTTGGGCCAAAGGGCCTGTTTCTACACTACAGGGTTTCTATAATTTCTGTGTGTACCTTAGGTGGTGAGTTATGAAATCCTTTGGAATAAAAGACTTGAATTTTTTTTCCTGAAGGTCATCGGAAGTCGAAACATTAATTCTGTTTCTTACTCCACAGGTGCTGTCAGACCTGCTGAGGTTCTCCAGCAATTTCTGTTTTTGTTTGTTTCAGGCCTGCAGTTCTTTGTTTCATGTTATTGAACTTATGTCGTATCTTTGTGGATATCAGACAGTCCCAATAGCAAGAGTCCTCCTTTGCTTTGTGAATGCTCCTATTGTTTATAACATTATGGATGGACCAACACCAAATAGACTGCAGCAGTTCAAGGAGGGAATTCACCAACAACTTCTCAAGGGCAACGAGGGGTAGGCAATAAATTCTGGCACATTCATTGGCACCTACATCCCATGAGTGAATAAAAAAAAGAACTTTTTTAAAACTGTTGTCATTCATGATGCTGGCTCTTAACTGATTAACTACCCTAAATTACCCTTGAGAAGGTGACAGTAATCTGCCTTGCATCACTGCAATTCCTTCGTGCTTGAACAACCACAGTGCCCTTATAGGGGGAGTTTCAGGATTTTGTACCAGCAACACTGAAGAAACGGTGATATGCTTCCACATCAGGGACATGATTGACTTGGAGAGGAGCTCATAAGTGACAGTGTTCCCATGTGTCTGTTGCCCTTTGTCCTTCTAGGTAGCAGAAGTCATAGATTTGGAAGGTGCTGCCACAGGTCCCACAAACAGCAAGGTGATAATAACCAAATATAACGCAGTGTGGAACTGAAGGAACACGGCGGGCCAGGCAGCATCAGAGAAGCAGGAAAGCTGGCATTTTGGGTCTGAAAATCTTGCCTTCAGAAAATCTGAAGAAGGGTCCCGACCCGAAACGTCAGCTTTCCTGCTCCTCTGATGCTGCCTGGCCAGCTGTGTTCATCCAGCTCCATACTGCGTTACCTCTGACTCCAGCGTTGGCAGTTCTTACTATCTCTGATAATAACCAAATAATATGTTTTAGTGGTATGGTTTGTATGATACATGCTGGCTCAGAACGCTGGGGAGAACTGCTCACCTCTTTGAAGAGATAGCAGACTTCCAAATTAAATCCTCATCCAATAGCCAGCATTAGTTGCAAATTCTGCTTCACATCACACACCATTCTGATTTCAAACTAAATTGTGGTTCATTCACCCTGAGAAAAATTTCTGGAACTGCTTCTCTAATAGGATGTTGGTTAAAGAAGGCAGCTCACCACATCTTCTCAATGGTGATTAGAGTTGAACAACAAATTTTGGCCCAGCCAATGAAATCCACAACCGGGGGAATTAATTTTAAAAAAATTTTCTATTTCTGTCCTTCTTTTTTAATTTTGACTCTTCCCCATCTAATCTCTCTGCTAAAGTTATTTCTAATATTAAAACTAAATGTAAAACCTTTCCTATTCTGTCTTTTGTTTCCAGCTGGAAGTCGAAGCAATTTCCAAAGATACATGCTTTATTTGGCAAATAATCAGTGCTAAAGATTGTCTTGGAACTGGTCAAAACTGACTTGAAAGATCGACAAAGGACCTGGGCCAGGACTTCAGAGGAGCGGGAAAGCTGACGTTTGGACCCTTCTCTTGCTCCGCACCTTGTTATCTCAGACTCCAGCATCGGCAGTTCCTGCTATCTCCTGGCCAGGACTTGATGCCTTTCACTCAAGTTTCCTGGTTCTGCAGGCAGCTTTATGATATTGATGAGATTTGAAATGACCTGGCTAAGGCACATCATACTTTTGGTTTGGTTTAGCTTTTACCTATTTCAATGGGTTATGAACTTCTCCTTTAAGACCCTCCTCAAAAATCACCTCCAGTGGCAATCTGCTTCTTTGGCTCTGCCCCCATTTTTAATTGTTTCTGTATAAAGTGATTGATGATTATCTTCATTATTAAAGGCATTATATAACAAACCTCATTTTTGTTGCATTATGTTCCAACCTTTTAATTAATTGTATTGTCTTGTTTCTATAATTATTCCTCCCCAAATAAACAAAGATGCTTAAGTAATGCAGATGGCTGTGATTCCATTGCAATCAATTAAGAAGCAAATTGAGCTGCCCAATGCTTTGTCCTGTTGAGATTCGAAATTGATTGACTGAGAGATGCTCAGATTTGCTTGTCAAGGCCTTCAAAACCAAATCTACTGCACATGCTTGCAGAGTTAAAACAACAATTCACTTGAAAGTGTAATCACTGCAAATTTGAAATCAGACTAGATAATGTGGGAAATTGGCTGCAGGTTAATAACAGAGAGAGGACAGGTTACCATTTTGGGTGCCATTGTCAATGTTGCTCTCCAAAACATTAGCCTATTTCTCTTTTCAGATGCTGAAAGGCCACCTCTTGTGCATTTTCCAATGGTTCCTGGTGTTATTACAGGAAAGGCCATTTAGGAGTGAAAATGAGGAGAAATTTCTTCATCCAAAAAGTGGTGTGCACCTACAATCCTCTGCCACAGAAAGCAATTGAGGCCAATCATTGAATCTTTTTAGAAAGGAGTTAGATATAGTTCTTAGGGCTAAAGGGTTCTCAATGTATATGGGAAGAAAGTGAGAACAGGGGACTGATTTTGATGATCAACCATTGAATGGTGGAACAGACTCGAAGAACTGAACTGCCTTCTCCTGTTCCTATTTTCTATGTTATTCCCAATTTTTGCCATTGAAATAAGGGAGTGGAAGACTAAAATTAGAATGAAAGCATTCAGGGGTGATGGCAAGGAAAGTTCCTTCACATAAAGGGTAGCTTTTTCCTGTAGCTTTCTTCATCAAATGCTGTTAAGGATTGGATTGGAGAGTGGTCAATCAAAAAAAATTCAAAACTGAAATTAATAGATTTGGGTTAACGAAGAGCACCGAAGACTGTGAAACCAGTGTGGGTAGATAAAGTTAAGCTAGAATTAAAATACATCTTAGTGGAATGGTGGAGCATGCTGAAGGGACTGAATGTCCTATTCCCACTCTACTAACCACTTCCATAATTTCTCATAACAACTACTGATGAAAGACCAAATGCCCAAAGCATTCACTCTGTTTTTGTCTTCACAAATGTGCCCTAACTTGCTGAGCATTTCCAACATGTTCTGTTCTTTATCCCTGAGTTCTGGCAGCTGCAGTAGGTTGCTTTGTTTTTATATTTGTAACCGGATCCCATCAGCAAAGAGCAGGCACATTCAGTGATTTGATATCAATACTGCATGGCACGTATTTTTCTTCCTCTCAGACTCTACAAGTGTGAGTTGGAATTTGTGTCAAATTGTTTGCTGAATGGATAGCAGCCTGAATCAATTGCTGCTTTCAGGGTATCAGTGCAAGATAATGCAAAATGCAGCATGTGGCAGGGACTGTGGTCATAACATGGGCCTGAATTTCTGTTTCTGTGGAGCACTTGGACCCTAGTGAAAAACAATACGTTAAGTGAAATGAAATTCTACAACGCAAAAAGTGTAACCAGGTGATCCAGTATTTAGAAGTTTTTAATGTGGAATGAATATTAGTCATCAAATAGCGAGATGGAGGAAGACGGTTAAAATAATTAAAGAGTCCAATGCAATGTTGCCTTGTAAGGCTTTTTATATAGCATATCCAAACAGCATATAATTCCCATAATCTTATAACGTGATTGATGAGAAACAAAGGGTGTAAAAAAGTCATGGTATAGAATCATCGAGTCTTACAGTACAGAAGGAAGCCTTTTGACCCATTGGGACCATTCTGGCTTTTTGCAAAAGGTATCCAATTAGCATCCTGTTCTTTCCTCATCACCCAATAAAAAAAATCTCTTTTCAACTATATATCTAATTCCCTTTCGAATGTTACCATTGAGTCTTTTTCATTCACCCTGTTCATGCAGTGCATTCTGGATCGTGACAGTTCTTATGACATATTGTTCATTTGCCCATTATCTTGAATTCGTGCTCTCTATTGACCCTGGGGTTCGGTTAGCTCAGCTGTAGTGACACAGTGTGATGCCAAGAGTGTGAGTTAAATTCCTGCACTGGTAGAGGTTAGCTGAAAGTTCTGCCTTCACAACCTCAGCACTTACCTGAGGTATGGTGGTTAAACCACCGCAAGTTGTCTCTCTAATGAGGGATCAACCTAAGGCTTGTTAGATCCACACAGTCAAAATTCCACATAATTTGACCAGAGATAGTAGGGACTGCAGATGCTGGAGAATCTGAGATATCAAGGTATAGAGCTGGATGAACACAGCAGACCAAGCAGCATCAGAGGAGCACGAAAGCTGACGTTTCGGGCCTAGACCAAGGTGGCACCATTTCTGAAGAAGGGTCTAGGCCCGAAACATCAGCTTTCCCGCTCTTCTGATGCGGCTTGGCCTGCTGTGTTCATCCAGCTCTACACCTTGTCATCTCATAATTTGACCACTTCTGTTACATTGAGAGAGCGCTAAAATCCCAGCATGAATTCAGAAGCAGAACAAGTGGGGAATAAAGGAATGTAGTGTGTCACTAATCCACTAGAGGTCAGCAGTTTCACATGTCATGAAGTTGCCTTTCGCTGATGATGCTGTCAGAAGTCACATGACACCAGGTTATGGTCCCCCAGGTTTGTTTGAAATCCCACAAGCTTTCAGAGCACAGCCCCTTCATCAGGTGCAGTGTTACGGTTCACCCAGGGAGTCCCAGGTCCAGGAGCAATTTTACGTGTACCTTTCTGATCTGGAGCTGCTGGTGGCAGCTTTTTTTCCCATCATATAGTTGATCAGGCATCTCTCGTGTCTTACCACCTGTCATTATTGTGGGTTGGAAGGATTTACAAGTCAATACTCAACCTGCATCTGTGGAGAGAAATCAGAGTTAATGTTTTGGGTCGAGTAACCCTTCCTCTGAGGGTCACTCAACCCAAAATGTTAATTCTGATTTCCTCTCCACAGATGCTGCCAGACCTGCTGAGCCAGGTCATAGAATCCTTCCAGTGTGGAAACAGGCCCTTCAGCCCAAAAAGTCCACACCGAACCTCAAGCCCGTTCCCCTGTAACCCACCTAATCTACACATCCCCAAATACTACAGACAATTTAGCACAGCCAATCCACCTCGCCTGCACATCTTTGGACTGTGGGAGGAAACCGGAGCAAACCCACCCGGACACGGGGAGAATGTGCAAACTCCACACAGACAGCCACCCAAGGCTGGGATTGAACCTGGGTCCTTAGCACTGTGAAGCATTGCTAACCACTGAGCCACCGTGCTGCTCAAGTGGCAGCAGTGGGATCCTTCCCAGCAATTTCTGTTTTTGTTTTTGATTTACGGCTTCTGCAGTTTTTTTTTTCAGTTTTTATTTCACCTGTTTGGCCATATTATGAGTGATAATAGGAACTGCAGATGCTGGAGAATCCGAGGTAACAAGGTGTAGAGCTGGATGAACACAGCAGGCCAAGCAGCATCATAGGAGCGGGAAGGCTAATATTATGAACGCACTTTCCTTTACTGTCAAATCCTGGAATTTTTCACAGGCTGAAATCATTGTATTGAATTGAGCAGCAAAAGACTTTGAGAGATTTATAAGTATTTCACTGTGAGTCTGTAGTTTAGCACAAACACCAGCTTCCAGCTTTCCCTTCTGGACCCTTACATTGCCCAGAAGCTAATCATCCCCGCACCTACACCCCTGGCCCACACACACACACTCCTTTGAAACAAGTAACAAATCTGGCCTTCCCAAAGTAACATCAAACTCAAATTGTGGACCTTCCACAGATTAAGCATGCATAATAATCACTTCACAACTGAAACACAGTGCAGAAACCTACACAACACAGTGTGGAGCTGGAGGAACACAGCAGGCCAGGCAGCATCAGAGGAGCAAGAAAGTTGATGTTTCGGGTCGGGACCCTTCTTCAGAAATGGGGGAAGGGGGAAGGGAGCATATAAATAAATAGAGAGAGGATGGTGTGGCTGGGGAAGGTAGGTGGGATGGTGATAGGTGAGTGCAGGTAGGGACTGGTGGGGATTGGACAGTGGGAAGGGTGGGGCGAAAAAGTGGGAGAGAAGTTGTGTCAGGTCAAGGAGGCGGGGATGAGAGGGATGGTTGGACATGGGATGAGGCCGGGGTGGGGAAATTTTAAAACTGGTAAAATCCACATTTAGGCCATTGGGCTGTAGGCTCCTGAGGCGGAATATGAGGTGCTGCTCCTCCAGTTTGCGGGTGGTGTCATTGTGGTGCTGGATGAGGCCCAAGATCAACATGTCACCCAGGGAGTGGGAGGGGGAGTTGAAATGGTTGGCAACTGGAAGGTGTAGTTGTTTGTCATGTACAGAGCGCAGATGCTCTACGAAACAGTCCCCGAGTCTATGCTTGGTCTCACTGATGTAGAGGAGGTCACATTGGGAGCTGTGGTCCCGACCCGAAGCATCAACTTTCCTGCTCCTCAGATGCTGCCTGGCCTGCTGTGTTCCTCCAGCTCCACACTGTGTTGTCTCTGACTCCAGCACCTGCGATTCCTGCTATCTCTGAGTGCAGAAACTTAGCTCTTTTTGAAAAATTAAATCAACTTGTTCAGGCATGTTGTTGTAACACACTTCTGGAGCAGGTGGGATTTGAAACCGGACCTTCTGTTTTAAGGGTTGGGACTCTATGACAACAGCACAAGAGCCTCCAAGAACTAAGAATACATATTTTTTGTTTTGACAATGAACCTGGCTCATTTGTATTGAAAGAAGACCATGAAGTTATCAAATTGACCTACTCATCAAATCACAATTAACAAACACTGCCTACCAGGGAGGTAACAAGGTGTAGAGCTGGATGAACACAGCAGGCCAAGCAGCATCAGAGGAGCAGGAAAGCTGACGTTCTAAGGATGCCTCCCTACCAGGGAGATACTTTTTTTTTACACATTCATGTGTTGTGAGCATCGCTGGCTGGGCAAGCATTTATTGCCCATCCCTAGTTGCCTTGAGAAGGTGGTGGTGAACTTTCTCATTGAATCACTGCAGGCCATGTGCTGTGGGTTGACCCACAGTGCCCTGATGGAGGGAATGCCAGGAATTTGACTACCAACAGTGAAGGAACAGCAATATGCTTCCAAGTCAGGATGATGAGTGGCTTGAAGGGAAATTTGCAAGTGGTGGTGTTCCCATGTATCTGCTGCCCCTGTCCTTCTAGATGGAAGTATTCGTGGGTTTGGAAAGTGCTGACTGAGGATCTTTGGTGAGTTTCTGCAGTGCATCTTGTTAGTAGTACACACTGCTTCTACTGAGTGTCGGTGGTGGAGGGAGTGGATGTTTGTGGATATGGTGCCAATCAAGTGGCCTGGTTTGTTCTGGATGGTGCCAAGCTTCTTGAGTGTTGTTGGAATTACACTCTTCCAGAAAAGTGCTTCAGGGGCCTAGTAGGGCTATTAGAGGCTAGGGAACTCAATCAAAATAGTGTCAGAGCGGGAGGTAATACGCTCCATACCCCACAGTGCCCATCTCTCTCTTAAAGTGTGAAGAATCAAGTGTTTTTTTAATGCATGATCAACTCATCGGTATAATCAACTGAATGAACAGATTATAAACACTAGCCACCAGGGGCAGTGCAACAAAAACAGGGAGGGTGGGGTGAGGGGGGGTTAAATTGAAATGGAGTTGGAAGGGGGAGATAATGAACTCCAGCCTCCATGGTGCCCACCTCTCTCTAAGTGTTTTTTCCTCGCAACTAATCACCTGTGTTACTTTTTTTCCTTTGTCCTCCACCATTGAATCACTGGGCTATCTGAATCAACTCCCACTCCTGACAGTGAGGTCTGGGTGGCACGGTGGCTCAGTGGTCAGCACTGCTGCCTCGCAGCGCCAGGGACCTGGGTTTGATTCAGGCAACCGTCTGTGAGGAGTTTGCGTATTCTCCCCATGTCTGCGTGGGTTTCCTCCAGGTGCTCTGGTTTCCTCCCACAGCCCAAAGATGTGCAGGTTAGGTGGATTGGCCATGCTAAATTGCCCATAGATTCTAGGGTGGGAAATGCAGGGATGGGGTAGAGAGTGGGTCTGCGTGGGATGCTCTTCGGAGGGTCAGTGTGGACTCAATGGGCCAAATGGCCTGCTTCCACGCTGTAGGGACTCTATGATACCAAATTACATGCGAAGCCTATCAGGGCAGTGACAATGACACCAGAAGTGAGGGAAACTTAGGGAGAGAGGGATGAGACTAAATCAAAATGCAGTTGGACACATCTCACTAAATGGGCATTTCCTAATCAACTCGTTCACATGCACCTCTGGAGTAGGTGGAGGTTGAACATGGACTTCCTTCTCCAGTATACTGGCTGCCGTGGTGATTTTGAACCCATGTACCTCAGAGCACTAACCCAGGCCTCCGGATTAATGGTTCCCATGACATTACCACTCCACTATCACCTTGGTAAAAGCATTAACCAAAGGAACATTAGAGTGGAGTGCAAGCAGACTTGGGATTTGAACTCAGGGCTATACAGTTTGTTAGACTGGTGCATTAACCAACTGAGCCACAGCATTAGTGATGGCTTTGCCCCCTAAATGCTAATCATTTTAATCAATCAGTTCAGCAATGTTATTATACACCTTGGAGCAGGCAGACTGGAACTCATAGGTAGAGACACTACCATTACCATAGAGCCACCTACTACTGTCTCAATGTTTAGATATATTTTTGCTGATCAACCTGATACTGCAATCCTCTGGAGCAGGTGGAACTTGAACCCATGTCTCCTGCATCAGAGGGAGGACTCTACCACAAGAGCCACCCACTGCTTGCTAATTGAGTTTTTTTTTATTTCTGCCCAGAAATGGTATCACACACCACTGAGAGGTTTCTCACCGTCAAGATCACCACGACTTGTTATGGCTTTTTTTAAAAACTGGTAACCACCAGCAGGAAAGGTACATGTATATCCTATCGAGTATTTACAAGCAAAGCCCATCATAGGCAAAGCAAACCATCAAAGGTGAGGGAGGTTGGGAGAGAGGGAAAGGACTAAATCAGAATGGAGCTGGGGGGCAAATACAGCACTGTATCCCCCTGTGGTGCCCATCTCTCTATAAAGGCATAGAGAGCATTGGCGCACTCCACATGCTCCTTCTCCAAGGTCACCTGGGCAGTAGCTGAGCAGCGACAGCTACTTGCAATACAAAGTTCAATAAGCATTACCTGCTCTTAATCACCTTTAGAGCTGTTCTAGTTACTTCTTAGGAGGGCAGTGGTAGTATCACTACCCTTCAGCCAGGAAGACCCAAATTCAGGTCCCACTTGCTCCAAAGATGTGTAATTACATCTCTGAGCAGGTTATTTCTAAGGGCTCATTGCAAGTTGTGCTTATTGGACTTTGTACTGCAATAGAGCAGTAGATGTAGTGATGGTGTCCCCATATTCCAACTAGGGGGCCTTGATTCAAGTCCCATCTGTTCCAGAAGTGTGTAGCACAATACAAATTTTCTTCCCTGGTTGTTCCTAAGGGGGCACTTGTGATGCAGTGGTAGTGTCCAAACTCTGAACCAGGAGACCTGGATTAATAGTCCCACCTCCTCCAGAGGTGTGCAGTAACATCGCTGAGTGGGTCGGTGTTTTTCAAAAATAATATTCTAGTTGATTCTGAATGGGACCTGTAATCTAACACTGACACTGCAGCGGGATTTGAACATGGAATTCCAATTCCCTGGACAGCTAAAACTATTTTGCTTTCACTGAGTGACCTCAGTGAAAAGTTATCTTTGAATTACATCTGTTTTTGTGATTTCAAAACATTTTTATTGCGTTTGGAACTGGGTGAAAGGCTTGGGTAGAAACTGCAGGATATCATCAATGGTGGCAAGAATAAATCACTAAATTGTGGTTTGTCAAGGCAAACTTTTGGTTTTAACAGTCTTTATAAATATAGGAGGAAGAGGAATGGCAGGGAAGACAGGACTCTATAGATTGAGATCCTAGGAAAGATTGTTCCAACGGAAGACTTTAAAGTGATTCTTATATAGGCATGATGCACAGAAGAGACAGAGCATATCGTCAGAAATCTAGACTAAAGGAAGCATGATTATTTTTGTTAATCAATGAAATTAAGAGACACAGATCAAAGGATAATGAGCTCGATCACAGATCAATCAGGATCTCCTTGAATCATGGAACTGGTTCAAAGGGCTTTCTAAATAAAAATTGTATGCTGCCTTTATTCCTGCAAGTGTTGTTGTCAAGATCAACTTTATTTTTAGCCCATCCCTATGGTGCCTTCGGCCACATGGCTAACTGAGCAATTTCAGAGTCAACTACAATGATGTGGATCTGGAGTCATGTGTAGGCCAGACCAGGAAAGGACTGCAGATTTCCATCAAGGACATTGGTGAAACAGATTAGTTTTCACAACATTCAATTATACCTTCATGTTTACTGTTAGTTATGAAAATAAGACCTATTAAAATTGATTAAGAAAGCAGCCATAGCTCATTGATCTCAATCAAAATGGAAAAGGTGAATCCTTCAAACTTCTTTTTAATCATCTTGCCTGTCAAAAATCCTGAAATGAAACAAAGAACTCTAGCAGCTGTAAATTTGAAACAAGAACGGAAATTGCTGGAAAAACTTAAAATGTGTAGCAGCATCCGTGGAGAGAAAGCAGAGTTAATGTTTTGGGTCCAACTCATCCATGTCGACCGGATATCCTAAATTACTCTGGTACCATTTGCCAGCATTTGGCCCATATCCATCTCAACCCTTCCTAAACATATACCCATCCGGATGCCTTTTCAATGTTGTCATTGTAATTAGTAACCCCCACCACTTCCTCTGGCAGCTCATTCCATTTACACACCATGCTCCGTTTGAAAAAGTTGCTGCTCAGGTCCCTTTTAAATCTTTCCCCTCTCACCTCAAACCTATTACGTATAGTTTTGGACTCCCTACCCTGGGCAAAATACTATTGTCTATTCACCCTATCCATGCTCCTCATGATTTTATAAACTTCTTTAAGGTCACCCGTCATCCTCAGACGCTCCAGGGAAAATAGCTCACCAGACTCAAATCATTAACTCTGCTCTCTGTCCACTGATGTTGCCAGACCTGGTGAGTTTCTCCACCAATTCCAATTTCTGAGTCAAAATCTGGCTTTGTTCCCTTACAGGATGTTTTAAATGATTGTATCATAGGGCTGCACATTGTGAGGGTGAAGCAAACAAAGAACATGTTTGAAACATGCAAAGGCATTTTCCCAATTGGGAGAATTTTAGACTGCAGGATCTTTGAAACTATGTCAAAACATTGAAACATTACTCTCGGCACTCCAAGCATTAGCAAAACAGGAATTTATTGTTCGCTCCCAAATACACTTTGTTGGCTGGTTAGGTCACTTCAGAGGGCAATCAAGAATTAACTAGATTGGTATGAAACAAATTCTAAATACCCAGGAGAAATTCAGCAGTTCTGGCAGCGTCTTTGAAAAGAGAAACTGTTAAACATTTCACTTCTAATATGACTCATAGGACTAGTCATATGGATCTTCACACAAGACTCATTGGAAGTGAGAGATAATCTCTCTACTTCTCTCTCCAAAGACGCTGATGGCCCTCCTGAATTTCTCCAGCACGTCCTGTTTTTTTTAAAAAATTCAGATCTCCAGCATTTGGAACATTTTGCTGTTACTGTAGGCTTTAAAATCTGAGTCATCAGATAACAAAGGCAGGCAAACTTCTCAAAACATATGAATTAAACTCGTTATTTTATGACACACAAACTGTTTTATAATCATCTTTGCAAATACTCAATTAAAAACAAATATATAAACCAAATTAATTCACTTTCTCTGGACTGATAAAGTATCCACTTTGCTAACCCAGTAACGTAACCACTTTATAGTGCCATTGTCACATGTGCGTTATATTCTAAAGAACAGCTTTAACACGAGATAAGAGATGCCGTGTATGGGATGGGGGGGGGGGGGTGGTCGGAAATTGACAGTGGTGCAACCTACAGTCAAATAGCCACTCCAGTGAAGTCAGGGGCGGGGGGTTGTGGCTCAGCAGGAGTCAACGCCTTCCAGTGAGCGAAGAAGAAAACTAGAGCGAAGAGAAACCAATAGAGAGCTGAATTCCACCTGCGGAGAGAAGCATTGCTGTGAAACAGTGGGTTGCAAATCTTTCCCTCTGAAACTCAATTCAGATGCAATTGAGACACGGGCCTCAAAATGCTGAGGCATTAATCAAAATAATTTGGCGAGTGGCTTACAGGGGATTTTTCTTTGCAAAAAAACCCTTTTCCACCATCTCAGAACTAAAGGGACAGATACAGAAATATAAGACCTTGGGTCTGCCTGGAGATCCTGCATGGCATCCTCCTGTTTTATCTCTGCCTTATCACCCAACCGCAAGGTATGTGATATTTTATGTGCATTAGATGCAAATATTTGTGAGATAGTCATGATTGTTAGGGCTGCAAATGTTCTCTCTCAAAGCATATATTAAAATTGTGGGCGAGACCTATTGTTTAATTTATTATTTATAATGGGAATTAAGTGTCTGCCGTACACCTATAAATATTGAGATAATCCACTGCAAAGTAGATTTACTGGCTGTGTTCCAGTTGCAATATTCTGAAAATATTTAACCTGCGCAATATGCATTTCAATTGTACGAACAATCCATATTTCACACACATTTCCAACCTCTTGGTGATTGCTGATTACAAGGAATTAATACTGTTTATTTTTTAATTCTTGGATTCACTGTTCAGAAGTGGTCATGCTCCCCTCTTTCACACACAAAGGATCAATGTCTTGAGCCCCTTTCCGCTGCGGATTACAGGTTAGTTTCCGAAAACCCGGTGGCTTGTGACCGAGAGTAACCCCGGAGTTTTTTGACCGGCAGTAACCCCGGAGTGTGCAATGAATTCCGAAACTGCAGGGAGAAGAGCAGAGCTCCTATCAGCATCGTTTGCACCGAGAACCTGACAACATCATTAAAGCAACTCCTGCCCAGAGACAGCGCAGTCTCAACGGTTCTTTTATTGCCATTGCAAGCCTACAGCCACAGCATCAGCAACTCTCGAGTTATATCTGTTTGCGTTTTTGTTCCATTGTAAAATCTATTTGTCTCTCTTCCACACACCCCTCCTCCCCGTGCAGTTTGCCCAGAAACAGATCCAAACTTGAGTCACCCAAACCTGCCCCCCTACCCTGTAACCCTGCATTTCCCACAGATAATCCACCTCGCCTGTACATCCCTGGGCACTATGGACAATCTAGCACGGCCAATCCACCCTAGCCTGCACATCTCTGGGCACTATGGACAATCTAGCATGGCCAATCCACCCTAACCTGCACATCCCTGGGCACTACGGACAATCTAGCACAGCCAATCCACCCTAACCTGCATATCCTTGGACACTATGGACAATCTAGCATGGCCAATCCACCCTAACCTGCACATCCCTGGGCACTATGGACAATCTAGCATGGCCAATCCACCCTAACCTGCACATCCCTGGGCACTATGGACAATCTAGCATGGCCAATCCACCCTAGCCTGCACATCCCTGGGCACTATGGGCAATTTAACATGATTAATCCACCCTAACCTGCACATCCTTGGACACTGGGCAATTTAACATGGCCAGTGCACCGTTTTTGTGGGAGGAAACCGAAGCAAACCTACGCAGCCACAGGGAGAATGTGCAAACTCTGCACAGACAGTCACCCGAAGTTAGAATCAAACCCAGGCCCTTGGTGCTGTGAGGCAGCAGTGCTAACCACTGAGCTGGTATCTCATCCAAAGCAAGGAAGTGAATTGTGATAAATTTTGGGGCAAGGGCTATGCCTCCCCTTCACTTTGCTGAGAACTAAATGACTTATTCCATAGAATTGAGTGGATAGAAGATGATCTCACAAGAGAGCAGCCTTGGCTTGACTTTTAGACTTTTTGGGACACTCCACATACAGAGCCCACTCTGAGTCAGAAGATTAGGGTTAAAATTTTACACCAGACACTGGAGTTCAAACAGTCTAGGCTGATGTTCCAGAGATAGTAGGAACTGCCGATGCTGGAGAATCTGAGCTAACAAGGTGTAGAGCTGGAGGAACACAGCAGGCCAAGCAGCATCAGAGGAGCAGGAAAGCTGATGTTTTGGGTCCAGACCCTTCTTCAGAAATTAAGAAGGGTCTAGACCCAAAACGTCAGCTTCCCTGCTCCTCTGATGCTGCTTGGCCTGCTGTGTTCATCCAACTTTACACCTTGTTATCTTAGGCTGATGTTCCAGTGTGATACTGAGGGAGTACTGCAGAAGAGAATTGGAATCGCAAACACGTATAGGCCATCTTGGCCCCTCGAGCCTGCTCTGCTATTCAATAAGATCATGGCTGACCTGTTTGTGGCCTCAAGTGAACTTCCCTATGTGCCTCCATCAAAACTCTGTCTAATACTGTCTTGAATATAATTATTGAAACATAGGAGCACACAATGGAAGTGCAGGAATAGGCCCTTCAAGCCTGCCCCATCATTCATATAATTATCCTACTCAGTCCAATGTTCCTACTTTCCCTCCATATCATTAGATCCCTTTAGTCCTAAGAGTTATAGCTACACCTTTCTTGAAATGGCCCAGCAACTCTCTGGGGGAGAGAATTCCAGATAAACAACCCTCTGAGAGAAAAGAAATCTCATCTCAATCCCCCTGTTCTAATGAAGTGTCACTGGCTATAGTTGATGCTGACAATTGAATGGTCGGTTTCACAATCCTTAGTTTTGCAGATTAGTTGAGAGACTGTAGTTTTGATTTCTTTTGACTAGGATTGGTTTACAGGATTTTTACAGGGTCCTTTTGTTGTCTGGTTTTCCTCTTATCTGGATGCTAGTGCTCAGCTTAGGAGAAGATATTTACCTGCAATGCAGAGGTCTCTATGGGGATAGCTCTTCAACAACAGTGAACTTCACTGTATACTAACACTTAAAAATGGACTGGTTCACCCAAGAATGTTCAAGAACTGGCTTTTTAAACCCTGTTCTTGTGTCATATTCAAAGGTAAATACACCAACATGTCTGCGGCTTGGTACATTACTGGCTTATTGTTGAGTAGGGGTCATCTGTACCTCATTATCATTGTGTTCACAAGATCACAGTCGGACTGTTTTGAACTCCCCCTTTGGAGGGGTTGTTGTTTGAAAGTTCCATTTGCGTCCAATGGGGTCACATTCCAATGGTCTCTGTCTCTCTGTCTGTGTCTCTCATTCTCTGTTTCTGTCTCCAACCCCTCACCCCACCCCCCCCCCACCCCCAAAATCTGGCTTTACAAGCCCTCTTTTTTTTAAAGAAGTACATTCTGCAATTCTAACTTAGAAATGTCCACACTGCCTCAGGGTTCAGATCACTGGTAATGACACTATCTATTGCCTCCCACTCTGCACAGCAGAGGCATTACGTTCACAGAATCATGGCCATCAAGTGATGTCAGTGCTCCCTTAGCAATGTGGTACAAATGTGTTGACTCACCTTTGCATTGCAGATCAATAGTATTAGTCCCAACAGTGGTGAGATGCTTTCAATTAATTAGGTTTTGATGAGAATTATGTATCACCGGTTAAAAAAAAAAATTAATGTCTCCTTTGTTGTTTCGATGTTTACATTCTGCAATTAGTCCCACAGTTTTGTTTATTTTCTACTGTAATTATTTATATAACTGCTTCCTGTGTTGAAAATCTTAAAAAAATCCTATTGCTGTTTTTGTTCCTTTTTGTATTTGTTAACTGTAAATTTATTTCAGTACAGCTGGTTTTGTAAATGGACTCAGTCAATTAAGTAACCTTTGATCAACTTTGTGTGCAATAACAGTGAGGTCAACAACCTCTTCAGTGCCAAGTTTTCTCCCTTCATCTGGTAATGGTAGTGATTCATAATTGGCATGGCTGCACCAATATTAAAATTCCTCCTATGTACCTTGCCTAATCTGAATCTGCTGATGACACAAAATTAGGCAGCATTGTAAACCATGTAGACGCCATAGATACTATAAAATTACAGAGGGATATTGATAGACTAAGTGATTGGGCAAAGCGGTGGCAGATAGCGTTCTTGTGATGTTATCCATTTTGGACTGTTAAAGAATAGATCTAGGTACTACTTAAATGGTATGAAGTTAAATACAGTAGATGTCCAAAGAGGCTTGGGGTGCATAGATCTTTAAAATGTCATGAACAGGTGCAGAAAGTGACCAAAAAAGCTAATGAAATGCTGGCCTTTTGATCTAGGATTGGAGTACAATTATGTAGATGTTAATCTGGATTCATACAAAATCCTGGTTAAACTCCACATGGAGCACTGTGAGCAGATCAGGGCACCACACCTAAGGAAGGATAGATTGGCCTTTTAAGGAGCACAATGTAGGTTTTCAAGAATGATACCTGGACAGCAGGGGTTAAGTTATGAGGAGAAATTACACAAATTAGGCTTTTTTTTTTCTAGAATTTAAAAGGTGAAGGGGTGGTTATCTGATCAAAGTATTCGCGATATTAACAGGAAAAGATAAATCATTTCTACTGGTTAGGAATTCTAGAACTAATGGGGCATAGACTGAGAATTAGGGGAGACTGTTTAGGACAGATGTTGGGAAGCACTTCGACACACAAAGGATGGTAGATGTTTGGAACTCTTTTCCATAAATGGCAGCTGATGCTGGATTTGTTGTGAATTTTGAATCTGAGATAGATACATTTTTTGTTAAGCAAAGGTATTAAGGATATAGACCAAAGTTCAATGGAGGTAGGTCACAAATCAGCCATGATCTCGTTGAATGGCAGAACAGACTGAAGGGTCTGCATGGCCTAGTCCTGTACCTATGTTCCCAAGCAGCTATTTCAGTTATATCTGTGGCTCAGTTGTCAAAAGATACAGTCCTTTTGATGAGCTATTAGGCAAGATTGTAATCCACTTTCTCAGAAAGTATGAAAGCATCAAATAAGAAGAGGAGGAGTTATATCTAGTGTCCTGGCCAACGTGTATCACTCACTCAACATTTTACTTTAAAGATAGTTACCTGGTCAATGTCATGTTGTTGTTTGTAGGATCTTAGATACTCAAACTGACTGTTGCATTACTGTGTCACACATAACTACTCTTCAAGAGTGCGTCGTTGACTGTTAAGTCAGAGTAAACGTTTCGGGTCCAGTGACCTTTCTTCAGAACTGGCTCTGAGGAAGAGTCACTGGACCTGAAACGTTAACTCTAATTTTTTTCTTCACAGATGCTGCAAGACCTGCTGAGCTTTTCCGGCAACTTTGTTTTTGTTCCTGATTTACAGCATCCGCAGTTCTTTCAATTTTTATTGACTGTTAAGTGTTTTGGAATGTTTGAGATCATGATAGGTGTTATACAAATGCGAGTTGTCTCCTTCTATCACTGCTGAAACATTATGGCTGAACACCTATAATGCACCTCTCTCAAATCCTTGGATCTCCATCTTTTACAAATTCCTGGCTCAAACCTGTATAACTTGATTCTTGTCGTGGATTAAGATTCACTTCTGAATGTTAACAGACAGGAAAAGACCCACTGGTCCATTCAGCCCATCACTTGCTCACTTCCATTGTCTTCCTTCCCCGCAATTCATAAATTGGAAGTGCACATCACTTACCATTTACCCAGGGTCTCCTCTCTCATTCTTCTTCTGACTCTGCCACTAGCAATAGCAGAGTCTTCTGCCATGTCAGCCGCGCTCTTTAAAAAACTCTTTTGTAAACCCTTCCTCTTCCAATTGTTTCTCCCTTTTAAAAATTTGCCTCAAAGCCCAACTTTTTGATCATGCATCTAGTCATCTTTCCCAACTCTGTCACGACTGCTTGTTTTCATGTTAAAGACATCATGTCAGATCTTATTCATCATCTGCAGCCATTACAGACTAGAAGTTGTTCCATGTTCTTAATGCTTACATGAGGTTTTCTGTTAATTAAACTCTTGTTTCCACTCATTTTTAAGTCAATGAGTTAGTGGTTAATCTGCAATATCATCACCATGTCAGTGAATTATCTCTCACTTCCCTGAGTGTGGAAGTTTCAGGCATCAATATTTCTATACGCACCATTAATGCTGAATTTGTTACTTTGATAGAGGAAACTGATGTACAGTTAGACCAAAATGTTGGTAGCGAAGCTTTAAATGTGACAAAATCTTGACCTTTAATGCGTGTAAAATTGATGTTGTGAGCATTTTTCCTTTCAACTTTGCTCCTGCTGATCATTAAGTCATTGTCTCACACTGGGCTACGTTTGTGGATACAACATCAAGACATCAAACTGTTACGCTGTTCTGTCTGTGTGATCCTGGACTATTAGCTTCTCACTTACCTAACCATGAGGGATTGACCGTTCCGAGCCTTAATCTCTTTTGAACCAGATAACAGCCTTTCCCCCAAAGGTCACTGGGTTGTCCAAGAATTAAGAGCCAGTGTCATATACATTTTAAATACAAAAAGTCCTCTTTCCAAATCTATAGATGCTAAGTAGATTTAACAAGTAGATTTACAAAGAGAGTGAATAAATTGCATTTTCTATTTTTTGTGTGTGTGGAGGTTGGACATAATTTTCCGTGCACTCTGCTGAACTTTCCGATGACAGATTGGTGATGAAATTCATTCATTTGGCTGCTAGGCCCCAGCATCACTCAGAAGCCCTTGTGGGAAAAGGTGGCTCAACTGCTTTCTGTATACGGTGTATGAAACCCCATGTGTTAGTGCAATTACTACCCACCCTCTCCCATTACCAGACAACAAACTAAGCTGATTTATTGATTACTGTCCTTCTATAAACCAGGCAATGTGGCCCACAGAACGAGTGATGGATCCCACATGCCATCTGTCTCCAACATCTATATAAATAAATGATGATTAAGATATCTTCAAAAGAGACATCCTCCCTGGATGGAAGCTTATTATTAAAATTTGTTGATTCTAATCAGGCATTACGCATTAGGGAGATTGAACACTAAACAGTCAAGGATGTGCGATGTTGGGAAAAATGTTAAATAATCATTTTAAAGAAAAGCAGAAATTTGTGCTTCTGTCAATCCCCTTGGGTGAAATTAGAAGATCCCACGTTACTGTTCTAGGAAGACCAGAGGAATTCTCCCAGAGTCTTGAACAATATCTTATAAAGTACATGACTTGGTTTATTTAATTATGGTTTGTGAAAATATGCGCGTTCCGATTAGTGGCAAATTTCCAGTATTCCAGCATTACCTCCACATCGGCAGTACCTCGCTGTCTAGATCTTGCTTTGGGTCCAGAGATGATGAAAGGTGCCATGTTAAAGCTACTTCAATCTTTCATAAGGTTTCAAACTGGTGTCTGTGGATCTTGGGGAACTCACAGAGAATTACCAGAAAGTTCCTAAACTTACTACGTATCCTGCTTGGCCATGCATATCAGAGCTGCAAGGTCAATCCCAAAAGAGGCTGCGTTTTATGTTTTTGGTTTTGTTTTGCCATTGAGTTCGACTATGAATGACGAAGGAGGAAGGAAGACTACTAAGTCGCTGTTCCCTTAAACCGGTTCAAGGCCAGTATTGGTAAACCCATCACTTAGTGGGTGAAGCAAATATCACAGACATTAAAAGCAAAGAAGTATTTGCGAGAGAGATCATGCATCTAGGTTGCACTCAATCCCAAACATTCAGGGAAGTATTGTCTATTCTAATTCAATCATATAGTAAAAACTAAAGGATGGCCTCTTTCTTTGATGATGTTAATAACTGGCCAGCATTACCTGCTCTCCATCGTTCAATTTAAATCCATTTATAAAGCAAAGTCTTTGGAATCGCACTCTTCAAAGTAATGCACTGGATATATCAGAGATAATAGGTACTGCAGATGATGGAGAATCCGAGATATCAAGGTGTGGAGCTGGATGAACACAGCAGGCCAGTGTTTTCTAACGTTCCTGGGCGGGATTGGAGGATACTATACAAAGGTTTTGTTTTAACCAGTGACATAACCTTTTGAAAAACAATATTTGATGATGGTTAGCTCTGTGGCAGTGTGACTCCCCCCCCCCGAGAATGTGAGTTCTCTACATCCACCCATTGTAGGAGGAATCCTCGCTGAGATGAGTTTAGGTACCTTCATCATTAACAACAACAATTTGTATTGGTATAGCATTTTTAAAAGAAGTCTAAAAGTTGTTCGTAGGAGTGTCATCAAATGAAATTTGAATATTCCAGAGGGATTCCAGGGTCACAGGGTTAAATTATGAAGACAAATTGCACAGATAAGGTTTGTATCCCCTTTAGTGATTAAGATTAGAGAGATGTTTAAGGTTATGACAGGAATTGATGGGGAGAGCCCAGAGCAGTCTTTTTCAAGATGGTAGCTGCTAACTCACAGACTTCTGCAGGGGTCCATGTTGACCCGTATACATGTAATGTGTTAACTATCTGGACAAAGGAACTGACAGCATTGTTGCTAAGTTTACAGATGACACAAACTTAGATGGAGGGACAGGTAGTTTTGAGGAGGCAGGGAGGCTGCAGAAGGACTTGGACAGGATAGGAAAGTGGGCAAAGAAACGGCAGATGGAATACAAGGTGGGAATGTGTGAGATTATGCACACTTTGGTCAGAAGAATAGAGGCATAGACTATTTTCTAAATTGAGAAAGACTTCAGAAATCTGAAGTGCAAAAGGACTTGGGAGTCTTAGTTCAGGACTCTCTTAAGGTTACTCTGCAGGTTCACATGGCAGTTAGGAAGGCAAATGCAATGTTAGCTAGAGTAGGGTTAGCAAGAGTAGGGATGTACTGTTGAGTCTGTATAAGGCTGTAGTCAAACTGCATTTGGAATATTGTGAGCGATTTCGGGCCCTGTATCTAAGGAAAGATGTGCTGGCCTTGGAGGGAATCCAGGGGAGATTTACAAGAATGATCCCGGGGCTGAAGGGTATATATACAAGGCGGTCGGGTCTCTACACAATGGAGTTTAGAAGGATGACGGGAAAACTGAATACTGAGGTACCTGGATAGAGTGGATGTGGAGAAAATGTTTCCACTAGTAGGAGAGACTAGGACCTGGGGACACAGACTCAGGGCGAAGAGATGACCCTTTAGAACTAAGATGAAGAGGAATTCCGTCAGGCAGAGGGTGTTAATCTGTGGAACCCATTGTCACATAAGACTGTGGAGGCCAAGTCATTGAATGTATTTAAGACAGAGATAGATAGTGTCTTGATTAGTAAGAAGCTCAAAGGTTACATGGAGAAGACAGAAGAATGGGGTTGAGAAGCATCAGCCATGATCAAATAGCAGAGCAGACTGGATGGGTCAAGTGGCCTAATTCTGCGCCTATGTTTTATGTTCTTATAGTCTAACAAAGAAGGCATAACCTCACAATTAGATTTATACCACTCCAGATTCATGTCAGAATTACAGCTTCAGGCAATGGGTCATGGAAATCTGGGTTATCTGTTGTGGTTGTTGAGATGAGCTGTCAATAGAAAATTTCAAAAGTGACATTTATACATCAGATTAAGGAAGAATAATAATGGTGATGGTCCATTACCATTAAAGGTGGGCAGATTGAATTGAGATACAGGTCAGTGTTGATCAAATTGAATGGTGGAACAGGCTTGAGAGCTTGGATGGCATACTGACCCTATTTTCCGGCTGATTAGAAAATGCAGTTAGTTTGGCAATTTTATTCAGAGACTCCAAATAACTGTTAGGGGAAGTAGATGCAATGTCACATTTGTTGAGGCTGCTTTGAGTGATTTTGCCAAAACTGAGTAGAAGAAACTTTGCACCTAATCGGCACCATACCTAATCTGACAGGGTTAATGCTGCTCCGAGATGCCTCAAAATAGGCAATGTTTTCCACCCTGCAAAAGCACCCCTCACCCGAAAGGGAACAAAATTCACCAAGTCAGTGTTTACATTGTGAATAGAAACCTAACATTCCAATTAAGAGGAGCAAACACGTTCAGAGACAAATCAAACCAACACTTTTTCAGGTATCTTCTTATGATATTTATTGAGCAATAAGAACAACAGCTTTATTGAACAAGTAAAACAGCCCATGTCCAAATGCAGCAAGACATATTCTGCTTGGGAACCCTGCAGCCCAATGGTATCAATGTGGACTTCACAAGCTTCAAAACCTCCCCTCCGCTGACCACATCCCAAAACCAGCCCAGCTTGTCCCCACCTCCCTTACCTGTCCTCCCTCCCACTATCCCTCCTCCCATCTCAAGCCCCAACCTCATCTCCTATCTACTAACCTCATCCCGCCCCCTTGACCTGTCTGTCCTCCCTGGACTGACCTATCCCCTCCCTAACTCCCCACCTACACTCACCTTTACTGGCTCCATTCCTGCCTCTTTGACCTGTCTGTCTCCTCTCCACCTATCCTCTCCTCTATCCATCTTCTATCCGCCTCCCCCTCTCTCCCTATTTATTTCAGAACCCCTTCAACCCCCCATTTCTGCAGAAGGGTCTAGGCCCGAAACGTCAGCTTTCCTGCTCCTCCAATGCTGCTTGATTTGCTGTGTTCATCCAGCTCTACACCTTGTTATCTAAGGCATAGACAATACCCAGGTTTGGGTTGACAAGTAGCATTCATGCCACATAGGTGCCAGACAGTGGACATGTCCAACAACAGAGAATCTAACCATTGCCCCTCGAAATTCAACAGTTGAATGCTTCACTATCAATATCGGGGTGGGGGTGGGGTGGGCGCTACCATGGTCACCAACCGAACTGTACTAGCCATATAAATACTATGACTACAAAAGCAGGTCAGAGGCTAGGAATCCTGCAGCAAGTAACTCACCTCTTGACTCCAAAACCTGTCCACCATTTACAAGGTACAAGTCAAGGTTTTAATGCAATACTTCCTACTTGCCTAGATGAGTGCATCTCCAACAACAGTCAAGAAACTTGACATTATCCAGGACAAAGCAGCTGGTTTGATTCACACTGCATCTACCAACATTCAGACCTCCACAACTGATGCTCAGCAGCAGCAGTGTGTACCATCCACAAGATGCCCTACAGATATTCACCAAGGCTCCTTAGACAGCATTTTCCAAACCTAAGGCCGCTACAGTTGAGAAGGTCAAGGGCAGCAGATAGTTGGGCAACTACCACTGCAAATTTCCCTCCGAGCCACTCACTATCCTGACCTAGAAATATATTGCTGTCCCTTCAGTGTTGTTGAGTCAAAATCTTGGGACTCCCTTCCTAATTGCATTGTGGGTGTAACTATACCAAACGGACTGCAGTGTTTGAAGAAAGCAGCTCACCAGTACCTTCTCAAAGGCCAATTAGAGCAATAACCAGTGATCCAGCCAGAAACACACTCATTCCATGAATGAAGAATAATAAAAAGCAGAAAAGATCATCAGATAATTGGAAATAGTGACTGACATGGGCAAAACTAAAGAAAATTACAATTGACTACTAAGAAAGAAACCAGAAGACAGAAGATATCTTAAACACTATGATGGTATAAATACACATACTTGCCCAATCCGTACACCACTGAACACTTAATGATTGAGAAAACTAGGACTGAATTTCCCAGAAATTTAGAATGTTTTAGGGTGATTTGTTTTCTTGGTTCTTGCAGGGAAGTCTAGGACTAATTGCACAATCCAAAAATACAAATGTTCAGGAATGGCATTAAGAAGCACATTTTCATGACAAGTGGTAGTGGTTTGGAATTCCCTTCCATAAATGCTAACGTTAAAACTGAGATTGAAGGACTTCTGTTAGTCAAAGGTATTGAGGCACATTGAGTAAGGGCGTCCGTGTGTGTGTGTGTGTGTGTGTGTGTGTGTGTGT
>JAHRHZ010000041.1:7325212-7357050 GCA_024137785.1 Ginglymostoma cirratum
CCATTTCTGATGAAGGGTCTAGGCCCGAAACGTCAAGCTTTCCTGCTCCTATGATGCTGCTTGGCCTGCTGTGTTCATCCAGCTCCACACCTTGTTATCTCGGACTGTCTGTATGTACCTTGGAGGTGGTGAACCAGTGTTCAGTGGATTGATTCCTACAATGACCAGGTTATCCAATGATGACAAACCCAGTAGATTGAGCCCATGCTCTTTGGATCAAAAAGAATGAGAAAATTGAAGATTGTCCGATTCTGAGGGGACTCTACAAGGTAGATGCTGAAAGACTGCCTCCCTTGGCTGAAATCTACTTAGTCTCGGCGTAAATGGCCAATCACTTGGAACAGAGATGATGAGAAATGGCTTCCCTCAGAGGGTTCTGAAGCTTTGAAGTTCTCTATTCTGAGGGCTGTAGATGCTTAGTTGTTGAATATATTCAAGACCAGATATTATTTCACATTTCAGAGGAATTGATGGCTATAAGGAATTGTAGAGAAGGTGGAACTGAGCTTAAACATCAACTATCATTGCATTGAGTGAGAGAGCAGGGTGGAGGGCTGCTACTGTGTAATCTCACGTTTATTTCTGATGGTTTTATCTCCAATGTCATAGCTCCTTGGAGGTGAAGGTCAAGTGTGAGATCTTTGGGGACAGCCGACATTTGATGGATCAGGGCAATTTGGATCTGGCCGTAAACTGAATTCAGCTGCTATTTTAAAGTGTATTGTGTCTGTACTTTGATATACCTGGAATTTTTGGTTTGTTTACTGTTGCTGCTTTCCCATCACGTTTCAAGCTGGGAAACAAGAACCAGTAAAGATGCAAGGAATTTCTATCACTGAATAGGCCATCTGGACCAACTGACACACCAAGATGTTTTTGCTCCACATGAACCTTCTCCCATCCTCTGTTGCCTATCCCTTTCTTTTAGCGTATCTTTGTTATTCAGCTGAAATGACATTATAAATAATTGGTAATTAGTCTAAGATAGCCCTAATTGAATCCTAACTGTTGTTCTTAATTTTGCAGTGTATAAATTCTTATAAATTCATTCAAAATTATCATGAAGTTTAACGATGAACTTATTGTAGCGTATTTACACCGCTTACCAACTGTGCTAACGTACATGATGTATTGGATCGGATGGCAATTGCAAAGTGATCAGTTTTCATCAAGAGTGCGAAAAATTTCTACAGTGATCACCAGTGTGAGACCGAATCCATGGGGATTTTCTCAGTGTCCCATTCAAATTTCACTGGGATAATGGGGGTTTCTGGCTGAAGTTCTCATTTTTAATTGAGCACAGCTTTATGGTTAAGTACCAAAACATACAGAAGGCTGGGGAGCAGACTAGAGTTGGAAGGAATGTGGGAGATTCTCTGTATGCAGCCTGGAGCGTTGGGAGTTTCAGAACTCATACATTAAGAGAATAAGATAGCACTAAAGGAGGCCATTCATCCCATTGGGCTTGTACCAGGTAAATGTAAACTTGATTATCATTGTAGGGTGACAAGTCAACATAGAGAGAACCATAGAGTCATACAGTCATACAGTCATACAGCACGGAAACAGACCCTTCATTCCAACCAGTCAATGCCGACCATAATCCCAAACTAAACTAGTCCCAGCTGCCTGTGTTTGGCCCACATCCCTCCAAACATTCCTTATTCTTGTACTTACAGAAATGTCTTTTAAACTCAACTGTCCTCACATCCATTACTTCCTCTGGAAGTTCATTCCATACATGAACCACTCTCTGTGTAAAAAAAATTGCCCTTCATGTCTTTTCTGGGATCTGGGTGTGCAGGTCCACAGATCATTGAAGGTGGCAGCACAGGTAGATAAGGTGGTGAAAAGGCCTATGGCATGCTTGCCTTCATTGGAAGGGGCATTGAGTATAAAGATAGACAAGATATGCTGCAGATCTATAGAATTATAGTTAGGCCACACTTGGAATGGGATGTACAGTTCTGGTCACCACACTACCAGAAGGATGCGGATGCTTTGGAGAGGGTACAGAAAAGGTTTACCAGGATGTTGCCTGGTACAGGGAATTTCGCTGTGAAATAAGTTTGGATAGACTGAGTTTGTTTCCCCTGGAATGCAGGAGCATGAGGGGTGACCTGAAAGAAGTTTATAAGATTGTGAAAGGCATGAATAGAGTGGAAAGTATGAGGCTTTTTCTGAGAGTGGAGGGGTCTATTATGGGACACAGGTTCAAGGTGCCAGGGTGGGGCAGTTTAAAAAGACGTGTGAGGCACATTTTTCACACAAAGGGTGGTGAATGCCAGGAATGCGCTGCCAGAGGATGTGGTGGATGCAGACACAATAGCAGCATTAAAGAAGCACCTGGATGAATACAAGAATAGGAAGGAAATAGAGGGATAAAGATCCTGTAAGTGAAGACAGTTTTAGTATAGAAGGACAGAATGTGTCAGTGCAGGCTTTGAGGGCTGAAGGGCCTGGTACTGTCCTACATTGTTCTTTGTTCTTCTTAAAATCAGTCTCCTCTCACTTTAAAATGTGCTGCCCAGTTTTGAAATCCCCCACCCTAGCTTACACTTTAAGTGTGAGCATTGGAATTTGTAATGGAAAAGATCAGGATGTAGGACTCTTGATATATTACTTTACAGTTGATTAAAATGTCCATGATTAATATTGAACTTCGGATGTCAAAAACCTTCATCCTCACTGGGCTGCGTATGTACTTAGTGTGGAGTCTCGGGTTTCCATTAATTTGCAAAATTGTCAGAAGGTTGTGTACGCAGGTTTCAATATAAGGAGGGGCTCTTGTGGTATAATGCTAGTTGTCCCTCTTTCTGGGTCAGAGTCTGGGTTTAAATTCCACCTTCCCCAGATGTGTGTGCCTGGAGACGCTGATTTAAAAACCCGGTGGAAGAAGGGTGGGCACAGATCAAGTGGGCTGAGGTGCTTTGTAGATCAACGTAAATTCTATACAATTTCTGCCCTTAGTGGGACCACCATTGGGTGCTGGATGTCGGTTGTCGCAGTTTGGGCTGATCTCCAGGCTCAAGGAAAGGGTGTAGTTACACTGCAAGATAGATTTCCTTTTTAAATATTCCTTCCTCTGGCTTGTAATGACATTCGGGCGATTTCAGGACTCGTCAACCCCGCAGAGATAGACATGGGCTGTGTGTGTTAATAAAAATGAACACGAAATTTAAAAAAAATGTGATCATGAATAGTAACCTCCACACTGTAAAGCTCCCAGCCAGTGATATTGTTTCAATAATGTAATGTATATTTTTAAAAAAAACACTGCTGTCATCAGGAATTCATCCCGGTGGATTTAATTGGGATTATTGTAGTGTTTCTTTTTTAATCGTGATTTAACCGAGGAAGGATTAACATTGGTTTGTCTGTAAGGAGCCCTGCTTACTGTTCAGGGGAGAGGGTGTGTTAGTGTTAGGAGCGACCCAGAGGAGCTCCAAACCTGATGTGGACAGAGAGGAGAGAACCGGCCAGAGGACAAAAATCCTATTCCTCTTGCAATCCACAACCGCGGATAGAAAGGTATGTGAAGGATTACTGAGGAATCGATTTAATAGATTTGATTTCTATCTTTTCAAAAAAAAAGTGTATATGTTTTATGCATTTATTGCTGCAAGCTTGCGCTATTTTGCCGAATTTATTTTTTAATGCAAAATGCAGTACACAAATTCAAGAATGCCACTGCATCGATGTTAGAAATATTTTTGCATCTTTAGTCGTGTTTCTTTTGTCGCTGGAAGGACTGGGCGCTGCAAAGAAGGAGCTGCCTTTCATTTTTTTTTGCGGCTCTTGTTTTCTGTAGCATGCCTTTTTCTAAGGGCATCCACCTTCTCTTCAATGTTTGCAAATGGGTTTATAACAGGAGCCCAACCTGTCAGAAAGGTGAAAGGAATTTTTTTGAGATTTGAGGTGTGGTTGGGGGGGGAATGCCGGTGGTTTACGCACAATGATTGGAGGAACTGTTCAGGATGGAGATAAACAGTTTTCTAGGAAATTAAAAGGCCCCTTTTTATAAAATGTTAAAGCGTCCTATGTTAGCTGGTCACGGTGTCGCACTAATGTGAGTCTGAATTCGTTCAATGTGGCTCGCGAAGAAATGGAACTGTAGTTTTGGGCTTATTATTTAATTTGCAAAGGTTGCTTTTTTTTTGCTGAGGATGTTGCACTCTGCTTCCAATAAGTGTTCACTGTTGGGTAGTCATGCAATCAGTTAATCACTCAGAGATCTGTTTTAAATCAATATTCTTACTCAAGAGCTTATCTCCTTGTTTCCTGCCACTCCCATCCCGTGAAGTGTCTGATCACACGCACGCAGGGCTGGTGAGGACTCAGTTCACTAATATGTTCATTAAGTGTTACATGGGTCTTACACTGACTTGTTCTCAACCTGCTGTCACTTAGACTGGTGCAGTTCTAGGCAATCCACTGGTAAAGGGATGACTGGTACAATAAAACAGTGGACTGGTTGACACTTGACACTGAGATCGGTGGATCATTGGGTGGAATGCTGAGTGCTACAAATTGGACAGTCACTGGCTTCAATCCCAGGTCCGTGGTGAGTTAGCTGATTACAGTTGTGCCTCTCGAGGTATCTCTGTAGACAAAGGCAGGTATCACTTTCCTTGTGCCTGCTACTTGGTGTCTAATGCTGGAAGTGCTGTTTGCTTGGTGAGCAGGACTGCTTTGAGCTCTTCCTCAAAATTCCTATACTTCAATATTGACAGTCCAGGCTCAAACATGAGGATTAGTTATTTGGGCAGAATGTTAGGGAGGCTGCTAACACTTCCGGACTGCTTCCTGCTCACAAGGAACCCAATTTCAGGAGTCGTTAAGGGAAACAATTAGAAATTAGCCCAGTTTTTTTTTTGTTGGGAAATAAATTTGCTTCACTTGCTTCTGGAAAGGCAGAGGATATGCAATGGCATTAAGTGTACTAGGGAGGGTGCAGAGGAAATTTTGCCAGGGTGCTTCCTGAGATGGAGGGTCTGAATTGTCAGGATAGATTGGATTAGCTGGGATTGTTTCCCCTGAATCAGTGAAGATTGAGAGAAGAACTGATAGAAGATTGAGGGACCATATACAGGGTGGATAGGAAGACACCTTTTCAACTAGTAGAGGGGTCATGGATTTAAACTAAGAGGTGGAAGGTTCAGAGGATGGATGAAGAAAATGTTTTTCACCCAGAGACTGGAACTCACTTCCTAAGAGGGTGTTTGAGTCAGAAACTCTAGTTACACTTAAGCCGTGTTTAAATATTTACTTGTGTTACGACAGCTTCCACGATTGAAAGGTAAGAGCTGGAAAATGTGATTTAATGTCATCAGACCTTTGTTGACTGAGGTGAACATGATGGGCAATTGGCTTCCTTCTGTGCTGTAAATATCTGAGTGCAATTTAAGAGAAAAAAAAGTGTTGCATCACAACTTTGTTTGAGTGGGTAGTACTCCCACCTCTTGAGTCAGAAGGATGAGGTTCAAGGTCCACCCCAGAGAGAATTTATTTGGCACTTCATTAAGTTCTGAAAAAATCCTGTGCTGCCTATCTGATAAAATCTTCAAACAAGGCCTCATTTTACCCCTCGGATGTATGTAACATAGAATCATAGAATGCCTACAGTGTGGAAACAGGCCCTTTGGCCCAACAAGTCCACACAGATCATCAGAGCATCCCACCCAGACCCATCTCCCACCTAATCTATACATCCCTCAACACTACGGGCATTTTGGCATAGCCAACCCACCTAGCCTGCACATCTTTGGACTGTGGGAGAAAACCGGAACACCCGGAGGAAATCCACACTGACCCAGGGAGAACGTGCAAACTCCACATAGACAGTCACCCAGCACCAAGAGATCCATTTGAGGATCTGCTAATCTGTTACTTGACTGTAATGCAAGACATGGGGACAATTTGCCAATCAAAGACATACTTGCTCAGCACATTGCATGTCTGGCTATCCAAACAGCACGAGAACGTAAACTGGTCCAAGTCTACCATGCACCTGCAATTCAGACACTTGTCAGAGTACCACAAATTTGACTGAAGGTATTCAATATTAAACAGTCCAGCAGACATGTTATGGACAAATTTAAAGTGTATTTCTTCAGTATATATTATTTATAGATTTATTAAGATTAAAACCTTACCTTAGGTCCTATAAATTTCAAATGACTTAAAACAAACAACATTTTAAACAATGTATAGATTCCTCTACATTTCACTACCCTGGCAAATCCATCAGCGATTTCCAAAAAAATCAACTGGTGAATGACACATAATCGTTTCAGTTAACTTCTCAATGTAGTCATGTGTTAAGCGTTATACAGTAGCACTGCATGTGTGACAGCATGTTCTATGTGCAAGCTTTTTCATATTTAAAATGAGCCAACCAATGTTTCCACAATCCTTTTCTCCGATTAAACATTCAATCCAAATTTTGGCTAGAAATACTTGGTGGGGGACTGAAAGGAACTTTCATTTTCACCAAGCAGGTGATAGTGCGGTATCAAAATCATGGAAATAAAAATCAGGCTGGGCCTACAATTGACCTGGAGATCTGAGCCACCAGATCATTGTCAAGATAACATTACACAGGAGAAAGTCTATCCCATTCTGTTCCTCAGTACATCCCTGATGTACCATGTTAAGCAGCATATAGCAGTAAGTGGCATTGTCTTCTACAGACATTTGATGGGCTCTTGCTGTTCTGTGTCGTACAAACAAATGAGGAGCAGGAGTAGGCCATTCGACTCATCAAGTCTGTTCTCCCTTTCAATAAGATCAGCCTCAAATCCACATTCCCACTTATCCCCAAGAGATTCTTGACAAACAGGAGAGACAAAGTCTTCTTGACTAGGAAGGGAATCAAAAAATATCTATCTCTGCCTTAAGAGTATTCAAAGACCCCCACCTTTTCTGTTCTCTGGGGAGTGTTCTCAGAAATGAAATCCTCCACATATACGTTTAATACAAGTGATGCCAGGTAACCTTTCCGAACACAGCTAGTTCTTTCTGAAGGCATCAGTGTTGCTTCTCCTTTTCCAGAGGCACTGTTACTATCTTCTCCTTAACTTTACAAATCAGCATATAAGATCTAAGGGATTGCTAATCACTGTTGAGATGTCAACTCCTACAATAGCTCCAAGTTTGATAACCTTCCTGACTAGCTCTTAATCTGTTCACTAAATTTAAATATTCCTCATTTCCATAACTGCCTCACCGTGTAAACTTACAGCAGCTCAATGTTGTGCAAGGAGATAATTGTTTAGTAAATATTTCCTGAAGGCTATTTCTAAGGGTTTTCCTTTATCAGTGGAACTGAACTGTATGAAGAAGAAAAATAACTGCTGCTCAGCTAATGAAGTCAAAGGGAGATGAGATTCATCAGATATTGATGTCTGAGTGGATTAGAATGGACAGCCTTTTCTGAGTGTTAGCAGATGACTGCAATCTAGACACATCTTGCTGGCTCTCAGATGGCCTTTAGTTTTTCCCCAAAATAGGTCTATCCTGTCAACACCAATTCCAAACTAGACACTGGGGGAACAACTGGCACATTCGTCCCTTCTCTCTCATTCAGAGTCTCCTTTGATGGAAAAATGCACAGAGATAACATCTTTAAAAAGTCGGGAAAAATTGGAAACCAATAGAAAGTAGAATTCAACCCACAGAACACAGATTTCTTGAGGGCACTTGAAGCACTGATAGGCCTGGCCCAGGAGGGCAGAGATAAGACCATAAGACATAGGAGTGGAAGTAAGGCCATTCGGCCCATCGAGTCCACTCTGCCATTTAATCATGGCTGATGGGCATTTCAACTCCACTTACCCGCACTCTCCCCGTAGCCCTTGATTCCTTGCGAAATCAAGAATTTATCAATCTCTGCCTTGAAGACATTCGACGTCCCGGCCTCCACTGCGCTCCGTGGCAATGAATTCCACAGACCCACCACTCTCTGGCTGAAGAAATGTCTCCCCATTTCTGTTCTAAATCGACCCCATCTAATTCTAAGGCTGTGCCCACGGGTCCTAGTATCCCCACCTAACGGAAACAACTTCCCAGCGTCCACCCTTTCTAAGCCATGCATTATCTTGTAAGTTTCTATTAGATCTCCCCTCAACCTTCTAAACTCTAATGAATACAATCCCAGGATCCTCAGCTGTCAAGATACCTTGAGTTTGTGAACTTCCTGGACATCCCCCTTGGGTCCCTTTGAATATAGACCCCATGTGTAACATTATGGAAGAACTTCATTCATAGAAATTCTTTTACTATGTCCCAATGTGTTCTACGGCCAACAAAGCACTTCTGAGATGTAGCCGATGGTGCAATGCTGGAAACTCGATAGCGAATTTGCACGCATTAAGATCCCACGAGCAGTAATTAAATAAATGACCAGATATTGTAATTTTATGAGTTGATTGAGAAATTAAGGTTGTAAATGACACTAGAAGAACTTTGGCAGCATGGTGGCTCAGTGGTCAGCACTGCTGCCTCACAGCACCGGGTTTTTGAATACCTTCAATCAAATTTGTGGTACTCTGACAATTCTCTGAATTGCAGGTGCATGGTAGACTTGGACCAGTTTACATTCTTGTGCTGTTTGGATAGCCAGACATGCAATGTGCTGTGCAAGTATGTCTTTGATTGGCAAATTGTCCCCATGTCTTGCATTACAGTCAAGTAACAGATTGTCAGCTCCTCAAATGGATCTCTTGCCAATCACACCCTCCTGTTGCCTTTGCCTAGTTTATGTACCCTTTCTGAGTACTCACCCTTCATCCAGTACCTCCATCTTGCTACTTTTTCAGCACTGAGATGGCGATTCAACATATGGCTGCTTAAAATAATGGAATGTTCTTTTAACGGATTTGCTGATGTATTATGTTTGCGGCTTTTAACTTTGTTGGAGAAAATCTCTAATCACACGCACGCTCTGTCCGTCTCAGTGTTGACTGCACCATTTACCCTAGATCATACAAGCTGCCACATCCCTGAGAAAAAGCCAGAGCCCAACACCTTCACATTCCCTCATCCTGCAAGACCTTTGGATTCCCATGGGAATAGTTTAAAGTCAAAAGCTATGGTAGCAGTGTTCTCAATAGTACCAATGTTTGCTATTGGTCCTTCACAAAGACGGGTCAGTCACAGTTCACCACATCATTGAATAAAGTTTCATGCAGCTTCTGACGCTTCATCCATCAGGACTTTTTTTGTGCAGAAGGGAAAAGGAATTTACCACATGTTACTAAATGTAAAATTTCCAGTTATCCCTCAGTATTTCAGCAATGAGGTCATTAATTGATGTGGATTTAGTTGGGGGGGGTAGATTGATCAGAATAACTAGTGGGGCTCCTTGCTTCTCTTCGAATCACAGAGGGGTAGCTCTGCGGTGGTGGTCTCTTTTGACATCAGCACTACTTTGGAGCACAGAAATGATTGTACTGTGGAAAGTGGGCTTTGATGTGTTTTACATTTGTAAATAAAAATTCCTGATGGCATAATGCCACAGAAGTACTCAAAAATATAAATTATAATCCAATTTGAAAATAGTTATTCTAATCCTTTACCTTCTCCAGGATGACGCCTGGAATGAAAATAGCACAGATATCAAAAGAAGATCAATCTTAAGTTGGTTCAGGATACGTTTATCTTGGTTATAAAAATGTACTTAATCGAAGTGTTTCTGTTTGTTGCAAGCATTTAAATGAGTGTGAGTTATTGATTGGAGCTAATGTACTTTTTAGGCAGACACACCCGGCACGGACTTAAACTTTCAAATAGACAATTCGGGCAAGTTAGGTGAACAAATTTAGAAGTAAGAGATTCAGCGTTGCCCTGACACTGGACTCTTCTGTAATTGCCTGCTAGTCTCCAAAAAGAGAACCATGATTAACAATGTATTTCGACATTCATGCATATTTTATTCTGTCATGAGATATGGACATTTATTGCCCGTCCCTAATTGGCCTTGGATAGAATTTCTTGTTAGGCCCTTTCAGAGTGAACCAAGTTGATGTGGGTCTGGAGGTCAAACCAGAAAGTGGCAGATTTCCCTCCCCAAAAGCGCTTTGTGAACCAGAGGCACTTTTACAACAATCAGTGATAGTTTTCATGGTCACCATGGCTGAGACTAGCTTTCAATTCCAGATTTATTGATTTGGATTTAAATACCACCAGCTACTGTGTTGGGATTTGAGCCCATGTCCCCAGAGCATTAGTTTGAGCATCTGGATTACTAGCCCAAGTGACATTACCTATCTCTTATATACATAAGTGTATTGTATATTGTATATTTATATGCACATACAATACATAGGATCTACAGCACAGGAAGAGGCTACCAAGCCTACTTGTCCACATTGACATTGACTTTACTGCTTCACAGATTTCCCACACACCCCACAGAAAACCGTGTGCGGTTCTCTTCTGTGTGTGTGTGTGTCTGGTCAATGTGTGTTCACAGACTACATCAAGTGAAGGAAGTCAGTATATATTTCAGCGCTGTGTATTCTTGGCAGCAACAGTTTACAACCGGGTTTACTGAGTGCAGATTAGGAGCTAGATGGAGGGTCATTTCCCCCATCCGTATGCATTTATTCCTTGTGATATTAATCCAGTGGACCTGGTAGGTCAACCCATCCCCAAATACCCAATTATCTCACATTGTCAGAAACAAAAAAACCTGCAGATGATGGAATCCAAGGTAGACAAACAGGAGGCTGGAAGAACGCAGCAGGCCAGGCAGCATACGGAGGAAAGGAGCAGTCAACATTTTGGGTATTACCTTTCTTCAGTCCTAAAGAAGAATAATGCCTGAAACGTTGACTGCTCCTTTCCTCCGTATGCTGCCTGGACTGCTGTGTTCTTCCAGCCTCCTGTTTGTCTACCTTACATTGGTGCCTTTGCTGCCAAGGAGCAATCATTGGGAATTATTTAGTTACTTTTTTTAATTGACTTCCTCCTTTTTAAAAGCATTAAATCCTCATATGCCTTTCTTGGAACTTCCATGTACTGTGTGCCAATCCCAGGTATAAGATAATAGGAGTCCTATTTCATGGAGTCCCTCCAATAAAATTGGCCATTGGAAAAAGTGCGAGGATGACCCATGATGAGATGTTTTGATTTCTCTGGCCACCTTCTTCGCTGTGGGGAAGTACACTGTCTCAGCATAACAGTTTTCCCTGTCAGCAAAGATGAGTCATTTACCAAGTCCTTGCAAATTTACTTATTTATTTTCTGTCTTCCTCTTCTCCATGACCTCTGTTTGTACACATCAGTCATCCAGAAAGTGATTCTGTTCTAGTCCAAAACCATGGTTCAGATCAGTGACACGGCTATCCATAAATTCAGTTAGAGCTGAGGAATCATTCAGCATGGAAACAGAGCCTTTGATCCAACCCGTCCACACCAACCAGACATCCCAATCTGACCTAGTCCCATTTGCCAGCATTTGGCCCATATACCTCCTAAATCTGTCCTATTCATATACCCATCCAAAAGCCTTCTGTCCCTATAATTCAAACTCCTGTAGTCCCGGCAACATCCTTGTAAATCTTTTCTGCACCTTCTCAAATTTAACAACATCCTTCCTATAAAAGGGGGACCAGAATTGTACACAGTATTCCAAAGTGGTCTCACAATGTCCCGTCTGGTCGCAACATGACATTCCCAACTTCTAAACTCAATGTTCTGACAAATGAAGGCAAGCAAACCAAACGCTGCCTTCACCAACCTGTCTACCTGTGACTCCACTTTCAATGAAATATGCACCTGCACTCCTAGGGGTCTTTGTTCACCAACACTTCCCAGGACTCTGCCACTAAGTGTATAAGCTCTGCCCTGATTTACCTTACCAAAATGCAGCACCTCACATTTATCTAACTTAGATTCCATCTGCTACTCCCCAGTCCATTGGCCCATCTGATCCAGATCCCATTGTACTCTGAGATAATCTTCTTCACTGTCCACTACACCACCTATTTTGGTGTCATCAGTAAACTTGCTAACCATACTTCCTGTATTCATATCTAAATCATTTATATAAATGACAAAGAGCTGGGGACCCAGCACCGATCCTTGTGGCACACCGCTGGTCACTGGCCTTCAGTCCAAAAAGCAACCCTCTACCACCACCCTCTGTCTCCTACCTCCAAGATAATTTTTTATCCAGTTGACTAGCCCTCCTAGAATCTCATGTGATCTAACCTTACTAATCAGTCTGCCATGTGGAACCTTGTCGAAAGCTTTGCTCACATCCATATGGACAATGTCTGCCACTTTACCTTCATCAATCTTCCTTGTCACCTCTTCAAAAACTCAGTCAAGTTACTGAGATACTATTTCCAACTTCTGCCAATACTGCCCCATAGAAATCAATTCTTTTCAAAAGTTTTAATTTTGAAAATTAATTTATGGGATGTAGTTACCACTTGAGTAGGCCAACAAAGAACAAAGAAAATTACAGCACAGGAACAGACCCTTCGGCCCTCCAAGCCTGCGACATTTATTGCCCATCCTTAACTACCTTTAAGAAGGTGATAGTGACCTTCTTGGGTCTGCTGCAGGTCTTGTTGCAGCAGTGAGTTTAAATCCTACACAGCAACCGGGGCAATTAACAAGTCCACAATTAAATGCCAGTCTCATTAATAATCATAAAACTATGGGATTGTTGAAAAAAATCCAACCAGTCATTCAAGGGAAAGAAATCTCCAATTCTTTCTTGGTCCGGCCAACTTATTATTTGAGATCCACAGGTAAACGGTTGACTTTTATCAATATCAAACTGCAATAGAAAACATTTGTAGGTTTGCTTTCACTTCACAACATGGACTAATGTTCACCTTGGTGGCTCATTACCACCACCTTCGCAAGAGCAATTGGAGATGGGAATTAACTGTTGATCTTGTGTTCGTATTCCAAGAATGGATTTTGAAAAAAAAAGCTTCCAGTTATTAATGCCTGATGACGTACTGTTTTGGTGTTGACAAAAACAGAAAATGCTGGAAAAACTCAGCAGGTCTGACTGTCTCTGCTTTCTCTCCAAAGATACTATGTTTCAGTTCTGAAGAAGGGTCACTGGACCCAAAACATTAACTCTGTTTTCTCTCCACAGACGCTGCCAGATCTGCTGAGATTTTCCAGCAATTTCTTTCTGATTTCCAGCATCTGCAGTTCTTTCAGTTTTTTTTATTTACTGTTTTAGTCTTCTTTCTCACTCACTATCTTTGCAAGGTGGCCTATGGAAGTAGGAATGAAATTAGTGAGAAGCATTAATTTGCATCAGGAAAAGAAATGGCAAACTATGAGGAAGGAATCAGCAGTACTTAAGGGAGCTGCTATTTTTGAGGAAGTGACTGTCTTTGTCTTTGTCTGTGTTAATTGCTTTCACAGCTCAGTTGCTGGCCAGGGTGCCTGCCCAAAGGGAGCCTCTTTATCGTCACTGGGGAGCAACATCACTCTTGTTTCATTCACGTTTACAGACTCCTCAATAGGGAAATGCAACTGTGTATATTAAGAAACCTAAGTGGAGATACATTGTAGGATGTAGATGTGGTTGGCTGGAATCGAGCTGAGGCTGCATGTGACTGCTCTTTGTGAGATGAATAGGAAATGAAAAGATAGGGAGTTTGAGCATTTTGGTGCTTGGGAAAGAATGAGTTGGCACAGAAGGCAAGCTTTTTTGGATGTTCCTTCGATGGTCATCTTGTGCTGACCTACCTCCAAAGGACATCAATCCCACAGGCAGTGGGAGCAAGGGCAACTGCAGCGATTATTTAAAAAAGCAGACTGGGAGTACTGCAGCAGAAATTCAAGAAAATAAATGAATGAAGGTGGGGCGCGTGACTGATCATAAAACACATTTGCACAAGGAAGGCTTTTAGGCCCTCTTGGTCTCATTCTAATGCACCAAATTTGCTGCCTTCTCATCTAATGAAACAAATCCTAGTCTCACCTGTCCTTCCTGATCACTGGTTTCCAGCTATTCTTCCTGACAACTGTCTAATCACGACTTCTTTAATGAATTCTGAAACGGCAATGTCATGAACAAAGGAGTCATGGTAATGGATTTTTTTGAGAAAGAACTAATCTGACTCAAACCAAAACTAATGAGAAGCTTAAAAAAAGTTGCTAGAAGATACCTGATTATACAACTACAAGCTCAAGCAAAGAGTCATGCCTGGACTGTTGAAAACCAGGATTTAGTTTTTATTCATTTGTGGGGCATGGGTATCTTTAGGCCAGCATCCCTCCATTGCCCTTGAGAAGGTGGTCTTCTTGAACTGTTGCAGTTCTTAGCACGTAGGGACATCCACAGTGCTTTTTGGCAGGATGCTTCAGGTTTTTTGACCCAGTGAGTGTGTAGGAACAGTGATGCAATTCTAAATAAGGATGGTGTATGACTTGGAGGGAAGCATGCTGGTGGTGGCGGTAATGCTATGCATCTGCAGACCTCCTCATTCTTGGCGGTAGAGGCCACACATATGGAAAGTGCTCTTAAAGGTGCATGGGTGAGTCACTGCGGATGATGTATCCTGTTAGCACTGTGCATCATTGTTGATTGTGATGGGTGGAGCTTTGCTCTGGATGGTGTCAAATGTTTTTGAGGGTGTTCCAATTCAGGAAACTGGACAGTATTCCGTCACAATCCTTACTTATACCATCTAGATGGTAGACAGGCACTGGGGAGACAGGAGGTGTTTACTCATCAAAACCTGTCCCTCGTGGTTGACCTGCTGTTTCACCCATTGTAATTGTATGATTGGTCGAGTTCAGTTTCTGGTCAGTAGTAACATCCAGGATATTGATAGTGGGAGATTCAGCGATTCAAATACCGTTGAATGTCAAGGGATGCTCGTTAGAAATGTCTCTTATTAGAGGTGCGTGTGTGACAGGAATGTTACTTCTCACATATCAGCTCAAGCTTGGATGATGTTCAGATCTTGATAGATATGGGTTTCGATTGCTTCAGTATCTGACAAGCAAATGGAGGTGTAAGTATTCTAGCTTTTGAGAGCAACAGCAGATGACTTGAACTGTAAAGAGACTCAACATAATTAAATTCTTGGTGTTGCACATCCTCAAAATTAACATGTCACTGTTTTGAGCTGTATAAAGAAACCTGCCTAAGAACAACCAGTGTGCAGAACTCCAAGAAGAAGGTTTTAAGAACTACCCTTAGAGAGCAGAATTTTTACCAGAGGAGGACAAAGTGAAAATGTAGACAGAAGCTATACACTGTTCTGTTGGAAGTGAAATTGCAGGTATGACAGAACCAGTGAAGAAGGAATCTACTTTCTTTCCAAAGACCCGCTGGCCTTTCTGTGCGAAGGAAGACCAAGCATCCAACAGCAGAAGCCATCATAGCTGCTTGGTCTGACTTCAAGTGTTAACTTCTTTGCTTCAGCAACAAGGAACTTGGGCAAAGGGCCCCGACCATGCACCACAGAGATTTATTGGGATTTTCATTTTATAAGATTTTTTCAGCTTGTTGGTGCTTATTTTAATCCTGACATCTGTAATTTCTTGTCAACAATCTTATCTCATTTTCATAGAACAGTACAGCACAGGAGCAGGCTCTTTGGCCCACCATGTCTGTGCTGACCATGATGTCGTTCTAAACCAGTCCCATCTGCCTGCACATGGTCTGTATCCCTCTGTTTCCTGTCTGAAGGTAAGGTACAAAATGATAAGGGTTCAGCGATCTCTAAGTTTAATTCCTGATCAGTGCTGAATTAGATGAGCTGCACAGGGCAGGAATAAAACTCCTGTAAAATTCTAATTACAATTTGGTCACTTATTTTGAGCAAGAACATATGTGGATCTTTGCCATGTTCTTGGTGAAGAACCTTTCAATTCGGAATAGGAAGGTTGCTGACAGCCATAGATTCTTACTTTTTGTACCAAAGGAACCTTCAGTCGTAACTTGTAGTAAACTGATCTTTAACCTGTTTAAACAAAATGCTTAATTGCGGTTCTGCTATAACTTGAGTCAAGACCAAAAGAAAAAGTAACTACAGAAACTATATTCATCCAGAATTCACTGACCACATGGGCTGGTGGTTGTGACAATCGTCTTGTGTTACTGCTGTACAAGATCTGAAGGTCCTATAGTAGCTTCCTCTGTATCATCAGAGACCTGCATAACATCCTCTTGGAGATATCTTTCCAATGAAGTGTAAATTTTGACAGTAAGTTCTTTTGGGCCTCAGCCTTGTTTTATTTAATGCAAAAATGTAGACTTTCAGTTCTGGAATAAGGTCAATTTTGAGTACTGACACCACAAGGTATTCTGTTCACTAGTCTATAAAATTGCCGAGAAACATAATTTGCCAGTTGACATAGCAGCATCAATTTGTACATCGCGGATCACATTACCGATCAATCAATGCCTAAATTTCTGCAACCTTGTTTTGAATTAATTCATTTGGATATGGGCATCACTGGGTGGGCCAGTATTTATTGCCCATCCCTAGTTACCCAGAGGGCTGTTGAGAATCAACAGTATTGCTGTTGGTCCGGAGTCACAGAGACAAAACCAGCAGTTTCCTTCCCGAAAGGACATTGGTGAACCAGCTGGGACAGCATGGTCGCTCAGTGGTTGGCACTGCTGCCTCACAGTGCCTGGGACCTGGGTTCAATTCCACCCTCAGGTGACTGTCTGTGTGGAGTTTGCACATTCTCCTTGTCTGTGAAGGGTTTAGGCCCGAAACGTCAAGTTTTCCTGCTCCTATGATGCTGCTTGACCTGCTGTGTTCATCCAGCCCCATGCTTGTTATCTCGATTTCCTCTGAGTGCTCTGGTTTCCCCCCACAGTCCAAAGATATGCCGGTTAGGTGGATTGGCTAAATTGTTGCTAGTGTTCAGGGATGTGCAATGTAGGGTATGGGAGGGGTGTTCTTTGTAGGGTTGGACTTGATAGGCCAAATGGCCTGCTTCCATACTCTAGGGATTCAATGATTAAGATGGATTTTTTTTCCAACAATGATTTCATGGTTGTCATCAGAATTTTGGTTCCAGATTTTAATTGAACTCAAATTCCATCAACTACTGACTTGAACCTGGGTCCCCAGGACATTACTTGGGTCTCTGGAATTATAGACTAGCGATAATACCACAAGGCCAACACGTCCTTATTGAGTCTCCTTTTTGAATACAACTGAATGGCTTGATTAGCTATTTGAGAGGGCACTTTAAGAGTGAACCACAGTGGTATGGACCTGAAGTCATATAGGCCAAAAAGAGAGGACAATAGAGTACTTTCCTGAAGGGACATTAGTGAAACAGATTTAGTTTATATGACAATCTAGTGGTTTATTGTCACCATCATTGGTGTTAGCTTTTTATCCCTGAGTTATTCAATTAATTAAATTTAAGTTTCCCAGTTCCCAGAGTGGATTGGAATTCATGCCTTTCGATGGTTTAGGTCTGGAAGCTGAATAAATGTATGAGGAAGAAAAGGTGTATACTGTTAGGATTAGGTGAAGAAAGATGGAAGGAGATTCACATGGAGAAATTGCATAAGCATGGACTGGTCAGACCAGACAGCCTGTTATCTATTAGACTACAACTCTTTTTAATACGGGGATCATTATGACCTAGTCCAATTCTCCCCTACCCTATAGCTTGACCGCGTAAAGAGAACACTTGGACTTGACTCTGAATTTGTAATGTCACAGGTGTTTGATTTAACATATATTCCAACTTTTGTTTTATATGTCAAATTGTTAGTGGAAAAATTGCAACAGCTTCTGCACCAAAAACGATTAAGATGCATTGCTGTTTGAACTCACAAGCGTCGTAAAATAAGTGAATTAAATTTGTTTGCAATGTAAGTGTATAGCAAATTCATGTAGACCCTACTAGACTGTCAATGTGTCCCAATTGCATGGTGTCATCTGAGTTAAAGATGATTTGGTACGTGCCCTTGTAAAACACACAAGCTCATGATCTGGGATGGAAAGAACAATAGAGACTATGTATAAATGGGTCTTTGTCTGACTAGCAGGATGTGGCGAGTGGAGTCCCACAGATGCCTGTGTTGGAACATCAACTTTTTACAATTTACATCAGTGATTGAGGTGTGGAGGAATGAAGGTGTGGTATCTAAACTCACAGAAAGCTCAAAGATAAGTGAGTTGTGAAGAAGGTATAACAAGGTCGTTGATGAATGTCGATAGTTTGAGCGAGTGGGCAAAAATCCTGGCAGATGGAGTATAATGTGGGAAAATGTGAAGTTATTCACTTTGGTAGGTAAAATGAAAAAGCATTAAAAATATTACTTAAATGGACAATGACCACAGAATTCCAGGTTCCAGAGGGTTTCAGTGTTCTAGTGGATAACCCACAAAACATGAGAATGCAAGTAAACATGTTAGATGCTGCCTTTTTTATGAAGAGATGATGTCATGCTTCAGTTTTATAGAACATTGGAAAGACCACACCTCAAATGCCACAATCAGTTATAGTCTCCTTCATTTAAGGAGGAATGTAGATGCATTGGAGGTAGTTCAGAGGAGGTTTACTGGGTTGATACCTGAAATGAGTATCTGGGGCTTGTTTCCACTGGAGTTGAGAAGAGTGAAGGATGACTTGATTGAACGATAGAAGACCCTGAATGGTCTTCACAAAGTAGATGTGGAGTGGATGATTCCTCCTGTGGTTGAGACCAGAACCAGGGGACATTGTTTTAAAATTGGGAATCGCCCTTTTCGGAAAGAGATGATGAGAAATTTTTATTTTGGAGTTCTCTGCCTCCAAAGGCGATGGAAGTGAAGTCATTGAATATTTTAAGACAGAAGCAGATATATTCTTATTCAGCAAGGGAGGCCCTGTTTGTTGGGGGTAGATGGGAATGTGGAATTCGAAATGGAAGTAGATCAGCCATGGCCTTATTGAAGGCTTGAATGGCAGAATAACTTACTCCTGCTCCAATTTCATATGATTGTAAAATGTATGAGAAAAGCCTCCAGCACAGCACTCCTGAGAGTTTATCCAGTTAAAAGACACCCCATACATTGAGTATATTAGTCTTTTATTATCTTTAATTATAGTTTAGCTGATCTGGGATAAATGCTTTCAAGGTATGTTCAGAAGCTCTTTGAGCTGCAGACTAAAATACACAAGTCTTTGTAACAGTGCCAACTTAATCATTTGTTTACTAAGTCAGCATAGACAAGACTAGCCGAAAATGCTTAGGCAAGACCCACATTTTAGACATAATTGGTTACATTCTGAAAAGCTGCATTGTTTCTGGATGGAATCAGGCAATTACATAAGGTTGCATAGGATGCAGTGAACACAAGCAGGCTATTCAGCCCCGCCAGTCAATGCTGGTGTTATCTCCACTGAAGCCTCTTCCATCTGCTTCATCCAAACCTATCATTGTAGCGCTGTGTTGCCTTCTGTCATATATGCTTATCTCCTGCTCCTTAAGTACATCTATACTGTTCACCTCAACGTCTACCTGCAATGATTGGTTTCGAATTCTCATTATTGTTTGGGTCAGGATGGTTCATCTGAATTCCCTACAGGATTTCTAGTTAACTATTTTGAAATGATAGCCCTGATTATACTCTTTTCCCCAATGGGAGAAACATTCTCTCTATATCCACACTATTAAAACTTTTTATCACTTTGTGTACCTCTGTTGTCACATCTTAGTTGTTTCTCAAGAAACAAGTCCAGAACCAACCAGCCTGCAAGACCTCCAGTGATATCCTCATCATTTTCTGGTATCTTCCTTGTAAATCGTTTCTACACCCTCTCTAGCACCTCTGACTTGAAGATGGTTAGAAGAATTATGTAATTTATTGTCAATTTTATTGGTTCTTGCTATTCCTCCCTCAGCTTCCAACAGCCTTCTCCAACTTGGTGTCACCCATAAATTTAGGAATTGAAGTTTTTGATTCTAGATCGTTACTGCTTATAGTGAACAATGGATTGGCCATTATATGTCTCAGTTCCATAAATGTAGGGCATTGAAGAATCCACATTAAGAAGTTTTCTAGCCAGGAGCAGATGGGAAATGGAGATGATCCTTTTAATAATTGTATACAAGGAGGATGAATTGAAAGTAACATTTAAATAATGATCCACATTTATACAGTTGCTGACTATATCTTTGACACACAGGGGTCAAACTGTTGGTGGTTAATAGATTGATAGGTGATTTGGTGATGGGGAGAAGAAAAGTTACACTGTGCCTAAGAACACTCCTGGGTATAAGAGAAAGAGCTATTAACTTTGACAGAACTATTATCCCAGAGCATTTCATGTACATTGCATTAAATGACTGTTATTAAATAGGAATATAAGCAGGATAAATTGTACATAGCATTTGTGTGCAAGGACAGCTCAGTGGCTAACACTGCTGCCTCATAGCACCAGGGACATGGGTTCGATTCGAGCCTTGGGTGTCTGTCTGTGTGGGTTTCCTCCAGGTGTTCTGGTTTCCTCCCACAGTTCAGAGATGTGCAGGTTAGGTGGATTAGCCATGGCAAATGTGGGGATAGGGTGGGTGAGATGCATTTTGGAGGGTTGGTGAAGATTCGCTGGGCTGAATGGCCTCTTTCTGCACTGTAGGGATTCTATGATTTACTGCCTAACATTGTAACCCTTTCTGTGCCAAGACAGAAGCCCCACTGAGTTCTGGAGAGAGACTTGAGCCCACAGTGCTCTGACGGAGGTGAATGTGTTACCAACTAAAACGGACTGGTTTGGCCCTAGGAACTGTTTACAGGGGCCAGCATCAAAACTATAATTCAAGCAGGTCTCAGTCATCCTCCAAATGATTGTATCTCCTTGGCACCATATCAGTTAATATGAGAATATCCATTACAAGGTGACATCACATATCCGCAATGGGGTCATTAGATATTACTTGAGTCACACTTGCATCATATTTTGAACTCTTCATTCTGGCATGTCCCCATCACACACGCGACGCACCATCCTGAGCTGGAACTGTGTTGCCTGTTCCTTCAGTGTTGTTGGGTCGACATCCTGGAAATCTGCTCCCAACAGCAGTATAGGTGCTAGTACACCCCAAGGACTGCAACGGTTCAAGGAGGCAGCTCGCCACCACCTACTCCAAGGGCAATTGGGGATGGGCAATGCAGGCTGGCCTAGCCAACAATGGCACTCATCCCATGAACAAATATCAGAGTTGTGGATAGCCATGTTCAGATTTAGTTAAGTGATACTGATAATTTCCCTGGACAAATCCAGCATTGGTTCCAATACCAGAATTGAGCTGTGAAGTGCTTATGTTGACCAAGCTATGTATTAACCACATAAATATTTAAAAGTCCACTGATGTTTATTAACCATAGCCCGTTGGTAACATCTTTGTCGCACCTTTTCACATGGAAATAGAACTAGGGCCTTCAGTCCTTTGTGTCTGTACAGTCGTTAAGTGAAGTCATGGCTGATCTCGGGTTGACATCCTCAGGATGTCTCCAAGTGCTTTACTGTCATTAGTGTACTCTTAAAGTATGGTCACTGTTTGTAATGTAGAAAATACAGCCAGCAACCTGTGCATACCAAGCTTCTACATACAGCTCCTAAATAAATGATCAGGTGAGAGTGTTTTCATTGAGTCAAGACCGACATCATTTAACCACCTTATTTCTACCTTTCGTGGAAAATACAAAAATTATGCTGTACTTTGGAGCAGATCCAACAATTCAGTCATCCAGAGATAAAAGGTACTGCAGATGCTGGAGAATCCGAGATAACAAGCATGGGGCTGGATGAACACAGCAGGTCAAGCAGCATCATAGGAGCAGGAAAACTTGACGTTTCGGGCCTAAACTTTCTGATGAAGGGTTTAGGCCCGAAACGTCAAGTTTTCCTGCTCCTATGATGCTGCTTGACCTGCTGTGTTCATCCAGCCCCATGCTTGTTAATTCAGTCATCCATTCTGATTGACCTTCTCTGTCTCTTGCCCCACAGCGTGGAGTGATGGCTGAAAAGCCAGTCGATCCTGGTTGTGTGTCAATCGCTTTGGAAGATGCGGTTTGCAATGGCGCCTCCCAGGATGCACCTCTCCTTACCACACACCTCAAGAAGGTGGAGAACCACATCACTGAGGCACAGAGATTCTCCCACCTGCCCAAGCGCCCAGCGGTGGACATAGAGTTCAATGATCTCTCCTACTCTGTCAGCGAGGGATCTTGCTGGAAGAAGAGAGGTAGGCATAAGATTTGTTCTGCTTCTTTGTTCCTTTGTAACGTACTTGTGTTTATATTTGTTCCAGAGTTCACAGAATAGTTATAGACCATTCAGCCCCTCAAGCCTGTTCCATTATTAGGGCAGATCACAGTTGATCTATTCCCTTCCCTCACATCTTAACCTTACCATGAAGGTCCCACCTTCTCAACCCCTCGCCTGAGGTGTGTTGACCCTCCGGTAAAAGTTGCCACCAGTTGTCTCTCTCTGTAATGGGACAGCAGTCCGATGGGACAGTGGTGATTTTACTTTGACCTGATAACTTAACTACGTTTGCACGACTTTGGTTGAAAGATCCCTTGCCTGAGAAACTCTTTGAATCTCAGTTTTGAAATAGTCTGTTTTCCTAACATCAGCAGGGACAGGCAGTAAATGCTGACCTAGCCAGTGACACCCACAACCCACAAATGAAAATAGAACCAGCAGGTTTTTGGAAGAGCGAGTTTAAGCTTCCCTTTCTTGTGTGAAAAAGTGCATCCTGACATCACCTGTGAATGACCCAGGTCTAATTAGTAGGTAAAGCTGTAACTAGATTCAATTAAGCTCATTGAAAGGGGGGAAAAAAATGCTACGCTTCTCCAAGACATAATCCACCATGATCCATTGTTTAATCCACAGTAGATTTAATGCATTGCTCTTTAGTGCAGAACTTCTTGAGACTGATACTCAGAAGTAGAAGGTTTTGCCTGGTCAACTACATGATTCTTTTTTGAAGTAATGAGTCCAATGAGCTGGGAATTATTGTACACCAAAGGCTAATATTATAAACTAAAAACAGTTGAGATTTATGGTAAACCTTAGGATTGAATAAGAATTGTTTTGAGGGTAACAAACAACAAATTCACATGAAAGAATTGTGCCAGAATCCGAAGGAGGTGGGGGTGCGTGGGGAAATATGGAGTGGTGTTTATATGGGTCAGTTTTGGAACAGCTGTTGTCTCGAAATTACGTAAATCGTCTGGTTGGGAAAAGCTGGATCAAATGATGCACTTTGTGATTTTCCACATAACCTACATCACAGAGTTAGGTTCTTGTTGATACAGATGTCTTGAAGTTTATTAACATCACTATTTACTGGGCTCCGATATCGCAAACTTACACACACATTCTGGGGAACTGTGCTTGCTGGTGTTATTGTATGTCACATCCACGTAGCTGACTGACTGAAGACACTGCACTGATTTGGATGTGGTCAGCACCGCAGCCTCCAGGGGCCTGGTTTTGATTCCACCCTCAGTCGACTGTCTGTGTGGAGTTTGCACATTCTCCTCGTGTCTGTGTGCGTTTTCCCCAGGTGTTGCAGGTTCCTTCCACAGTCCAAAGTTGTGCAGGGTAGGTGGATTTGGCCATGCGAAATTGCTTAGTGTCTAGGCACATGAAGGTTAGCCGTGGCAAAAACTCAGGGTTTCAGGGACAGGGAGTTGGGTCTGGGTGAGATACTGTTCGGAGGGTCGGTGCAGACTCGATGGGCTGAATGGTCAGCTTCCACACTGTAGGGATTCTGTGAATTCATTACACAGAGCGGTAGGCATCTTTATATGGGAAAGTCCCATTTCATAATGTCATACAAGTGTCTAAAGGTACAGGCACAACAAATTTCACAACTGATATCAAACCAGTAAGGACAGAGGCCTTGGAGGAAGCCGCTAAGGAAGCATGGAATGAATTAACTAAAACATTTTAAATGGGCAAATGGAATTTATTTCAGATGAATGTAAAATTCTGCACAAAGCATGGAGAAAATAACACACAAGCTCCGTGAATGATGCTGAAGGTCCATGATTGACGTGCTTATGCCTAAACGTGAAACCAGGGTACAGTCAGTGATGGTGGTATTTGCACAATGAATTCTGTTTAATAGTCTATTTAATAATGTTAGTACAACCACAGCATTTATTTGTACACATAGTGAAACGGCACAAAGTGTTTCACAGCATCATTGCCAGACAATTTGACGCATGAGGGGGATATTAGAGAAGGAAGACTCAGTGACAGTGGGGAGTGTTGTAGTAGGAAGAGATGGAGAGGTTTAAGAAGGTAGATCTAGATGGTAGGCTCTCAGCAGCTAAACGCACAGTTGCTAAGAGTGGAGTGGTTAAAAATTGCGAACATGCAGGTAGCTGAATTGAATGAGTGCTATGATCTCAGAGACAGATTGAGATCCTGTTGTGTTACAGTGGTCATGTCCCTATCCCTGGAACGGTAGCCTCCGGTTTAAAGACCCATCTGCTTCAGAGATGTTCAGCGATGTTGTTTACACATGTTGATTAGAAAAATAGATTAATAAATAAGAGGCAGATTGGGGCCCTCTTGTGTTGCAGTGGTAGTGTCCCTACCCTTGGAGTGAGAGACCTGGGTTCATGTCCCAGCTGCTTCAGAGGTGTGTAATAATATCTCTGAATACATTGATTCTGAAAAATAGGTTAAATTAGAAAAATGCAGAGGGAGACAGGGATTCAGGAGGTAGCAGACAGGCAGCTGTAACAGAATACAAGTCAGATTAGGTTGTAGCTGAACCATGCAGTGCTCTGTTTAAACCTCACAGCTTCAGGTAAAGCAATGTAGAGAGAAGTTGCAAGACTTCTCCATCATATCCAAAATCTCTGCATTCAGGCAAGATTGGAGCAACCTGGTCTTTTCAGCCAGGAAAGAAACTTCCGAAGCTTTGATCTTCCATAAGATAATAATTGGAATGGACAAGCAAGTGTGGTTATTCGTTGAAGTTAAATTGCAAGGGGACATGGATTGAAGCTAGTGAGGACTAAATTGGGAGAAATATCAGGACATTCTTCTGTAAGCAAAACGCAGCAAACATATGAAATGGACTTTTAGAAAGAGCATTGAAGGTGGAAACCCAGGGAGCCTTTCAAGGGAAAATAATGTTTTAAATCGAAGACATTAGGATCTTTCTCGGTGAGATCAACTCAATAATATGCCGTGATTACTTTGTGGTTTCTAAATGTGTAGACTTGTGTTTGCATGAGAGCTGCTTTTGCTTGGATTATGGTTGGCATTTGACTACATCAATTGACTCCTTGACTATGCTGTCTTCTGTTCCTGTGTGGCTTTGCCTTTGTAATGGCAAAATACAATAGCAGGACATAAAGAAAAAGTACATCCAGCCATCTTTGCTGGCACAGAGAGACCAAGATCTTCATGGTCATGAAATTTTCACACACACTTTCAGTCTTTACAGAGGTGATGATCTTTATGAATCTCCAGCCCAGTAGCATTGTCTGATAATTGTCTTTTCATGTAGAATGTGAGAATATCCCTGCTGCTATTAAATAGGAAAACTGGTGTCCACTGGCTGAAAACATAACATTATGCTGAGTGTGTACTGTCAAGCTCCAAGGTCTGGGAGCATTAGTAAGTGATTCTATCAGAGTGAACATTAACTGGGTGAGCTACATTGTCTTTGCCACATTCATTATAATCTATAGGAAGGGACAGGCAGCCAAACTCAGTAATTTTGTGCCTTTGTGATTTGTAATCTGAGCTTGTTTCATTTTGCAGCCCACAAATTTCTATTGATCTGCTGTGTGAGGTAATGTTTTTGTTTGTTGGAAGGAGAAAGCGCTGAAACCTCAGGTGTTTTCAAAGGGTATTATTTTGTTGCACGTTTTTTTGAAACTCGACCATCTTATACCAGGGAAGCCTGAAATAATTGATAACCGGGTGAAAGAATTCCTAGCTGGTTGTGTCACAATCTACCAGCTCCACAATCGACAGAAGGGGTTAAGTCAGCATTTAGTTTATTACTTATTTCGTAATTTTCACCAGTGGGATGTGGATATTGCTGGCCGAACCAGCATGTATTGCCCATGCATAGCTACTATTGAGCTGTCTTCTTGAACCACTAGAGCCCATTTGGCGTAGGTAGATCCACATTGCCTGAGGGAGTGAATTCCAGGATATTAACCCAGAGACACTGAAGAATCACTGATATATATTTCCAAGTCAGGATGGTAAGTAGTTTGAAAGGGAACTTTCAGGCAGTCGTGTTCTTATGTATCTGCTGGCTTTATCTTCCTAGATGGAAGTGGTCACAGGTTCAGAAGGTGCTGTCTAAAAAAACTTGATGAATTTCTGCAGTGCATCTTGTAGATGGTGCACACTGCTGCTACTGAACATTGGTGGAAGGAGTGAAAGTTTGTGAATGAAGTGCCGATCAAGCAGGCTGGTTTGTCCTGGATAGTGTTAAGCTTGTGTGTTGTTGGATCTGCACCCTTCCAAGCAAGTACTCCACTTCTTTAGAGTTCTTGGTACAATGTTGCTGCCAAAGTAGCTGCACCATCAGGAAAAAGCTGGTGTGGAGCATTTCTTTTGTTTGGAAACATTTGGTAAGAGTGTTGGAAGTTCTTATACAGGAGTGAAGCAGAGAGAGGTGGAGAGTAAAGCAGGGGGTTGGAATGATAAGACCAAAGGCCTACAAGCTTGAAGTTAAGGCTGGAGAAGGTTGCAGATTGGGTCGGTTATAGCGCTAGGTGATGTAAAACAAAGCATGATACTTCTACGTTAACCAAAATTATGGAGGAACATGAGGCAAAGGTCCAATGTGGAGGAGACTGTTACTATGAGCCATAGAGAATATGCACTGGTGCTACTCCAGACTTGTTCCTGGAATGGTGTAACTACCCTATGAAGGGAGACTGGCCCTATATTTCTTAGAGGTTAGAAGAATGAGGAGTTAGGTGGAGACAGCTGAAGCTCAATCATGATCACCTTGAATAACAGGAGAGGCTTGAGGGACTAAATAGTGTCCTCCTGTTAGATTTTTAGGTGTCCAGCTAAGCATGAGATTGCAGCTACTGGCTGGAGGTTATAATTACACTGTGATTTGGGCAGCTTCCATTATCAGCCTGACAGAAATTTACCATGGAAAGAGTTGTACGTGGAATTGCAAACATTTAAAGCACATTCCTAAATATAAAAATGGTTTCTTATTCCAAGTGCCTTGATTTCATTTCGAGCTTGATAACCTCCTAAATTATGCACAAGTGTTTGCTCACGCTGCAGTTAGTAACACTGTTTCCCCTCCACCCCAAAAACCCTACTGAAGCCAGGAGTATCAGTTCATTATCCCCAGTGAGTTACTGAGGCAGTGCTGCACTCTGTCAGGAGGGCTATCCTTCAGGTGGCAGGTTCAATCAAACCCCATTCACCTGTTCTCTTGACTCCAGGGGCACTATATCTGAAAAGAACTCCAGATTCTCCCAGTATTGTGGGAAACGCTGTTTCCTCAGTCAGCATTGCTTGAAGCGGTCAAGATTACTATTCAACCCATTGTTCTTTAATAGGATCTTGCTGTTTTCATTGGCTGCTGTGACTTGTTTGTGACAGTAGTCACTGCGTTTAAGTAATTCAATATAAGTGAAGAGTTGCAAGATAATCCTGAAACATGATGAAGCATTATATAATTACAAATCTGTTTTGTTCCGTTTCTTTCTGTCTGCCCCTCCCTCATCTCTCTCTCTCTCTCTCTCTCTCTCTCTCTCTCTCTCTCTCTCTATTACCAGTTGCTGGGAAACATACAAGATGATCAGTCCTTGTCCAGTCATTTATCCTCAGCACGCTGTCCCTATTTTTCAGTGATAGACATTTTTGGCGTATTTAATTTTGCTCGGGATGTGGACGTCTCTGGTTTGGCTGGCACTTATTTTCCATCCTTTTAAAAGCACTAATCTGTGTCATTAATTCACAACTTGCTCACTGAACTCTGTTTGTCTGCTGGATGAAAACCCGAAGCAAGTCTCTGCTGAGAGACCCTTGTCCTCTGACTGTCATTGAGTATGGCTTTTTCTGTGGATTGATTTGGAGCTGTCTGTTTGAGTTTTAAATCAGTTATCACACAGTGTTGCCATGATGTCTGGTCAAATTTACTTTGACCCTACTCTTGATTTGCAGCAGTACACGCACCCAAAGATAATACAGGATCATTAATGTGCTCTGCTGACATCATTCTATTGATGCAATGCCAATCCATTTAAAAACACAAGCTTCAGTCTTCAATAATGAATATAGGTATAGAAATGAGTCCAGTGGTGAGAGGTCAGATACTAAATGCTGTTCCTTGTACAAAACAGAGTCATCCAGACTAAGAAGGCTTCAATTGATGCTGAAGTAGCGAGTGGTGATAGAGGTATGATGCGTGTCCTTCAGACCTACTTGCAAACAGAGCAGTTGTTTTTATTCCAAGTTGGAACAGAGAGCTGGATTAAAGGAAGCACTTTCAGGATGGCAAGCTCTCTAAGAGCTGGTATACTGCAGGGATCAGTGCTGGGGGCACAATTATTTGCAATATATATTAGTGACTTGAATGAGGGAAGTGAATGTACTGTAGCCAGGTTTGTTGTTGAATCCTTGTGGATTAACATGGATGTTGCCAGGGTTGGATGGTTTGAGCTACAGGGAGAGGCTGAATAGGCTGGGGTTATTTTCCCTGTTTTCCATGTTGGAGGCTGAGGGGTGACCTTATGGAAGTTTATAAAATCATGAGAGGCATGGATGGGGTGAACAGCCAAGGTCTTTTTCCCCAGGGTAGGGGAGTCCCACAACTAGAGGGCATAGGTTTAAGGTGCGAGGGGAAAGATTTAAAAGGGATCTAAGGGGCAACCTTTTCACACAGAGAGTGGTGTGTGCGCGCGCGCATGTGTGTGTGTGCGCGTGTGCGCACGCGCGTGTGTGTGTGCGCGCGCGTGTGGAATGAGCTGCCAGAGGAAGTGGTGGACGCTGGTACAATTACAACATTTAAAAGGCATCTGGATGGGTACATGAAGAGAATGGGTTTGGAGATATTTGGGCCCAATGCTGTCAAATGGGACTAGATTAATTTAGGATATCTGGTTGGCATGGACGAGTTGGCCTGAACGGTCTGTTTCCGTGCTGTGTATCTCTATGTCTATAACACAAACATAGGTGGGAAGGCAAGTAGTGAAGATGTCACATGGAACCTACAGTAGGATATAGATGGGTTTAGTGAATGGGCAAAAAACCCCTGGCAGATGGAACATAATGTGGGACAGTGTGATGTTATGCTCTTCGCCAGGAGTATTAAGAAAAGCTAAATATTATTTAAATGGAGACAGATTCCCAGAAAGCTGTAGCATCCAGATTCACTGGGCAACATGAACGCAAACAGAATGTTGGCCTTTTGTTTAAAAGGTAATGCGGTATAACAGTTGGGAACCTTGCTAAAATTAAGTAAAGCACTAATCAGTTCACACCTTGAATGCTGTGAATAGTTTTGGTTCTGTTACGTAACGAAGTATATAGTGGCACTGGAGGCAGTCTAAAAGGTTCACTAGGTTGATCTCAGGTGTAGCAGGGGGACTGTCTTATGAGGAGAGGTTGAGTAGGTCGAGCTTTTTTACTCTTTGAAGCTTAGAAGAATGAAAGGAGACGTTTTTGAAATGTGTTAGATTCTTAGGGGGCTTGGTGGGGTCAATGCAGAAAGGTAGTTTCCATTATAGGAGAGTCAGTAACCAGATGTTACAATCTGAAAGTAGAATATCAGCTATTTAAGACAGAGATGATTTTTTTCTTCTCTCTAGAGGGTGATGATTCTGTGGAATTCTTTACCATAGAGGGCTCTGGAGGCTGGATCATTAATTATGTTCAAGGCTGAGATAGACAGATTTTTAATCAGTAAGGGAATCAAGGATCATAGGGAAAGGCAGGAAGGTGGAATTGAGGATTATAAGATCAGCCATGATCTCGTTGAAGGTGGAATGGACTTGACAGGACAAAGAGCCTACTTCTGCTCCTGTGCCTTATGATCTTCTGTATATATACAAGCAGTCCATATCCAAATGCAGCAAGATGTGGACAATATCCATGTTTGGGCTGACAACTGACAAGTGACATTCATGTCACCCAAGTGCCAGAAAATGACCACCTCCAATGGGAGAGAATCTAACTATTCTTCCTTGACATTCAGTGACATTGCCATCATTGAATGCACCATTGTCAACATCCTGAGGGTTCCTAGTGATCAGAAACTGAACTGGACCAGACGCATAAATACTGTGGCTACAGCAGCAAGTGCAAGGCTAAGAATTCTAGAGTGAGTAACTCGCTCACCAAAACCTGCCCAGCATCTACCAGACACTGGTCAGCAGTGTGATGAAATTCATCCCACTTGCCTGGATGAGTGCAGCTCAAGATGCTTGACACCATCCGGGACAAAGCACCCTACTTTATTGGCACCACATCCATAAGCATCCACTGGGCAGGATTTGACTTGGCTATGAAGCACTGTAGAGCCAAATGGCCAACTGACACTCTTTGTCTAAAGGATACTCAGTAAGGCAGCCAGTAACCAAGGAGCTGTTATACAACATGAACCAGCACATTCAGAAAGGAGAACCTTGCAAAGGAACTTTGGAGAGAATGTAAAAATTAACATTTCGATTCTCATTGTGCGTTCAGAATCAGGAATTCCTTCTGGACTCGCTTACATTTGAAAACTGGTCACAGGAATTATGGAGCCAACAGTGAATTGTATTTTCAGTAAGTCAACATACAGACATTGTCACAGTTCCCACATTATGGTTTCTTCATTCCTCTGGAGTTCACAAGCACAGTGCTGATTCGGGTAAATTCGTTTTATCGTATGTGCTGATGCCACAGCCACTTACATTTAAATGCATCAGCTCCCTCCTTTGCACAATTGCTTATTCTTTGCTCTCACCTTTAAAGTCTCCGTCTTTCCTTAATTCTTAGGAAATGGTGACATATTCAACTCAGGAAGGTGTGTGGCTTGAAAGGGTACTTAAAAGTTCCCATGAACCTGTTGTTTGTGCATTTCTGGCTGGTACAGGAAGTGATTTTGGAAAGCGCTATCAATAGACCCTTAGCTGTAGCACATCTTGTAGATAGTACATGCTATAGCCACTGTGTATCAGTGTTGGAGGAAGAGAACTTTTGAAGGTGCTAATCAAGTGGGCTGCTTTGTACTGAATGATGTCTGCTTCTTGAATGTTGGTGGAGCTTACTAATCCAGAATAAGGTCTTGCTTTCCTGACTTGTGCCTGGTAGATGGTAGACAGGCTCAGAGAAATCAGGCAATGGAGTATTTGCTGCAGAATTCCCAAACTCTGAAGTGCTCTCGTTGCCATGACATTTTGTGTGGCTGGTCCATTTCAGTTCCTTGTCAATCTCGCAGAAGTTGATAGAGGGGGGATCCAGTGTTGGTAATGCCATTGAATGTCAAGGGATGATGGTTAGATTCACTCTTTCTGGAGATGATCATTTTCTGACAAGTGGCATGAATGTTACTTCCACTTATTAGCCCAAACCTAGGGTACTGCCCAAATCTTGCTGCATAAGTAAATGGACTACTTTAGTATCTGAGGAGTCAGGGGTGGTGCTGAACAATGTGCAGTCTTTGGAAAACGCGCTCACTCTGGCATAATATTAGAGAGGAAAGGCATTGATAAAGCAGCTAAAGGGCCTAGGACACTACAGAAATTGTGCAGAGATGTCCTGGAGCTGAGGTGACTGATCACCACCAACAACGACAATCTTCCTTTTCTGTAGAGCTGGATGGACACAGCAGGCCAGGCAGCATCAGAGGAGCAGGAAAGCTGACGTTTTGA
>JAHRHZ010000041.1:7357450-7372855 GCA_024137785.1 Ginglymostoma cirratum
TTTTCTGGAGAAGGGTCTAGACCCGAAACGTCAGCTTTCCTGCTCCTCTGATGCTGCCTGGCCTGCTGTGTCCATCCAGCTCCACACTGCGTTATCTCAGATTCTCCAGCATCAGCAGTTCCTACTATCACTGAATCTTCCTTTTGTACTAGGTGTGGTCCCAATCAGTGAAGATTTCACACCAACCCCCAGCCCCGCAATTCCCCATTGACTGCTGCTGTTGCTAGGACTTCTTGATGGTACACTCAGTCAAATCTGGCCTCTGTGTCCAGGGAGGTCACTCTCTCACTTTTGCACATTGTAGATCAGGCCACAGCATCTGCTGCTGGGTGTTTGGAGACCTATCCCAACACAGCCCACTGGTGGGAATGGCTTGATATCAGCTTCGCTATCACTAGCCCCTTGGTCCACAGCATCACCTCAGTAGGATTGGCTGAGATTGGGCCCTAGGACCTCGGATGGGTTTGCCAATAAACAAATGACTTGCTTCTTACATTCGTGTGAACCCTGGTGAAAATAATATCTAGACCAGTTGTTGCTGTGCGTGTGAATTAGCAGGTGTGACAAGAAGCAGATTAAGATTGTGGGTGTGAGCACTTAGAAGAAAATGAATAGAAACCCTAAACAGATGAAAAGGGAAGAGTTCCGGAAATGAGCCTGTCAAGTACTTTGTTTTTTTCAAATTATGTTTGTGGCCTTGTATTAAATTTGATTGGATGCAGCCCAAAAATGATTTGCATACCTTAGTCAGTTTTCAAAGTTTTTTTTTATATGCATTCCACCCAAAAGTGGTGTAGATTTTAATGATCACTTGTGAAATCTGATCACTTTGCATTGTGAGGTGGGAAGTAAAGCTTTATGTTTGGGTTCCAGATTGAAATTTTGACCTGCTTTTCACTGCAGATGAAGGAAGCAGGAGTGTGATAGGAGAGCTGTGTCACCAATTAACCCCCCCCTAGTAACTTTAGCATTGAATAGTGTGGTCATGAATCCAAGCAAAACATTACATATAAATGCTTCAGAAAAAGAAAAAGAGACAAAGGATTGCGGCTGCCCTTGCCAGAGAATCATGTACAGTTTCCACTGTGATAAATTCATCCTGTTTTACTTAATCCCTTTCGGAATTAACAATTATGAGTAAAACGTGCGAGAAGGAAGTGTAGGTTTCTCTTGACCACTGTTGATGCCCACATGATTGTATAGTCAAACTGAAAAGAGACACACTCTTCAAAGATATTTTTCTAATTAGCCTGTTTAAGGGATGCTATTACACCCCTCTGGAGCAGGGGTTCTTAGAATGCAGGTCTCCTGACTCATAGGTAGGAACGCTACCACAAAGATTTCTCCACAAATACACTGCAGGTAATTCTGATTATAGGAACATAAGGCATTGGAAGGCAGGACATAGACGCAGGAGTAAGCCATTCAGCCCATCATATCTGCTGCCCCATTCAATTAAATCATGGCCGATCTGGTTGTGGTCTCAGCACCACTTTCCTATCTGCTGCTTTATGACCCTTGACTCCCTTGTCTACCAAAAACAGATCTAATTCTGCCTTGAATAAATCTGTGATCAGGACAAGGGCATTCCATGAGTAGTGGCTCCCTAAGAGATATTTTTCTTCTCATCATCCCTAATGTAGATAATTATAAGTATCATCAATGGATTCTTCTTTAACTTTGAATTTCATTATCCACAGCATTATCTGGACTGGTTCACTCCAGGAGTTTCCCTTTACAAAGAATTTGGCTTCTCTCATTTGCAAACCTGGCCATTGGTCTGGATGGAACACAAAGTGGCTGTTGAGTGTGATTCTCTGACAACCACCTACTCATCCAAAATTAATTAAATATATGAAGCCTTTTGCAATACAGAACTATTGCTATTCTGTATGATTTAACCCACATTTCTGTGATGAGGCTAGAAATGTGTTTATGAACTCAAGGGATTTTTCACCAATAAGATCTCTTGTGGATTTTTGCCAGGTTGAAGTAAAATCCCAGTGTCTACTCAGTCCAAGAGTTGTTTATGCAGGTTCACTTGCTATTTGATCAAGTCAGAGCAACTTGCTCAGACATCAAATGCAATAAAGAAAGACTCACATTTATTTGCCATCCATTGCAGCCACAGGATGTCCACAGTTCTTTACAGCCAATGAAATGTAGTCACTGCTGTAAAGTAAGAAACGTGGCAACCAATCTGTGCACAGCAAGGTCCTATTAGCAGGGGAATACAATAATGGACAAATAATCCCCTTTTGCATGTTGTTGGAGAATAAATATTGACCAGGATATGAAAGATCACCTGAAACAAAAACAGAAATTGCTGGAAAAGCTCAGCAGGTCTGGTAGCATCTGTAGAGAGCATCAGTTCTGAAGAAGGGTCACTCAACCCGAAACGTTAACTCTGATTTCTCTCCACAGATGCTGCCAGACCTGCTGAGTTTCTCCAGCAATTTCTGTTTTTGTTTCTGATTTACAGCATCGGCAGTTCTTTTGATTTTTATGTAGGATAACCCGCTCTGTTGCATGGGGCCTCTTGTGCCCGTCTATGGGGCTAGGTGGTGCTTCTGTTAGATGTGACATCTCAACAATGAAACCTCTGACAATCCAACAGTTCTTGGCTTTTGTGCTTTAGTTTCTGGAACTCAGAGCTGCAGACTTTGTACTCAGGAAGTCATATTACCTACTGAAGCATGATTGGCACCAATGTCAGAGAAGTTCAACAGCTGTATTTGTTTTCAGCTATGCTGATGACAAAGTGCGGATTTTTAAATAGCGCCTGACCGAAATATTGCCTGTTGATCCAAGCTAGGTGAAGGGTAAAGGCTCAATGCATAATGCAGTCACATTTTCTCATAGGATGTTGTTGTCACTGGCATGGCCAGCATTTATTGCCCATCCTAAATGTCCTCTGAAGATGGTGGGAAGCTGCCTTCTCAAATATAACTGAGCGACTGGTTTGCTCGGCTATTTCAAAGGGCCATTAAGAGTCAACCACATTACAGTGGGTCCGGAGTTGCATATACAGTAAAGGCACCAGTTTCCTTTCCTAAAGAACATGAGTGAGCCGGTTTTAAATAAAGGTTTATTTCATTTAAAAGATAATTTGCAGGTGCTGAAGGTCTGAAACACAAACGGAAATTGCTGGTGAAAGTCAACAGGTCTGGCAGCATCTGTGGAGAGAAAGTAGAGTTCACAGTTCAGGTCCAGTGACTCTCCTAAATGCTGCCAGACTTGCTGATTTTTTTTTTTTTTCCCAGCAATTTCAGGTTTTGTTGCATGGTTCACCTCAAGGTCATCATGGAGACTACCTTTCAATTTACAATTTCTTTTAAAATAGGCTTTAGTTAAATTTAACCAGTCGTCACAGTTGGATCTGTGCACCCATCCCCAGAATATTAACCAATGTTAACCCAAGGATTTTATTTCTATGCCACTAAAGCCTGAGCTGCTACTGATTTTTACTGGTATAAACACCTCACCTACGGTACCTCACTGATGCTTCACCAGCCTAGGGTTTGAGGCTTCACGGGAGGGCATTCAGCCTGTAATAGTAATTAGGAGCATTGGCTTGTGAAGAAAAACATTCGCTGTGTAATGATCAGGAATGTGCTGCCTACAATCGTAAACTGTTTGAATGGGCTTCCAGTGTGCAAGTTGGTTGTTGCATTTCCTGTTTAGAGCCTCTGCTGTGCAATTCCTCAAGTGATCAATGAGAATGGGCCTGCCAGGGCTAAGTATCGATCTATTTACACGGTCCATGGAAGAGGAAAAAAATTCTCCTCAAGACTTTCAAACTTAGAAAAAGGGGAATCAAAAACAAGATTTAAGGAGAAGAAGTTGCAGGTTTAGGAGCACAACCGTAAAAGAAACAAATAAATTGGACAGTTCTGTCAAAGAGCTCACACAGGAGTGATGGCCTCCTTTCTTATGTTGGTTGTCATGGTAGTGGTAAAATATGGCTATCTTTTTACAACCTCGGATATTAAGCCCTGAGACCTTCCTGGACTAAAATGGTTTATAAAAAGTAAGAAATATGGACCTGATCATAGCTGCAGCTATCACCTGACCACAGATTGAAGTAAATGCCAGATGTAAACGTGGAATAAATAAAACTTTCTGAATTGAAGTTACCAATCACCAGAGTCAGGTGTCAAGAACCTTGCATCTCCTCTTGCTTTGATTTTCCTTGTGTCATAGATTACACTGGTGGACATGAAAGGATTGCCTGAAACTGTGAAGCTTAGAAAGAAAATGTAGTATGACTCTAGAACACACAAATGAAGCAAATTTCAGTCACTGTTTTGCAGAGTAAAAGAAAGAAAATGGATTAATGATAGCAAGGACCAGAAGACTCTCTTGCTGTTCCCTTCTAGTCATCTTGAAAGCCAGTACAGGTGATTAAAACAAATTGAAGAAACATCCATTCACCAATAACTTAAGAAGCTGACACATTTCACTGTTCCTGAGGATACAAGACATAGCCTGAACAGTCATCAGGTCTGGCAGCATCTGTGAAGGAGAAAACAGAGTTAATGTTTCAGGCCCGGTGACCCCTTCCTCAGAACCGATGGTGGCTGGGAAAATGTCAGTTTATATGCAGAAAATACTGACCTCAAAAACCGACGTTTTCCCAGCCGCCACCAGTTCTGTGGAAGTGTCACCGGACCCGAAATGTTAACTCTGTTTTCTCCTTCACAGATGCCGCCAGACCTGCTGAGCTTTTCCAGCAACTTTGTTTTTGTTCCTGATTTACAACATCCACAATTCGTTTGGTTTTTACCTGAACAGTCATGTTCTCAGGTTTAATTATAACAACACAAAATCACAATTGCTAATGTGGTCTACTGCATCCGCTGCTCCTGATGTGGCCGCCTCTACATTGGTGAGACCAAGCGGAGGCTTGGAGACCGCTTTGTAGAGCACCTGCGCTCGGTTCGCAACAAATGACAACACCTTCCAGTCGCGAACCACTTCAACTCCCCATCTCAACTCCCTGGATGACATATCCATCCTGGGTCTCATCCAGTGTCGCAACGACGCCACCCGGAAACTGGAAGAGCAGCTCCTCATATTCTGCCTTGGGACCCTACAACCCAATGGTTTCAATGTGAACTTTACCAGTTTCAAAATCTCCCCACCCCTAGCCTCATCCCATCACCAACCCTCCCTCTCATCCCCGCCTCCTTGACCTATCCGTCTTCTCTCCCACCTATCTGCTCCTCCCACTCACTGACCAATCCTCACCACTGCCTACCTGCACTCACCTTTCACCATCCCACCTACCTTCCCCAGCCCCACCCCTCCTCTCTCTATTTATTTCAGAGCCCCCTTCCCCATTTCTGAAGAAGTGTCCTGACCTGAAACGTCAGCTTTCCTGCTCCTCTGATGTTGCCTGGCCTGCTGTGTTCCTCCAGCTCCACACTGTGTTATCTCAGACTCTAGCATCAGCAGTTTTTGCTATCACAAAATCTCTAAAGAACTTTTTAAACTGTATCAGAGATAGTAAGAACTGCCGATGCTGGAGTCTGAGTTAAGGCACTTCCCTTCTTAACTTTAATCTTGTGCTTTGTGTTCATGTCAGATGCTGTGTTTTCTTATTTGTCTTGGGGTTTGTAAGAAATAAAAACCTTTCTTTCATTCAAAAGCCTTGTAATTAGTTCTTTAATTCAGATCTAGTGTCTGTGTTTTAATTGAACCATGGTTTCACTATGAGCTCAAAACATTTAAAATCTTTGTTGCAGCCAGCTAAGGGGGTTAAAAATGGGGGAGTTCACTCTGCAGCCCCCACAAACTTCTAAAGTAGGACAGATCCCTGGTTGCATATTTCTAATTTCAATTCTGTGCTTCTCACAAACAGCAGCAAAACAGAATGATTGAATGGAAGTTAGCCAGCAAATTTTATTTTGTTAACGTGATTTAATTTTGTTGTTGCATGTGGTTGGAACTGAGGAAATGAAGGTGCTGCTACTGCTGAGCTTGTAAGTGTTTTTGTGACAAGCTGGGTTTTTTTTTGAGTTCTGTGTGAGAATTACAACCAGTGAAAGCTATTTGTGTCATTGCTGGTTAATGACACGCAGACACTTCCCTTGCAGATGCTGGAAATGATCTATAGTAACCTTGTTGCAGATAAAACTTTAATTGAGGTAATCGGCTCATGTACATTGAGCATTGCAGTAAAGCTTAGGGAGAGTGGAATTGGAATTATGCAGGATCAGTGAATTGAATAAAGGTGTTAATGATGATGGACAACCATTATTTTATCAGTTAGGTCTTAACTGAGGTAGCATGAAGTATTTGTGATGTAGCTGAGCCACAAGGACTCCATAAGACCATAAGAAGTTGGAACACGGAATAGGCTGTTTGGCTCCTCAAGTCTACTCCTCCATTCAATAGGATCATGGCTGATCTGACAATCCTTACGTCCGTTTTCCTGCCCTTTCCCCGACTGATTAAGAATCTGCTTTTCTCAGCCTTAAATATACACAAGAATTCTGCCCCCACAGCTCTCTGAGTTGGAACTCTCATGAGTCTCTCTTGAGTTCCAGACAGACTCAACCCTTTGAAAGAAGAAATTCCTCCTCACCTCAATCTTGAATTGGCGCCCCTTTATTCTGAGGCTATAATCACTAGTCCTAGACTCTCCCATAAGGGAAATATCATCTCCGCCATTACCCTGTCAGCTCCTTAAGAATTCTAAATGTTTCAATGAGATCACCTCTCAGTCTTCTGAACTCCAGTGAGTAAACCTGCTCAACCTTTGCTCATAAGGCAATCTCTCCATACTAGGAATCGTCCCAGTGAACCTTCTCTGAACTGCCTCTGGTGTTGAGAAACATGAGTTTGAAGTTCTTTTTACACAGAATATTTAGTCTTGGTGATGAAAATGGTTGTCCATATACATCAAGTAAAAATGGCTGTGTAATTCAGTGTATAGAAAAGCTGTAAAGAATGAGATGCTTTTAGGAGAGCTCCCATCATGATTTTGCAAAGGATTGCAAATGCAAACCCAGCCTTGCATTACCAGCTTCCTTGAGACCTGTGCAGATCTTTTAGTGTGAGTGTATGCCATAAAGTTGATGCCGCAAGCTGACCACAGAAGATTGTCTTTAGTGTGCCACCATAAAACAAAACACACAGCAGTAATTGTGTCAGCCTTAAGGCAACCTTCCCAAGTCCTCCTCGCTGCATTGACTGAGAGATATTTTGCCAGAATCAACGCAGAGCCTTGTCTCCACTACATAGAGAATAAACATTTTAGATTTTTCACTGCATGTCTTTACTGTTGTTTAAATTTGTAACCATCTAGGTGAAAAACAAAATGCTACTTTGATCTTCCAGTTTCAGCATCAATCATTCCTTATCCAAAGTGGGCTTGTATAAAATTCCAATATAACCAAAGAACTGCGAGTGGTAGAAATCCAAAACAGAAAGAGAAATTGCTGGGAAAACTCAGCCGGTCTGGCAACATCTGTGGAGAGAAAGCAGAGTTAACTTTTTGAGTCCAGTGACCCTTCTTCAGGACACTAGTAGCTAACAAAGGGTTGGTTCACAGTAAAGTTGTCTCCAGTTAGTCCAACATATTGTTGAGAAGAGAGGAGCCCGAGTGATAATCTAATAATGGTCTTTAAAATGGCAAAGCCATTCAATGGAATAGCTGTAGAGAGTTTCTTTTTTCCCTAAATTGTGGAGAAGTCCAAAGCTAGGTAGAATATGATAGTCATCAATTACTTCAGCTAAAAATTCGAGAGAAGTTTCTCTATTCAGAATGAGTTTACAATGTGAGACTTGACTTATTGGTGTCCCATGTACTGAGTTACAGTGGAAAGTGTTGCTTTGCGTGCAATACATGCAGATTGTACTCTACAAAGGTGCATCAGGATAGCAGAACAGAGTGCACAATACAGTGGTTACAGCTGCAGAGACGGTGCAGAGAGGGAGAGAGATCAGCATTAATATTTGAGAGACCCATTCAAAAGTCTGATAACAGCAGGAAAGAAACTGTTCTTGAATCTGTTCGTATGTGTATTGAAACTTTTATATTTTCTGCCTGATGAAAGAGAATATAACCGGGGTGGGAGGGGTCTTTGATTATGTTGGTTGCTTTCCCGAGGCAGTAGGAAGTACAGGTGGGGGTCAATGGATGGAAGGCTGGTTTGTGTGATGAACTGGGCTGTGTTCACAACTCTCTGTAATTTCTTGCAGACTTAGGAGGAGCAGTTGCCATATCAAGCTGTGATACATGCAGATAGGATGCTTTCTGTGGTGTATCTGTTAAAAATGGTAAGAGTTCTTGTGGACATGCAGAATTTCCTTAGCCTCCTAAGGAAGTAGAGACATTGCTGTGATTTTTTTTTTTGTGCATAGTGTCAATGTGGGTGGTCCAGGACAGATGGTTGTTGATCATCACTCCCAGGAACCTGATGCTCCCGACCATCTCCACCTCAACACCATTGATACAGATGGGGCATGCCCTGTACTCCACTCCCTGATGTCAATGACTAGATCCTTTGTTTTGCTGGCATTGGTGGAGAGACTGTTGTCTTTCTACCATGTCGCTAAGCACTCTGTCTCTTTCCTGTATTCTGTCTCATCATTGTTTGAGATACACATGGACTTGAGGGAAAGCTAAATGAGCACATGAAGAAGAAAATCCTTGCTGAAAATTCTGGTAGGATTAGATGACAAGATGTTGGCTGAATCTTGCATGGAACATAAACACCATCAGGGACTAGTGGATTGAATCAGAGATAATAGGTACTGCAGATGCTGGAGAATCCGAGATAACGAGGTGTGGATAACAGGGTCTAGGCCCGAAACGTCAAGCTTTCCTGCTCCTATGATGCTGCTTGGCCTGCTGTGTTCATCCAGCTCCACACCTTGTTATCTCTTACTAGTGGATTGAATGATGTGTTTCTGTGCTCCAGACCCTCCCTGCTGTGTATTGTTGCTTTGTAGTTTGGTGATGAACCGAACACCAATGGGAAATCCAGTTTCTCCTTATTTCTATTACTATGGTGAATTCCATTGTGTTGAGGTGAAATAAGTACAGTTCTTTTCTTCCCTTTATCTCTTTTGAGATTTCCATCAAGGACTATATAGATAGCAATTTTTTTTTTAGAAGTTGCAACCCATGAGTTGACTTTTGAAATGGAGGATAAATGAATGAAGCAGTCATCTTGTTTTGCTCCTGGACTGCACTGTCAGCCAGAATTAATATGTCTAAGTGAGGTAATAAGCAGTGTCTTACTCTCTCACGCCAACAATTCCTATTGTATTTAGTCTAATGCAGTAGCATTTTACAATAAGATGTCAACTTATTACTGGAAATAGCACAGTGTTTGCCAAATTTATGTTGTCTGAAAGCTTTCCATTTTTCCAGAAGTGCATTCTCCAATTGCAGAATTTGTGGCTTTGCAACCATAATTTCATTTCATGCTGAGATCATCAGAAAAACCTTGGATGTCCAAAGTCAAGCATAATCGTCAGCTGATAACACCCAAAATGAAAGCTGATTGCTTTTTCGTGAATTCTTCAGGCTCAGGAAGTTGATTGTCTGTCTGTTTCTGGGTGTTAAAGTTAAGCATATGGCCAACGGGGAGTTCCAAACCTCAGTATACAGAAAATCAACCCACACTGATCAAATTTTCGCCTACCACAGCACCATCCAATGCCCACAAACAAAGCTGCATTCAGGCACTATTTAAATGGACCAGGACACACTGTAACACCCCAGAACTATGCAGGAAAGAGGAAGCGTATCTATACAAAATCCTCACTGTACACCAATATCCCCGCAACTTCATCTGCAGATACCTACTAAACAGACAATAACAGGAGGACACAGTTCGCCCTAACACACTGGCCACACTGCCATACATCAAGAACATAATGGAACTGGCAGCAATACTTCTAAAACCATGAAGAATCAGGGTGGCCCACAGCCACTCTACGACAAACATGTACAAGGATTAAAGACCCCATTCCCACAACATGCGGAACCAGCGTGGTTTACAAAATACCATGCACCGATGGCCACAAGCATTACATCGGACAGACAGGAAGGAGACTAGCCTTCAGAATACATGAACATCAGCTAGCATCAAAATAGCATGACAAACTCTCCTTATTATTGGTACATTCGGGCAATGAAGGCCATCAGTTTGACTGGGACAAAGAAGCCATAGTAGCCCAAGCCAAATATATACGCACGGGAATTCCTAGAGGCATGGTTCTCCACCCATAATGCAATCAACAAACACATAGAATTGAACCCCATTAACAAACCCATACAGATCAAAACCGGAAATGACACTCATCACCATAACAGACCAAACGGTATAAATTCCAAGCGGAGGAGAATAATACTGCTTCGTCGGATGCTCCACTGATGATGTCACTAGTATGGTGACAAAACATCTGAACAATAAGAAGCCAGCTCGGCGAGCAAGTCAACAACCTCATTTTGGATAAGTATGTGAATAAGAAAGGTTTGGAGGAATATAGCCCAAGCACAGGCAGGTGGGACCAGTTTAATTTGGGATTGTGAATGGTGTAGACTGGTTGAACCAAAAGGTCTGTTTCCATGCTGTATGACCCTGACTTCATGACTGGAAAATTGGTAATATTGGGTTGTTTAAGAATGGAGAAAGGGATAACTCATGTACAGGCTGGTCTGCCTAACATCAACAAATAATTGGAAAAGTTCTGAGACATATAAATTATTATTTAAAGACAGACAGATTAATCAAGGATAATTTCTGATGAAGGGTCTAGGCCCGAAACGTCAAGTTTTCCTGCTCCTATGATGCTGCTTGGCCTGCTGTGTTCATCCAGCTCCACACCTTGTTATCTCAGATTAATCAAGGATGGTTGGGACAGATTTGCTTGGAGAAGGTCACATCAAAGAAGATGGAAGTATCAAGGAGGGATGCAGAGCGCAGTTCCTTTGATGTGGCCTGATGGATTTTAGCAAGGATTGTGCAAAAGTTCCTTATGGCACTCAGAAGGATAAGGGCACCAGAAACAGTGCCATTTGCAAGTTCCCTCCACCCACCATCCGGATTTGGAAATATATCGCCGTCCCATCATTGCTAGAGGGTCACAATCCTGGAATTCCCTCCCTGATGGCATTGTGGGTCAACACACAGCAAGCAGACTGCAGCGTTTCAAGAAGGTAGCCAAGGGCAATTGGGGACCGGCGATAAATGCTGACCCAGCCAACAATGCCCATATCCCATGAATGAGGGATTCTTGGGGTTCAGGGAAATTAGCAAGTTAAATCCATAATTGACTCAGTGACAGGAAACGATGGGTCAGTGAATGTTGTTGCAGTTGGATTTCGTGGTATTCAGGCCTCGGTCCTGGGTCTCTTTCTTTTCATGGTGTTTATCAATGACTTGAAACTAAATGTAAGGGGTATGAATTTTGACAATGATATAAAAATTAGTCATGTGGCTGATGGGAAGGATGAAAACTGTAGATTGCATGAAAGACATCAATAGACTGGACAGGTAGCAAAGTAGCAAATGGAATTAAATCTCATTTGAGACATAGATGATTCTGTGGGGGGGGGGTGGGGATCTTGACAGGGTAGAGGCTCAGAGATTGCTTCTGCTGGTCAAAGAATCTAGAACCCAAGGACAGAGTCTCAGGATAAGGGGCTGATCCTTTAGGACTGAGTTGAGATGAAATGACTTCGCTCAGCGGCCTGTGAATTGTTGGAAAGCTGTATCCCAGAAATCTTTGGCTGCTACATCATTGAATATCTTTTGAGTCTGGGATAGACAGATTGATTTTGTGCCTCAGGGAATTAAGAGAAAAGGGGAGTGGGCAGCAAGGTAGGTTGAAGCACAAGATCTGTCCTGATCGTTTTGTCAGCTGGAGCAGGCTCTATGGCTCAAAGTGCTTGTTGCATTGAAGAAGACTTTGGATGTAGACTTGAAGTTGTATCTTTGGAGCTTTACATCAAGAACTGGAGGTATAATTTGTCTTGGATATCAAGAACATAATGGGCTGAATGATCTCCTTCTTTCTCATGTTCAACTGTGGCTGTCCGTCCATTCATGTTGATCTAATGGATCCAGTGACAGTAACTTGGGGAAAATGCAGAGGGAGTTTTTCCCCTTGTATCCTGGCCAACGTGTCTTCATCACCTAAGAAATGAAACAGGTTATCAGGTTAGCTTATCATGGTTGTGATGTAGGAAGTAAAGAAGTCATTTAGAGTCAGAGTCATACAGCCCAGAAACAGACCCTTCAGTCCAACCTAGTCCATGCTGACCATAATCCCAAATTTAAACCAGTCCCACCTGCCTGCGCTTGGCCCATGTCCCTTCGCACATTTCTTATTCATGTACTTATCTAAATGTCTTTTAAATGTAATTGTACCCGCATCCACCACTTCCTCTGGTAGTTCATTCCATACGTGAACCATGCTCTGTGTAAAACTGAAAAATGTTGCCCGTCATGTCTTTTTTTAAATCTTCCTCCTCTCACCTTAAAAATATGCCCCCTAGTCTTGAAATCCCCCACCCGAGGGAAACGACTCCAGCCATTCACCTTATATATACCCATTATGATTTTATAAACCTCTGTGACGACACCCCTCAACCTCCTACCCCTCAGTGAAAAAAAATCCCAACCTATCCAGCCTCTCCTTATAACTCAAACCTTCCATTCCCAACAACTTCCTGTTAAATCTCTTCTGAACCCTCTCCAGTTTAATAATATCCTTCCTACACCCAGAATGGGACACAGTACTCCAGCAGAAGCCTCACCAGTGTCCTGTACAAACTCAACATGACGTCCCAACACCAGTACCCAAAGGACTGAGCAATGAAGGCAAGCATGCTAAACTCCTTATTAACCACCCTGTCTACCATTGATGCAAACGTGCCATTGTCACATAGCTGCTTGTAGGAGTTTGCTGTGAGCAAATGGTTGCCCCATTTCCTACATCAGAACTATGATTAAACCCCGAAGAAATACCCTTTCAGACTTTGAAGGAAATTGATGAATCAGATTGAGTACCAGTTTTGCTCCCTGCCCAATTTAGTTGTCCAGTAGCCTCAATGGAGAGTGATGTTCTGAGGAAGGTATGGTGGGTGACTACTTTGAAGCTCTCCAGAGATGTGAATGAGACTCAAATAATTCAACTGCTGTCCGTCAATGGAAGGAAGATGTTGTCCTTGCTGGGTCCGGCTTACTTGTGACAAGAGTCCCGCATCAAGGTGATGCCCTCTCATGTGATCACTTATTTTAAGGTGCTACTGTTCAGGAAGGCGTGCGCAATAAGTATCACATCCTGAGAATCAGGAACAATGAAGAAATATTCCTTTTAAGGCAATACTGCAGTTTGCAGCCCAGTTGCACATCGATGTGCGACTTGGTAAAAGCTTTGATTTTGTACAAAGGGGAATGTGGTTGGGCCATGTTGGTTACTGAGCTGGTTGAGTGCTTGCCATCTTTAGTATAGGAAATGACAGGAGCTGCTTGTTCCAGCCTTGGTAGAGGAAAACCACTTCCTGGTGTAACTGGAGGAGTCTTGCAATGAACGAAGTTGCTGGTGGGAATTTTGAGGACCTGAATGATGTGGGCAATGTTGAGAATTCTGTGAGAATTTTAACGAGGCCTTTCTCCTTGACTGAAGGAGCAAGAAGTTCCATTTTCTAACAGAGTTTCAGGCATCGAGTTGAGATTCTTACTTGGGAATGGTGAGAACCTATTAAGAGATTATTGCTTGTTATTATGCTTCTTTGCCTGAATCTCAACTTGTTAACATGTAAGTTCCTATCCTACCACGTGTTAGATAGGAACTCGACACCCATTGGAGTGGGTAGCTGGTGACTCCAGCTCCCCACTTGCTCCTCAGGACCTCCAGCTTGGACACAGGGTGCCAGTGTCATCAGGGATGCTCCATGTGAAGGGTCTACAAGCACTGCACATCTGCAGACCTCACTGCACCATCACAGCACATCTCTGATCCATGTGCAAGTAGCTTCGGCACGGAAATGCTGCAGTTTGTCTAATTGCGATGCTGCTGCAAGTACATTTTGGCATGCAGGGGCAAGAGCCCAGCTCAGGCTGCATCTCAACACTGCTCACTGGCTGTCTGGGCGCTGGCTGACTCACCTCACACGTCTGTGTGGATGCTCACGGCACCTGTGCCCTGGCCTGCCTTTCAGTGCAGACAGAATGAAGACGAGCAGCTTGTCGTGGTGACCAGCAGTCATCCACCTGGCCGTGCACCGCACCATGTGATGTCGGTGTTACATCTGCACCATGGGCCAGCACAGCTGATGCACTGCACTTGCTTGCAGCAAATGGCAATGAGTCAAAATTGGAGGGCAGTCACGCTCCTTGTGGCCAAGGGAGATACCCTTCAGTCTGACTACTCCTCCTCCCCCCGCTATCCCCACATGCCCCCGCCCCTGCACCCACTGCAGTGAATCAAGGGTATTCCCTGATCTTCAGTCCAGGGGCTGGGGCATGGTCAGAGTAAGGACTCTCTCCTTTTAGGGGTTGAGGAGTTGAATTCCTGCCACATCCTCCGGCCTGCCCTGACAGTTTCTGCTCATTCAACCCACCGTGCCTGCAAACACACGTCTTCAAACAAGCATCACTACCTTGTACCAGTCTCCCCATGCCCTTGCTCACTTTCTATTCAAATAATCATCCAGTGTTCCTCTTAGATGGCTCAATTGGACCTGCCTGTACCACATTTCCAGGCCGTGCATTCCAGATAAAACCCAAAAGAACCGCGGATGCTGTAAATCAGGAACGAAAACAGAAGTTGCTGGAAAAGCTCAGCAGGTCTGGCACTATCTGTGGAGAGAAATCAGAGTTAATGTTTGGGGTCTGGTGACCCTTCCTCAGAACTGAACAGTTCTGAGGAAGGGTCATCGGACCCCAAACGTTAACTCTGATCTTTGTTTCTTTACGGATACTGCCAAACCTGCTGAGCTTGTCCAGCAACTTCTGTTTTTGTTTCAGAGCATTCTGGACTCTGACTACTCGCTGCGTGAAAACGCTTATAAACAGAGCAACAAACCAGCTCGGCGAGCCAACCAAACTCAAAACGTTTATTTCTCACTGTATCTCCACATCACTTTAAATCTGTGCCTTATCATTCCTTTTTCTAGCAGGAATAGTTTGTCTCTATCAACCAAATCCATCTCACTTGTGACTTTGAAAACTTCTTTCAGATCTCCTGTCAGCGTGCCTGTCCCCAAGGACAGCAGTCCTAACCTTTTCCATCTGCAACAGTGGGACTTGAGCCTATATCACTGGAGCATTAGAGATAACAAGCATGGGGCTGGATGAACACAGCAGGTCAAGCAGCATCATAGGAGCAGGAAAACTTGACGTTTCGGGCCTAAACCCTTCATCAGAAATGATTTTT
>JAHRHZ010000041.1:7373255-7408576 GCA_024137785.1 Ginglymostoma cirratum
AGGAAAACTTGACGTTTCGGGCCTAAACCCTTCATCAAAAATGATTTTTTTGAAAATCATCAAATGATTTTTGATGAAGGGTTTAGGCCCGAAACGTCAAGTTTTCCTGCTCCTATGATGCTGCTTGACCTGCTGTGTTCATCCAGCCCCATGCTTGTTATCTCGGATTCTCCAGCATCTGCAGTACCTTTTATCACTGGAGCATTAGCCTGGACCTTGCGAGCCTAGTAATATGTACCACTACACCACTGTCTCTGACCTGCTAGTGGTTGCATTTGAATGGATATCCCTGTCAGGGTCCACAAGGAGGACCAGATGTTTGGTCCCAGTCTTTTATGATCCTGAGCTGTTCTACCCATGAGTCTGGGGGCTGATATTTACGGCACCTCTCAGTACAAATCTTTTCCAAACCACATGAAAGGAAGTGCAAGAGCATCCCCTCACTGGACAATGCCAAACAAAAAATACATTTCTCTCCCTGAATTAGCATTGGCTTGAAGTCACTGCCCGATAGGCAATATGCACAGGCACAACCTCTTCATAAATACAGAAGCCACACGTACTGTCACAGATAGCAAGCTGCCTGCACTGCTGCAGAAGGAAGCAGCATGCTCTGTATCGTCAAGTGGGGCAATTTACTGTGTGTTGGTGCAATTCAACTGGTGCAGAGCTGGCCTGCCAGGGATAAACAACAATGCATTTTAATGTAGGCAATTAATATTTAAAATATGAAGTTCAGCTGTGGAACCCTGGGGCCATGTGTGGGTCCTGTATCTGTGTGTGTCCCGTGTGCATGTGTGTGCATCCTGTGTGCCCCAAGAGCACATCATGTCCTATATGCGTGTGTCCCACGTGCATGGCACCTGTGCATGTAGTGTCCTGTGTTTGTGTGTTTCCTGTGTCCATATGAATCCCGTGTGCATGTGGTGTTCTGTGTGCATGTACGTCCTGTATGTGCATCCTGAGTACATGTGTCCTGTGTGTCGAATCAATACTCAAAGAATGATTACTGTATTTGTGGGTATGTCAGTTTTTAAGAAAAAAAATCTGGGACAATATCCATTGAAGAATTTATTTGCATTCCACAGCCCAGGTTTCCACAACTGAGCTTCATGTTTTAAATATTAATTGCCTACATTAAAATGCAATGTTGTTTATCCCTGGCAGGCCAGCTCTGCGCCAGTTGAATTGCACCAACACACAGTAAATTGCCCCACTTGACGATACAGAGCATGCTGCTTCCTTCTGCAGCAGTGCAGGTTACTGTAGGTCAATGACTGCCAGTAATGCAGCTTAATGTCTGTGTGAGTACGTGTGGCTTCTGTGGGACTTTCGACATGTGCCTGTGCAGCTTTTGGCCATTCCTTGTTTTCAAATCTAGTGAGTTCTGAGGATGTTGGTCAAACGCACAGAATCTGCATTGAGCCTGATATCACTCTTACCTAGTGTCAGTGACACACATTATGAAACAGCAGTCATTTTAAGGTGGAGTTTATGTCCCAGATCCCGGGATACTTTTGTTCCCTTGTGAGTTGAGAGACACTGGGACCTTTTGTAGATGTAAAATACAACTCAGCACAAAATTAAGGATTGATCATTTAAGACAGAATGAGAATCTTTTCTGAGGGCCGTGAGCCTTTGGAACATTTTCCCAAGAGCGCAATGGAGGCAGATCATTGAAGTTTTCTAAGGTCGAGGTAGATTGACTCCAATATCAATCAGGAATCCAGAGTTATTGGGGGAGATGGAAATTTGAAGTTGGAGCCTGAAGTAACTGCACAGAGCCTGGTATCCTGTCACTGAGTTACCCTTTATTTACCTGTGCCCTGTATGTGGGGTCTGACCAGCCAGCTCAGAGCTAGTCCTTAGACTGAATCTCCTGTTTATATCTGTCAGCCAAGGTATCCTGATGGGCCCAAGGTTAACAGCCCCAATCAAGGGTCTCGTAGTCAGTGAGATCCACCTCGCCCTGGGTCCAATCATTAGTGCCACAATCAGCTACAATCTTATGAGACAGTAATTCAAGGGGCTGAATGGCGTACTCCTGTTCCTAACATTTGTGTTTTTGTATGTGCACAGAGCACACGGTAGTTTAAGATGAAAACCACATTTGTGCTCCTCCTCCTTCAGACAAGGTCAGTTTGGTTCAGTTGACAGCACTCTCCTGTCTTGAGTCAGAAAGTAGTCAGTTTGGGTCCCATGTACAGTAATCTTGGATTTTATTGTGTTGTAGTACTGAGGAAGCTGGGCTTTATCAGAGCAGCTATTCTTCCCTCAGAGGTCCTGCCTGTCTGGGCATACATTTTGACAGGCTTTTACAATGAGATTATGAGGGCACTGGGGGGAAGAATGGTTTTTCACAATCTACACCAGCCTGGCTGTCAGAGCAGCGATAAGCACAGCACATTGTAGAGCTGTTTATACCCTGGCAAGTTACGGGAGTGGCAGGTGCTTAGTGGCAGTGTCACTGAACTAGTAATCCAGAATCTCGGGCTACTCTTCTGAGGATGTGAGTTTGAATCCCACCTTGGCAGATGGTGAAATTTGAAGTTAATTTTTAAAAGATCTGGAATTGAAAAGCTAAGCTATTGGTGACCATGTAAGCCTTTGTCAATTCTAAAGACCCATCTGGTTCACTAATGCGCTAAAGGAGGGAAATTCCCATCCTTACCCTGCCTGCTGGACACGTGACTCCAGACCTATAGCAACATGGTTGATTCTTAACTACCCTCAGTCAATAAATGCCAGCTTGTCGAATGATAACCACATCTTTAGGGGGGTTTAAATAAAAAAAAGGAATTTTATGTGAAGGTGCATTCTCTATCCAATTCCTGTGGATTAAAGTAGGTGTACAATGTGCCCCAACAGGGAAAAGGTAAAGCATCCATGTGTATTGATTTCTGACTAAAGCAATGCATCCCAAATGTTTTCACTGTGACATCATTTTGAGGCTTGAAAATTTGCACAGCCTCTTTGAGGGATTCTGAGAGTGAGTGAGGTGGCGTCTGAGGGCTGAGGGCTGAGGCAGAATACCTGAAAGAGTGAAAGGAAGCTAACTACTTCTGAGCTTGTGACTCCAAAATTTCAAGCTTGTGACCACTCTAACCCCAATTTGTGTAGCCTAGGACTAAAGGTCATTATTGACCTAAAAGGATAACTCTGTTAGGTGTTGCCTGACTTGCTGGGTCCTTTTTCTGCTCTTTATTTCTGACTCCTAGCCTGTGCAGTATTTAACTTCTGCCCAGGTCTACCTGCTCTACTGGTTTTGGCAGTCAGGCTCACTGTGTGTTATTAATTGCAATAAACATATCCTTGCCAATAGCCAGCTTGGTTCATGATGCAGTGATTCTGTTTGTTATGGTTATGCCCATTGCTTTCCCTTGAGCTTTCTGGAAAATCAAAATACTGTTGAGTGAGGGTATGAGCTATAAGGAGAGGCTGGAATAACTCGGGTTGTTTTTGCTGGAGTAGCAGAGGCTGAGGAGAGATTTGGTAGCGTAGGTGAGATGCATTGATAGAATCTTTCTTCCCAGAGTTGAAATGTCTAATACTAGGGAGCATGCATTTAAAATGTGAGGGGAAAAATTCAAAGGAGATGTGAGGGGCAATTTTTCTACTCAGAGTGGTGGGAGTCTGGAACACGCTGCCAGGGGCAGTGCTGGGGGGAGATGCGGTAGGGGCATTTAAGGGACTTTTAGATAAGCACATGAATGTGCACAAAATGGAGGCATAGGGACCAAGGGCAGGCAGAAGGGATTAGTTTAATTTGGTGTCATGTTTGGCACAACATTGTGGGCTGAAGGGCCTGTTCCTGTGCTGCACAGTTCTAGGTTCTGTGATTCAACAGATAAATGTAACACAGGATGTGACGCCCACCCTATCAAACTGGCAACGTCCAACTTCAGCTACTAGTTTATGCTGAATTAATTTTTACCAGTCAACAAATCCCCCAGCATTGAGCTGCACTCCAGTAATTAAATTATCTGCCGGTCTCTCTGCTTTGCCTGTTGGTGTTGACAAGTCTCCACAGGTAATAATTACAGGGCAGTAAAAAGAAGGCTGAATATGTAAGGGTGATTCCTGTGCCTGACCCTTCATTAGAGAGCCTGTCAGCATAGAATTTGTTCACCAGTCTCTGGGAGAGACGTGATCACATATGGCAGAGATCCAAAGCCATTGCAAAGATGAACACAGGAGTTCTTCCCACACCATTCCCACACTGGTATCCTGGCCAACCTTTATTCCTCATCAAACATCTGAAATTGGGCTGATTGATTATTTTGAGAGCTTGCTGTGGGCAGATTGAGGGCCACGTTTCCCTGCATAACAGCAGAGACAACACTTTAACTGCACTCCATTGACTGGGAGACTGTCTTGGGCATCATGAGGTTATGGTAAGTGCGGTGGAAATACAAACTTAATCCTGTTATTGCATCCCTCTGAAGCTTGGGCAAGGTGTTTGTATGTCTCTCATATCCACAGTACCTCAACAGATATCAAAGTGTAGAAGCGAGACAAAGCCAGAAAGCTGATTCTGGTGGAAGACCACAGATCTGGAACATTGGGTGGAATCATCTGATCTCAGGAAGGGAATCAAGAGTCATGGGGAAATGGCAGGAAAGTGGAGTTCAGGACTATCAGATCAGCCATGATCCCATTGAATGGTGGTGGGGCAGACTTGATGGGCCGAATTGTTCATGTCCGCTCATATGTTTGATGGTTCTTACTGGTGGCAAATTTGGGGAAGCGCAGGATGATGGTGGAGCTGAAATTCACCACCTTCCCACCTCCAGTCAAATAACGTCTGAATGGGAAGACCCATGGTCAACATTCCTGCCCAGCTGCCAAGTGAGGCCCTGAAGACACCAGGGAATGATGACTTGAACACCTTACCTCACCACTGCTCGTGTTAACTGATCAGCAGATGCTCTGTTGTCATGGGGTGTGGCCAGGAATCAGATCTTTGATCAAAGGCACTTATTGAGAGTCTGGACATCCAAAGGAGGGGGTCCTGCCAAGAGGTATCTCCCCTGTCCTGGCCACTAACCCACCCCATTGCCATCCTCTATATATGACCCTAACTTGAAGAACTCACCCCCTCCCCCTCCTTTAACTTTACTGTGGTCTGGATTGCTGCATGATCCTGAGACTTTGGTGGGTGTTCTACTGAAATATCCAGACTTTCGCCATTGCACTGCTGAGTATGAAACCTGTTGGCCTCTTTAATTGGCAGCTCTGAGTATGCAAGACCCCTGCTTCTGGTATCCAGGCTCCCAGGGAAGCCCCACTGGTGGCCTCACCACTGCCTGACTGGCCTGTAGCTTGGCGGACCTTCCCAAAAAGAAGAAGGTCAGATCTCCCTCAAACTGTACAGTGAGGATGAAAGCTCACAACACCTCGACAAGATTGCACCCAGATTCCTCTCTCCACCTCTGCTTCCACACCTGGATATTTCCAGAATTTTCTGTTGTCAGTTGGGATTTCCAGCATCTCCAGTATTCTGCTTTGCCATTTGACTTCAAAAAAGGTTGGATCAACAAATTGATTCTGGGATGTTTAAATAAAACCAAGGAGCTTGGTTGAGCAGTATCTTTCATCACAGCTGTCAAGAAGAGACGTATCAGACTCAATGTGAACATCTTTGCAGTTTTAATTAACTCACAAGATCAGGGTCTTATTGGCTAGGCCAGCAGTTATGGTGCATCCCTAATTGCCCATAGGGCAGTTAAAAGTCAATCATATTGCAGTGGGTCTGAGTCACACATTGGCCAGACCACCTAAGGATGGCAGTTTATTTTTCTGAAGGATGTGAGTGAACCAGTTGAGTATTTCCCCAACAATCAATAACGGATTCATGGTCAGTATTAGATTCTTAATTTCAGATTTGTTATTGAATTCAAAATTCATTTATTGTGGTGAATTTGTACCTGGGTCCCCAGAACATTGCCTGGGACCCTAGATTAATAACCTAGCGTTAATACCATTAGGCCAACGCCTCCCCAGATGCTGCCAAACATGCTGAGTTTCTCCAGCTTTGTGTATTTGCTCCTGTCATGATGATTTCAGCTTTTTAAGAGTGAATAAAGCCTGGCAATAAAATTGAAGCTTAGACATACTGTGATGTGCAGAGACCCATTATCCACCGCAGGACCAGTAACCACATCTGTTAGGTTCTGCAGTGTAGCCAGTGCAATCATTTGATTTTTAAACGTCAAACTTTAAGCACTGCGCAGCTACATTGCAAATTTGAGAGAAATTGAAAAAAATCATTTGTGTGTTTGAATACACGTAAATTAATGCTTAAAGGGGAGAGAGTGTATCCTGTAGTTATAAGGATCTGAGAGGGTTAATGTCAGGGAGAGGCATGGCACCCACTGTGATGATATCACAGATCATGAAGGAAAGAGACTTTGCACGGACATCAAAGGGATCAGATATATTACAGTGATGTGGTATGTAGTTTATACGTATGAGATAAGCTGATTTCTATTAGGACTAGAGAAACTCTGTCATCTCTGCGAAAGTGCTTCTCAAGTATTTTCCCTCATTGTGACTCCATTTCGAGACATGCAGATTGTCATGGTCCCCTTGGTGAGAGCCAAGAGCACAGGGAGAGGGACATGGGGTGGAGGAGGGAGTTGCTGGTGGAAGAGAAGGAGAAGGGGATTGGGGGGTGTAGAGAGTCACAGAGGGAGAGAGAGAGAGATGAGAGGCCAGGGGGTTGGGTGGGGGTCCACAGAACTCCATGACCACCATTGATTTCTTGGAGCTTGTAATTTCAGCTTGTGACCGTACTCAGGGGTCGTGACCCATCTCCTTGACTTAGGGTCTGGCTGTGCTTCCCAAAGGGGGAAAAGCCTCCATCTCAGGCATGCCACATGGTGTAGAAAGTTTCAGAAAGCAAGCTGAAGGAAGGGCTGGGATCAGAGGTGTTATCTCCATTTGGACATATTCCTGGAGGTTTCATCCAGTAAGTTACAACCTCCCAGATCTCCACATCTGTACTGGACACAATTGGGACAATTTGGTGCAATGTCCCATTCCTTTGAATCTTTTTTCCTGAAATCCCATCCAATCTCACCCGATCAGTGGTAGCCCAGCAGGGATTCAGGACCATTTTACCACAAGAGCATTAACAAGGCTGCAACTCTAGAAAGCAGCCCCCCCACCACCACCAGCTGTGGGAAAACCTCCCCCCGTAACAGGATTGGCAGTGCTGTGTCTAAGCACTGTAGCTGACTCTGATTGACAGTTGTCATATGGATAGAAGGCAGCTAAGGGGAGATTTGATCAAGGCTTTCAGAACCATGAGTGGACTAGATATTGTAGATAGGAAGATGGTGTTCCCACTCATAAAAGGAAAAATAATGAGAGGGCATAGAATTAAAGTGATGTGCAAACAAAGCAAGGATGATGTGAGGGGGAAAAGATCCTTTTCACTCAGCAAATAGTTAGGGTCTGGAATGCAGTACCTGAAAGTGTAGTGGAGGCAGGTTCAGTTGATGCATTCAAGAGGGGCATTGGTTGGATATTTGGATAGAAATAGTGTTCAAGAGTATGGGGAAAAGGCAGGGAGTTTTTAAAAATTCATTCACAGAAAGAGGACAGCGAACAGATCATGAACAAATAACCCGTTTCGACAATATGTGTTGAGGGACAAATATTGGCCAGCATTCAGGATTGTGACAGTGCAAAAGGTGGCAGTTTGGCCCATTCTGTCTGCATTGGCTGTCCAAATGAGTATTATGATTTAGTGCCATGCTCCTACCTTTTCCCAGAGCCTTGCACATTGTTCCCATTCAAATGATCATCATGTGCCCCTTCGATGTCTCAACTTAATTTCTACCTCCACCAAATTTCCAGCCAGTATATCCCAGACCCCTCTGACTACTCAACAGTGTGAAAACATTTCTTCCCTGCATTGCATTTCAGTCTTCTGCAAATTACTTTAAACCTGTGCTCCCTCATTCTCTGTCCTTTTCAATAATTAAAAGTAGGGGATAGTTAGCGTTAAGTCTGATTTTTTCTCCACAGATACTGCCAGACCTACTATGTTTTTCCAGCAGTTTCTGTTTTTGTGCGAGGAATAGTCCAGCGATATGTAGGTTAGGTGGATTGGACATGCTAAATTACCTGTAGTGTCCAGAGATGTGTAGGTTAAGTGGATTAGCCATGGAAAATGCAGGGTTACAAAGGTAGGGTTGGAGGGGTCTCACTGGAATGCTTTTTAGAGGGTCAGTGTGAACTCGAATGGCTGAATGGCCTGCTTCCGCACTGTAGGGATTCTATTATTTTAATAGCCCCTGTCTTTTAATTCTAAAGAGTGCTGTGGAATTTTTGTACCCATCTGAGCAGAAAAACCTTCATTTAAGCTCTCATCCCTGGAGGGAGACTTGAACCCATAATCTACTGACTCAGGCTGAGACTGCTGAGCTAATGCTGACACGAGTGTGATTAGGTTCTTTGCGCTATTGTTAGCCCCCTCCATCCTGCCCATTTGAAAGCTACAGTCCCTGCTATTTCTTGCTGGTGTTCAGCTCCATGCCTGGGAACTGCCGGCCACTCAATGTCAGCTGCTTTAAGGAGAGGGTTTTACGGGTTGTTCAAATGTTGGGGACAATGGAATCAGAGCTCTTCCGTGACAAGGATCCACACTGGGGCAAGTGGGGTAGTGCAATAAGGTGCTTTCTCAGTGAATGCGGACCACTTTTTATTAAATATTTTCTGAGATTAAAAAGTGAAGAGTAAAGATGAAACTTTGACTTGTCGCCAAAATTTCATGAATATCTGATCAAATGAATATTTCATCACTGTTGAGCTAACTAGGGCCTGAGGGTGCCTCAGCTGTGTTCCATAAAACTTCATGTGTTGCCAGGCTTTCATCTTCATTTCAGTTTTGCTCAATTATTGATCAGTGAAATCATCTTTTTCTCTTACTGCTAATTTCAAAGTTTCTCTTTTTTAACTTCTAAAGATTCTCTCTTTTCTGACTGAGAGGTTTCTTTCACACAGTATCAACCCCATTAGCTTTAAACCCTGTGGCCCATTTCTTTTCTGGACAACTGTTGAGGCTGAGGACTCTGTCATTCACACTTCCAGCTCTTCCAAACCCATTTTCACCTCTTGCCGTGTTGTCATCTCGGTTTGCCTTGTGCCTTGTGACAAAGGAGCAGCACTCCAAAAGCTTGTGATTTCAAACAAACCTGTTGCATTATAACCTTGTGTCGTGCGTCTTCTGACTTTGTCCACCCAAATCTAATACCGGCACCTCCACATCACGTCATCCATTTTGCCATTTCATCACTCCCATCCTATCCTAGACCCTTCCTTTTGTCCTTCCCTCTCCCTTTGCCAGCCTCCTGACTTACTTCAATCCTGTTGCATCTCCAAAGTTTTTCCGAACCTGACAAAAAGACTTGAATTGTGAAATCTGTTCCTCCCTCCACAGATGCTGCATGGCCCATTCTGTATTTCCATCCTTTTCAGTTTTGACTTTAGACACTCAGCATTCACAGTATTTTGCTTTGAGATTAGAATAGAACAGGAATTTATTGTTGTTTGTATTTTTGCAAAAACCTGTGCTAAAAGCAGGCTTAATTTGGGTATTTGAGGCTCTCTATTGTCTTAGCAGCCATCCATTACGTTGCCTGCATTGAGCTCGGTGCGTGGACCTTTTGTGGTGCATTGCTAAGGTCCTTACCTCTGAGCTAGAAGGCTTAGCTTCCAGTCCATCTGGTGCAGAGGTCTGTTAGAAAACCTCTGAACAGGGTAATTAGAAAATATCTTGAAATAGGTGTGACATTATCTTACTATTCAAAAGGGTATTATTTAAATAAAAGAAACAAGGTGTAACGTATCATAGACTATCATCTAACCAAACGACAGATAGAATAAAAACACTGAGGTTTTGAAATATAATACGTTGTCACACAGCTCGAGCTAATGTACAGGAGGAATGGGTTGACTGGACTTTCATATTGCTGTTTATCTCTTTGTTGTGTTTGTGGTAGAATGACATTTTGTATAAATCTTGATGATATGAAAGGTAAGGACTATTTTGACTAATTTTCTATCTTCTTTGTAAAATGGCAATGCAGTTGTCCTTCTGAAAGGGTAACATTGGACTCAAAGCATCGACTCTGTTTCTGTCTCCACAGATGTTGCCAGAACTGCTGATTTTCCCCGGCACTTTTTGTTCTTTTATTTATATAGAACTTAGGGTACTTTTTATTATATTACAAGTTTCTTCACCAGAGTGGCCCATAAAGGAAATAATGCATGAAAAGGAAGCCACATGAGGCATTACATCAGAATGCCAAGGCTTACAAGTCTATGGGCCAAGTTCTGGAAAACGGGATTAGGATACACCTCCCAGTCGCGAACCACTTCAACTCCCCCTCCCATTCCTTGAACGACACGTCCATCCTGGGCCTCCTCCAGTGCCATAACGATGCCACCCAAAGGCTGCAGGAGCAGCACCTCATATTCCGTTTGGGAACCCTGCAGCCCAGTGGTCTCAATGTGGACTTCACAAGCTTCAAAATTTCCCCGCCCCTGATCTCATCCCAAGACCAGCCCAGCTCATCCCCGCCTCCTTGGCCTGTCTGTCTTTGCTCCCACCTATCTGCTCTTCCCATTTCACCAACCAACCCCCACCCCCACTTCCTGCCTACTAGCCTCATCCCCGCCTCCTAGACCTGTCTGTCTTCCCTCCCACCTACCTGCCCCTCCCTCCCAACTGACCAACCCCCATCCCAACTCCCTACCTACACTCACCTTTACTGGCTCCATCCCCGCCTCCTTGACCTGTCCGTCTTCTCTCCACCTATTTGCTCTTCTATCCACCTTCTAGCATCGCCTCTCCCTCTCTCTATTTATTTGAGTCCCCTTCCCCTTCCCCATTTCTGAAGAAGGGTCCAGACCCGAAACGTCAGCTTTCCTGCTCCTCTGATGCTGCTTGGCCTGCTGTGTTCATCCACCTCTACACCTTGCTATCTTAGAATAGTTGGGTGGTTGTTTTTGACTGGTTCAGACTCAATGGCCAAAGGGCCTTGTTCTGTGCTGTAGCCCTTTTTATGTCTCTACATCTTGTATTTTTTATTCAAACAATATATTTTAAATAGCAAGCCACATGAGGAGACAGACAGGTAGGTTTTATTGTGTGTTTTCACAGAGGAAGGTAGAGAAGAGGGGGAAGGATATCCTAGAACTTTGTAGCCTAGGCAATGGAAGGCATGGGCACCAATGGACAATAATGGAAATCGGGTTTAGTAAAGAGGTTAGAATTAGAGCTGTGCAATATCTCTGAAGTTTTTGAGGAGATTACAGAGATGGGGAGGGGCATGGCCAAAGAGGGATTTAAGAATAAGGTTAAGAATTTCAAAATTAAGGTGTTGCTTGAGGAGGATTAGACGCCACTGTAAATCAGCAAAACAATCAGCAAATTATTCTAATGCATAAAGATGCTCCTCTCAACAGTAGCAGGCATCACAATGTCTGTAATCTAAGTATTCACCTTATTAATCACTAAATAATGGCCAAAATTTCACCCAAGGTTCTAATTTGTGTCTCAAATGAGTTGAGCTGTAATTATCAGTGACTGTTTCTGTAACAGCCATTCAATTATAGTGGAACATGGTGCTTTTTGTTTGTTATAGACTCATACATTGTGCATTTTACAGCATAACACACCTCTCATTATACAATGAAATGTAATTGCTGACTCCCCCACAGCCGCATAAAATCCAGAAGTCTTCTGTTTAGAACAGACGTTCAAACCACGAGAGATCAGTTGTTAAAATGCCACCTTTTGTTGCAGATGTGAAAGAAGCTTTAAGTCAAATGAAGGACGTCCTTGACCTACAGATTGAAACATGGAAGCCCATCCAATTCCCCTTCAAACTGCCTGGGCAATTTGCAGTCAGCTGCAGTTAACAGGCGTTTTGTCTTTCAAAATGTCTGTTAAATGGCATTTCGTTTTTTGAGAAATGACTGACTGTTAAAGGAACAGATTAAGTCTGCAACAGCACATCACAATAATGCTGCAGAAGTTGCCTGCCTGTAAGCAATACTGTGAAAACCCACTCTTGTAGGACAAACAAGTAAGGTGGTTTGTAATGGACAATGAACCACTCCAGTACCAGGTTAGACAAGGGGACGCTGTTGTGATAATGTCAGTGGACTATTAATCCAAGGGCCCAGGCTAATACTCTGGGAAAACGGGTGCAAACGTAAATCTGGAATTGTAAGTTAGGTGTCAGTGATGATCGGGAAGCCGTCATTGACTGTTATAAGAACCTTCTGGCTCACTAATGCCCATTGGGACAGAAATCTGCTGTCTTTACCCATTCTGGCCTACATGCAACTCCAAACCCACAGCAATACGGTTGACTCTTGACTGACCTCTAAAATGGCTGAGTGAGCCACTCAGATCAAGGGCAATTAGGGATGGGTAACAAATGCTGGCCTTGCCATTGATGCCCATATCCCATGAAGAAAGATTCTGTGTCCTGTAGCAGATGCTAAAAGACAGATTTAGGTGTTAAAAGAAAGGTAAAGCCCGTGAAGTTGCATTCGATGTTGCTTTAAATGTATAGAATAAATATTTCTCTGCAATTATTTTGATTGCAGTACCTTGGGGAAGATGCATTGGGATTGTTCTTGCACTGTGTAGAGTCATAGAGATATACAGCACAGAAACAGACCCTTCAATCCAACTCGTCAATGCTGACCAGATATCCTAAATTAATCTAGTGCCATTTGCCAGCATTTGGCCCATATCCCTCTAAACCCTCTCTATTCATATACCTATCCAGATGCCTTTTAAATGTTGTAATTGTACCCCCCCTCCACCACTTCCTCTGGCATCTCATTCCATACGTGCACCACCTCTGCGTATAAAGGTTGCCCCTTAGATCCCTTTTAAATCTTTCCCCTCACACCTTAAACCTATGCCATCTAGTTTTGGACACCCCTACCCTGGGGAAAAAGACCTTGGCTATTCACCCTATCCATGCCCCTCAAGATTTTATAAATCTCTATTAGGTCACCCCTCAGCCTCCAGTGCTCCAGGGAAAATAGCTCCAGCCCATTCAGCCTCTCCGTATAACTCAAACCCTCCAACCCTGGCAACACCCTTGATAATCTTTTCTGAACTCTTTCAAGTCTAACGACATCCTTCCTATAGCAGGGAGACCAGAATTGAAGAATTGACTGTAGGTGTAAAGGAGGATTGTTGGCACGGTACGGTCACTGATTGGTGTTGGTTGTTAGGTTTTGGCTGAGCTAGTAGACTCCTCTTTCCTCCTCATAGTTTAAGTTTGCTAAGCGTCTGTTATTCTCATTTGAAACAGCAGAAGTTCAAGAATGCTGCCCAAATCCACCTTGAGCTGAGGGAATCTGAATTCCTTCTCATTGTCACCTTTCCCTGCACCGAATGTGAAGGAGAATGCATTCTCCGCATAATGTTTGGATCATTCCTTTTGTTTCACAGGCACTTGCATCCAGCACCATCCTTTATTACTGACTTGTTCAATACTCTATTGCCTGGATTCTGTCTACACTGAATCACACTCGCCCATTGTTCCTTCTGCAAAAACTTGCTGTCTGCCAGAGGATTAACTTGTAAAATCTCCTCTGATTTTTAAAATGCTTCTTCCTTCAACCCTCATCAACCGTCTTTTGTCACTTCTTCAAAAAACTCAATCAAATTTATGAGACAAGACATTCCCTGCACAAAGCCACGCTGACTATCCCAAATGAGACTGTTCTCCAAATGCGAGTGAATCCTGTCCTCAAGAACATTCTCCAATAATTTCCCTACCACCGATGAAAGGCCTACAATTTCCTGGATTATCCCTGTCGCCTTTCTCAAAAAGAGGAACGACAACAACTTTAGTTTATTGTCTGTGAACGCTAGTAGTCTCCATCTCTTTGTATGTGTCGGTGGTACCGAGCCTTCAGTTGCCTTGATGCTCGAATTCCCCATTTCCCCCAATCCATCTTTTCAAACACAACTTTCCAACTGACCTGTTGGTGACCTCTGTCCATTCTCACGGCAGGGCTAGAATCTTGTTGAGGTGTTGAGGCTCCCCGTTTTTTGACCGAACAGCCCAGTGAGAAACGCCTGTTGTCTCATCTCCAGAGGCCCACCAAACTATAAGTGAGTAGGGCACGCTTTCCCCTGAAATCAAACCCCACGAGCAGGGGTCTCACCTCCTGATAGTCCCCGGCCAATTAGAGGGCAGGTGGCTCTTGCACTCGGTGGCAGCAAGGGGGAGGTGGTGGCTGTTGTTGGAAGTACAGATTCCATAGTGTCAGGACTGTGGAGCGACCCAGGTCACAGGGAAGTATTATTGGGGGTGAAAGGTGGGAGGGGGGTTCTGGTGCACTGGGGATGTCAGTGCAGTGGGGACAGTGGGTTCAGTAGCAAGGCCAGAGCATAATTCCCAGTGCCTCCCCCCTTTCTGATGCATTGAGTCCTTCACTTGTGTGCAGGGGTGCCTTTGAAGAGACCCTCACCCCATCCTGGGATATATGTTGTCCTCAGCCATGTACATGGCATGGTAGTAGGTCTCCCTTATGGTTGGGTTAGACCCAGAGGAGGTGGTCTGATCTCCTTAAGTGGCTATTAATGAGAGGTTTAAGGAAACTGGACCATGAGCATACCTGCCCAAAACTTAATTCTGGTTCAGGTACATCCCACCTAATGAAGAGCCTGCCTGACTCCAAGCCTGCCAACAGAAAGGTTGGAAGGTTCTACCCGTGTTCATATCTGGTTTCTCTCTTATTGTCTCCCCGCAACTCCATCTCCCATTCAAGCAGAAAGACAAGGCATTAATGCAAGTCGTCGGAGAGAGCACTGGTCAGTAAAGCCCCACTAAGATATGCTTAGATTTCCTATTCTATATTTATAATGTAATGCTTAAAATGCATTCCATTTGGCTAATGGAAAGTTGAGAGCTTGAAGCTCTTTGTTTCAGTTCGATATTAATCGCAACAGCTGAGATTTGCTGTCAAGTGCCAGTCTTTGAGGCAGAGCTGCTGGACTGTAAACACGATCGGTGTCATAAAAAACACATCTCGTGTTCTGAGAGCACAGCAAACAAATGGGATGATGAAGATGACTCTCGCAAAAGGAAATATAAATAATTGGACTTCTTTATCATGTAGTCAGTCAGAGATCAACTCAGTTATGTAGTCTGGAAGTCTTATATTCAGATAAATTTTCTGTTCTTTTGCATGGGTCAATAATGAACCCACTCATCAGTGATGTACAAATCATCGCCAGTTCTGACATGCTAAGCCTATTACATCTCCATTGAAACATTAGTGACCCTCCTGTTCCTAGAAAGACCTCAGCCTTGATGAGAAATCTGTTGTCCATTTGCAATTCGGAAGAAAGATGCAGGAGATACGGAAGTAAGTACAGGAGAGTAATTCCTGAACAGTGCCCTTAATTACCATCCCGTCTATTTTATATCATCAACCCCTGCAATCATAGAGTCTCATAATATTGAAGGATGTCAGTCTGTCTATTGGACTGTCCCGGCTGTTGGAGAACACTGTCCAATTCGGCCCCACATCCCACATTTTCCCCTGCACCTTATCTCTTTATTTAAATACACGTCAAGTTGCCTTTGTGAATATTCCTATGGGTCTAAGTCCACCACCCCTTCAGGTAACATGTCCAGATCTTAACAACCCTCCATAATTAAATAATAATGTACTTTTTCTAATCCACTTACGCTAATTATTTTGAATCAGTGATTCCAGGTGACTGATGTCCACCCTCAGTTTTCTGCTCAAAGGCAGGTACAACCCACCTTTTTTGTGATCAGTCACATGATGTTAGTATCATCGGCCAGGCCAGCATTTGTTGCCTATCCCTAATCGCGCAAAGGGCATTTAAGAGTCAGCCACATTGCTGTGGGTCTGGAGTCACATAGAGGCCAGACCAGGTAAGGATAGCAGATTTCCTCCCCTAAAGGGGATTAATGAACCAGATTGGCTTTTCTCCTCAACAATTGACAGTGGTTTTGTGGTCATTATTAGATTCTTAATTCCAGATTGATTCCAAATTTCACCATCTGTCCTGGCAGGATTTAAACTAGGGCCTCAGGACTAATAGTCTAGTAATGATATCACTAGGCCATCACCTCCCTGTGCTCCATCTTACATCGGGGGCGGGGAGGGGGTGGGGGGAGGTAGGCCAAAGGGCCCGGTCCTGATCCAGCCCGGCCTTCCCACCAACGGAGCCAAATGCCTCCATAAGGAGACTTCATTGCTCTGACAATGCACACTTTTACATGCATGGTCATCAGTAACATACAAAACCTTGCCAATTCTGACATGCTAAGCCTATTATTTCTCCATTCAAATGTTCCAAGTGCAGAGTTCTGGGATGTTGTAGCAGTAATCTGTCACACAACTAGCAAATTGATGATGTGGAATCCTTTCCTGTTGCTAAATTCAGCTGTATTATGATATGGTTCTCTCCATGTGACACGTAAACAGTTAGATAGTTTTTTTTGTCCTTTATTCATTCACGGGATGAGGGCATCACTGGCTAGGCAGCATTTATTGCCCATCCCTAATTGCCCAGAGAGCATTTAAGAGTCAACCATATTGCTTGGGTCTGGAGTCACATGTAGGCAAGAATGGCAGTTTCCTTCCCTAAAGGGCATTAGTGAGCCAGATGGGTTTTTCCGACAATCGACGATGGATTCGTGGTCATCATTAGACTGTTAATTCCAGATATTTATTGAATTCAGATTCCACCATCTGCCATGGCAGGATTTGAAACCAAGTCCCCAGAACATTAACTGGGTCTCTGGATTAACAGTCCAGCGATAATACCACTAGGCCATCATCTCGCCTACACCTTGGGAAGCCAGCGATGATGACAAAGCCTACTGCACCAGGCTGCAGTAGTGGCCTTGTCATGGGGAAAATGAAACAAATATGGTGTCATGTGGCACTGACTGTGTTGGTAACAGCCCTGATATATTTATAGGTTAGAAGTAGGTAGAGTAGGAGATTGTAAATGCTGTGTGATTACTGGTACCTTGTCCTTTACATCTCCAGAGATAAAAGGTACTGCAGATGCTGGAGAATCCGAGATAACAAGCATGGGGCTGGATGAACACAGCAGGTCAAGCAGAAATGAAGGGTTTAGGCCCGAAACGTCAAGTTTTCCTGCTCCTATGATGCTGCTTGACCTGCTGTGTTCATCCAGCCCCATGCTTGTTATCTCCTTTACATCTCCACCCCTGTTCACCATCCAAACAAAGAACCATTGTATGGAAGTTCATCTTGGTGAATATGTACGGTTCAAGGTGAGGGGAATCAGCTCTGTCCCCTTGCACAGCCCAGGAGATTGTGGAGTGTTTTTGTGAATAGTGACCCACAGGTGTCACTTTTAAGGTCACCTGTGATTATTTCTGTTTCCCAGAAATGGCTCAGATCAATGAGAAATGACCAATAACATTATCACAATGTGACCAGCATTTGTGCAGCATGTTGTTGGAGATTGCAGACAATTCACATGCAGGGTACTGTGATTACAGATCATTTCAACCTGCACAGTCAAAGTACCTGGTTAGCGCAATTGTCCCTGGAGGGTCACACATCACTCACAAGGTAAGCCCATGTGCTCAGCCAGTTTGACTCAGTGAGTTATAGGCTCAGCAACACCCCCCTGCCAACAACCTCCATGTTCCTTGCACTCATTGTGGAGCTCATCAGCACTGATCTTACAAGTGCCTCCACACACCTTTCATTTATATTACCTTCTGAGCACCAGCCCGCCAGCTAAGTCACAATAGCTGTTGTGTTCCACTAGCCCCCCATTAAATCCAGGGGAGTTGTGACTGTCGATGAACTCCACTCCCACAGTGACCCTGTCTTCCAGTGTACAATCACACCACCCACCTCCTCACCCAACTTGAGTGTTAAGATCCCTCCAAACGCCCAGAATTGAGTTCCCCAACTTGCTGAACACAGCAGGGGCCTCGAAAGCTCCCCAGGACTTGCATTGAGCTGACTGCCAGGACAGACCTTGTCCCACTCCTGACCAACCTGGGCAGGTATCCCCAACTGTTGAGTGGCTGGGCCTTTGACTGAGCTCTGCGCAGCTCCCTGAATGTCAATCACAAGGCTGGTTCCAGTGGACCTTTAGGACTGACCATGGCCTACTGTCAGGATTGGGGTGACATGGAGCTCTAGCCCTGATAATGAGTCTTGGACAGTGTCCAAACCCCTCATATTGAACACTGCCCCGACTTACAACCCCGATCGAGGACCATCTCCCTTGACTTGACTGAGGACTTTGAAACTTGGTTGCAAAATCAACGTTTTTTTTTTCTCTCGGATGTTGAGAATCTCATTTTTCTAATCTCGCCATATTTTTCCCAACTGACCCACCATTGTCCACATCGTCCAGGGTGTGGGAAGATTCAGCCCTTAATCTTCTTTGTAACTTGCAGGTACATTAAAATGTAGCCTATCAGTTCACCAAGAACAAATAAGGAGCCAAATTCTTGAGGGAAAGGAGAACTGATTTTATGATGAAGCAGAAGAAAATAGTAAAGACATGACATCAAATATGAGTGTAAATCTAAACAGGAGATAATAACTGGTATGAAAAGAAGGATAAAAGAATACCTGTCCTTTCAAGTGCTCCTGAAGTGTTGGGTTTATCCGGAGACCATGATTATCTAGGGATGTCCCGCATCAATGAGAGCTGTGAACATTGCAGATCTCTTTGAGTCCTCAGTATTCGGCTATTTTCTTCCAGTTTTCAACATCACCAAGAGCTTTGTTTTCAAGAAGCTAAAGGAAAGATGGGGGTCACGGTGGCTTTTCCAAATCCAGCTACAAATCCATCTCCTCTGCTCTGCTCAATAAAATAGTTGGCTTGTCTGCTCTCCCTTCCTCCCCAATGTATTAGCTCCTTGCTTTCAAGCTGGCTAATCATAAGCAATTTTTTTAAAAAAAAAGTCTCCAAGATGTAAGCTTCTAATAAAGGTGTAAATTTAGCCGGAAATAAAAGATTTCTTCACATCTGACTGGTTTCAGTCTCTTCTGATTAAAAATATGAATTGCGTTTCTGACTGTTTCTTCTTCATTTATTTCTTGAAGCTTGGCTCAATCTGTGGTCAGGTGATCACTGCAGCCATTTTTAAGTCAGTACTTTTCCCTTTTCTCAACCATTTTAGTTCATGCATGTCTTGGGTATTAAAATTAGAAATCGATTTTAAAAATCAATAGCCCATTTGTCGTCACCATCACTCTGTACACAAATAGAAAGTATAAATTAAAAATATATTTGGTCTTTTGAGGTAAAGCATTTCTTTTCTCTTTTGTCAACATGTCTATTCTCAGCTCAGAAGGTATTCGGGCAAGTAGTATGAAAATAAGCTGATGTGTGATTAACTTCTAATAGATGCGTGAGTGACTGCATTTCAGTTTTTCATCTCACGTTGGCAAACTACCCTTAACATGGGTAGCAGCGTCATCAAAATTGTTTGGCAAACTTTACAAATGCACTGGGTCAGTTTCATCTCGATTACAACAAATATAAAGTGTACAATGATGAGGTGCCCATATTAATCCTTTGGTTGAGACATAACGCGTCTGCCTTGCGTACGCTGTTAGTGGTGATAGAGACAGAGTTGTACAGCTTGGAAACAGACCCTTCGGCCCAACTTGTCCATGCCATTTAGATATCCTAAATGAATCTAGTTCTATTTGCCAGCATTTGGCCCATCTCCCTCTAAACCCTTCCTTTTTACATACATTTTGAGATGCCTTTTAAATGTTGCAATTGTACCAGCCCCCACCACTTTCCCTGGCAGCTCATTCCATACATTCCCCAGCTTCTGCATGAAAATGTTGCCCCTTAGGTCCCTCTTAAATCTTTCCCATCTCACCTTAAACCTATGTCGTCAAGTTTTGGGTCCCCCTACCCTGGGAAAATTACCTTGGCTATTCTCCCTATATTAGCATCATAAACTGTGTTGTTGGGCATGTGGATACAGCAGGATAAGATCATTTGATCCCAAGCTAGTTGGTATGTGACTATTACTGTTCATTGAACTATAGAATCATACAATGGAGAAGTGGCCCTTCAGCCCATCGGGTCTGCACCAGCAGTTCACAATAATATATTTATTTACAGATTGCAGCATTAGAAACAACCACTTTATATCTGCTATCCCAGTGTGCCAACATTTCTCTGTTTAACTATTTTGGGTGAAAGGCCTCCTACCCTCCCTCGACCTCTTCATCTCCAACTGCCGTCGAGACATCAATCGCCTCAACCTCTCTACCCCTCTCAAACACTCCAGCCTCTCCCCTGCAGAATGTGCAGCCCTCCGCTCCCTCCGCTCCAATCCCAACCTCACCATAAAACCCGCGGACAAGGGAGGCGCAGTTGTAGTATGGCGCACTGACCTCTACATCGCTGAGGCCAGGCGCCAACTCTCCGACACCACCTCCTACCGCCCCCTGGATCATGACCCCACCCCTGAGCACCAAACCATCATCTCCCAAACCATCCACAACCTCATCACCTCAGGTGACCTCCCACCCACCGCCTCCAACCTCATTGTTCCCCAACCCCGCACCGCCCGCTTCTATCTCCTTGCCAAAATCCACAAACCTGAATTCCCTGGTCGACCCATTGTCTCCGCCTGCTCCTGCCCCACCGAACTCATCACCACCTACCTAGACTCCATTTTCACCCCCTTGGTCCAGGAACTCCCTACCTACGTCCGTGACACCACCCACTCCGTCCGCCTCCTCCAGAACTTCCAAATCCCCGGTCCCCAACACCTCATTTTTACTATGGACGTCCAGTCCCTATACACCTGTATTCCCCATGCTGATGGCCTAAAGGCCCTCCGCTTCTTCCTGTCCCGCAGACCTGACCAATCCCCCTCCACCGACACCCTCATCCGCTTAGCCGAATTCATTCTCACCCTCAACAACTTCTCTTTCAATTCCTCCCACTTCCTACAGACTAAGGGGGTGGCCATGGGTACCCGCATGGGCCGAAGCTATGCCTGCCTCTTTGTAGGTTACGTGGAACAATCCCTCTTCCGTACCAACACTGGCCCTAAACCCCACCTCTTCCTCCGTTACATTGATGACTCTATCGGTGCTGCCTCGTGCTCCCACGAGGAGCTCGAACAGTTCATCCACTTCACCAACACCTTCCACCCCAACCTGAAGTTCACCTGGACCATCTCGAACACCTCTCTCTCCTTCCTTGACCTCTCTGTCTCCATCTCGGGTAACCACCTAGAAACCGATATCCATTTCAAGCCCACAGACTCCCACAGCTACCTAGAATACACCTCCTCCCACGCACCTTCGTGCTAAAATGCCATCCCCTATTCCCAATTCCTTCGCCTCCACCACATCTGATCCCAGGATGAGACATTCCACTCCCGTACATCTCAGATGTCCTCATTCTTTAAGGACCGCAACATGCCCCCCAACAGTGGTCGAGAACGCCCTCGACCGTGTCTCCCGCATTTCCCGCAACTCATCCCTCACACCCCGTCCCCGCAATAACAACCAAAAAAGAATCCCCCTCGTCCTCACGTACCACCCCAGCAACCTCCGGATCCAACGCATCATCCTCTGACACTTCCGCCATCTGCAATCTGACCCCACCACCAAAGACATTTTTCCCTCCCCACCCTTGTCTGCTTTCTGGAGGGACCACTCTCTCCGTGACTCCCTTGTCTGCTCCACACTCCCCTCCAGCCCCACCACACCCAGCACTTTTCCCTGCAACCGCAGGAAGTGCTACACCTGCCCCCACACCTCTTCCTCCACCCCAATCCCAGGCCCCAAGAAGACTTTCTACATTGAGCAGATGTTCACCTGCACATCTGCCAATGTGGTATATTGCATCCGCTGTACCCATTGTGGCCTCCTCTACATCGGGGAAACCAATCGGAGGCTTGGGGACCGCTTTGCAGAACACCTGCGCTCAGTTCGCAACAAACAACTGCACCTCCCAGTCGCGAGCCATTTCAACTCCTCCTCCCGTTCCTCAGACGACATGTCCATCCTGGGCCTCCTGCAATGCCACAATGATGCCACCCGAAGGCTGCAGGAACAGCAAATCATATTCAGCCTGGGAGCCCTGCAACCCAATGGTATCCACGTGGATTTCACAAGCTTCAAAATCTCCCCTCCCCCAACCGCATCCCAAAACCAGCCCAGCTCGTCCCCGCCTCCCTAACCTGTTCTTCCTCTCACCTATCCCCTCCTCCCACCTCAAGCCGCACCCTCATCTCCTATCTACTAACCTCATCCCGCCCCCTTGACCTGTCCGTCCTCCCTGGACTGACCTATCTCCTCCCTACCCCCCCACCTACACTCACCTTTACTGGCTCCATCCCCGCCTCTTTGACTTGTCTGCCTCCTCTCCACCTATCCTCTCCTCTATCCATCCTCTATCCGCCTCCCGCTCTCTCCCTATTTATTTCAGAACCCTCTTCCCCTCCCCCATTTCTGATGAAGGGTCTAGGCCCGACACATCAAGCCTTCCTGCTCCTCTGATGCTGCTTGGCCTGCTGTGTTCATCCAGCCCCACACCTTGTTATCTCAGACTCTCCAGCATCTGCAGTTCCTATTATCTCCAATTAAGAACCAGTTCTCAGGGCACTGTAACAACTACGAAATCTCAAATGAAACCTAACATATTTAAAACAAGATTTTGTTTGGGGTAAGTAGTGTGTTCCAATCCCTGTGGTACCCATTCAGCACAGAAAGTCATCGTATGCGAAAAGCTGACTGGCCAAAGTTCACGAGCTTGATGTGATTTGATGTGGTATCATTGTGCCACAAACTCCATAAATTCTTTGTAAAACAAAGGACATTGACAATATGCTGTGCCTGAAAGCAGGTCGTTCAGTCACTGTCTGTTGAGCCTTCAGCCTGTGCCATTTTCTTGGGAGCTTTGCCATTTCCTTCCATTCTCAGGGAGTAATTCAGTGAGGCAGGTCCCAGGTCTGGAATGAGAATTAAACATGTGCTGTTGGCATTATTCTGAACTACCTGCTAGCTGTATAGCTAACTGAGCTGACCAGAGCTGCCCCATCTCGCTCTCATATTGGCTTGACCTAAAGGCAACGCTAACCCATAACAGCACACGTAGGGCAAGGAGGTAGAATCAAACCCAAAGCAGAAAGGAGATCAAACCCCATGCCATTGGCAGCATGATCACAGCAGGATGGCTCAGTGGTTAGTGTTGCTGCCTCATAGTGCCAGGGATCCAGGTTCAACTCTAGCCATGGGTGACTGTGTGTTTGGAGTCTGCATGTTCTCCCTGTGTCTGTGTGGTTTCCTCCCACAGTGCAAAGGTGTGTACGTTGGGTGGATTGGCCATGGTAGATTATGTAGGCTGGGTCTGAATGAGCTGCTATTCAGAGGGTTGGAGTAGACTCAATGGGTCGAATGGCCGCTTTCTGCACTGTAAGGATTCTGTAACACGAAGTTTCTGTGGCAACAAAAACAGTGTTACAGAACTGTTATGACGTAGAAAGAATCCATTTGGGTCATTGCGCCGGCACTAGTTCTATTACCTAGTGCCAAAGTCCTGTCTTTTCCCCACATCTCTGCGTACCTGAAAGGGGAGGCAATGGTCTAATGGTATTGTCACTAGATTATTAATACAGAGACCCAGGTAATGTTTCAGAGACCTATGTTCAAATCCCCCCATGGCAGATGGTGGAATTTGAATTCAATAAAAATGTGGAATTAAGAGTCGAACGATGACCGTGAACCCATTATCAGGAAGAAGCCATCTAGTTCACTAATGTCCTTCAGAGAAGGAAATCTGCCATCCTTACCTGGTCTAGCCTGCACATGATTCCAGACCTACAACAATGTCTTTTGACTTTTAACTATTCTCTGGGCGATTAGGGATGGGCAATAAATGGTGGTCTGGCCAGTAGCACTGACATCCTGTGAATGAATAGAAAATAACCCCATTTCTGTCCAAATTATCATTGAAAATCCTCTTGAATACCTCAGTTGAAACTTTTGCATATAGTATGTAATTTAGAAATATAATTAGTGAAGATGAGACTCCCATTCGCTTTACTATACATGCAGACCAGTCATCTCTTGTGCCCTTGCCACCCATCTTTGACCTCAGTTGGAAGACTTTACAAATTGATACTGTTTTGACCACATTATGGATGCATTTTTCTTAAGCTCCAAGCCCTGGATTGTTACTTGAAGCCAAATCGTCTGGCTCGGAGATGGCCATGCTGCCATAAGATCACCGGTCTCTCCTTATTCCATTCGGATAAATCAATTTAAGCAATTTACCCAAATTGACCAAGTTAAACAGGTGGCAACTCCTTAAAGGGTCCCTGTGACTAAGGACCACTCTCACTTTGTAAGTGCTCCAAGCAATCCAGCTGCCTGGGAGATTTTGGTACAGAGCTGTGTGAACAGGCTATAAACGTGGTCTTCAAAAGTAGAGAGTGCACTGCTCTCCTGAAGCTTGAGGGCCTTTGTTGCAGCAACAATACAGAATTTTACCTGAGAAGAGATGTGCATATGTCTACAAGGAAGAAAAAAGAACACTGTGATTCCTGGTGAACAAGAATCATATTATTTGAGGTAAAGTGACCCGTGCTAATGGAAACAATGGCATGGTGCGTGCAAATTTCAGCAGTAACCTGCTCAGTAAAGTTATTTGAGATAATAGGAACTGCAGATGCTGGAGAATCCGAGATAACAAGATGTGGAGCTGGATGAACACAGCAGGCCAAGCAGCATCAGAGGAGCAGGAAAGCTTGTACTCATCAAGGATCTGAAGCACAGTGTACATACATTGGCAATGGTGAATTTTTTTTTCTATTCATTTTGTGGGATGTGGGCATCGCTGGCTGGCCAGCATTTCTTGCCCATCCCTAGTTGCCCTTGAGAAGGTGGGTGGTGAGCTGCATTTTTGAACCGCTGCAGTCCTTCTGCTGTGGGTTGACCCACAATTCTATTAGGGAGGGAATTCCGGGATTTTGACCCAGTGGCAGTGAAGGAACGGTGATATATTTCCAAGTCAGGATGGTGAGTGGTTTGGAGGGGAACTTGAAGGTGGTGGTGTTCCCATATATCTGCTGCCCTTTCCCTTCAAGTTGGAAGTGGTTGTGGGTTTGGGAGATGCTTTCTGAGGACCTTTAGTGAATTTCTGCAGTGCATCTTGTAGATAGTACACACTGCTGCTACTGAGCAGTGATGGAGGGAGTGAATGTTTGTGGGTGCAGTGCCAATCAAGCGGGCTGCTTTGTCCTGGATGGTGTCAAGCTTCTTGAGTGTTATTGGGGCTGTACTCATCCAGGGAAGTGGGGAGTATTGAAATGTCTTTAAAAACAAATAGTGCTCTTCTGTATGTGCAATATGATTACCACAGAGGTCAGAGCTTCAAGTTGTGAAGGGGAAATTTAGGGAGATTCCAGGAGGAAGTCTTCCTTTGCACTGTGGTTGGTTAATGTGTCAAAGCACAGGAACTGTGAGTGAAGCTGCTTCAGTTATGAGCCCATCTTACATGCTCGAACAGGAAGCACTGGACAAAGAACACTACAAAACAGGAACGGGTCCCTTCGGCCCATCAGGCCTGCGCCAACACAATGATGCATTTCTAAACTAAAAACCCTTTTGCCTCTACATTGGGATGAGTAAACTGGAGTCAGCACATCCTTCATCTGGACTGAATTCTTTGCCAAAGCTTGTTTGAAGAAATTTAAATTTTAAAAATGCCAAGACAGTAGAGTGCAGTGAAATATTGATAAAGGAATAGAAAAGCCGACCTTTCAAAACCTTAATGCCGCTGAGCACTTTATAGACCATTAAGTATGTCTGAAAAGTCACCACTGTTGCAGTGTAGGGAATGTGAATCAAATTGCGCACAGCAGGGTGCCACAAACAGTAAAATTATGTGCATTTTACTGATGATGATTGAGAGATAAATCAAAACACCAGGAGACTTTTGGTGTGAACGTCACTCAGAAGGAGGGGGTTCTCATTATCGGACTGAAAACGTTAACTTTGTCTCTCCAGAGATGCTGCTAGACCTCCTGAATTTCCCCAGCTCTTATTTCAGATTTCCTGCATCTGCAGTATTTTGAGTTTAATTGAGGGATAGATATTGGCCGCACTAATGGGGCGAACCTCTCAGTTGTTCTTTGAAAAAGTTTTTTGTTCCATTTGTTCAAGGGCTGTGGGCATTGTTGGTAAGGCCAGAATAAATTGTCAAATCATTGTAGCTTTCTCACTCTCACAAGAGAGCAGACCAAGCCTCTGTTTAATGTCTCATCCAAAATATAGCATCTTCAAAAATGCTGCACTCTCTTGGAACTACACTAGGATGCTGGTCTAAATTTTGTGCATGAGTATGGGGAAGCAGAGGCAGTAAATCCAAAACCTTCTGACTCAAAAATAAAAAGGCTACCCACTGCTGTTCACAAGTATACTCTCAGACATAATAATGGCTGTTCTACTCTGCATGAATGATGTGCTTCACCCTCAACCTCGGGAGAAAAAAATTACCCATTTCACCAGTCTGACTTTTCTGTTTTCCACAGTATGCCCTACTGGAATGTTACTGTCAATCTAATGACAAATTAATGGCAGTGTTGTGTTATAGGGGCATAGTGACTAGCGTCCAGAATGAGTTTGGTCAGCTCTTGTTGTTATATAGGACCGTCTCACTCTTCCCAAGTCTGAATTCAAATAAGCATCCTAGAGGTAGAGGACTGAAATGCTAACATGCTATCCAATCCAGTAAATGCCAAGCTCTTGTCACACATATTCAACTTTGCCTCCTAGGATACAAGACTCTGTTAAAATGTCTATCCGGAAAGTTCTGCAGTCGAGAGCTAATTGGGATTATGGGTCCTTCGGGCGCTGGAAAGTCAACCTTCATGAACATTCTGGCAGGATATAGGTGAGTCACAAAAGTGATAGATTATCATTACAATTGATCCTTGCACTGATAATCTCTTTGAACTGTGGGAAAACAGAAAACATTATTGCTGTCATGTAGATCGTGAATGGTCCCATTACTAATGATCATGGAATTCTTGTTCAAATCCAAACTATAAGTGATTTCAAATTTTACTTACAATACAGCTAAAGCTATACCAATGTATTGGATTACAGTGGAGGAGGGCTGTGTCCTGCTACCCCAAAGCTATTGACAGCCCATTCTCGGATCCCACAGGCAAGATAAACATAGAAACTTGAGGCAGGAGTAAATCATTTTGGCACTTTGAGCCTGCTCCACCATTCGGTATGATTATGTCGTATTCCCGCTTTCTCCACAAATTTCTTCATGTCTTTAAAATCTCAGGTAGATCCAAGATAGGGCCATAGAATTGGGGTGGCACAGTGATACAATGGTTAGGACTGCTGCTTCATAGTGTCAGAGATCCGGTTTCAACTCCAGCCTTGGGTGACTAGTTGTGTGGAGTTTGTGTGTTCTCCCCGTGTCTGTGTGGGTTTCTGCCAGGTGCCCTGGTTTCCCCCCTCAGTCCAAAGGTATGCAGGTTAGGTGAATTAGTTATGGGGTAATAACCTCTTGTGGGTCTAGGGTAGGCAGAAGGGGTGGAGCAGTGTAGACTGAATCTGCACTATAGGGATTCTCTGATACTTAATACATCTCAACTTGGGAACAGCAGTCAGTGATCACTACTGTGCATGCTAGGAGACCTTCCCTGGCTCTCTGAGACTTCAGTGCAGTTTTGAAAAGAGCTGTTAAGTTCACAATTCCTCATCACCCCATGACACACCCTTACTATTTCATGCCATCTCGTGCTCCCACATGACTTCAGTGTCCCTTATACCACCTCCACAGCCACTCATCTTGAATCCATTAGATGTGTTCCCCAGGAACCATGTAGAGATTGGGAAAAAATGTTTCTAGCAGTCTAGGAGAGCTCCAAAACAGGAAGAGTCTTATGTAACCTATTCAAAGATTTTAAACTCCCCGCATCATCAACCTATTATTAAAACAAATAAACTTATATTCAGTAAATATATGTGAAATAACTCTATGGAGGCCAGTATCCCTTTATTTACATGTACACAGTACAAGGACTCTGACCAGCTAGCTCTGAGCCAGTCCCTAGAAAGAAGAGACTCTCTGAGACTCCTGTTTATATTTGTTAGCCAGGACTCTCTGAGTAGCCCAATCAGGAATCCCATACTCAGCAAGACCCATGTGGCCAGCCTCGTTCAAATCACTATAATATGAAAGACGACTATATCATTGAATAGTCTCTATTGATTGTCAATCAAAATGTGAATGCAGCCACTTTGCTGGGGTAAATGTTTTAGAACTCAGTCAATCATCATAATGGACTCAGCTGTAATAGCAAACCTCTACAGTGAAGTTTTTGGAAACCATGGGAACAAATGGTAATTCATTTTTCCAAGGCTACACCAGATAGCCTATCAGTTATTGATCTCCTGCAACATCTGTGTTCTATTTTTACTCTCACTGGCAGATGAAATTTTCTTTTCATTGTTTAAAGAGCTGGAGATTTTAATAGCTTCATAGACTTTGTCCACTTTTCAAGAGCATTTGCTCTTCTCCATCTATTTCAACTTCAGGTTAAGGGGCAGTGAAAATAAGTTCTGTTTGAAATGGCACTGCTGAGTTCTGCGTGATCCACAACCAACCGCATCTCCCCCCTGAAATTCCAGAAATGAGGACAGGAATTCTGCGGCTGGGTCCCACCTGCTATTATTAAAGGCCCCTGGAGTCTCAGTCTGACTCTGCAAACATTCAGCCTCAGATCTAGCAACCAGCAGAACAAGTTAGTCACAAATAAATCCAATCATGAATTCAGGGAAAAAAACACTTCTCTTTACACAGCGAATGGTCAGAATGCAAAACCTGCTATAATAAAAAGTAGTTGAGAGGAGTAGTGTAAATGTTCTGAAGTAAAAATACGATTAACACAAGAAAGAGAAGAGAAAGAGGTATTGGTGGCTTTACATGAAGAACAGTGGGAGGAAGCTGGTGAGGGGCATAAATGCCAGCATGGAACCGTTGGGATGAATGGCCTGTTTCTGTTCCGTAAATATTAATGAGAATTGCCATTTTAAAAAATTTCCTTTAAAATTACCATTTTAAAATATTTACTTCTAGGAAAACCGGAATGAAAGGCCAGATCCTGGTGAATGGGCAGCCTCGGGATCTGCGAACTTTCAGGAAGATGTCCTGTTACATCATGCAAGATGACATGCTTCTCCCACACCTCACTGTACTGGAAGCCATGATGGTATGTGTTCACCTTAGACACACGGCTTCCCATCTGACCCACAACAACAGCAACTTGCGTTTATGTGGCATTTTTAGTGTACCAGAATGCTTGACAGAAACAAAGCAGACAAAAGAATTGATGCTGGGCCGAGGGAAGGCAACAGTCGGATGGGTGACCGAAAGCTTTGATGAATTTATAGGTTTTAAGGAGCACCATAAAAAGGGGTGAGGTGGAGAGGTTTAGAGAGGGAATTCCAGAGTTTTAGATCTGGATTGCTGAAGGCCTGGCCACTGATAGTGGAATGAATGAATTTGACAAGATAATTCGGAGCTCTTGGAAGGTAGTGAGTCTGTGGAAATGTGCACGGATAGTGAGGCATGTGTCAGCAAGGGATTTGAACCCCAGCATGAGAAGTTTAAATTTGATTCTTGGCAGAGGAGTGACCTCTGCCTGGAGAGAGGACCTACCCCATTGGGAATTACCATTAGGAACAATTTTAATTTAACTCACTTCTGAATACTCACGAGCAGGAGTAAAGTTGGTTTTACACTGTATCCGAGCTTATTCTCTGTTGAAGTAATACGAGAGCAATATTGAACCAGGTGTAGAACAAATGCTGCACCTGAAATTAAACAAAGAACTGTGGATGCTGGAAATGTGAAACAAAAACAGGAAGTGCTGGAGAAACGCAGCAGATCTGGCAGCATCAGTAGAGAGAGAAAGCAGAGAGTTAACATTTTGAGGTGCACTGCACTTGATCCAGTCAGACCCCTGCCTGACCTGCCAAATTACTCCCGACTTAATTCTCATTTGAACGTTTTGCCCTCCTATACTTTGTTCTCCTGTTCGCAGAGCTCTCTTTTGTTTGCACAATGAAGTTAAATAATCACTTAAAAAACCTAAGAGTTATGGGGATAACACAGGAAAGTGGAGTCATGGAGTATTAAATCAGCCATGACCTCATTGAATGGTGAAGTGCACTTGATGGACCAAATGGCCTTCTCCTGCTCCTATGATTTATAGGTCATAGATCGCAGGATCCCTACAGCGTGAAAACAGGCCCTTCGGCCCAACAAGTCCACACCGAGCCTCAGAACATCCCACCCAGACCCATCCCCGATAACCCACCTAACCTACACATCCCTGAACACTATATCTTCCTGTCTCAGCAGAAAACATCAGCAGCCTGGGTCAGGACTAGCAAAAATCGACTTGGTTGCAATGTCACACTTCCTCTGCCGTGCCGTAAAGCTGGACTTTATTAATGCTGGGAGGTCCATTCATGGCCATTTTTATCTTCAGCATCAGTGGGAAACTGGTGATAACAGGCTATCTGCTACACACCTCATAAAGGAGTGTAATTTTACATTGGCAGCAATCACTGGATTTTCTTGTGTGCTGTTATGTAAATAGAGACAGTTTTGTCCTGTAAACTTTTACCCAGATTTGTTCAACTTGTTTTGCCCAGGTACTTGGAGCCAGCACAATGACCTGTATGGTACCTTCTGAGTGGGATTTGAACCTAGACCTTAGGGTTTGAAAGGCAAGCCTCTAATCCATTTTGCCAAACAATATCTCCATGGCTTGTGGTTGGAACATGAGGTTTTGAGTAGCCGATGAAATGTTGAAGCAGTTGTGGTATTGACTGCTTCATTGTGCGATCCTTGTTTTGCTGATCTGGGGAATAGTATTGCCAAACAGTTCATTGGGTAACAGTTAAAACTATGGCTGGATGGTGGCTCTCCGCTATGCTGTTGATGTCCTTACACTTGTAGGACCTGTGCATTGCCGGCTGGGGCAGCATTCATTACCCATCCCTAGTGGCCCTGGAGAAGGTGGGGGTGAGCTGCCTTCTTGAACTGCTGGTGTCTGTTTGGTGTAGGTAAATCCACAATGCCAGTAGGGAAAGAATTCAGGATTTTGATCCAGTGACCATGAAGGAATGGTGATAAGTTTCCAAGTCAAGGTGATGAATGCCTTGGAGGGGAATTCGCAAGGGCTGGTGCTCCCATGTATCTGCTGCCCTTGTCCTTCCAGATGGAAGTGGTCATGGGTTTGGAAGGTGCTGTCTGTGGAGCCTTGGTGAATTTCTGCAGTGCATCTTGTAGACGGCACATGCAACTGCTACTGGACATGTTGGTGGAGGGAATGAATGTCTGTGGAATTGTTTGTGAAAGAGATTAGTGTGTAAGTATTCAGCTTCCCCCTCTTGCAAGCCCACCTGCTGGCTTTATTTCTTTGCACTGTTGTTTGCCAGTTTCACAGGATTAATTAGTTTTGAAGTGGAGCCAGAACAAGCAGTAGCGTGTTGAAATGAAACCCTTGCTTTAATGAATTTTCCAAAGACAGAAAGGGAAAGAGTAGTCTGAGCAGGACACAAAGGGACGCAAATAAAATCCTCCAACAAAGACCTGCTGGGTGGGAAAAAATACAAAGCCAGTTGAAACCTGAGCTCCAGATCCTCTCGCACTCCAGATCTGGCCTCGAGCACTTAAAGTTGAATAGTTCAAGAGCAACAGGGGCACATCTTGATTCATGTTCCATTGCGAGGTCAGCCAAATGTCCTACATATAAACTATATCTTTGCACATGTGTCAACTTGCTTTATCTGACCAGCCTCCTTTTTGAGGCTGAAAACGATGGGCTTCGGTGCATTATCTTAGCTAATGCTATTATAATAGCATTATAATAGCTAACGCTGGTTCTGTTTGGAAGTTGGTGCTGTACTCTCAAAACCCGGGTCCAGCCTGCTCGCTCTGGGGGAGGTTGAAGGACATATTTCGCTGCTTGAAGTCTCCGTATACCTTGGTCAACATTCCTTCTTCAACCAACTCCCAAAAACACATGATTATTTGTTGCTTTTAATTTTGCTCCTTAAGCAGAATGGCTGCTGTGGGTAACTACATCGCTGAAGTCTTTGCATTTGAGAAGTAACTCATATCAGCACAGGGATTGTTAGCCAACAAAAACCAACTTGACCTTCTACGATCCTGCTACAATGATAGTGCAGTAATGGATAGAACGTGGAGCAGTACAGCACAGTACAGGCCCTTCGGCCCACGATGTTGTGCTGAACTTTTACCCTAAACCTAAGGTCCCCCCCTACCTTATATTATCATCCATATGCCTATCTAATAGCTGCTTAAATGCCCCTAATGAGGCCGACTCCACTACCCTCTCCGACAATGCATTCAACGCCCTTACCACTCTCTGAGTAAAGAACCTACCTCTGACGTCTCCCCTATATCTACCTCCACTCACTTTAAAACTATGCCCCCTCATAATAGCTGCCTCCACCCTGGGAAAAAGTCTCTGGCTGTCCACTCTATCTATACCTCTGATCATTTTGTACACCTCTATCAAGTCACCGCTCATCCTTAGTCATTCTAAAGAGAAGAGCCCTAGCTCTCTGAACCTCTCTTCGTTAGACCTTCCCTCCATTCCAGGCAACATCCTGGTAAATCTCCTCTGAATCAAAGATGAATCAAAGACATCAATCTCCATCCGTCAGTTTGCTAAAGACTCAAGCACACACAACACACGGAAGAGGCCTGGCTCTCCCAAAGTAAAATGGTGAAGAGCTTTGGGAACCATAGATCCAAAGTGATACGAACACAGTTCGCAAAGTAGACTATTTAGCCCTTTGAGCATGCTCCATTGATCATTAAGAGCATGGCTGAAATGTTGGTGTTTTGAACTCACATTATCTGAAATTCTTTTAGACGAGGCCTATGTAACAATATTGCAGGGCCCCGTTTCTGCCACATTCTGAGGCAGAAAGTTCCAAAGTTGGACAACCTTCTGAGAGAGAAAACAAAATTGCCTTCGTTTTTGCCCTGGAAAGGCCAGATGGCAGTACAGTAGGACGCTCCAACTGGAGTTCCCCTGCCCTGCTCGTTTTCTTTGTTCTTTTTCTTTTCTCCCTCTCTTGTCCCTTCTCCCGGCCTTGTACGCCCGGCCCCAGCCTCCAAAGTGGGATCGGCGGAGGAAGCCAGTGCCTGGAGCGGGGTAGCTACTGTCCCGTGCAGAGTGTGACAGCAGCCAGCAATCAGGTCGTGTGGAAGCACCCCTGCACTGCTTTGCTGCAGAGAGCCTTTGGAGAGAGACTGATGTTTGTCTCTTTAACTTTGCTTCTTGTTTTCTGATCTCTGGCTGTAATGTGTATAGCTGTAATGTACATTTTTTTTCTATTTTTCTCTATCCTGTAGCTAAGGATTGTACTGAGTTACCTTTGTACCTACCCATGGTGCTGTAGGGGGCAACTTATAAACTTTTCGCTGTGCTTATTTGAGTGTACATGACAATAGAACATAGGGGACATAGAACAGTACACACAGTACAGGCCCTTCGGCCCACGATGTTGTGCCGAACTTTTACTCTAATCCTAAGGTCTATCTAACCTCCACCCCTACCCCACCAATAAAGCTAATTCAGTTCAATTCAAGGTGACCTCTATCTTTCAAACAGTGATCCTTAGTTCTGGACTGACCTACAAGAGGAAACATCCTTTTTGCATTGACCTTGTCAAGCCCATTCGGGATTTGATACATTTCACTTAAGGCACCCCTCACTCTTCAAAATTCCAATGAAGCAAGCTCAGCTTGTCCAACCTTTCCTCGTAGGACAACCCACTCATTCCAGGTATCAGTCTAGTAAACCCCCTCTACACATTCTCATCCCTCCTTAAATAAGCAGAGCGAAACTTCACACGGTATTGAAGATGTGGTCTCACCAACGCCCTATGTAATTGAAGCTTTACTTTTATGTTTAATTCCTCTCCTGATGAAGGACAGCAAACCCATTAGCCTTCTTCATTACATCTTTTCAAGCCACTATCATGTCTCAGCTGTTGCTGGGCTGGATTCCGACGCCTTCTCAAACTGAAGGAGATCAATTAACATTATAAGGTGCTTTGGAAATGCCAGTTTAGGAAAACCCAAGTGTTCTGATGTGAGAGAACATAGATTATTGATGAAAGAAGCAGTGGTAGAAGCAATTGACCATTGAATAATTGTATTTGATGAAGCCGCAATTGATTTAAAGGAATTCTGGTTACATCTTAAAACAGCAGAGAAAGAAAATCGTTGCCGTTACCTCTGTGTGGTGTTTGTTCTCTCTCAGAATGTAATTGCTACAATTGAAATGATTTTCCTAATGTGCTCTGCTATACGTATCAGCAAAGGGCTTTAAATACTTGGATAATTTGGGTTTGATTCAAATTTAAAGAATAAAGCAAGTAATCTGATTTCCACTCTAATATGCAAACTTCTGGCACCCTTTGACCTATCAGGTCATTACTATGAAATCTACACTATCCCACTTTAGCCTTGAATGTTATGACATTTCTCAAGTACTTTTGAGAGATTACCTGCGTACACTACTCTCCCATGCAGTTTGCTCCAGATCCCCACCATCCTCTGAAAGAAAAAGTTTTTCCTTAAGTCCTCTCTAAACTTGCCTTTCACCTAAGCTAAGTCTCCTTGTTATTGACCCTTCGACTCAGGGAAAATGTTACTTTCTATCCACCCAGTCCATGCCGCTCATATTAAACACCTCCTGTCAGGTCTCCCTCGGCCTTATCTCCTTCAAATAAAACAACCTGCTGTAGGAAGGATGTTACGAAACTTGAAAGGGTTTAGAAAAGATTTACAAGGGATGTTACCATTGTTAGAGGGTTTGAGCTGTAGGGAGAGGCTGAGTAAGCTGGGGCTATTTTCCCTGGAGTGCAATTCCCAGTGCAATCACATCCTTTTCTATTTAATAATTTTTTTTTACAGGTATCGGCCCACCTCAAGCTGAAGGAGAGATTAGAAGTTAAAAAGGAGCTGGTGAGTCATCAACCCCTTTTAGCAATTTAATTTGAAATGAACTTGGCCGCAGTTTAGAGATAAAAGATACTGCAGATGCTGGAGAATCCGAGATAACAAGCATGGGGCTGGATGAACACAGCAGGTCAAGCAGCATCATAGGAGCAGGAAAACTTGACGTTTCGGGCCGAAACCCTTCATCAGAAAATTTTCTGAT
>JAHRHZ010000041.1:7413576-7466869 GCA_024137785.1 Ginglymostoma cirratum
CAAGGGTTTAGGCCCGAAACGTCAAGTTTTCCTGCTCCTATGATGCTGCTTGACCTGCTGTGTTCATCCAGCCCCATGCTTGTTATCTCGGATTCTCCAGCATCTGCAGTACCTTTTATCTCCAACTCATGGAAGCTTTGTGCTGCAGCTCCTAATTCGTGGTTCCTCCTTTATTATGTTGGCATAATATTTCAGCTACATTTACGTTGACTGGAGATCCCAAAAGAGGAATCTCAAACCAATTCCTTTTCACTTTTCTCCTGCACTTTGTATTGCCCCTTGATTCTGGTGACTGAGAGAACTATTGTCAACATGAAGATCTGGTTTTCATTGCTATGAAAATACAAAGCAACAAAAAAAAATCTTTATAATACCTTTAACATAATAGGATGTCCAAAGGGACTTTCTAGGAACATTGTGAAGTAGAAGGAATGACATCAGTGTTACAAAAAAAAGGCGGCTAGACTCATTGGAATTTAGAAGAATGAGGGAGGGAATCTTTGAGAATATATAAAATTATGAAAGGAACAGATAAGACAGAAGCAGAGAGGTTGTTTCCACTTACAGGTGGAAACTAGAACTAGGGGGTGTAGCCTCAAAATAAAGGTGAGCAGATTTAGGACTGAGTTAAAGAGAAACTTCTTCACCCAAAGGGTTGTGAATCTGTGGAATTCCCTGCCCAATGAAGCATTGAGGCTGCCTCATTCAATGTTTTTAAGGCAAAGATAGTTAGATTTTTGAACAGTAAAGGAATGAAGGGTTATAGTGAGAGGGTGGATAATTGGAGCCAAGTCCATGAATAAATCAGCCATGATCTTATTGAATGGCAGAGCAGGCTCGAAGGGCCAGATGGCCTACTCCTGCTCCTGGTTCTTGTGTGGCACGAGGGCTGGTGAACAAAAGCTCAGTCGAAGTGGTAGTTTTGAGCAGTAGTTGAATACAAGAGGAAGTGGTGGTGGAATTTTGGAAGGGAGTTTCAGAGCTAAGGGCATAGGCAACGAATGCACACCTGGCAACAATGAATGATGGATAGAGGGTGCACGAGAGTTGGAGATCTCGGAGGGGCATCTGAGTTTACTGGAGGAGTTTACAGAGATTAGGAGAGGTCCATTCTCGGAGGGGTTTGAACGCGAATTTTAACAGCAAAAGCTTTGACGTACTTACAGAAGAAAGCACAACATCTATAACATAGCACTTACTGAATCAGTAAGGAAGATAATTAGGAAAACTCCCAATTTTCCATGGAGCCAGGCAACCTTCACTGACCGTATTGGGCGGTGTCTGTTCTGACGTCAGATTGGGAGATTCTAAGATGCAGTTCACACCCAGGCAAAGGCTTGAATTGTGGATCAACAAAACAGGTTTGACTATGTTGAGGAATTCTGTGCACAGCTCAGGACACCCCCAAAGCTCTCACCCATTACACAAGACGGGCAATGGGTGTACTCTCAGTCTTGTGCCCACTTGCAATCTTTTAATTGTTAATGCAATAACAGGAGAAGAATAAGCTTGGAGTTGCTTACAGTGAGCCTACAAAAAAAGTGGCAACAAATCTGTCATATGAGTCACTGAGGCTCAGGAGAAAGAACATGACATTTATTGGGAGTGGGGCTAATTAGCACGGTTCTGATGGGCTGAATGGCCTGTTTTGTATGATCCATTGCTGCCTGCCTCTAACATTTTGCACCCTGTTTCAAGGTAAATGAAATCCTGACAGCACTGGGTCTCCTTGAGTGCTCGGACACACGGACTCTCTCTCTGTCTGGTGGGCAGCGCAAGCGACTAGCCATTGCTCTGGAGCTTGTCAACAATCCCCCCGTCATGTTCTTTGATGAGCCGACCAGGTAAGAGGGAGCATGTATCCTGAAGAAGGGTAATACCTGAAACGCTGGTTGCTTCTTTCCTCCAAATGCTATCTGGCTTGCTTGTTCTTCTAGCCTCCTGTTTGTCTGCCTTGGATTCCAGCATCTGCAGTTTGTTTTTATCTCTATCCCAATGACCTTACTTAGGGATGGGCTACCTGAGCCAGTCATTTTATAGAACCATAAAATCCCTACAGTGTGCCCTTCGACCCGTTGACTCCACACCAATCTTCCGAAGAGCATCCCAGCCGGAACCATCACCCCCACCTCATCCCTGCAATGCCGATCCACCCAACCTGCCCAATTTTGAACTGCTTTGGGTGCCCAATTTTGAGCACTCTTTGTTTGCAGCTCGTTGCCTGTTCCGTGTTTCTCCCTACATTACCCCTGGAAGCTGTAAGGTGGAGGAAGTGTCAATCATGCGTCAGATGGCACACAGCACCACATCTGAAAGTATTTCCTGTGCCATTTGATTTATCGTGCAGCCATGGTAATGCAAGTGGGCAGTGGTACAGGAGATGATATTGACTGTTCCTATTGGGGTAGTAGCACAGTGTCACAGAGCAGCAGTGTTGGTCCGTCACAGGCATTCCAAACCGGTTAATAACAATGTGCATTGTTATAGCGCCTTTAACACTACAAAATCTCCTGAGATGGCTTAGCTGACATCTATCAACGAAATTTGATGTCGAGCCTCTGAAGGATACTTTAGGGTGGCTGACACCAAAGGCCTACTCAAAGAAATGGGTTTCAAGGAGTGTCTTAAAGGAGGATAGAGGTTTAGGCAGCAAATTACGGAACTTAAGGGCTTGTCAATGTCAGGGTAGCCCATCAATAAAACGAGGATGTACAAAAAACCGGAAGTGGAGTTATCTCAGGTTGTCGTACTGTCTGAGGATTTTCAGAGTGCAGAAGGGGATGAGACCGCAGAGAGATTCCAGCAAGGATACAAGGAATGTTGTACTGAAGGTGTTTCCCACATCACTGTCCTGTGTTAGGCACAGTGTGGAAGACTCAGTCCCAGAACAAAATTGTGAATGAGTCATCAGCGTTTATCCCTGCTGGCCTATCTGTCTCTTTCCATTTTTTCGTTTCTCTGGCAATTTTCAACGAAAACGCTTTGGATAACAACAAGCACAATCATCGTGCTGCTCAGCTCAAACGGAAGAGAATCTCAGGAGAGCTTTACAAAGGGAAAATGCCCAAGGGGGAGACAGGACAAAAATCAATACACGCAGAACGATCAAAACCATGGTCAAAATGAAAAGACGGGCTTTTGAAGAATGATTACACGAGGAACATTGAGTGAATTTCCCGTTCGAGAGTCCACCAACCTGTACCTGGATTGCGTGAGAAGCAAAAAAAAAAACAGAAGTGCCAATCTGCATTCTGGCAGCAGATTGCTGCAGGTTGATGCTCCTGGACTCGTGTGACCCTGATCCTGTTACAAACACCAGATTTTTGTAAAATAAGTCAATTGGTTAGACAGATCTTGAGCATTGCTGGAGGAAAAAGAAGACACCTTTTCATCAGGATAGTTCTCGTACCAAATGAAGAGGAAAACCGGCATGCATATGGTGTGAGAGGAGAGAAGCAGTATTAATGAGTATTTACACCAGCTCAGAAGCAGTTCTGGTTTTGTGCTTTGTTGTTGAGGGATGATGGTTTGAAGAGTTGGGACAGAGGCAAGATCCACACAGGCCCTGAAATGAGGGGCACACCCAGGGAGGGATGGTGAGTCAAGGCTGGATCTGAGGGTATGGAGGCCCGACCAATCCTAATGCCCCATCTGCAGCACCATGGATTTTCTCCAGCTCCCAGATAAATCGACCGACTTCCCAAAGTCCCTTAAACGTCATTGTCCAAAATGGCAACCTCTACCACCTGCAAGGACAAGGATAGCAGATACATAGGAACACCTGCAAGGCCCTTTCCAAACCATTCATCATCCTGACCTGGAAATGTATAGCTGTTCCTTCGCTGTCACTGGGTTAAAATTCTGTAATTCCCTCCCTGAGGACACTGTGGGAGTCCCCATGAACTGCTGTGGTTCCAAGAAGGCAGCTCACCACCACCTTCTCAAGGACAGTTAGGGATGGGCAGTACGGTGGAGGTGAATCAGAGACTGCAGAGTGATTTGTGGGATGGGGGGAGATGGCAAACCGAAGCTGACTGACCAAAAGAAGAAGGGAAGTCCCACCTGGGAGCAAGTGAGGCAAAGGGAATAGTGAGGAATAGCACCTTCATCAGGCAACTCGTGAGTGGACACTCAGTGACAGGCCTTGACTAAGGGCTGTGCAGTGAGAGCACTAGGCAAAGAAATAGCCACTTGCCTTTACTGTGATACCAAATCAATGTAACTGTATTTCTGATATATCTCTGTGTGTCTCTCTCTCTCTCCTTTGACCTTAGTGGGTTAGATAGCGCTTCCTGTTTCCAGGTGGTATCGCTGATGAAGTCACTTGCTCAAGGTGGGAGGACCATCATCTGCACCATCCATCAGCCCAGCGCTAAACTCTTCGAGATGTTTGATAAGGTACAGTCTCTTTCTAATTCTTTATCAGTGGAGTGGAAACTGGATGCTTTCTGGGAAGCATGTTGAGTGGGTTGCCTTGTCTGAACTAACATCATGAATCATTACATTATCATTGTTTCGGTTAATGGGTGTGTGTGATCCTGACAAGACCCCCTGAGAACGAAGTGACGATCCTCCTCCTTCATGCTCACTGTCATCTTAATGCTTCCTGGTTGTGATCGTGTGTAAACTTAGTTTCCTTTGATTTGTTTATGGAATGTGCGAATCGTTGACATATTTCCCTCCTTTAGTTGCCCTAAGAACGTAATACAACTAGAAACAGAAGTGTGCAATTCCGCCCCTCAAACCTGCTCTGTCATTCGATAAGGTCATGGCTGATCCCATCAGTGGTTTTGTTTCTCTTCGGTTGTTAACGGGAGGACGACGTCGCTGGCCAGGCAGCATTTATTATCCAACCCTAATTGCCCAGAGGGCAGTTCAGAGTCAATCACATTGCTGTAGGTGGTGGGGAGCTGCCTTCTTGAACCATTGCAGTTTGTTTGGTGTAGGTAGACCCACAATATCATGGAGGAAGTTCCAGGATTTTGACCTAGCAACACTGAAGGAAACACCAATACAATTCCAAGTCAGGCTGATGTGTGGTTTGGACCGGGAGCTTTAGTTGATAATGTATCTGACGCCTTTGTTCTCCTGGGTGGTGGAGTTTACCAGTTTGGAAGGTGCTGTCAGAGGAATCTTGGTGAGTCAATGCAGTGTGTCTTGTCAATGGTCCACACAGCTGCAGCTGTAGGTGGAGGGAGTGAATATTAGGGAGCAGTGCCCATCGAGTGTACAGCTTGCTCCCAGATGGTGTTACGCTCCTTGACAACAGAAACGGGCCAGGGTTTTCATGGTAAGAGATAACAAGGTGTAGAGCTGGATGAACACAGCAGGCCAAGCAGCATCAGAGGACCAGGAAAGCTGACATTTCGGGTTGAGACCCTTCTTCAGAAAATTTTCCATGGTTTTCATGGACTCAGTGTGGCTAAGATTTAAAAATCATCGCTTCAGAGATCATTTTGAAACCCTAACTCCTCAGGGGCTGTTTTGAATTTGCGAAGGATGGTCAGGCAGGAGGGAGCAGGGAAAGCGTCCAATTAACAGCCTTTTAAAGTTCTTGTTAGAATAAATTAGATTTATTGTCACGTGGACACAAGTACAGGGAATACATGAGCACCGTGAAAAGTTTACGAAGTTGACAATTCTGACGCCATCTTAGGTACAAAGACCTGGGTACAAAATCTTTGATATAAATCAGAAAAATAGAGAAATAAAGGTAAACATTCAGCATTACAATCCTTCTGACGCAGGGAGTCCATGCTGGATTTTATGTCAAGGCCAGGAGTCCCTTGACTCTGCCCTGGCTCAACTCTCCACCACCGAAGTTTTCCGAAGAAAGGAAAGAAGAAAGATTTTTTAAAAAAAAGAGGAAACAGAAGAAAGGAAACAGACGGAGCAGATGATGAGTTCCTGCTGAGGAGCCTACTGCACCGCCATCTCTTTTCTGTCAAGGTTTCTGACTGGTCTCCTCCTGTGTCTCATTTTCAGTTTTTTTTTTCATTTCTGGCCACCCCAATCAGTCTTGTGCTCAGCTGTCAGATTTACCATCAAATTCAATTAAACCTCACTACCCGTTGTCTTGGAAACAGACCTGTGTCGAAACGAATCCCTGACGTGACTGTTGGCCTGACCTTACTTTGAGGAAAGGCTGTTGTCAGCTCTATAGACTTTCCAACGAGCTTTCTGCTCCAATTGGCAGAACTGCAGCAGCTCTCCCGCCACAGCTGTTGGAGGCAACGAGGCAGCTCTTGCCTCCTGGAGATGATTTGCACCCTTTCACCTCCTGGATGACTCATCTCTTTGCATTAACTCATCTATGGCTGGCTCATCTCCTAGAATTCCATCCGTGAGTCCCCATGTTGCAAAGGCCATTCAACCCATCAGTCTATGCTAGTGTGTTTTGTACACACAGACCTCCTCCCACCCATTTTTATCTCACCCGCTTTGGCACAACCCTCTACTGCTCTCTCTCTTCTGTATTTATCCCGCATCTCCTTAAATACATCTGTGCTACTTGACCACCCCCTGTGCTAACAAGGTCCACATTCCACACCCAGCTGGTGGTGACGAAGCTTGTCTTGAATTCCTTAATGGATTTATTGGTCTGTGTATTAAACGTACAGGTCTTCGTTCTGGTCTCAGCTGCCAGTGGAAACATTTCCTGCACAACTATTCTTTTAAGCCTTTTCACATCCTTAAAAAGCATTACCATCTCATGCCTCCACATTCTCTTTTCTAGTGAAAAGAACTCCAGACTCTTCAATTAAAAATAAAACAAACCCCTTCTGCAGCTTGCTGACAAAGTGACTTTGCACATATTTCACCGTTGTGTGTATATATAGAAATATTTATAATTTACTATAGCAGGATTTTGATACTTATCCCAGTTTGACAGTATTGTGGGCTCAATGAGATGAATCCAGTCCGTGCTAGCTAAGGTTTTATTTTGGAAAGTTGGATGGCACACAGCATCCTGTATTAAGTGATGTGGGCTTCATCTATGATAGAGAACTTAATTTTTCACTTGAGGGAAGTACTGGCTCACATTGCGATGCACTTTGCATTGTCGGCTTCTCAGGTTTCAACCTCAGGGATAAATGGTGACTGGCAATTCAGCAATGGAAGGCATCACGGCCTGTCCTCATTTGTTGCCTGCACGTGTGCACTTGGCGGCAGGAGTCACAAGATGACGGGCAGAAATCTTGGTGGTTTCGTGCACCCCACCTCAGATACCCCCTTGAATCCAGTTTGATGTGACACCAATAATGGGTTCCGTCCCTACGCTGCTTAAAATGATATGTTTTCACAGAGAGCAATGTTTAGACCTGGCAATCTCTGTTAAGCTTCAGTGTTACATTGGGGTGTAGGTATGTCAGCAGAAACCTTCATGCAGCAACATTAGGAATAAAATGAGTTCTTTAATTTTAGAGAAGAATGTGATTGTGTAATGGCTATGTTGTAAGGCAGAATCTTTGAAAGTGTTGCACAATGGCAATTCAAATTCAGTTTTGAAAATCTGTAAATTAGAGTGTGGAATTAGTAAAACGATTCCACAATAAACCCAGACGTGAGCAAATGAAATGCAATGCTGTCGAATTTTTGAACAAATTGACTTGTTCACAAATAGTGAAGGAAATCTTATTTGCCATTCTTATTTGTTCTGATCTGTATGTAACTCCAGTCCCACACTGGTGCGGTTATCTCCTAACTGCCTTCTAAAAGGACCTAACACTTGGAATGAAATGTTTTTCGGAGGAACGTTCACAATGGCTAATTATAGGATGGCCAATATTTGCTAATGACAATCACACCCTGAGAAGACACGAAGTTGAGATGAGCAGGCCAATCATTTAGGGACATAGACTCGAGGAGCAGAAGTAGTCCATTCTGCCCTTCGACCCTGCTCCACCACGAGCACAGCTGATCCAATACCATATTCCCACTCTCTCTCACTCCTTGATGCCATTACTATCTAAAAATTCGTCAGTTTCCCTGAACACATTCATGATTTGGCCTCCCCAGACTCTGTGGTAGAAAATTCCACAGGTTTGCTATCCTTTGCGTGAAGAAATCTTTCCTTATCTCGGTTCTAAATGGCGTGCCCGAGACTCTGCCCCTTGGTTTGAGACTTCCCAACCAGGGGAAACATACTTCTTTTATCTAGTCTGGCTTGCCCCATTAAAGTTTTACACATTTCAATCAAATCCCATCTCATGCTTCTAAACTCAAGTGAATACAAGCCCAGTCGAACCAGTCCTTCTTTGTTGGATAGTCTTGCCATCCCCATAATAGCCTAGTGAATCTCTGCTGTACTCCCTCAATGGCAGTTATATCCTCTCTTAGGTAGGGAGACCAAAACTGCACACATTACTCTCAGTGCAGTCTCACCAAGGTCCTACATTATTGCAGTAAGACATTCCTACATATGAACGCCAGTCCTCTTGCACTGAAGGTCAACATACAATTTACCTTGCTACACCTGCCTGTGTGCTTTTATATCTACTTTGTGAATCCAACCACTTGAGGGATGATCAATAAATGGTGATCGGGAATGAATTGCAAATCAACCTGAAAGGGTTCAGCTCTGTGCTTTGAAAGCCTGTGGAACAACATTAATTTTAGAGATAATGGGGAGGTGATGGCCCAGTGGTGTTACTGCTTGCCTGTTGATCCTGTGGACCTGGGTTCAAATCCCACCATGGCAGATGGTGGAATTTGGATTCAATTTTAAAAAATCTGTAATTAAGAATCTAATAACGACTGTAAACCCATTGTCGATTGTTGGGAAAAATCCATCTGGTTCTCTAATGTCCTTTAGGGAAGGAAACTGCCATCCTTACCTGGTCTGGCCTACATGTGACTCCAGACCCACAGCAATGTGGTTGACTCTTAAACTGCCTTCTGGGCAATTAGGGATGGCCAATAAATATTGGCCTGGCCAGTGATACCCTCATCCTGTAAATGAATTTTAAAAAAAACTCAAGGGGCTGATACATTTCTCCCCTTTAGAGAGGCTTTCACCTTCCTCCAACTCTCCTTTTAAATGATCGAATGGTTGCAGGGGTTTTAAAGAATCCTTTGAATTTTTTGAAATGCTGTCAATCATCCCTCAGGCAACATCACCAAAACTTCCCTTCTGTTTCTTTTAAACAATTTGTTTTCTTATCGACCTGTTCAGAAATGTTATTACACACCTCTGGAACAGGGGGGGACTTGAACCCAGATCTCCTAGCTCAGAGCTAGGGATGCTACCACTATGCCACAAGATTACTTCATCTGTGTCTTCATTCTGTTATGGGATCTTGCTGTGTGCAAACTGGTTGCTGCATTCATCAACCTTGGAGCGTTTCACTGTCTGTGGCACGATTTGAGATGGTTCTGGGAAATGTGAGAAGGTGGCTGTATAAACATCGTTTCGTGGCATAAAACCCTCTTGTCTATCACTACATAAAGAAACCTCAACTTCCTTCCATGCAGCATCATGCCTCATTCTGTCACTGAGTTAACAATCCCCAAACATTCACAGCTAAATTCACCCATCTCTGCAAAAATGAGCAAAAGAAAAACCTTCTAACTCAGCAACTGCTGTTGTACCATCTGGCCACATTTTTACTTCCCAATCAAAGAAACAGAATCTGCAAAAAAAAAGCACTGAAACTTCTGTTAAGGTAATATATTTGGGACAGTTACTGAAGAATTTGAGATGGGATTGATGGTTAATGGAGGGACATTTGTTCCTAAGATTTCAAAACTGTCCAGCTGTGGTAGGGAGGTGAGGGGTGTGGGCATGGGCTTTAATCACCTCTCATCTGGGTCTGTTGTGGATTCATTGTGAGAGATTATTTGCTGTAATTCTCATTGTGATATGCCACTTACCACACAGTGAACTGGACAGATATTGGTCTTTTGCAAAGATAATCTAATATCCCTTGTGTTTTTCCACCTGGTGATATCATTTATTACATCACCATTTATCACTTATTTGAAAAGCAGAGGGAGGAAGAATTTCTGTTCCGCAAGGTGGTGAAGATTATTATTTGGAACTGCCTTCCCTTCCAGGATTTAGTGTCCCCATCAAACACTCCCAGCACAGGTACAACACAGGGTTCCATACAGAGTAAAGCTCCTCCTACTGTTTTAAATTGAAAGTAAAGCTCTCTCAACTCTTTTAAATTGAAAGTTAAGTTCCAACAACATCATTCCTTCAAACACATACCAAGGACAGAGGCAGCAAGGGGTAGATACAGGCTAAAGCTTGCTCTACTCCTTTAAACTAAAAGTAAATAGAACGTGAAGCTAACTCAACTCTTTTAAACGAAAATTAAAGCTTCCTCTAAACTGATGCCCAAGAAAACTCTCCCAGGATAGGGATGGGATAGCGTTAGATACACAGTAAAGCTGACTCTACTCCTTTAAACCAAAAGTAAAGCTCCCCCAATCCGAAAATAAAGCTGTCTGTACACTCCCTCTATCAAACACATCCTGGACAGGTACAACGCAGGGTTTAATACAGAATAAAGCTCCCTTGATACTGTCCCCATCAAATACTCCCAGGACAGGGACAAAATAGAGTTAAAGAGAGTAAAGCTACCTCTACACCATCCCCAAGCAAAACTCCCAGGACAGGGACAGCATGGGGTTAGATACAGAGTAAAGCTCCTTCAACATTGTCACCATCGAACACTCCCAGCGTAGTTTACTTTCCAGTCCACACTGGGAGTGACCGTGACCTGTTTGATGAGGGCTGCAGCAACAGGAGGGGAGTAGAATGTCTCACTAATCAGTGGCTGGACAGTCAGCTTGAAGCCGCAGTGGTTCTGCATTTGGATAGATTAACGGCGTTGATGTTTAAACTCAGCTTAGGTTCATTGTGATTGGTGTAGGTTTTTATCATGAGAAAATGTCAATGTTTGAACATTGAATTTTCTACTTTAATAAAGATGATCAGAGCTAGTTCCTTAAGTTGTCGTGTCAGTTTTGCAGGTTCTGGTCGGATAACAGTATTCGGTCACAGTGAGGAGAGCTACCTATTAGTACACCATGATGTTTGCCGGTTAGTTATAGACTGGGTAAAAGGTCATAACCCAGACAGATTGTTTGCTCTTTGGGTTTTGAGATCTGAAATGGTAAGTTGACAGCGCTGAGAACTGACAAAAGAACAAAAAGCAGCAGAAGGAAAAGTGCAGCAGGATCAATCTTTGCAAATTTTTCTGCATCCTGTTGGTAGGTCCTCGGGTTTGTGTTCGTGCGATTTCCCAGCAGCAGCCCCAAGCAAAACACATTTAGAATCAACAAAGGGATTCCAGCAGCTCAGCTGCACTGTTGTGTTTACTGCCACCTTCTGTCCTTTGGTGGCATTGCAGGTCATGAAGTGTTAAATCAGTGTTGAGGGCTGTGGAGGCTCAGTCTTTCAGTATGTTTAATGGAGAGGTTGACAGATTTCTGATTACCAGTGGGGTTCGCGGTTATGAAGACTGAACGGGTAAAAGGCATTGAAGTTTCTGATCAACCATGATCATGTTGAATAGCGGGGCAGTTCGTTGGACTGAATGGCCTCCTCCTGTTTCAATGGAAAACTAATAAATGTGTAGGCCACTCGGCCCTTTTGAGCTTGCTCCTCCATTCAACAAGGTCATAGCCGATCTGATTTTAACCTCAACTCTACATTCCCGTATATCCCCCAATAATCTTTCATCCCCTTGGTCATCAAGAATCCATCTACCTGTGCCTTAAAGATATTTAAAGATTCTGCTTCCATTGCCTTTTGAAGAAGGGAATTCTAAACACCATGCTCCTCACCCCCCACCCATTCTCAGACGGAAAAATATAGTTTCTTCATCTCTTTATTAAATGAGCAATCCTTTATTTTTAAACAATGACTTTTGCCATGCCCTCATGAAGAAATCTCTTGCCGTCCCAGTCTTACAAGGCCAGCCTATAATCCTTTGGTCCAAAGGTTCTAGACAATCCCTCCAGGGTCAAAATTCTACAAATTGAATGTGTTTCAGTAAGATTACCCGTCATTCCTCCAGTTAATCACTCCTCAGGATGGTTCTCTCATCCCAGGAATGAATCTCATGAATGTTAGTTGCACCGTTTGTAAAGTAAATATTTTCATCCTTGGGTAAGGAGGGCAATTCTGTACACAGTACTGTAAGTGCATTCTCAGAGTAATTGGTCGAACCAGCAGAAGCTTTTTTACTGTTATAAACCACCCTCTTTACAAAAATAGATAGTTGATGTTAGAAGGTGTTTCCACTTGTGGGGAATTTCAAACTAAGGAACGTAGTTAGAGAATAAGGGGGAACTTCATTGGAAACGGAGATGCAGAGGAATTTCTTGGTGTGCTGGACTTGGTTACTTCCCTTGATAGCTTGCAGACCAATGTTCCTTGGCTAGGAATTAGAGAAAAGCACAACAATGTGGCAAAAAGGGGAGTGAGTTTGAAAATGTTGGAAACATTGGCAGACGTTTGATGGATGAAACAACAGTAGTCTGCTTTTGATATTGGCCAAAACAGCAGCAGAACTTATCAATCGTCTTCAAACATTGACATGGCATCTTTGAAAGTTAATCTAAGGAAGCAGATGAGAATCAAATTGTATGTCGCATGCGAAGGAATGCATCTCTAACCGAGTGGCACCTGCTTGGTTCTGTGGTGGGATGTCAGCCGAGTTGTTGGTCTCATGATCTAGGGTAGGACATGAACCCACAGCACTCCTCACAGAGACGTGTAAGTGTTGAATGAACTGGGCAAAGCAAGTATGTTGACTAGCAAATTACTGATATTATCTCATTTGGAAACCGAGCTCTGGATAATCAAAACAAGCAGCATCAGAGAATTAAATCAATCTTTTGACAGCCTTTGATAAACTAATGAGACTAAAGGCAGACAAGTCACCAGCTCCTGATGCCCTGCATGCAAACTTTTTAAAGGATGTGACTGCAGGGATCATGGAGACAATGGTTGAAATATTCCAGATCTCTCTGGATTCCGGGTGGGTTCCAGTAGATTGGATGGCCTTGTTCAAGAAGGACGGAGACAGGAAGCAGGAAACTGTAGGCCAGCTAGCCTAACTTCTGTCATTGGGAAAATGCTAGAGTCCGTTATTAAGAATGAAATAGCTGGGCATTGAAAAAAGCTTAACATAATCAAACAGAGTGAACCTGGTTTTGTGAAAGGCAAGTCACATTTCACAAATTTGCTTGTTCTTTGAGGATTTAACAAGCAGAGTTGACAAAGGGGAACTGGTAGATGTAGAGTATCTGTATTTCCAAAAGGCACTCAATAAGATGTCATACAATGATTATTGCACAAGCTAGGAACTCATGGTTTGGGGTGATTTATTAACATGGATTGAGGCTTGGTTAACACCTAGAAGGCAGAGAGTCAGGATTAATGGGTCTTTATGAGGTTGGAAAGACGTAACCAGTGGGGTGCCACAAGGATCAGTCAGTGGACCTCAATTATCAGCTGTCCATACTAATGATTTGGAGGAGAGAGGGTAGTGTAATGTATCCAAATTTCTGACAAACAAGAATAGGTTGGAGGGCATGTTGTAATGAGGACATAAAGAATCTGCGGGGAATAAAGATAGGTTAGTGACTGGTCAAGAACTTTGCAGATGGAGCTTAAAGAAGGAAAGTGTGATGCCATACACATTGGTAAGAAGAATGAAAAGGCAAGCTATTATTTAAATGAAGAGAGACTTCAAGAAGTGCAGAACAGTGGAATCTGGATGTTCTGGTGCATGAAACATAAAAAGGTTAGCGTGCAGGTGCTTATAGTGGTTAGGAAGGCCAATGAAAGTTTGACCTTTATTGCTGGAGTATTGGGGGTCAAAAATAGGGAAATATTGTTACAACAGTATATAGTGTTAATGAGATCACAACTGGAGTGCAATGTACAGTTTTGGTTCCTGGACTCAAAATAAAAGGACATACTGCCAGGGTAGCCGTGTGCCTGGACAACTGGATGGTGATGCAGAGTAATGCACTGGCTGAGGCACGGTGAGACTCTCCTTCTCAACCTCTCCCCTCATCTGAGGTGTGGTGACCCTCAGGTTAAACACAACCAGACATCTCTCTTCAATGAGTGAGCAGCCCGATGGGTCGGTAGGGCCATGGCAATGTTACCTTTTCCTTTACTGTCTAGAATTCTGTATTCAGAAGAGTTCTGGAGGCGCGATCGCTGAAAGTTCTTAAAGAGGAGGTGGATAGATTTTTGAAACATCGAGGAATTGATGCTGTGAGGAGCTGGCGTGAAAGAGGAGTTGAGATTGGGGCAGATCAGTCATGATATGATGGAATGGCAGGACAGCCCTGAGGGGCTGAATGGCCTACACTGTCTCTTATTTCTTATAATGTTATGTGTTAGCTTTGTGGGTATGTGACTATTTCCTTTGTGTTAATGCAGCTCTGCCACAGTGTCAGGAATGAATTTCATCAAGTTAGTCATCCTATAAACATGATGTTATGTCATCTATTTAAACAAATAACATTCAGTCATCAGCAGTTGGGATAGAACAGGGCAAGAATCTGATTAGTTTGAGTTTTTTTTCACAAAATGGCCAAGTTTAATAATGAGAAACCTTTAACAGCATGTGTTTTAATTCCAATCTTTTTTCTCTCCTTTCAGTTGTTCATTGTGAGTCAAGGGCAGTGCATCTATAAAGGAATAGTCCCCAGCCTCATTCCATACCTTAAAGGACTGGGCTTGCATTGTCCAACCTATCACAACCCTGCTGACTTCAGTAAGTGAAAAGGGCCCTGCTTTATTAATGTGTTTAGAACGCAGACTGTGTTGAATATGAAAGATACAGGGCTATTGGGAAAGAGCAGGAGAGTAGGATGAATTAGAGAGGTTTACCTAGGAATTGGCACCGGTGCAGTGAGCTGATTGCATCTCTGTGTGGCTGAGGTCAGTTCAGATCCTGTCATTGGCCTCTGTGCACCTTGTGAAGGAAACAGATTGGTTGGATTCCTATACTCTCACTGGAGAGTGAATGTGTATGTCAATTTTAGCTCAGTTTGGATCAGATTTGGTAAGTATTTGCTTATGGTAACGTGTAAGCTCATGTGAAGACCAACTTTGCTGGAGCCAGCTCAGCAGAGAGCAGTCGTCATCCCACTGGAACCATACTATAGACTGGTGTGCAGAGTGCAGCGTCAGGAAACTGGGAGGCCTGAGAGGAAATGGGGAGACTTTCTGACAAATCTCCACACCCAGTCACTGATGCTTAGAGATGCACAGCATGGAAACAGACCCTTCGGTCCAACTCATCCATGCCAACCAGATATCCTATATAAATCAAGTCCCATTTGCCAACATTTGGCCTATATCCCTCTAAACCCTTCCTATTCATTTACCCTCCAGATACCTTTTAAAGTGGTAATTGTACCAGTCTCCAACACTTCCTCTGGCAGCTCATTCCATATGTGCCCCACACTCTGTGTGAAAATGTTGCCCCTTAGGTCCCTTTTAAATCTTTCCCCTCTCACCTTAAGCTTATGCCCTCTAGTTTTGGACTCCCCATCCCAGGAAAAAGACCTTGGCTGTTCACCCTATCCATGCACCTCATGAGTTTGTAAACGTCCATAAGGTCACCGTCGGCCTCTGACGCTCCTGAGAAAATAGCCCCAGCCTATTCAGCCTCTCCCGATAGATCAAACCCTCCAATCCCAGCAACGTGCTTGAAATTTCTGAACCCTTTCAAGTTTCACAACATCTTTCCTTAGCAGGGAGACCAGAATTGAGTGCAGTATTCCAAAAGTGGCCTAAACAATGTCCTGTACAGGTGCAACATGATGTCCCAACTCCTATACTCAATGCACAGACCAATAAAGGCAAGTGTACCAAACACCATCTTCACTATCCTGTCTACCTGTGACTCCACTTTCAAGGAGCAGTGAACCTGCACACCAAGATCTTTTTGTTCAGCAACACACCCCAAGACCTTACGACTTCTTTCAAGTAGTTTTCTCTGCTCCTTGATTCCTCCATTTTGTAGCTGACCTAACAACAAAATAAATCATATGGAGTGGAAAGAAGAACAAAAGAGAAAAGAAGATTAGTATGTGTTACAAACTCTAACTGCACAAAAAAAGCTCTCAATTAAACTTTTGCAACTTATTGCTAGATACCTGTATGGGGAGGTGATGGCCTAGGAGTATTGTTGCAATCTGGTGACACAGGTAATGGTTCTGGGCACCTGGGTTCAATTCCTGCCATAGCAGATGGTGGAATTTGAAATTATTAAAATCCTGGACTTAAGTGTCATCTAGTGGTGACCATGAAACCACTGTGGGGGCATGGGGAATATCCCAAATTTGTTTACCAGTTGGATATTCCCCTTCGGAAAGGAAACTTCTGTTCTTACTGGTCTGGCCCAAATGTGACCCCAAAGCCACAGCAATGTGCTTGCCCCCTAGGCTATTAGGGAGTGCCCAGCTGACCTAGCCAGGGGCACTCACATTTTGTGAATGAATGAATAAGTGCTCCTTCCCTGCGTGTGCTGGGTTCACATCACTAGTGCAGAGTTTCTCTTCCATGTGTTCTCTGGGCTTTGTCTTTGTGGGGACAGGACTTAGGGTGACATGGTCGTTCAGTGATTAGCACTGCTGCCTCACAGCACCAGGGACCGGTATTAGATTTCACCCTCGGGCAACTGCCTTTGTGGCGTTTGTACAATCTCCTTGGTTTTATGTGGGTTTCCACTGGGTGCTCCAGCTTCCTGGGGGTTTAGTACAGTTTAGGTAGATTGGCCATGCTAAATTGCCCGTAGTGTCCAAGGATGTGCAGATTAGGTGAATTGGCCATGGTAAAAACAGTGGACTGGTAGTTCTCAGTAGAATGGTCTTCAAAGGGTCAGTGCAGATTTAATGGGCCAAATGGCCTCTTTCTGAACTGTAGGGATTCTGAGTCTCCATATACCTGGATTAATCCACTCCCCGCTTCACCCACTGCTGTATTTTATTGAACATTAAATTTTGTCCTTTTCATCCTGATCATGCCTTTTGCTTGCTTGCACAGTTATTGAAGTTGCCTCGGGTGAATACGGAGATTTGAACCCTCTGCTGTTCAAGGCTGTTCAAGATGGAATGTGCACCATGGCAGAAAAGAACAACCCATCCAAAGGGGGCGATCCTTCAAGGTGGAAATCCCAGAGCTTGACGGTAATCCAGTGAGAATCAAGAATTTCTTGACACCGTAAGGAACAAGAGACAGGCGGACTTCAGCTGGGTCAAGTTTTCAATGGGTTCCAGTGACAATAAATTGCAACGTTCCATATTCTATGATAAAATATTTAGAAAATACTCAATAAATAAATACATGCACCATAAATACTACAGGTTCCCCTCCAAGCCATTCACCATTCTGACTTGGAAATATAAGGGTAATGGGGAGAAAGCAGGAGAATGGCGTTGAATGCTATATTATCCATGATCAAATGGTGAAATAGACCCAGTGGGCCGAATGGCATAACTCTGCTGCTATATCTTACATAGAACATTACAGCGCAGTACAGGCCCTTCAGCCCTCGATGTTGCGCCGACCTGTGAAACCAATCTGAAGCCCATCTAACCTACACTATTCCATTATCGTCCATAAGTTTATCCAATGACCATTTAAATGCCCTTAAAGTTAGCGAGTCTACTACTGTTGCAGGTAGGGGATTCCATGCCTTTACTACTCTCTGACTAAAGTACCTACCTCTGACACCTGTCCTATATCTATCACCCCTCAATTTAAAGCTATGTCCCCTTGTGCTAGCCGTCACCATCCGAGGAAAAATGCTCTCACTGTCCACCCTATCTAATCTTCTGATCATCTTGTATGTCTCTATTAAGTCACCTCTTAACCACCTTCTCTCCAACGAAAACAGCCTCAAGTCCCTCAGCCTTTCCTTGTAAGACCTACCCTCCATACCCAGGCAACATCCTGGTAAATCTCCTCTGCACCCTTTCCAATGCTTCCACATCTTTCCTCTGCACCCTTATATGTTACAGTTCCTTCATTGTCACCGGGCCAGAATCCTGGTAACCCTCCCTAACAGCATTGTGGGTCGACCTACAGCACATGGACTGCAGCAGTTCAAGAAGGCAGCGAAACACCAGCTTCTTAAGGGGCAACAAATGCTAGCCAGCTAGTAACACCCATGTCCCACGACATAAATATACATAACACCTATTCTCACCTCCTCACCTGCACAACAAGCTCCCGCAAATGGCAAAATCATCCATGGTCAGATCATCTGATTTTGTGGTGTTGGATGACATCAGGCAGATCTCCACTGTTGGAGAATTCCCCTGCTTGTCTTCCAGATATTATGGTGAGATCTTTCATGTCCACTGAGGAGGGCAAACAGGGTGTCTGGTTAATGCTTCAGGAATTGCAAAGAGTATAGAAGAATGAGCACCGATATCACTGAAACATCTCAGATTCTAAGTGAGCTTGACAGGGTAGCTTGGACAAGCAATCCCCCTAACTGCTAGAGCCTAGAACTAGGGGTTGCAGGTTGAGGATAAAGGGGTGGCCGTTTCCGATTGAGATGAGGAGAAATTTCTTCACACAAAGGGCTGAGGATGTTTGGAATTCTCTCCCCCAGCGGGTTTTATAAGTTCAGTCTTTGAGTCGTTTGAAAGCTGCGATTGTTAGATTTGGGGCCCAAGGAAATCAAGAGATTTGGGAATCAGACAAGAAAGTGGGGTCAAGCTCAAGGGTCATGTACAGTTATATCTAATGGAATTTCAGAGGGTGTTAATGCTTACTTCTGCTCCTAATTCATGCCTAATGCAAAAAAACAGCATTCTCTCCACCTATCTGCTCCTCCATCCACCTTCCATCATCACCTCCCTCTCTCTCTCTACTTATTTCAGAGTCCCCTTCCCCTCCCCCATTTCTGAAGAAGGTTCCAGACCCGAAACATCAGTTTTCCTGCTCCCCTGATGCTGCTTAGCCTGCTGTGTTCATCCAGCTCCACATCTTGTTATCTCCTGACAGTGTCGCTCGCTCCCAGTACTGCACTGTAGAGAGAGATGTCATAGGTGTTGATAAGGATGTAGAGACCTGGAAAGGCCAAACTGCTTCGAAGGACAGTCATTGCTGGACTAGGAAAGCTCTTGCCTGCACTAGTCTGCGTACATGATAAACTAAACTGAATGCCAAAAACTGAATGTAAGCAAAATATATCCTCAACTTGATGACAAAACAAACTAGAAATTTGCATGCCCTTCTGATTTTCTGTCTTTGTCTGTACAGGATGCAGGTCCCATTGAGAGCTGCACTTTTGCAATAAGCTCCTTTGTTCAGTTTTATATCCTCTTCCGAAGGACCTTCATTTCCATACTGCGAGACATGGTAAGGTCAGCTGGATATGTTGCTCACTTTTAGAATGACGCGTTAATTTCTGTAGTAAGGTGGGGATCGATCAATATGTAGGGACTGGGTTGCTTACAATTCGCTTCAGCTTTCTTTTGTTCAGGGAGGGAATGTGATAAAAGATGCTGTTACCGTCCCAACCCCCTTCCCTAGAGTTGGAAATACAACAGAGTTTCAACATCTGACTGTGACCTTCTCCGAGGAAGACAGAACTCCCAGTGTTTTCACTGAGATTGAAATTCCACAGTCCACTGTCACCCTCATTGGTAGTGACTTGTTACAGTTCACTTGGGGAGTCCAGGTTATCGTAGCAACATGCATGTTGTAGTCTGGAGCTATGGATGGAGGCCCCAGCCTTTCCATCACACAGCTGATCAGGAATCTCTCCCACTCTTACTGCTAACCCCTGGCATTGCTCATCAACCCATTCGATCATGTTAATGCACCTTCATTGACCAAAGTATGATTTATACCTCTGGCTCAGAGGCAAGATACTACCTACTTCCCCTAAAACTTTGTTCAACCAGAAGTAACATATTGCTGAAAATCTGATTTTAAAAATCAGTAAATGCTTGATATCAGGCTGCTTTGGTGAAGATAGAAACTGAGGTCACATTTTATATCAACGATCTTTCATCAGAACTGCAAAAATCTTTGAGCTGCACAACTTCTGAGCAAATGCAGTGCCGCAGGTAAGGGAGGTGTGACAGCTAAGAAACGAAATGGTCAGTGATACCATAGAGGATGTACTCGCTACTGTTCAGTCATATTATTATTGAAATACTCCCTCCAGCCCATATTCTCAGAATTTTCCCTAGAGTTTTTCTTTTCCTGCACCTTTCTTTACACTAACTCTCTCTTTAATAAATAGTCAACACCAGCATGACCCAGTTTCTGGTGGAAAGTTATGAATCTGAAATGGAAGTTCAGTTCCTCTTCCCCACATATGCTGCCAGACCTACTGAGTGTTTCACACATCTGTCAGCAGTCCAGCCTTCACTTGCTGAGCTTCCACACTCAAGGAAGATGTCAGGAAACTGTCCTGAGATCGAAGTTCTGCAAGATTAGAAGAATATTGTAAAATGAAACGTATTATTTGGTGTGTATTTGCATGTGTTGTGTTGTATGGTGTGTGTGCGTGTGTGTGTGTGTGTGTGTGTGATGTATGTGACTGTTTGAGGCATGTGCCCCTTTGAGGCTCATAGTGAACTCTATTGTCTTGTCTCCTGTAGGTTTTGACTCATTTACGATTCATGTCTCACATCTGCATTGGAGTCCTCATTGGTTTGCTGTACCTGAACATTGGTAACGAAGCAGAGAAAGTATTCAACAACACAGGATGCCTTTTCTTCTCCATGCTCTTCCTCATGTTTGCTGCTCTGATGCCGACTGTCTTGACCTGTAAGGAGAAATGTTATTGTCATCTTGTTTGATTGTAACCTTCAAGGGTAACACGGTGACTCAGTGGTTGGCACTGCTGTCTCACAGCGCCAGGAACCTGGTTTTAATTCCACTGTTGAGCGACTGTCTGTGCGGAGTTTGCACATCCTCCCTGTGTCTGCGTAGGTTTCCAGTGGGTCCTTCTGTTTCTTTCACAGTCCAAAGACGTACAGGTTAGGTGGATTGGCTATGATAAAGTGTCCAGGGGGTGTGCAAGTTAGGTAGATTAGCCATGGGAACTGTGGGGTTACAGGGCTGGGGAAGGATGTTCTTCGGAGGGTTGGTGTGCACTCGATGGGCCACATGGTCTGCTTCCACTGTATAGGGATTCTATGTTTCGGTCTTTGAAACTTTTCTTCTTGTGAGTGGAACTGCTTAAAAGTATCAGGGGAAAAGAACATTCATTTTTACAGCACCTTTCACAATCTCATTGTTCAATCCTAAATAACCTGGTGATGAAGGGTAGAATTGGCACCTAATCTTTTCACACTCTCAAGCCTTTGTAGACAGAGACAGACATCACACACATACACTTCCAAACTTAACATTGACATACTCAACTACTGTACATATTTACACTTGGAGCATGCAGGAGCAATTTACAACCAGTTAAATACTTTCAAACTGCAGTAACTATTATGGCACAGCACCAGAAGACCGATAGAGTGTGGCATCCCATAAGCAGTAATGAGCTATTCACCAGATTTGTTCAGTGCTGTTGATTGAGGGAGAAATATTGGTTGGGGGAAGGGTGTGAACACTCCTGCCCTTCCTTAAAATGGTGCCGTAATATCCTTTGCAGCCATCTGATAAAGATAATAGCCGTTCTTGTTTAAAGTCTGACCTTAAAACAATACTTCTGACCACACAGCACTCCTAGCATAGTTCAAATTTAAACTCAGTATGTTGGAAAATGTGTATTTATTGAGAATGCAAAAAAGGAGTCATTATTACATTGGAAAGCACTTTTAACTTCACTTGAAGAAGGAGCAGCATTACGATAGCTTGTGATTTCAAATTAACCTGTTGGACTACGATCTAGTGTTCTGTGACTTCTGACTCTATTCAGACTAGAGACAGTATGGACTCAGGGCAGAGTGGCCTCCTTCAGTGGCATAATGACTCCACAATTATATCCTATCACTGTTTTCCTTAAGTATTGTTCTAGAAAGTAGAACTATAAACAGACACTAATCTTTATTAGTTATTTATAACACACACAGAGGAAAATCTCAGTTCATGTTTTTCTCTCACACATTAGTTCCACTGGAGATGTCTGTTTTTCTGAGAGAACACCTCAACTACTGGTACAGCCTGAAGGCTTACTACTTGGCTAAAACTATGGCGGATGTTCCTTTTCAAGTATGTGGTGTTTAAATATCTATTTGAGTTTGCCATTGAATAAGCATTAATTTGATAATGTAAAAACAGTGAAGCACCTACGTAGAGGCAAAGGTTATTCAGCCTCTCGACTCTGATATTCCATACACCAAGCTATCGGGTATATAGAAGAATAAGAGTGGATCTTATAGAAATGTACAAAATTATGAAGGGAATAGATAAGACAGGAGCAGCGAGGTTGTTTCCACTGATGGGTGAAACTCGAACTCGGGGTCATAGCCTCAAAATAAGGGGGAGCGGATTTAGGTCTGAGTTAAGGAGGAATTTCTTCACCCAAAGGATTGTGAAACTGTGAAACTCCCTGCCCAGTGAAGCAGTTGAGGCTTCCTCATTCCCCATCTTTAAGGCAAAGATAGATTTTTGAACAGTAAAGGAATTAAGGGTAATGGAGAGCGGTCAGGTAAGTGGAGCTGAGTCCACCGAAAGATCAGCCATGGTCTTATTGAATGGCGGAGCAGGCTCGACGGTCCAGATGGCCTACTCCTGCTCCTATTTCCTTTGTTGTTATATCTATTCTTATAATTGTCCCTATTGTGGGTTACACTAAGGGTTTAAAACGTAGAGTTTTTATTTCAGTTGGAAGTGGATTTCAGGTTCTTCTGTCAGTAAACCTGTGTGTACTTAACAAAAGTTGTTTGAACACATGACCCAGCTTTTCGAAGCAAGAAAGCCCTGAGGTTGCTATGCAGATAAACGCTGAGGGTGGAACTATACTCTAAACAGAAACTAGTGGGTTTTGGTTTAAAAAACATACATAAATGAGAAGAAAGTTGTTCTGGCATCAGTCTGTTGTGTTTAAGCAAAGAACTCTATTCTATATGTTTAGAGAGAGAAATAAGTAGTTCTGGAGTGTTAGGTCGGGTCATGTAGCTTAGTCAAGACAGAAGGTGTCTAGCTATGGAGTAGGTACCAAGGGCGTGTCCTTGTTTGTCTGATAAGCCTTGGTACACAACTACCAGCGATGCTTATACTTGGAGTGGGATGCTTGTTTTTATTTCCTACATCAACGGGCTCCTAGATGTTATTACACACCTCTGGAGCCAATGGGACTTAAACCACGGCCTCCTGACTCAGAGGTAGGGACACTGCCACTGCACCACCAGAACCCTCCAGAACATTTTTTGGTAGGGATATACAAGGACCACAGCTGTGACATGTGCAGCCAGATCCATCATTAAAAAGGACTACCTTCCAGAATGTGTATGTGTAAAAGCCTAAAAGCAACAGTTTAAAAAAAAAGGTTAGGCTGGGGTTAAGTTTATTGGATTGAGTTTGATGCAGAAGTTTATATTATTTTGGAATCGCTGTCTCACTTGTTGAGTGTACCTATTTAGTTATATTTGCTTGTATTTGTCTTATTCAACAGAATAAGGTGAAGATTCTTTTGATGTTTCAATCTAATCCCAGCACCTCTCTGATCATTAAAACCGAAACACCCAGAGAAGATCACCCCTCCTCGTAATCTGTTAAAGGAAATGTGAAAAGTGGTATAACCTGCCTCTCACCCCCAATCTGTTACAGAGAGGCTAAATGAAAAAAATTCCTGATACTCACTTCATAAGCAACAAGCAACAATTTATTTATCTAACTCTAACTGTGAACAAATTTACAGAACTACTAACAAACCGAACAGTTCCCCCCCTTAACTATTGACTGTTCCCAATAAAACAAAATTCTAATGGTATGCTGTTCCAATAAATATGAGTCCCACTTATATAAAGCAAAGTAATTTAAAAAAAAATTAAAACTTAGTCTCTCAAAATTGCAGCCAGGATAAGTCTTCCGGAATGTTCTTTGCCTTCTCTGCTGTTTTTCATTCAGGAACACTTTTCTCCGTCAAGTTCTTGTATCAGGAATATATTAGCTAAGAGTGCCATTGTGACTTTATTTAGATGGTGCTTACGCTGAGAGCTGAGAGATTTCTGTGCCAGCCAGTGATTTTCTCTTCAGATGGCAGTTCACTCTCACCCCGATTTTCAAATGGCCACTTCTTTTATTCCCTTGATGACCAATTAATTTCTTACAATAGGATTTGTTCTAGGTTGTCAAAACCATCAGATTTAAATTTAATTGGGTTTTGGTATCTAGGGCCTTGTTTAAGTTAATTGTGTAAATTCAAAAACATGTTGTCTTGGTAAAAATGCTGCTTCGCCTGCCAACAGTACAGCCTTCGGATACAATATTTCAATTTCAAGAACTCTCTGAGCATCTGCTGCTGCCTGCAGACATTTTTGTTAATCTCCAAGCCTAAAAAACACATCTTCTTTCAAAGGGACCACACACTCTTCCCTCCTATCATTTTAGAAACATCAAGTACTCTACCCAACTTCGTAACACCTCCCCCCCAAGAAAAAAAACCATCATTATGAAAAGATATCTTCATTCTTTTTCTCTAAATTGTAACATCATTATTACTAGATCCATAGGTTATCAATCTAAAGTTACACATTTCATACTAATTCTATGCACACATATAACATTGAACACTACCGTTTCTATCTTACTTACATGTTTTCTTTTTAAACCTGCAATATTGCATCTGCAATAATATTTTCACGACCCACAACATGTACAATCTGTAAATTAAATGCTTGTAACATAAGACTCCAACAAAATAGTCTGGTGTTCTTGTCCTTAAATTTTTCCAAAAATGGCAATGGGTTGTGATTAGTGTACACAACCATCTCCGATATATTGTTTGCAACATAAATGTTAAAATGTTGTAAGGCCAGTACAAACTCAATAACTTTTTTAATGGTTGAATAATTTCTCTGGTGGATATTGAGTTTTTTTGAAAAATAACCAATTGGCCTTTCAATCCCACAATCATCCTCCTGTAACAACACAGCTCCAACTCTTACATCACTTGCGTCAATAGCGACTTTAAAGGGTTTCAAGAAATTTAGCGTGGCTAAAACTGGTGAGGTGGTTAACACTGCCCTAAAATTCTATTCTATTCATTTTTGTGGGATGTGGGCATCGCTGGCTGGCCGGCCAGCATTTCTTGCCCATCCCTAGTTGCCCTTGAGAAGGTGATGGTGAGCTGCCTTCTTGAACCGCTGCAGTCCTCCTGCTGTGGGTTGCTATTAAGGAGTGAATTCCAGGATTTTGACCCAGCGACAGTGAAGGAACGGCAATATATTTCCAAGTCAGGATGGTAAGTGACTTGCAATGGAACTTGGTGGTGGTGGTGTTGCCATTATATCTGCTGCCCTTGTCCTTCTAGATGGAAGTGGTCATCGGTTTGGAGGGTGCTGTCTGAGGGCCTTTGGTGAATTTCTGCAGTGCATCTTGTAGATAGTACACACTGCTGCTACTGAGCGTCAGTGGTGGAGGGAGTGAATGCTTGTGGGTGCAGTGCCAATCAAGCGGGCTGCTTTGTCCTGGATGGTGTCAAGCTTCTTGAGTGTTGTTGGGGCTGCACTCATCCAGGCAAGTGGGGAGTATTCCATCACACTGCTGACTTGAAAATTCTCAAATGCCTCCTGGCATTGTTCTGTCAAATGAAATTTCATGTTCTTCTTTAACAAATCCATGGTGCCACGATGCTACTAAAGTTTTATACAAACTTCTTGTAGAATCTTCTCAGTCCTAAAAATCGTAGCACTTCCCTCTTTGAGGATGGTCTTGGAAATTCCTCAGTGGCCTTCATCTTCATGTTCCTTTGTATCATCTGTCCGTGTCCGATGTTGTGGCCTAAGAATGTCACTTCTGCCTTCGCGAATTCTGTCTTTGCCAACTTTGCGACCAACTTTCCCTTCCATAATCTCTCAAAGAGCTCTGCCAAATGCACCATGTGATCTGTCCACAAATGGCTGAAGATCACTAAGTTATCTATATAGACGGCACAATTATTCAATCCTACAACAACACTGTTCATTAATCTTTGAAATGTGGCTGGTGTGCTCTTCATTCCAAAGGGCAGCCCATTTGAGGTTACAAAAGCAAAGATTTCTTTCGCTCTCTCTGACAAAGGTACATGCCAGTAACTGCAAAGTAAATCCAACTTTGTGATGTAAGTGGCTTATCCACCTTTTTCCACACCGTTCTCCAGCCTTGGAAATGGGTATGAGTCTGATTTAGTCACGGTGCTGACTTTCCGATAATCTACACAGAATCTTTGAGTACCGTTATGTTTGGGAACCAACGCAATTGTTGACCTCCGCTCACTTTGACTTAGTTCAATGATGTCATCTTGGAGCATCGCTTCCACTTCTTTCTATACCCATGCTGCTTTGAGATGATTAAGCCTGTAGGGGCGTTCCTTTATCGAAACAGCATTCCCTATGTCACCCTCATGTGCTATGGTGTTAGTCCTGCCCATTCTATTTTTACATATGTTCTCATAGTGCTGCAAAAAGCCTTTCAATTCAATTCTCTGTTCCTGGGTCAGGCAGCTTACGACCCATTCCATTCTTTAAGAACTTCCTCCTTATTCAATTTATTCTGAGGCAGATCAAAATTCACATAATCCAGATTTGATTCCTCACTCTGAGTGGCAGTAACCAAGACCTGTTTCTCCGGTTCCTTTTCCCTGTCATGGTAAGGTTTCAGCATGTTCACATAACATATCTGATAAATTTCTTTCCTATTTGGCATCTTTACCAGATAACTCACCTGACTTTACTTCTTCTCAATCTGACAGGGACTAGTAAACCTTGCTTTGAAGGGACCTCCTAACACTGGTAACAGCACCAATACTTTATCCCTGCAGGCATACATGCAAATTTTAGATTTCCTACCTGCTTCTTGCTTCATTAGATGCTGTGCCACCTTCAAATGTTGTCTAGCTAATTCACCTACTCTGTTTAATCTTTCTCTCATCTCGGATACATAATCTAACTGTGAGATCTCTGACTTTGGACCTATCAACTTTTCCTTAATTAATTTTAAAGGCCCTCTTACTTCATGTCCGAATATCAATTCAAACGAAGTCAACTTAGTCAATTCATTTGGAGCATCTCTAACAGCAAATAATATAAATGGGATGCTAAGGTCTGGAGTAGATTTGTAGCTCGGGTTGTGGGTGTTAAGGTTGGTTGGCTCGCCGAGCTGGTTTGTTGTCCTGCAGACGTTTCGTTACCGTGCTTGGTAACATCCTCAGTGCAGCCTCCGATGAAGTGTCAGTGTGTTTTCCTGCCTGGTTTTTAAACTCTGAGGTCCGTTGAGATGGATTGCCTCACTTCCGGTTTTCCTTCGTAGTGGAATGTAACTGGGGTCGAGTTCAATGTGTTTATTAATAGCATGCTTTGTGGAATAAATTTCACCAGAGAGGAGGAGAAGAACAAACAGCTCCCATTCCTGGACGTCATGGTAGAGCGCAAGACAAATGGGGAACTGCAAATGAAAGTACACTGAGAAACCACACACACAGACCAGGTACTGAACTTCAACAGTAACCATCCCAACACACACAAATGAGGCTGCGTGCGAACACTATTTAAAAGGGCAACACCACACTGCAGCAACACGGAATGACGCGAAGAAGAAGAATACCTCTTCCAGGTTTTCAAGGATAATGGATATCCAAAGAATTGGGTCAGAAGATGCCCACATGAACAGCATCAGAAAGATACTACACGCCCCGACACACTCATCACACTACCCTGTATCAGAAACACGTCATAATTCACCACAAGACTCGTATGACCGCTGGGCATCAGAATGACACAAGCCCACGTCAACCCTACGGCAACTGCTCACCCGAACTAAAGACCCACTCCCTGCCATGGACAGGACCAATGTCATCTCCAAGATCCCCTGCAGAGACTGCGAGAAACACTACATCGGACAAACAGGAAGGAAACTAACAACAAGAGTACATGAACACCAACTGGCTACAAAAAGACACGACCAATACTCACTCATCTCAATCCACATGGACAAGGAGAACCACCACTTTGACTGGGACAACACCAAGATCCTGGGACAGGCTAGGCAGAGACAGGCACGAGAATTCCTAGAAGCATGGCCCTCCACGTAGCATGCTATTAATAAACACATTGAACTCGACCCCATATACGTTCCACTACGAAGGAAAACCGGACGTGAGGCAATCCAGCTCAACAGACCCCAGAGTTTAAAAACCAGGCAGGAAAACACACCAACACTTCATCGGAGGCTGCACTGAGAATGTTACGTAGCATGGTCACGAAACATCTGCGAAACAACAAACCAGCTCGGCGAGCCAACCAACCTTAACAACCTCAATAAATGGGATGCCTTTATCCCAATCCTTTGGGTAATTTTGGCAATAAGCCCTCAACATGGTCCTTAAGGTCTGATGCCACATTTCCAATGCTCCCTGGGAGTCAGGGTGGTATGCACTGGACTTAGTGTTTGATGCCTAAACTATCCATGACCTCCTTCAATGGTTTGGCAGTAAAATTGGACCCTTGGTCTGACTGAATCTCCCTGAGTAGTCCATAACAGGTAAAGAAAGCAAGTAACTCTCTCACAACCTTTTTTGCCCTGACATTCCGCAATGGAATTGCCTCTGGAAATCTGGTAGGTACATCCATTATGGTCAGCAAATACTGGTTCCCACTTTTGGTTTTAGGGAGGGGACCTACGCAATCAATCATGACCAGTGTGAAAAGTTCTTCAAATGTGGGAATTGGCATCAAAGGCGCTGATTTTATTACTGCCTGTGGCTTTCCTACCATTTGATACATATGCCAGGTATGGCAAAATTCAACCACATCTTTATGTAATCCAGGCCAGTAGAAATGCTTCAGTATCTTAGCCTCAGTCTCCCTCACTCAAAAGTGGTACAGTCTGCCTCTCATCCCCAATCTGTTACAGAGAGGCTAAATGAAAGAAATCCCTGATAACTCACTTCACAAGCAACAAGTAACAATTTATTTGTCTAACTCTAACAGTGAACAAATTTACAGAACTACTAACAAACCGAACAATTCCCCCCTTAACGACTAACTCTTTCTGAATAAAACAAAATTCTAATGGTATGCTGTTCCAATAAATATCAGTCCCACTTATATAAAGCAAAGTAATTAAAAAAATTAAAACTTAGTCTCTCAAAATTATAGCCAGGATAAGTCTTCCAGAATGTTCTTTGCCTTCTCCACTGTTTTCCATTCAGGAATACCTTTCTCTGTCAAATTCTTGTGTCAGGAGCATTAACGAAGAGTGCCGTAGCACCTTTTATTTAGATGGTGCTTACTCTGAGAGCTGAGAGATTTCTGTGCCAGCCAGTGAGTTTCTCTTCAGATGGTAGTTCACTCTCACCACGATTTTCGAATGGCCACTTCTTTTGTACCCTTGAATGTCTGTCAGTTTTTTTACAATAGGATTGGTTCTAGGTTGTCAAAAGTATCAGATTTAAATTTAATTGGGGTTTTGTGTCTGGGGCCTGATTTAAAATAATTGTGTAAAGTCAAAAACCTGTTATCTTGGTAAAAATGCTGCTTTGCCTGCTTGAAGTATAGCCTTTGGATGCAATATTTCAATTTCAAGAACTCTCTGAGCATCTGCTGCTGCCTGCAGACAGTTTTTTTTTAATCGTCAAGCCTAAAAACCACATCATCTTTTAAAGGGACCACACACTCTTCCTCCTATCATTTTACAAAATCAAATACTCTGCCCAACTTTGCAACACCAGCAACTTACTTTCCCCCCTCCCGGTTCTTGCATGTATTATATTCTTAAGGGGAAGTAATTGCCCAGTGGCTTCATTTCTAGACTACTAATCCAGAGACCCAGGCTAACGTTCTTGGGACCAGGGTTCAGATCTCATTATGGCAAATGGTGATGTTTAAATTCAATATAATATCTGGAATTAAAAGTATAATGATGACCATGGGACTGTTCTCAGTTGTTGGAAAAAGGCATCTGATTCACTAATGTCCTTCAGGGAAGGAAATTGCTGTCCTTCCCTGGTCAGTGCTGCATGTGACTCCAGACCTATTTAATTAGAGATGAGCAATAAATGTTGACCTTGCCAGCAACGTCCACTTGTCATGACTAGAGAAAGGAAATGATGGCTCAGTGGTTAGCACTGCTGCCTCTCAGGTCTAGGGACCCAGGTTCAATTCCTGCATCAAACAACTGTCCTTCTGGAGTTCTCCCTGTGTCTACATGGGTTTCTGCTGGGTGCTCCAGTTTCATCCCACAATTCAAAGATATACAGGTTAGGTGGACTGCCAATGGTGTCCTGGAATGTGTAAATTAGGGGGATACTCTTCGGTGGGTTGGCATGGATTCGATGGGCAGAATGGCTTGCTTCTGAACGAGAGAGATTCTGTAAAAAGACAGTGGTTCATCAAAGCCAGATCCTAACAGGAATCCAGCTTGTTTGTTATTCTTGCAACTCAATGCTGTGAACTGTTCCTTTTGTCAAATGGGATAGTGCTGTTCTGAGGATACTATTGTGCACTGAAATGTCTGCACTTCAAGTAGTAACGTTTTAGTAACACCAGTGAAGTTGAATGATGTAAAACTCGGAAAGCAAAGTGAGTTTACAGAATTATGATGGGAATATTGGTTGATCCCGGTGTTAAAATTGGTGTTTTCCTTTCCTGTAGGTGATCTGTCCTATTGTATACTGCAGTATTGTCTACTGGATGACGTCCCAGCCTCCCGAGGCTTCACGCTTCCTCTTGTTTGCCAGTCTGGCCACAGCGACTGCATTGGTGGCACAGTCACTTGGACTCCTGATTGGAGCTGCATCCACATCTTTACAGGTACTGGTCTGCCTTCATGCAGAAACTATACTGAGTGACCACTTCAAAATCATCAACCAGAGAATAACAGAGGCCATTCAACCCATCAAGTCTGTTTCAAGAGCTTTCAAATTAGCTTCTAACACTTGTATACTTTCTCCAAAAAGCTGCAAATGCTTCCTTTCAGGTGTTTACCCTGTTGCCTTGTGAAACTGACAATTAAATCCAGTTCATGTACCCTTTCAGGTAATACAATCCAGATGATCACAACCCTCTGCATTTTTTTAAATCTTCCTCTCAGTTCTGATTCTTTTTAACAATCATCTCATGTCTGTGTCCCCTCCTTATCAACTCTTCTATCATTGGAAATAGTTTTTCCTTATGTACTCAATTAGAACTTGCAATGTTGAATGCTATGCCTTTTTGGGTGCTGTAACTTAACCAAGGAACTTAGTATGTTGAGGGGATCTCAGGTGGAATTTTTATTGCGTAGGAAATAAAGGTAAAGCTGCCATAGACTCAGAGGGGCTTTTGAATTAGCGACAGATGACTGGTGATGGTTTAACCTGAGAGTCACTGTGCCTCAAGTGAAGGGAGTCATTGAGAACAGCAATCCTTTATGGCACCCCTTAGTTGGTGTGGGTCTTGAACCCACGCTGCTGGCATCACTTTATGTTGCAAACCATCCGTCCAACCAGCTGAGCTGACCAGTCCCCTTAGATTAAGTCAGCTCGCAGTCTTTAAATTTTGCTTTAAGCTGGCGAAAGTCCATAGTCTTCAGTTGTGTTTCCTGCTACCTGCCATCTGAAACCACATAAAGATTTGGAACCTATAACCAACCAAGCAGTTGGCGCAGTTGCAGAGTGTGTGGGAGATTAGTTGGGTTGGGTTTATGACTGAACCGAGCATACATGTTCCCATGTGGAGAAAAAGTCATGAGAGAGGGAGGTGGGAGGGGGCAGTCAAGCAGGGGGTGGAGAGTCTGAGGGGATGGGGATAGACGAAGATGGTTGGGGCAAGGAGGGCAATCTAGGCCAACGAAACATGAAAGCGCAGGGGTGGGGAGTGTTTCGGGGGGTTGTTGGCACTGGTAGTCGGTCTAGGCCAGGGCCGAAGAAAGGGTCAAGTCCAAGGGGGGAGTTGGTTGGGCCGGTAGTATTTATCACACCTAGGGGTCGTGCAGCACCCACGCCCTTAATACATTGGCGGCTCATCAATTTACTCTCTATCAGGCTTCAACTCAAAATGTCATAATTTTGTGAGCTATTCATTTACATGTTCTGTTTCCCCTCTTTGTTCACTTCCAGGTTGCTACCTTTGTGGGTCCAGTCACTGCCATTCCTGTGCTTCTATTCTCGGGATTTTTTGTTAGTTTTGACACCATCCCCACCTACCTACAATGGAGCTCCTACGTCTCTTATGTAAGGTACTTTTTCTTTCTTTTTTTGAAGTCGTTATAAAAATGGGACTTCTCCCTCTCCCTCTGGTATTTGCAAAGTTCCAAATCCTGCCTCCTCAGTTTCCAGCTAGAAACTATGAAGGTTAAGCCAGCCTACTCTGACTGTTTCGTTAGAGAGACAACTGGTAGTGGTTTAACCAAAGGGTTATCACTGTTTGGGTGAAAGGAGAGCCCTCAGGCAGGGTTGGAATTGAACCCATGCTGTTGGTGGGACTCTGTTTTGCAAACCAGCTGATCAGCCAACAGCCAGGACAGGAAGAAGAAGACCTGAGAAGCTCCAGTAACAGAAGGTTATGGAAGAGGAGTTTATGTTATGCTATGTTAAAGGCACTATCTAAATGCAACTTGTCACTTTGTTCTTGCGATTCGGGTGGGAACCGTGCCCAATTTTCTCCCCATCTCCAGCCCTCTGCAAATACAAGGATGCTGAGGTAAACTGTACTGATGATAACTGATGCCCCATTGACCCTTGGGTTGCACGGTGGCTCGGTGGTTAGCACTGCTGCCTCACAGCACCAGGGACTTGGGTTCAGTCGGGCGACTGTCTGTGTGGAGTTTGCGCATTCTCCCCGTGTCTGCGTGGGTTTCCTCCGGGCACTCTGGTTTCCTCCCACAGTCCAAAGATGTGCAGGCTAGATGGATTGGCTGTGCTAAATTGCCCGTGGTGTCCAGGGATGTTTGGGTTAAACATGGGGAAATGCAGGGGCAGGGGAATGAGTCGGAGTGGGATGCTCTTTGGAGGAGCAGTATGGACTTGTTGGGCCGAATGGCCTGTTTCCACACTGTAGGGATTCTATGAGAAGCTGGCTGTTTTGCCCATCAGGTGTATGCCATAGTTAATGCTGTACATGAGCTTCTTCCAACCCACTTTATATAACCCAGTCAGCAAATGCTTTCTCCCTTATATGTTTATCTAGAGTTAAGGTTCATATATTTGGGTCATAATGAAAGTGTCAACTTATGCCTCCATGTGGCTATTTAGATGGTGGTGTCGAGGTGATCACATGTGATGATGGGATAGTTAAGGCTTTCCACACAGGCAATTTTGGTGAGATCCGTGACATAATACGAACAAAACTCACTTCTGTAGCAATTGACTTTAAAAGACTAACATTGACATTTGTTGATTCTTCCTTACTGATACAGGTATGGCTTTGAAGGCGTCATCTTGTCAATATATGGACTGGACAGAAAAAATCTGACCTGCAATACTGGGTTTTGCCCTTTTAAGGAACCAAAGAAAGTTCTGCAAGTGATGGATGTGCAGGACTCAAAACTTTACATGGATTTCATCGTTCTTGGTATTTTCTTCATTATATTGCGTTTCCTGGCTTACCTTGTTCTTCGATACAAAGTCAAGTCCGAGAGATAGAAAGAGAGCTGCACTGCAGGTGAATATTCTGCAGCATTCAGAATATTGTCTGTGAGCAAGATTCATTCTGCCGAACTTATGTTTTGGATGTGGCTGTATTGAGCCCCTCAGCCATGAAACGGGCATCAAAGCCAGAGCGTTTATTACACGACTAAATCTCCAAACGTCACGATGGCTTGTGATGGGCCTTTTGGTTTTAAAGATCTTGGTTTTGCTGCTGCAGTTACTTTATTGAAACTCGATTATTCCTTACCCATCCAGAGAACAATTTATCAAAAAAAAATACAACTTTTTGGAAGTTGTAAATGAAATAATTCTGCATGGGCTTTCTGCACACTGACAATGCCGGGATATTACATCCAAAAAGTTACGTGTTTCAAGAAACCCTGTTTGTCAACTATAGTTATATGTTCCTCTGAAGTATACATTTTTTTAAAAATAAATTTTGATTTTCAATCAGGGCTGTTAATAAGCACAGTTTTTGTAGAGCAATGTATGCTTTATCTCTCTCCTGGAGCATGTTAGCTTATAGCATGTCTTGTCAAATTATAATAATTATAGGTATAAATGAAATCAGAACAAAGCAGTATCATCCAAAACTGTTATATTAGGCATTGTGGAAAGTTTATTTAGTTTCTGAAGTTTCAAAAGTACATGTAAAAACAAGTCTTGAAAGTGTTAAACATTTAAAATAACTGTAGTGTAATCATTTTTTACAGAATTTTATATTACTCCTATTGACTTTTTGGGTACTTAGAGATTTCCTTCCTTCATTATTTAAAAAAAAATCAAAATTACTAATGCATTCCTCTTACTCCAATTTTTCTGATCTCTGCTTCCTGGCAATTATTTTGCGTCACTATGGTATTGTGACAGAAATTCTGCCCCATTTGTGCATCTGTATTTAATAACATACCAATGTTTATATTTACCACAGTGATTATCATCTTAAAATATACCAATTCTATACAAATTTCGAACATTTGGCTAAAAATGAGCTATATCTGAGTATTTGCCACATTTCAACTCAACTTTAATCGTTGCTGTCTAGTTCCTTCCACATGATGTTGTGGTAATGTCCTCATGCAGTACAGCCTAGATCCTTCATAAATTCATTACAAAGCCTTGTAAGGCATCCCTGTCGTCCTATGAGTGGGAACAATCAGAGGAATCATGAGTGAAATTGGCTTTTGACTCAGATGCATGCAGGATTTTCATTTGGCAGTGAGAAGAATTCTGATATGCATCCTGCAGAACAAGAATTTTTTTTGTTTCAGGTGTAAGTCCTTTTCCTACATGTCTCTGTATTTTGTGTTGCATAGGTGTTAATGATGAGTTATTCAGAGTTTGCATTGAAATTTAATCATCAAACTTGTTCTCTAGTCTGGACAAATCTATTGCTTCACTTTGTCCTAAATTATCTGTAAAGCATATCCAGTCCCCATGGTACCGTCTTACTTATCTCAAATACCGAGTAAGGAGCCAAGTGCATTCACACTAATGAGAAGATGAGTGTCATGGCGTATGTCCTTCTCCTGGCCTTGACAGCAATTATAATCAGTGTCCCACTGTGACATGTGGATTCACAATGTTTCTCCTTCAAACATGTTCCAGTCAGTATAATGTGACACCTCCATGAAAATATGAAAACCGCAGTGATATCCTCATTTTGTATTATACGAATGAACCTCTCCAGAAATAAAAATGCGAAGCTTAAACTGACGCAGTACTGCAGTATTTTACAGTCAATGACCTATTGCACCTTTGACCCCATTGTTGTAACAGGCAATCATGTGTCAGACTGTTTGCTTGTACAGTCTTAACTTTTTAATTTCTGTACAGTTGAGGCTAACTTCCCTATCAAAGGCTCGCTCTCTTCCAGGCTGAATCTCCTGCAGTCACTGTGAAAAAGACACAACTTGCATTTCTGTAGCATCTTTCGTGACCACCTGAAGGTTTATGCTGCTTTGGGGCCAGTTAAGAACCTTTGAAGATTTGTTCCTAATGCAGCGCAGAACATCCTGCACAACTTTGATCACTCACTTTGTCTTTTTGTCTGTAAACATTTTTTTGTTGCTAGGCTCAATTCTCCTGTATTTCTCCACCATTTATACTTTATTTGAAGTTTTTAGATCACTTACCTGGGGCCCCACTTGGACGTGAAATCCTCATCCTTTCTCTGCAACATCAAAAATTTGATTTTAGGTCAGCGGGTTTTTTTTTACATGCAAGATATCTTCTCACCCCAAGTAAAATACCGTGAGAGGTGGTGATGATGTTTTTGATGGTCCTGTCAGTTTCTAATGAGTAACTGTTTTAACTATGTAACTATCCAGCCTTCTTCATTATGTACCTGAAGGCAGAAGAGCCTCACGTGAATCATGAACAAAATGTATGCCGTGTTTAGCCAATAGCGTCATTTTCTTCCACAGACTATGTACTGTACAACCTGTTGTCTTATGAACTCCATGCAACTCAGTTTATGTCTCAACGAATTACTCTGGAAAAATTGTTCTTTCCAGAATCTCCTTCAGAATGAGCAATAAATCAAATCTCCTGCATCTGTTTTGTACAGCTTTAACCTAGTTGATTTCCTTAGCTTGATTCTCAAATGGTCCCAGAATCAAGGGAACCCTTATATTCTCAAACCCATTTGATAATCTTGATAGTGTGAGAAGCCAGCCTTTTGCTTTTCCACCTATTATAATCCTTCATGGGTGGTCCATCTTGTGTTCTATGGGAGGACAGAACTTTTATTTACTCCCTTCTCTTCTGAGATTAATTCTCAGCCACTGTCAGTTCCAAAAGGGTGGCAGAATGCCAAGAGGAAAAGGGAAGGCAAGTTTGAATTCCATGCAACTTCAAAATCCTTGCTGGCCAAAGCTTAAGGACGTAGTTTCATGAGGTCAAGACATGGACTCAGTTGGGATAAAAGGTGGTCTATCCAGTCTCACGTTCATTCTTGAAATTATTCCACCTTACCATTTGGAATTGTGCTTCAAACTCGCTCTTAATTGGCTTTTTTTTTGTACAGAATAGAACTTAAATTCAGAGAAATTTGAATGCAACATAAAATAAAATAAAATAATTTAATAAAACCAAGATGCTGGAGGTCTGCAACAAACAAAAACATAAATTGCTGGAGAAACTCAGCAGGTCTGACAACATCTGTGGAGAGAAAGCAGAGTTAATACTTTGATCCACTTGTTCTTACAAAGTGACAACCATAAACACTGTTTACACAGGCAAAATAATTTAAGGCTTCCTCAGGAACCAAAAGGAGGAAAAATATAAATGGTGCAAGCCTGACGAGAGGGAAGCTACTCTTATATGTTTGCAGAATCAATGCAATTGTAATATTTAACTGCCATATATGTATATATATATTATATATAGATCTAAACAGTCTGCAAAGATGTCTAAGAGTTCAGCACGTTCGTAAGACCCATTTGTATTGTACAGTTCACAAAAGCTAATGCAACAGATGTCAAGTGGCAGTCTACAGTAGCAACTTTTCCATTAACCTTTTGCCATTATTAAAGATGGAGCCTCATCATTAGGACAATCTTGTTCTAAAACCAACTTGAAAGAGAATGTAGGACTCCAGAACTCAAAACTGACTGTACTTTACATTTAGTTGCAAGTAGCATTAATCCAAGTTAAAGTATTCTTAAGGAGTGTAAGGACAGTTAGCAAGACTTGAAGTCACGAAAGATGAGTGAGCCCTATCCGTTCTTTGACAGCAGTGGCTGCAGTAACACATCTAAATTACTTAGCCAAAGCATCAACCACACATACGGCTGAAACAACAAGAAGTTTGTAAGGGTTTTATCAGCAGAAATAAAATCTTAAATTGGATCCTAAGTCTTCAATTCAGTTGTTAATCATCTGCTTTATTTAAAGATAGATTAATATTTCAAGTCGTTCTAATCAGAAGTGTGACTATAACCTGGTGGCATGTGATTTTTGACCCTGTCTAACACCAGCACCTCCACATCATCAGAAATGTGAATCAATCTTGCCCCATATAGCCTGCCTAGCACATACAAGTTTCAGGTAGTTCCAAATAGTTTTTGGCTTGACTCAAAATTCAAAAGTTACCCAGCAGTTCAAATAAAGCATTTTTAATAAAACAGTTGAGGAATTGTTCAACTGCAGTGCTGGTGTTAGACAGGGTCGAAAATCACATGCCACCAGGTTATAGTCACACTTCTGATTAGAACGACTTGAAATATTAATCTATCTTGAAATAAAGCAGATGATTAACAACTGAATTGAAGACTTAGGATCCAATTTAAGATTTTATTTCTGCTGATAAAACCCTTACAAACTTGTTGTTTCAGCCGTATGTGTGGTTGATGCTTTGGCTAAGTAATTTAGATGTGTTACTGCAGCCACTGCTGTCAAAGAATGGATAGGGCTCGCTCATCTTTCATGACTTCAAGTCTTGCTAACTGTCCTTACACTCCTTAAGAAACGAAATTCTGGTTTTGCTCCTGATCACTCTGGATCTACAACTGACTCCTGAGGCAAGAAAGTGAATAGAGTTAGTGTTAAGACCCTGGCAAGTCGACACCTTTAGGAGATGAGGGAAGAAAAATGGAGAATTAAAGAAAATGCAGAAAAATCTGTGAGCCACGTCACACCTCTGCTGGTTGAGTTGAGGACAGTGTGATAGTCCCATTGCTCACATTTGAACAGAACTCTCTCCCTTGAATAACTACAGAGAAGGCTGGTCTAATGTCGGCTGGAATTTAGAAGAGCAAGAATGATTTGTAATAAGATGTTGAAAGATCTTGGAAAGGTGGACACAGAAGGAATGTTTGCTGATGTGAGTGTGTGCAGAGCTAGGGGACACTGTTTTAACATCAGAGGTTACTCCATTGGGTCAGAGATAAGGGTTTTTTTCTCTCAAAGGATAGACCTGACTTTGTAACTCTGTGCCTCAGAAGTTAGTGACGGCAGGGTCATTGAATTTTTTTAGGCGGAGGTATATATATTCTTGTTAAGTAGGTAAGTCATGGATAAATGGGAATGTGGAATTTGGAACACAAACCAATCAACTATGTTCTAATTGAATGGCAGAGCATGCTTGAAGAATGAATGACTCCTACTTCATATGTTCCCAAAAGTTCAGATGTTAGGAGTGAGATTCAGAATGGGGCAAATAGTGCAATAATCAAAAACCTGTTGAAACTACACGTACACTTTTTGTTTGGGAGATTCTGCTCTTGGCGTGGGGCCATGCTCAGGAATGGAGAATGACAAATTTGACTCATCATCTTGGACAAGCTTTAGCCTGAAGTTGACACTTTGTGGAAAAATATCCATGTGGTTTTTGACCTGAAATAAGATTTGACATCATCATGACAAAACACATGTGATGATAGAAAGTTGAGAAATGTGAGAAACTCCTTGACTGAAATTGTAGCTGTAAGACATTGGATTTATATAAGATGTAGCTCTGTACTGTGATAAGATAAAGCCAGTATTCTGGAAATATTAGATCAAATGGGCTGAAGTTCCTTCTACATCTGAACCTATTCTATTCAGTTGATAATTGTATTCACTGTGCTATAAAAAATATTATTAGTTTTACATGTTCTGCTGATCATTAGTTAGACATTCATTTTAAAGAAATGGTTAGATTTTGTACCTTTGTTAGAAAAATGTTTGACCTCCATGCTATTATGTTAAAATCCCAATTATTCAACGACCTCTAGATTTCCTGCTCTTAATTGGTATTCACGGCCCCCCCCCAGTAAAAAATGTCTACATGAATTTGTGACCATTAGGGTGAAATGAGATTGGGCTTGGACATGATGCTATTCCATGTTTAATAGTTGACTGAAACTCACTGGGTTCATGTGGAAAGTGGCCACTTTAGGTAGGTTACAGTAGGGCTGTTGGAACCCCTTGGACTGAATGAAAGCAGAAGAGTCGGTGATTTCTAGAGTGAGAAAGGTTGAGTAAAAGTCTATCCTTGAAGAGATTAGAGGTCAGTACATAGTATTTGAAAATGCTTTAAAGGATGGTTTATCTTGGTGAATTTACCAAACTTGATTTCTTTCCATGGCTAGTTCTGTTTACATTGTACGTGCTAAAGATTTAACTGTCAGACTGATTTTTAAACAGAACTTAAGTTCAACACATGGTCGACAGATCAATAATGTTTATGCAAATCATCTCCCAAGTTGCTAATGAATGTTTATAGAGTGACTCTTGTTCTACTGGACATTACTTTCTGTAAAAGGTTTCTGTCGCATATATTACTAATAAAATGATTATTTAAATCCTGATCTTTGTTCTGTAGTGTGCTGAATACAGAAGGGTATTTTCACATGCAATAAATAAATGGAAGTCGTATAAAGTGTGGAGTTAGCTAATGATGATTAAATATGACAACTTTTCCTGTCACTTGCACTATTTTAACAGGAGAGCGAGATACTCAGAAATCTCAAAGGTTTGAACTGAATGTAAAAGATGAAGATTTAACCTGGTCATTGTGCAAGTGATGTGCCTATTTCCACCTCCATAGCATCTTCCATCTCTGTCATGTCTCTAGATCATCTGCTGATGAAAAGCTAATCCACGTCTTATTAACAAATACAAATTAGGACCCACTCGGCCCATTAAATCTACACTGCAATTCAACGAGATTATAGCTGATCTAATACACATTCTCACCTACCCCGCCTGACAAACTTTCACCCCTTTGCTTAACCAGAATCCATCTCCAAATACCTTCACTTTTAAATTTTTTACCCTTAGGGGGTGAGTCTGGGTGGGATGCTCCTTGGAGGATCAGTGTGGACTCAATGGGCCAAATGACCTGCTTCCACACTGTAGAGATTCTATGATTAACTGCTCCTAATAAGAAAATCCTTCCATGCCCAGGAACGTTCTAGTGAATCCTGTCTGGACTGCTTCCAATGCCAATATGTATTTCCTTAGGTAATGGGATGATGACAGTTCAAAATATTCTAAGCATAGCCTATCCAATACTTTGTATAATTTTATCAAGACTTCCCTATTTTTATATTCCATTCCCTTTGAAATAAAGGCCAACATTTCATTTGCCCCGCCTATTACTTGCTGAATTTAATTGCTAGCTTTTTTTGTAATTTACATAAGGGGACACCCAATTCTGTTTATGCTGCAGCTTTCAGCAGATTTTTTCCATTTAAAAAGTATTCAGCCTCTGTATTCTACCTGCCAAAGCACAATAACCTCACATTTTGCCACGTTATGTTCCACCTGCCAAGTCTTTGCACACTGATGCAACTTGCTTATATCCTTTTGACTCCTCATCCTCACCAATTGACTCCCGACTGGAACCTGGTCACAACCTGGAGACTGCCTGTATTGTAAATAATTGTGGCCCCTGTGGCACTCCACTCTTGAGGGTGTTATTCTGAAAATGCCACTTTTAACCCAACTTTCTGTCTTCTATTAGTTAGCTAATCCTCTAATCATACTTGGCACAGTGGTTAGCACTGCTGCCTCACAGCACCAGGGACCTGGGTTCAATTCTAGTCTTGGATGATCCTCTGTGAGGAGTTTGCACATTCTCGCCATGTCTGTGCGGGTTTTGTCTGGGTGCTCCGGTTTCCTCCCGCAGCCTGAAGATGTGCAGATTAGGTGGATTGGCCATTCTAAATTGCCCGTAGTGTTCAGGGAGGTGTAGATGAGATGAGTTATGGTGGGATGCTCTGGGGTTCAGTGTGGACTTGTTGGGCCAAAGGGCCTGTTTCCACAGATGTTATGATAATATATTACCCCCAACACCATGGATTCTTATTATGTGCATTACCTTTCAAATTTACCTTAACACTTTATTCACCACTTTATCTATCCTGCTTGTTACTTCCTCAAAGAATTCTAGAATATTTGTCAGCCATGATTTCCCTCTCAGCCATGTTAACTGCTGGATTACATTATATTTTATTAAATACTCTGTTATTACATCCTTTATAACAGATGCTAACATTTCTCCTATTAAGGTAATTTTCCTTTAGTTCCCTGCTTCTTATCCCTTTTTGGTTAAGGGTGTTACATTGGCAAATTTCTAACCCTCCAAGACTTTTCCAGAATTTAATGATTCTTCAAAGATTACTCCGAGTGCATCCACTATCTGTCTAGTTACTTCATTTAATCTCCTAGGATCACCCAGTCTGGGGGACCTTAGCAGCCTTTAGCCCCACTAGTTTCCCTGATACTTTTTTTATAAATTGTGATACTTACTGCAATGATTTCCTCTCCCTCTTATGCTCCCTGATTGTTTAATATCGTTGGAATGCTGTTAGAGTGTTCTACCTTGAAGATTCATGTGCAGTATTTATTCAACTACCTTGCTTATCTTCCCAGCTTCATTTTCTACGTGGCAGATGTTCGCTTTGGCCTCTCTCTTGATATATATTTAAAGAAGCTCTTGCTGTATTGGATCCACAACATATTGTCCTCAGAAATTATCCCGAATATGCGACATGAATTCTTCTTCATGGCTACCTCTACCAAATTTGATTTTCTTAATTTACATAGAGATTAGAATCATCCATCACAGAAATTGCTGGAAAATCTCAGCAGATCTGGCAGCATCTGTGGAGAAAAATCAGAATTAATGTTTCAGGTCTATTGACTCTTCCTCAGTTCTGATTTCTCTCTACAGATGCTTCCCCTCCTATTGGCTTTTTCAGCAAATTATATTTTTATTTCTGATTTCCAGCATCTGCAGTTCTTTCGGCTTTTATTTAGAATCACCTGTGATTAAAATACTATCTTTTCTTACATGCCCTCGTTGTCTCTTGATTAGGTCTCTGTCCAAGAGTATAGCAGGTGAAAGAATCTGGAGAAGGAAGATCTAGAAGCTGTATCTGATCATGACAAGCTTTAATTTCAAAATAGTGTGGACAGGGACCACTCAACTGCCTTGCCCAGTCTTTCTCTCAACCTTCCCAACATAAACAGTCCCAACTTCTCCGATTTATTTGCCTTATTGAAGTTAGGATCTCAGTCCGTTTTCCTGCCTAAATAAGGGAATGCTGAAACAGCAACAGACAATAGGTGCAGGAGTAGGCCATTCGGCCCTTCGAGCCAGCACCACCATTCATTATGATCACGGCTGATCATCCACAATCAGTATCCTGTTCCTGCCTTAACCCCATAACCCTTGATTCCATTATCTAGAAGAGCTCTATCCATCTCTTTCTTGAAAGTATCCAGAGACTTGGCCTCCACTGCCTTCTGGGGCAGATCATTTCCATATATATAGTACATATAGGAAAAGGCAAAAAGTTGGTTAGCTCAGTTGGCTGGACAGACCAGTTTGCCATGTAGCATGGGCTCAATTCCCACCGTGAAAAATTCTCATTCTCAGCTCCTCACTGTCTCGAGTTATCTCCTTTAACGGGAGAGTTGCCCTGCGGTCTGGTAATAGTAAAAGGGAAGAGGATTGGGTTTGGATTTTTTGTTTTTCTCAAAAGTGCTTTCAATTTATGATGCTCGATGATGGAGTTAGAACACATGGAAATAAACAGGACACTGAGCAATTATGGAATGGTTTTTTTAAACAAACCCACAGCACAAGTTTGTTGAGGTCAGGTGTATTTTGTGGAAACGTCACCTCCTTGTAGCTTGCTTCCCATTTCCTGGGACAATTAGGGAGTTGCAGGAATTGTGCTTAGAAGGAAAGAGCGTTGCCTAGTTCCTGGTGTTCTCCTCTGTTAAAGTATGCATTCGCAATGGATACTGCGGCGCCACAAGTTTGTTTTAAAATTCTCTTCCTAAACATCTGTTTCATTACTTTCAATGTAATTGTTTTCGCCACAAGCTGAATTTTGTCGTGCATGCATCGGCGTTTGGTTACTTTATCTTCTCCATTATTTTAAACTCGGAATTGGATATCTGTGAAAAACATTTCTGAAGTTAAATTTCTGTGTAAAACGCATTGCAATGTTACGTGGCTGTGGGACTCATCGCACGTTACAGTGCATCGGCCCAAGTTCATTACAAATCGTTTCGTGTCTCATGTTCCTTCCTGGCTGTGTGGAATACTGTTTAGGATGGGAGGTTTACTACTGGGCTGGTTTTAGTTTCACTTTCTGTTCACTGTTTGAAACTTTTAAGTTATTGGTTTGCACTGGATGGGTATCAGTCGATATGTGCAAGAGCATAAGATCAGAGAAACATAGAGAGTAGGAGTAGGCCATTCAGCCCTTCGAGCCTGCTCCGCCATTCAATATAATCGTGGCTGACCATTCAACCCTGTTCCGGCTTTATCCCCACTCCCTTTGATCTCTCAGGCCTAAGAACTGTATCTCCAATTCCGTTTTGAAAACATTCAGTGTTTAAAGTTTTTGAGAAGATTTGTAGCTCGGGTTGTGGATGAGGTTGTAGACTTGCTCGCTGACCCGATGGGTTTGGTTGTAAACATTCCATCACTCTGCTCAGTAACATCGTCAGTGTGCCTCCGGTGAAACGTTGGTGTTCTGTCCCGTTGTTATTTATACACCTCAGTTTGCTGGGGTGGTTGGTATCACTTCCAGTTTTGGTTTTCAGTGGTTTGTATATCGGGTCCAGTTCAATGTGTTTGTTGATGGAGTTGGAATACCAGGCCTCCAGGAATTCCCTGGCATGGGCATGTCTCTGTTTGGCTTGTGCTATTATGGATGTGTTATCCCAGTCGACTTTGTGTCCTTCTTTATCCGTGTGTATTGAGACCAGTGAGAATTGGTTCTGTCTATTGGTGGCTAATTGGTGTTTGTGTATCCTTATTGTCAGTTTTCTTCCAGTTTGGCCTGTGTAACGTTTCTCACAGCCCTTGCATGGAATTTTATATATTATGTTAGTTTTATTGGTTGTGAGTATGGGGTCTTTTATCTCCGATAGGTCTCTGATGTGTAGTAGGGTGACACATACAGACCAGATACTTAATTACTCCAGCAACCACCTCAACTCCCATAAACAGAGCTGCATCAGGACATTGTTTAAACGAGCCTCAACAAACTGCAGCAACCCGGAATTGCGCAAAGCAAAACTGGAACACTTTTACGGAGTTTTAAAAGGAATGGATACGCAAAAAGCACAATTTGCTGTTACCTGCGTGACAGACCACAACAAGAAGACGCAACATGGCAAGACTCACTAGACACCCTACTGTCCATCAGAGATGACCACAAGACTTTTCAGACCCCTAGGTATCCGGATAGCCCCACAAACCAACAACCACCCTGCGACAGCTACTGACAAACGTAAAGGATCCCATTCCCAGAGTCATGCCAGGGAATTCCTGGAGGCCTGGCACTCCAACCGGAACTCCATCAACAAACATATTGAACTGGACCCAATATACAAACCATTGAAAAACAGAACTGGAAGTAATAACAACCACCCCAGCAAACTGAGGTATGTAAATAACAGGTGGGACAGATCACCCGAAACTTCACCGGAGGTGCACTGACAATGTTACCCAGCAGGGTGATAAAACGCCTGCATCCAAACCCACCAGCTTGGCGAGCATGTCTACAATCTCAAACATGCAGTGTTTTAGCTTCATTTGCTTTCTATGGCAGAGGCTCACATCTCTCTGCGTGAGGAAGTTTCTCCTCAGCTCAGTCCTCGATGGCCTACCCCCAGCATCAGTCTGAGGTTCCTGGCCCTGGACTCGCCAGGCATGGGGAACATCCTTTCTGCATTCACTCCATTTAGTCCTGTTAGGATTCTAAAGGTTTTTATCTGTACATCCATTGTTCTTCTAAACTCTGGTGAATATAGTCATTGAATCCCCAGTGTGGAATTGGGCCATTTGGCCCATTGAGTCCATGCCAACCCTTTAAATAGCATCTCACCAAGACCCACACTCCCACCCTGTCCCTGCAAGTCTGCATTTCCCAGGGTCAATCCATCTAACCTGCACATCTTTGGACTGTGGGAGAAAACTGGAGCATCCAGAGGAAACCCACACAGACACTAAGAACGTGCAAACTCCATACGGACAGTCACCCAAGGGTGGAATCAAACCCGGGTCCCTGGCACTGTGAGGCAACGATGCTAACCACTGAGTCATCATGGCACCTGAGCCTAACTGATCACAACACATACGAGTAGAAGTAGGCCATTCAGCCCATTGAGTCTGCTCCACCATTCAATGAGATTGTGCCTAATCTGATAATACTCAACCCCACTTTCCTGCCTCACCCCTATAACCCTTGATTCCCTTCCTCATTAAAAATCTGTCTGTCTCAGCCATGAAAATATTTAGTGACCTAGCCTTGATTGTTCTCTGCAGTAAAGAATTTCACAGATTCACAAACCTCTGAGAATTTTTATTTTTGCAGTTAACATTATACCAATCAAACATAACTCTGATTGTTTTAGAAAATTATATTTTGGAATCTTGATTGAGTAACAACTCCCTGCCACATCCTGCTGATGGTCAAAGAATGATTATGGGGCAGTCTAGAATAAGAGGTCATAGTTTTAGCCGAAGGGGTGACAGATTTAAAACAGAGGAACAGACAAATTGCTTCTTTCAAATGATCATGTTTCTGTGGAATTGTCTCCCAGAGTGTGGCAGACACTGAATAAATGCAAGGAGGAGAGAGATTTATATTAGTAACGGGTTTGAGGGGTTATGGGGAGTGGGCTGGAAAGTGGAGTTCAGGCCAAGATGAGAGATCAGCCGTAAACAAAAATAGAAGTTGCGGGAAAAGCTCTGCAGGTCTGGCAGAATCTGTGAAGAAAAATCACAGTTAACGTTTCAGGTCTGGTGACCCTTCCTCAGTTCTGAAGGAATTTGTACTCTTAGAAGTTAGTGAACTTGTGGAATTCTTTCCAGCAGGGGGCTGTAGATGCTGTGTTGTTAGATATATTCAAGATTCAGGTGGACAGATTTTTAATCAGTAAGGGAATCAGGATTGTCGGGAAAAGCAGGTAACTGGAGTCGAGGATTATCAAATCAGCCATGATTGGTGGAGCAGACTCAATGGGCTGAATGGCCTACTTCTGTTCTTATGTCTTCTGGTCAGTCTCACTGAACTTGTAACTCAAGAGACCCAAGCTAATGCTTCGTTGACGTAGGTTCAAATCCTGCCATGGCAGTTAATGAAAGTTAAACAATTTACTAATCAGCGGATCGAAAGCTAGTCTCAGCAATAGTGACCAGGATATTTAGCATCAATTGTTGTTGAAATAAAATATTTGGTTTATCTACAACCTTTTAAGGAAGGAAATCTATCATCCTTAACAAGTCTAGTGGACAACTGACTCGCAACATGCTCTCTGAAATGACTGTGCAAGCCTCTCAGTACAAGGGCTACTTACTGCTGGCCTGCGAAGGCTGACTTTCTCAGTGATACCTACATCCCAGGAAAAAAAAAGTAGGGGGGAAAGTCAAAGAAAGCTTTATTGACAGGAGAAAAGATAATCACACAAGGGAGAAGGACACTGAGGATATATTGATGGGATAAGATGAAGAGGGGTGGGAGGAGACAAGCATGGATGAGATGGTGTACAGGTATCTCAGTTTGTGAATGTTTTAAAGTAGTTACTTTTTCTTTGGAAGGTATTGAAATATAATCTTTTAAAAAGAAAAGTTAAATCTTATTACAAGTTGCAGTCTGTATTTTAGCAGTTGTCCCCAGCTGATGTTTGGCGAAAAGGCAGTGCCTTGTTCTGCTGAAGCATTCCTGATGGTCAAAGACAACAGGAAGGAAGGGAATGAAGTGGATTACTGGATGCCAGATGCTGCAGTTCACAGGGAGAAGAAGCTGAAAGAATACACAAAGTGTTCACCAGAACAGAATGAATTGTCTGCTATTGCTGATAATCTCAACACTATTCGTGGCGATGCAGAGGACAATGATGTATGTGTGATCCACGATGGCGTTCAAATCCTGGCCATTAGCACAGATTTTTCAGGTGAAATAGTTACAAGCCCGCAGATGTGCCTGTGCAATCCTGAAACCTCTGGAGACACCAAATGTGATGATACAGTCCTACCATGTGATAGACATCAGACCACAATTGGAGACAGCATCAGTCCAAATGCACAAGTGTTCAGCATAGAGGACTATCTCTACAAGGAATCCTCATCTTATTCTGTCGAGACTCCAGAATGCCTATATTCTGCAGGTACAGTATACTGCAAAAGAAATAAAGTCAGAAATTTCTGGAGAAACTCAGCAGGTCTGGCAGCATTTATGGAAGTAGAGTCAGAATTAATATTTCGAGTCCAGTGACCCTTCTTCAGAATAGTTCAGTTCTGAAGAAGGATCTTTCTCTCCACAAAGCTGGCAGACCTTGTGGGTTCCTTCAGCAATTTTTACTTCTGTTTGCTTCAGATTTCCAGCTTCCGCAGTTCTTATACTATGACAGTATATTGTGATTCTGACTTCACACAGAATCTTTGTCCATCTTTCTCATCGATTGTCTCATGCTAACGGGTGGATAGGAAACACAGGGGCTGAACATTACCAGATATTGGCTAAGTGTCGATTCTGAAGAGTTTCATGTAGGGTTGCTCACCATGAGCTGTAGTAAGTTATTGTGCATAATTCTCTGCTGCTTGCCTCACTATGTATGCACCACGCCTGTATGATGCAACTCCCACGCTATCTTACCCTCACCAGTGGCAAATGTTTGAGTTAAACAGAGAGGCTGAATAGGCTGGGGCTATTTTCCCTGGAGCATTGGAGTCTGAGCAGTGATCTTATAGAAGTTTATAAAATCATGAGGGGCATGAATTGCCAAGGTGTTTTCCTCAGGCTGGGGGAGTCCCAAACCAGACGGCATAGGTTTAAAGTGAGAGGGGAAAAATTTAAAGGGACCTAAGGGGCATTTTTTCACACAGAGGGTGGTGCATATATGGAATGAGCTACCAGAGGAAGTGGTGGAGGCTGGCACAATTACAACATTTAAAAGGCATCTGGATGGGTACATGAATAGAAAGGGTTTAGAGGGATATGAGCCAAATGCCAAATTTAGAGGGATATGAGCCAAATTTAGGATATCTGGTCAGCATGGATGAGTTGGACCGAAGGGTCTGATTCTGTAACAAAAATAGAAGTTGCTGGAAAAGCTCAGCAGGTCTGGCAGCATCTGAGAAGAAAAGAATCAGAGTTAATGTTTTGGGTCCAGTGACCCTTCTGTTTCTGTGCTGTCCAACTCTATGACTGTATGTGCCCACTGCTGCCATGACACCTAGGGATTTCCACCACTGGCACCAGGTCACTCACGGCCAGTCATGGGTAGCCCTTCATCTCTTGGGAGGGAAACGGCAAAATGTTTCTGAGGTCACACAGGTGGCACCTGCTAGCAAATAGTAAGTCATACTCAGAAATGCACTGCCACTTTACGGGATCACCTGTATGATCAACTGTCACAGTAAATGCAGTGAGAAAAATCAAACTACAAACGCCCCCCTGTCCTTTGTGCCATTCCACATTTGAAACTAAGGGAGTGCAACTCTTTCCCTAACATCCAGCTCAGTGTAACACCTTGTCATTTTTCAGGACTGACTGTAGACCCCCTCCCCTTGATTAACTTGGATCAGATCCCTGAGGAATCTCCGTGCAGCTCCCTGACTGACTGCCCATTCCTGCCCTTTCCAGTTGCACTGACCATAGCCTGCTTCCCATAATGCTATGGAACCCCTGATCCTGACTACGCCAAGTGCCTGTCTGACGACGTCCCAAGCCCTCAGACTGATATTGGTGATGCCTTTGATAGATTGTGCTGGTTCCCTCTGACTGGCAGCCTGACCGTTTAGACTTTGAGGCACAGCTATTTGCTTGCTGCATATCACAAGCACTGTGATTGGCACCTAGCTGCTGTGGGTGTGAGATTGATGTAGCACCATGACGAATAGCAATATGCCCACCCTCTTGACTGATCACTGCTGGCAACCTTCTGCCTTGTCTCTTGACCCAGGCAGAAGTACTGTGAGCCTCTAAGTTCTGAATATTGCAGCAATGTGCATAAAGGCAAGGAGAGGCAGAAAGCTTTGAGAATCCAAGTAGGTGCAGAATAAGAGAACAAGCTAAGTGTCCTGAGATGCACCCTGCTCCAATCCATGAGCTGTCCTTCCATAAAGCACCTCGGCAGCAGCACTACAATGCGAGGTGCTAGGTAGAGTGGTCAGAGTGCAGTATTGAAATGCTGTAAGTGGGTCAAAAATGTGCCAGGACAACGTGGTGAGACTGGTGCACATTTGATGCCACCCTCCATAGACAAAAGATGTAGGCAGTTCACAGAGCGTGCTTGGAGGTGTTGGGGTTGGTTGGCCGATCAAGATGGAGACCCAAGGAGCATGTGGTAATGTGGAGGCACCCCTGTCTGTCTGGAATTTGTATGTTCTCCCCGTGTCTGTGTGGGTTTCTTCCATCAGCCTAAAGATGTGCAGGTTAGAAGGATTGGTTAGATGGGAACTGTGAGGTTACAGGGATACGGTAAGGGGTAAGGATGCTGTTTGGAGGAATTGGTGTGGACTCAATGGGCCAAATGGCCTGCTTCTATGCTGTAGTTATTCTGTGATTCTACTACTTGCTTTGAATTTTGTGTTGGAAATTTGTCGCCATCTAGTTTCTCTTTGCTGCGTGGGCGAATAGCAGACTGAGTATGAATGGGGTGAGAATAAGTAATGACAAAATGCTAACGCACAGAAATAGATCTCTCACTGTTCACTAATAAGATTTTCATCTCGCTACTCAAACATTTGAGTACCTCACTTCTCCCACCTTGTGGTATATTTCCCAATGGATTCACCATTGCCCACATTGTTCAGGGCTGGGGCAGTTCAGCTCATGGAATAGTATAGCACAGGAGGCTATTTGGCCCATCAAGTATTGATTTCCATTCAAAAGCTGCAGTTGCATCTGTGCTAGACATATTTGCTGGACCTCAGTGGTTCAGGAAGGCGGCTCAGAAATACCATCTCAAGGGCTAGTGGGGTTGAGCAATAAATACTGACCTAGATAGTGATGCCCTATATCCCATGAGTGAATATACAAAAAGAGCCCTATCATGGAGCACATTTTAAATCTTAACTGTCTGTTATGTGAATACCTTCATGTTGCTGCAGGAAATAAATCATAAATCCTCTTTCTGCTAATCACCATAAATCTGGGCCTTCTGTTTGTCGATCCTTCAGCCATTGAAAGTGGGTTTTCTTTTCTAAGGAGTTCCATCCAACCACCTCTTAGCCTTCCCTTCTCCACCTCATTTGCTCCTGGCCCGTCCATGTAACTCCAATTCCTCATTCCTGAAGCTAGTAGTTATTGTCTCTTGTAGACAAGCTCAGTGGAACCATTTGAGAAGCCCTTGGGTTGATTCCCTGATACCCATCCTCCTCCTAGATATTAGTCTGTAAGTTATTGATCACAAGGTGGGGGAGACGCACACATCTAATAGGGGCCTGGATGACATGAGCTGTTGTGAGACATGAGGTAGAATTGTTGAGATGTCTAGAGAGGCCTATCTCGAATCTAGGCAATGCCAAGTTGTCCTCGGGGCTGGTTAGCTCAGTTGGATGGATAGCTGGTTTGTGATGCAGCATGGGTTCAATCCCTGCACATTTGAGGTTATCATTGATGGACTGTCCTTCTCAACTTCTCCCCTCACCTGAAACCTGGTGACCTGTGGGATAAACCACCACCAGTCATTTCTCTCTCATGAGAGAGCAGGACTGTGGCAACTTTACCTTCCCTTTTTGAACACAGAAAATAGGAGCAGGAGTAGGCCATTCAGCCCTTCAAGTCTGCTGCATCATTCAGTGGTTGATTGTCCAACTTAGTATCCTATTCTAGCTTTCTCCATGATCTCTTTAGCCCCATGAACTATATCTAACTCCTTCTTGAAGACATTCAATGTTTTGGCCTCAACCACTTTCTGTGGCAGTGGTTTATTGCATGTTAGCATCACATTTCACCTCATTACTAAGCAGCTTCCTGCCTTACTAAACATTCTGAACAAAGTAGACTTCAAGAATCCTCGACATGGAAATCAGAGCAGGTTCCTTTAACTCACTGCTGGTTGTGAGGAGCTTCTCTGTTGCTCAACACCATGTAGCAAAGAGTCATAGAGTCATTCAGCATAGGAACAGGCCTTTCTACATTCACTCTCTCCATACCCTACCACACCCTGGTGTTTTAGGTACTCATCCAGATGCTGCTTAAATATTGTGAGAGTACCTGCCCCGAGCACCCTCATCTTAGGGCATGATTCATTGGCATCAGCCGCATGCACCCTCCTCCGTAGATGTTGGCATCTGAGGTTTGCCAGTCTCTCAGGATCCTCCGCGATGCTGTTACAGACACTGAGAATACATAGACCTGCATTGCAGGGCATACCAGCGTCCAGCATTGAGGTAACAAGGTGTGGGGCTGGATGAACACAGCAGGCCAAGCAGCATCATAGGAGCAGGAAAGCTTGACGTTTCGGGCCTGGACCCTTCATCAGAACTGGGGGAGGGGAAGAGGGTTCTGAAATTTTATTCGGATTCTCCAGCATCTGCAGTACTTTTTATCTGTAGCATTGAGGGATAGTTTGTGCCCAGGGACAGGTGGCCAGCACACTGACTGCACCAGGCTGTATCTCAGGGCTGTTCACTCACTGTCTTAGTGCTCGCTCGTTCACTCCCTCTGCCAGGAAACACCGCCCCACCTCCCCAGCTTCCCATCTGAGAATCACCACGCCATCTTTTGTTTTGCTCACATCTGACTGAAAGCCCATTACCGAGCAGGGCAGCTTTGGAATGCCAGTGCTCATCCGGACACACAGCAGACTTTTAACTATGGGGGCAAACCTTCATAACTGGGATGAGGTGGAATTTCTTCAGCTACAGGGTGGCGAATCTGTGGAACTCAGAAGGCTGTGGGGGCCAAGTCACTGACTGTATTTAAGACAGAGATAGGTATGTTTTTGATGAGTAAGGGGATCAAGGGTTATGGGGGAGAGGCAGGAGAATGGGGTCAAAAAACATATCGGCCATGATCGAATGGCAGAGAAGACTTGATGGGCCGAATGGCCTAATTCTGCTCTTGTATCTTATGGTGAAGCAACTCGGAACTCTAGTCTTTCAACGGATATCCATTGAGTGGTGATTATTCCAGGCACAGTGCTTGTAAAGTGAGGTTAGAAACAGGGGAGAGGGTTACTATGGAGTGGGATAGGTAGTTAATAAAGCAGGTTTGGTAGGACGTGGCAAGGGATCGCAGTAACTCTTGAGATGAAAATCACTCACAAAAACTCTATGGAAATAACACTTAGCCAAAAAAATGTAAGATTCAGCCTCAAGTCTTCTGCAGAAGAGAGTTTTGATCAGGATTTTATGTAATAGTTAATGGGCTAATGACATTACATACAATTTACATGATATCCACATGAGAACACACACTATATTTAAGAGGCTAGATTTGAAACAACTGTTGCAACTCTCTGAAGCACAAACACAGTCACACACTCTCTCTCTCACACCCCCTCTCTCTCTCTCTCACACCCCCTCTCTCTCTCTCTCACACCCCCTCTCTCTCTCTCACACCCTCTCTCTCTCTCTCACACCCTCTCTC
>JAHRHZ010000041.1:7476869-7563541 GCA_024137785.1 Ginglymostoma cirratum
ATTGAACTCGACCCCATATACATTCCAGTACGAAGGAAAACCGGAAGTGAGGCAATCCAGCTCAACAGACGCCAGAGTTTAAAAGCCAGGCGGGAAAACACACTGATACTTCGTCGGAGGATGTCACCAAGCATGGTAACGAAACATCTGCTAAACAAGAAACCAGCTCGGCGAGCCAACCAACCTCAACAACCTTGCCCAAGTCCACTCATTCCTTGGACTAGTGATTTTCTCAGGTTGATGGTTAGTTATGATGGAAATCAGCATTTTCACATCTTCTGGAGTTGCGCTATTTTTAAAAATCAGGAATTGGTATATTTAGATTTTTTAAAGATTTTAGATTTTTATTGTCGCGTGTACTGAGGTACAGAAGTACAGGGAAACATGCATAATGTCGCCTACACACAGCACCATCTTAGGTACAAAATTACCTCGGTACAAATAACTTAGGTACGTAGTAGTAAGAGAAACAGTGTTAAAAAGTTAAGCATTAGTTTCATAGAATAATTAGAAAAATAACAAAATGAGGTAATAATTAACATTAAAGTCCTTCTTAATTTAAAATGGAAAAATAAAGGAATTAAAAGTTCGGCACAAAAGTACAAAGTTATCCTCAATTTTGTCTTTGGGCGACCTATTTGTACCAAGCTGTAGTTTCTAGTAGTGAATAGTGGTACAAATGTAGCAGGAAGGATTCACTCTGAGCACATTAATTAGCTGCACTTTCTTAATCTGACATTGTCGGACTGTCTCAGAATGAAGTGACAGCTGAACGGGAGATTTTGAAGGAGAGATACCAGGAAGTGTTGGATCGACAGATACAGATGGAGAATCAGCTCCAGGTCAAAGTTCGACAGCTTCAACAACGACAGGAAGAAGAGGAGAATATTTACCAGGTAAACTGTGATGTGGAAAAAATGGCTTCAATTAAGTAAGCCTTCCATGATTTCAGGACATCCCAGAACATTTTGCAGCCAATTAAGCACTTTATTGAAACAGAGTCACTGCGGGGTAGGAAATGTAGCCACCAATTTGCACACCACAAGCTCCCACAAATTACAACATGATAATGATCTGTTTGACTTTTAGAGATGTTGGTTAAGGAATAAATATTGGTCCCAGGACAATAAAGAAAAATAATTTATCTTCTATTGAATTTTGTTGAGGTGAGTTACTCTCCAGGTTTAGAAGGCTGGAGACAAATTCCGTATTAGTACTCCGGAGTGTAACATAGACACTGACTTGATTTCCATGTTTGCTTACTTACTGGAATTATTGAACACTTTAAACTATGCCATTGCATGAAGTATGTTAAAGATGTTTTGTTCGGGTTACTATATAATTGGGATTTTTGCACTCATAGAACATAGAACATTACAGCACAGTACAGGCCCTTCGGCCCTCGATGTTGCGCCGACCTGTGAAACCAATCTGAAGCCCATCTAACCGACACTGTTCCCTTATCATCCAGATGTTTATCCGATGACCATTTAAATGCCCTTAAAGTTGGCCAGTCTACAACAGTTGCAGACAGGGCATTCCATGCCTTTACTACTCTCTCTGAGTAAAGTACCTACCTCTGACATCTGTCCTATATCTATCACCCCTCAATTTAAAGCTATGTCCCCTTGTGCTAGCCGTCACCATCCAAGGAAAAAGGCTCTCACTGTCCACCCTACTAAAGTCATTCCAGGTTCAGCAAATAATAGGGAGGCAAATGGAATGCTGGCCATTATTTCAAAGGAAATGGGTCCCTTATCAAATGAAAGATTTACTGGCGTTGGAGGCAGTCCAGAAAAGGTTCACTTGGCTCATCCCAGAATGGAGGGGCTGTCTTATATGGAAAGGTTGAGTAGATTTAGGCCTGTATTTGTTAGAATATAAAGGAATGAGAAGTGACTTTATTGAAACGTACAAAATTCTTAAATGACTTGAGGGTAAATGTGAAATGTCTAGGATCAGAAGGTATAATCTCAGAATGAGGAGTCACATATTTAAGACTGAGAGGAGGAGGAATTTCTTCTGTGAAGGTTGTGAATCTGTGGAATTCTTTACCACAGTGGGCTGTTGAGGCTGGGACATCCAGTATATTCAAGGCTGAGATCAATTTTTAATCAGTAAGGGAATCAAGGGTTATGGGAAAAAGGCAGACAAGTGGTGTTGGAGATGATCAGAATATGCCATGACCTCACTGAATGATGGAGAAAACTCAGTGGGCTGAATGGCCTGCCTCTGTTCCTGTGTCTTTCAGGAAAGCTCTCAGTGGCTGGAATCATACCAGGTGCAAAGACATCTTTGACAGCCCAACCTTCTGCCACCTAGAAGGGCCATGGCAATAGGTGGACAGGAACACACTGCCATTCCAGTGACTCACCAACCTGACTTGGCCATTCCTTCACTATCGTTTGGTCAAAATCTTGCAACAGCAGCACTGTGTGAATGCCTCCACTCTATAGGCCAGTGCCATTCAAGAAGCCACTACCACCTACTTGTGGGTGAATGAGGAAACACTGTAACTGCTGCCCTTGCTAGTAACAATCTTATCCAGGGAATGAATCTTCAAAATGTTACATAGATTTTTGTGAAAGTGAAGCTTAGCATGGATTAAAAACTCCTTCCTGTCTGTACAAGTAAACAACAAGTATTTGTGATATCAGTCATGCAGTGTTCACCCTGTTCCCTGGCCAACATCTCTATCTCAGGCCTGCTGTAGTGCTCCAGTGAAGCTCAGTGCAATCTGGAAGAACAGCACTTCGTTTTTCTCTTGGGGACCCTGCAGCCTTTGGGTCACAATATCAAGTTCAAACATTTTAGAGTCTGAGCACATTCTCCCGTGTCCTTACCCCAACCCCGACATACCAGGCCTTGTCATCACGAGGCTGCAACCACAAACAACCCACTGTTAGCCACGAATGGTCCCCATTAGCAGCTATTGATTCTCCCAGACTGACCTTACATATTCCTTTGTCTGTCCAACTGTTGTTCTCTCTCTCTTGACTCCATCTCCACCTAACGGTTACCCATCCTTAGCACATATACCAACCTTTTCCTGGAGATAGTTAGTTCTGAAGAATGGTCATTGGACCTGAAATGTTAACTCTGCTTTCTCTCCACACATGCTGCAAAGACCTGTTGAGTTTCTCCAGCAAATTCTGTTCATGTTTATGTAATGTTCAGATCCTCACCTGATAACATTTGAATTGCATTTAGAACCAGAAGATAGTAATTGCCATTTAATCAATAGTTTTCTGCCTTTTTTATCGTGGCTGAGAGGGTGTTAGCATGGAAACGTTTTACATTTTTAAAAGATTGTTCACAGAATGGGGTTATCACTAGCTAGATCAGCATGTATTGCACATCCCTAGTTGTCCCTTGAGAAGGGATCGTGAGCTGCCTTTTTTGAACGTCTGCAACCCTTGGGGTGCACATACGCCCCCAATGCCCTTAGGGATGGAATTCTAGGATTTTGACCCAGTGAAAGAGCCCCAGTATATTTTGCAAGTCAGGATGGTAAATGGCTCGGACGGGGATTTGTAGCCGATGGTGTTCCCATCTATCTGCTGCCCTTGACCTCCTAGGTGTAGTCCCAAAGGACCGCTCTGTCATTACAGAGATGACTGGCATTGTATTTTTCCTAAAGGTCACCATGCTTCAGATGAATCATAGAATCCCTACATTGTGGAAGCAGACCATTCGACTCATCGTGTCCATACCACCCCTCCAAAGAGTATCCTGCCCAGATCCACACCCTACCCTATTGCTGTAACTCTGTGTTTCCCATGATTAATCCATCTAACCTACACATCCCTGGATGCAATGGGACAATTTAGCATGGCCAATCCACCTAAACTGAACATCTTTGGACTGTGGGAGGAAACCAGAGCACCCAGAGGAAACCCACACAGACACAGAGAGAATGTGCAAACCCCACACAGACAGTCGCCCGAGAGTGGAATCAAACTCAGGTCCTTGTTGCTGTGAGGCTGCAGTGCTAACCACCGAGACACTGTGTCGCCCTAAGACAATGAAAAGTTGAGGCCGTCATGGTGACTTTTTCTGGTTACATGAAATTAAAGACTTGCTGTTGGCATCACAAACCACCTGTCCTGCTAACCCGATAACTGCAGTGTTCATACAGCATTAAGCAAATATCTCTTACAGAAGTTAAAAATAGTTAGCGTTTAGCTTTTCTCTATTCAGCTATCTATTGAGCTTATTTCTTTCTCAGCTAGTAAATGATGATGATCTTGTTGAGGTACTGACTGATGTCGTTGAGGCCAGATTGCACACTCTAGGGCTCAAAATAAAACAGGTACAAATGGGACATCTCAAATGTCCTCATTCTTCAAGGACCGCAACTTCCCCCCGACAGTGGTCGAGAACGCCCTCGACCGTGTCTCCCGCATTTCCTGGAACACATCCCTCACGCCCCGTCCCGGCAACAATAATCAAAAAAGAATCCCCCTCGTCCTCACATACCACCCCACCAACCTCCGGATCCAACGCATCATCCTCCGACACTTCCGCCATCGACAGTCAGACCCCACCACCAAAGACATTTTTCCCTCCCCACCCTTATCTGCCTTCCGGAGGGACCACTCCCTCTGCGACTCCCTTGTCCGCTCCACACTCCCCTCCAGCTCCACCACACCCGGCACTTTTCCCTGTAACCGCAGGAAGTGCTACACCTGCCCCCACACCTCCTCCCTCACCCCAATCCCAGGCCCCAAGAAGACTTTCCACATCAGGCAGAGGTTCACCTGCACATCTGCCAATGTGGTATACTGCATCCGCTGTACCCGTTGTGACTTCCTCTACATCGGGGAAACCAAGAGGAGGCTTGGGGACCGCTTTGCAGAACACCTGCGCTCAGTTCGCAACAAACAACTGCACCTCCCAGTCGCGAACCATTTCAACTCCCCCTCCCATTCCTCAGATGACATGTCCATCCTTGGCCTCCTGCAATGCCACAGTGATGCTACCCGAAGGCTGCAGGAACAGCAAATCATATTCAGCCTGGGAACCCTGCAGCCCAATGGCATCAATGTGGATTTCACAAGCTTCAAAATCTCCCCTCCCCCAACCGCATCCCAAAACCAGCCCAGCTCATCTCCACCTCCCTAACCTGTTTTTCCTCTCACCCCAACCCACACCCCCATCTCCTATCTACTAACATCATCCCGCCCCCTTGACCTGTCCGTCCTCCCTGGACTGACCTATCTCCTCCCTACCCCCCTACCTACACTCACCTTTACTGGCTCCATCCCCGCCTCTTCGACTTGTCTGCCTCCTCTCCACCTATCCTCTCCTCTATCCATCCTCTATCCGCCTCCCCCTCTCTCCCTATTTATTTCAGAACCCTCTTCCCCTCCCCCATTTCTGATGAAGCGTTTAGGCCCGAAACGTCAAGTTTTCCTGCTCCTATGATGCTGCTTGACCTGCTGTGTTCATCCAGCCCCATGCTTGTTATCACAAATGGGATGTTGCCAGACCCCTGGGACTGCAGAAGCATTTTGAGATTCTATCCAAAGTAGAAATGAATTGTTAGAAAAGTGCCTGAGATTGATTCCATGGTGAAGCTGAAACGAAGTCACTGTTAGATGTGAAATGCCCACGGCTGTTAGTGCTGTCTGTAATGATAATTCTGTTCCTCGTGTCTAGCTCGATCACTCTCTTCAAGTTTATTATGGATAAGCCTTCAGCATTTGCATTTCAAACTAAAATATTCTACGATGCAAAAAGAATTGCTAAAAATGAAACTTCTTTTAAGAAAGAATTTAAAATTTTGCCAAGTTTCAAAGATTGACGGGAATGATTTTTGTCTTACAAAACAATGCAGGATAATGTTAAGCAGGTTCAGGAGATGAAAGTAAAATTGGAAGAACTGAAGAAGAAATCTGAAAAGGAGAAGAAAGAGTTTGTTCAAAAAGAGCAAGAATTGAAGAATGAAGTAACAAGGCTTTACGAAAATGGGAAACGGTACAACAAAGTATTTTTGTTGCTTTATTTTGGGAGATGTTGTTTTGCATAAGAGACCCCAAAGTGGGCGAACTTTGGTGTTATTGTATGACAGATAATCAGGAGACTATATTCTGTACCATTTGAGTGGGATCATGGCTGATTGGGTTTATCTGAGCTCTATGTTTCTGTTTCGCACCCATGACTTTGAATCTCTTGTCTCAAAAATCTGCCTGGAATAAATTCAATGACCAAGCCTTCTCCCATATCTAGGGAAGAGAATTGGACAGCCTTAGCACTTTCTGTGAAAAAAAACCTCCACATCTCCATCTTAAAAGTGACATCTCTTATTGTTTAACTCATTTGCTGTCCCTGCAAACTTCTGTTTGTCACGGAATTCTGCAATCTCTCTGCTTTAAATAATATGCTCTTTTCTGTTCTTCCTGCCAAAGTGGGCAAGTTCACATTTTCCCACATTTTACTCCATCTGCCAAACTTGCGAGTATAACTGATACAATAATTATTGACTTGAAGGGGCTGTTTGAACCCAGAACAGATGAGGGAAATGAGGTTGACTGTGCATGAAAGAGAGAGAGAGAAGCAATGAAGTGCCAACTGATATTGGGTCCGTGGGATGAGGAGATGGAAATGGCTGAAGTAAATTTTTTCATAATACAGATAAGTATGATTGTATCGGAGACCATGGTATTCTAGAACAATTATTTCGTTGTATCGTATTGGGTCAAAAAAGGGAAGAATCTCAGGGTTTAAATTTTTTTTTGAGTCCTAAAAGAGTTAAAGTGAGGTGTTTCAGGCCATGGTAGTGGATTTATTGAGGTAGACCTCTGATATTCTCCTTACTGTAATATTCTGTTACGTAGGGGGCAGGTTAGCTCAGTTGACTGGACACCTGGTTTGCAATACAAAGTGATTCGTGTGACAGGGTAGGTTCAATTCTAGAACTAGCTGGGGTCAACATGAAGGTCCTGCTCTACCAGCCTTGCCTCTTACCTGAGGCATAATGACCCTGAGGTTAAACTTCCACCAGTCATGTCTCTGTCTTTCTCTCGCTCCTACGAATGAGAGAGCAGCCTATGATTCTCTGGCACTGTGGCAACTTTACTGTGATATGACGTTGCTGTTTTCAAGTCTTTGCAGCCTTCACGACAGCCACGCCCAGTTCCTTCTGTTGTTGCCCTTTCTGGATCGGATTGTTCAAACAACAGAGACTAAGAGATTACCGTCTCCTTCGTGGTCTCCATTGGAATCTCCAGCCTGTCTCACGGTGGATTCATTGACTTTTCTTCATCCCTACGAGGCAGGCACCAAATAACCGTGACACTGAAATTTACAAACTGGCTTTGAAACCTGGAAAGTTAATATCGCGATACCAGAGGTTGGGGGACGGGCGTGGGGGGGCGGATCTCAACATCCAACAAACAAAATACAGGCAGATGTGATCTATAGATGCGAGGCTGGAAAGGTACAGCAGGTCAGGCAGCATCAGAGGAGCAGAAAGTCAGAAAGCAAGAAAGGTTTTGGCCCGAAATGTTGACTTACCTGCTGCTCTGATGCTGTCCGACCTGCTGGGCTTTTCCAACCTCTTACCTATAGACTCTGGCTTCAAGCACCTGCAGTCCTTATTGTCTCCAAGCCAATGTGGGTTTAGGTGAGGGCAGTGAGAGACCCACCTGGACCCAAATGATACCTCTATTTCTTCTCATTTTGGGCTTTCTCTGAGGTGGGAAGGGGCGTACACACCAGGCTGCTCCAGCAAAGACTGTTACGAGCTTTAATACGATGATAAGGTCTGACCTTTATGGTCTGCCCAGTCTTTGACATAACCACTGACAGTGGGATTCCAGAGCTTCAGCAAACCTAGAATCTTTTTCCAAATGAGGATATAATGGATCCCAAAGGTGAGTACTTACCCCAAGGATCCAGTCTGAGAAACCCCGAGTTAGAGGCTTCAAATAGGAAAACCATTAGGACGTGTAATTTCAGAAGTGTATGATTCCATCAAAAATGAGCTCTGGTCCATTTTGGTAGCTCGTTTCTGTTTGAAATGCCGAGTGCTTTGTGGCCAAGCGCCTTTCTCTGTGTAATAATTACAGAGGCATTCCTGTATCTCTGAGGCTTCATAATTACAATAGTGGTTTGTAAATGCTTCTAGCTGCCTGTCACACTGCGTCTAAAGCTTTTAAACCTTGCTCTAGTGTAAATATGCATTAAATGGTACTAAAGTGTAGTAGAAGGATCACCATGGGAGTATGATGAGAAAGATAATTTGGCCTGTCTCATTTCTTTCTTCCAGAAAACTGTGAATGTTTCTTCTCCTAATAGGAGTATCCAGCTGCTTCATCAACGATTTCAGGGCTTTCACCCTCACTCCTGCATTTGGATTTCTTTTCCACATATTGATATCTCTTTTTGCGGACATTTTTGCTGCAATGGTACAGGGCCTTGGTGAGACGACACCCTGGAGTGTGCAGTTCTGCTCTCCTTACATCAAGGGGAGAACACTAGAACTTCACTAAACTAATCCCTGGGATAGAGGGATTGTACAATAGGAAAGATGAAGTCGACTGAGCATTATTCTCTGTGATATAGAGATGCTGTCATTGGACCATACAAAATTCTTTTGGGACTCAGCAAGGGAGAACCAGGAAGGACGTTTCCCTGGCTAGGAAGTCGAGAACCAGGAAACGCTGACCTAGAATAAGGGGCAGCTTTAAGACTGAGAATGACGGGAGCTTCTTCACTCCAGGGCAGGGGCGAGAAATGTTTGAATTCTCCACCCAAAGCCTCAGTTCTACACATTAAACTCACCAAGAGATATGGGGGCAGTGCAGGAAAATGTGCTTTGAAGTAGAACATCATAGCATTGATTTATGGATTGGGTTCAAAGGACTGTAAGGCCTAATTCTGCTCCTATTCCTTAGCTTCTTCTGTATTTGGAGAAGAATTTCCCAACATTGTTAGCCTGAAACAAAATCCTCCTCGTACATTTCTACATGTGCCCTTTGTTTTTTGTTTCCGTCTCAGAATCCTGCATTCTTCCTCCCCCTTGCTGGTGAAAGGGTTTGTTGTAACATGATGATGAACCCCCTCATCCCAGGGCAGATTGTCTTTTTCTAATGGATGTGCGAGGCAGGGTTGGTGGGAGTGTGGGGGTTGGGAGGTTTAATGAGGCAACAGGGTGGGGCTGAGTGAAGAAAAGAGGGCATTCAGATTTGGTATTGAGTCGCCCTTTGACATCCTTTAGATTAAGTCAGAAGTCACGTGACACCAGGTTATAGTCCACCAGGTTTATTTGAACTCATAAGCTTTTAGAGCACTGGTCCTTCATCAGGTTTTTTCACCTGACAAAAAGGAGCAGCGCTCCGAAAGCTTGTGATTTCAAATAAACCTGTTGGACTATAACCTGGTCTTGTGTGACTTCTGACCTTGTCCACTCAAGCACCTCCACATCATCCTTTAGATAGAACGTGGCAGTCCAGCTAAGGTAGTACATTATAAAAGATGCAAACAGGGGAAATAGGATGTTTCTTCCATGTTAACATTTCTTTTGGCTGCCTGTATATACAGAAGTCTCTCAAATTTGAGGGTTTTTTTTGAAGAGGTGACCAAGGAGATAGGTTAGGCAGAGCGGTAGACGTTGTCTACATGGACTTCAGCCAGGCTGTTAGCAAGGTTCCTCACAGTAGACTGGTTAGAAAGATTAGATCATATGGGATCCAGGGAGAGCTAGCCAATTGGATACAAAATTAGCTTGAAGGTAGGAGACAGAGAGTGATGGTAGAGAGTTGTTAACCAGACTGGAGACCTGTGACCAGCTTTGTGCTGCAAAGATCAGTGCTGGCTCTACTGTTGTTCATCATTTATATAAACAGTTTGGATGCAAATATGTGTTAATAAGTTTGCAGATGACACTAAAATTGTGGTATAATGGACAGTGAAGAAGGTTATTGGAGAGTACAATGATCAACTGGGCCAATGGGCCGAGAAATTGCAGGTAGAGTTTAATTTAGCTAATTGCAAGGTGTTGTATTTTGGTAAGGCAAACCAGGGCAGGACCGATGCACTTAATGGTATGGCTCTGGTAAGTGTTGTTGAACATGGAGACGTAGGGGTGCAAACACACAATTCCTTGAAAGTGATGCCACAGGTCGATAGGGTGGTGAAGAAGGTGTCTTGCATGCTTGCACTGAGTACAAGAGTTGGGTGTCATTTTTTAGCTGTGCAAGACATTTGTAAGGCCACATTTGAAGTACTCCGTACAATTCTGGTCACAATGCTGTAGGAAGGCTGTTGTTACACTGGAAAGAGTGAAAAACAGATTTACAAGGATATTACCAAGACTGGAAGATTTTAGTTGTACGGAGAGGCTGTATAGACTGTGGTTATTTTCCCAGGAGGGTCAGAGGTTGAGAGGGCACATTTGGAGGTATGTAAAATCACGAGGGAGATGAATAGGGTGAATAGCCAAGGTCTTTTCCTCAGGGTAGGGGAATCCAAAGCTGCAGGGAATAGGTTTAAAGTAAGAGGGGAAAGGTTTAAAAAGGACCTGAGGGGCAACTTTTTCACGCAGAGGATGGTGTGTATATGGAATGAGCTACCAGAGAAGTGGTGGAGGTGGGTACAAATACAGCATTTAAAAGACATTTGGACAGGTACATGGTTGGGAAAGATTTAGAGGGATATAGACCAAACACATGGAACTAGTTCAGTCAGGAAACCTGCTTGGCATGGAAGCATTGGTCTGTAGGGTCTGTGTCCCTACTGTTTTACTCTATGGCTCTAAGTGTTTGAAATTCCTGTTGGCAGCCCTTGCATCGAGTGCAGAGTAACACAGCACAGCAACGGGCCAGTCAGACTCTATTTATTTTGGGCTTCTTTCCTGTTAGTTGTAAGACTGTTGTTTGGGATTGGAAGTCTCTTATAAATTTAACCGTATGCTTAGTCAAGGGTCTGTCGCTTAAGAAAGTGAGTAACATGGTGTATGGGATCCTGGGTTTCATAGAATCACGGCATAGTTACAGCAGAGAAGCCCATTCAGCCCATCATGCCTACACGAGCATCGTTACCTTGTGCCAATCCCCTGCCTTTTCCCTATACTCCTGCATGCTATTTCCATCCAAATAATCCTCTAATGCTCTTTTGAATGCTTCAGTTGAAGCTGCCTGCACCACATGTCCACCACACCCTAACTACACACTGTATGAAAAAGCTTTTTCTTGCATCACCTTTGGTCCTTTTGATTCCTTTTAAATCCACGCCCTCTTGTTCACATTCCTTTTACGAGTGTGAACAGCTTCTCCCATTGTACTCGGTACAGCCTGCTCCTGATTTAGAAACCTGAATCAAATCTCCTCTCTGTCTCTTCTACTCTCAGGGAAAACAGTGCCAACTTTTTCAATCTATTCTCGTCACTGAAGTTTCTCATCCCTAGAACCATTCTTGTAAATCGCTTCTGTATTCTTTCCAGTGCAGTCACATTTTTCCAAAATGTGCTGCCCACAATTGTAGACAGTACTACAGCTGACGTCTGACAAGTGCCACATGAATTCAACATCATCTCTTTGCTCTTGAGCTCTATGCCTCTATTAGTAAAGTTGAGGACACTGGCTGCTTCATTAACTTCTCTCTCCACCTGTCCTGCCACTTTCAATGATCTGTGCACGGGTCCTGCTCCTCCTGCTTCCCCTTTAGAGTCGTAAACATCAACTGCAGGAGCATTGAGTGGAAAAGCAAGGAGGTTATGGGAGAGCCTTTATAAAACACTGTTTCCATCTCGAGTATCGTGTGCTATTTTGAGAGCCACACTTTAGCAAGGTTGTGAAGACATTAGAGAAGGTGTACAAAAAGTTAACAGGACCATTTCTGGCAGTGAGAAACTTTAAATGGATAGATGAGGCGAGCTGGGTTTACTTTCCAAAACAAAATGTGGAGGTCCAGATTTTCAAAATCACAAAGAAAGGTTTCTCAACTGTAAAAAGCTTGAAGAACTGGATGGCACAGATATGAAATAACGGGCAAAAGTATCATCAGCTAATTAGGAAAGCTTTTCTCATGCTGTGGTTAATGCACTGTCTGAGATTGTGGGAGGCAGGTCCTTGTTCTACTAATTCTTTGAGGGCATTTCTTGCAATTGGCCTTGAACTGAGGTACTGGACACATCATTTCAGAGGGCAGTAATTTACTTCAATCAATTGGTGTCGCTTTAATACTCATTAAAACTTATTCCTTGATATATTTCAGCAACGTTGCTTCTTAAGAGGAATGTTCTAAAATACTTTGTTTGCATTATACTGGCTCATAGGAGATTTTATGTCCATTATTGTAAGAGATTTGTGCGCAGAACTCAAGGGATAAAGTATGTCACAGAACTATCAGATCTCTGATTGTGCTTAAAGCAGAAACTCTATCCTGTGATGACATGACTGCCTAATTTTCAAACCCCCAAAATACTGGGAATTATGCAGTACATCTCGTGACAGTGGCTTAACATTTAAGGGTCAAATGAAAAGAATATATTGGAAAATCATGTTTTCTAGTAGATAATGATAACATTCATGATGAGTCAACCAGTTAAGATTTGCTGTGTCTGGAATCACGTGTAAGTCAAACTGGGAAAGGGTGAAAGATTCCCTACCCTAAAAGACATTAGTGAACCAGATGGGTTTTTATGACAATTGATGTTGGTTTCATGGCCACCATTCTGGATTATTTGAATTTAAAATTCCACCATTTTCCCTGGTGGGGTTTCAATCCATGTTGCAAGAGCTTTGTACTTTGGTTTCTGGATTACAAGCCCACTACTGCACAACATCTTTCCCCTTATTAAAACAATCAAAGTGGAATTGGATTTTACCTGATTCAGACGAACGGCCAGGGTGATTGGGAGAAAGCAGGAGACTGACACTTAGTAGATTGCTTGTTTGGAGAGTTGATGAAGAGCGGCAACTTTTTCACATAAAGGGTGCTGCGTGTATGGAATGAGCTGCCAGAGGACGTGGTGGAGGCTGGAACAATTACAACATTTAAAAGGCGTCCGGATGGAGACATGAATAGGAAGGGTTTAGAGGGATTATGGGCCAAATGCTGGCTAATGGGACTAGATCAGTTTAGGATATCTGGTCAGCACAGATGAGTTGGACTGAAGGATCTGTTTCCGTGCTGAATAACTATGACTTTATGACATGATGGCCTAAGTCTGAACTGCAACAATATCTAACTCTTGAAATGCTTTAAGAGGCAGGAGGTTTAGAGGGAATGTGAGGAAAAGCTTTTTCACCCAGAGGGTGGTGGCAACCTGGAACTCACTGCCTGTAACAATGGGAGAGGTGGAAACCCTCATAGCATTTAAGAAGGATTTAGCTGTGCACTTGTGATACCAAGGCATACAAGGCTACAGGTCAGAGCTGAGAAATGAGATTAGAATAGTTAAGTATTTTCTGTTTAACTGATGCAGACAAGATATGCTGAAGACCCATATTCTATACTGTAAATCCTTATGACTTGATGATGGATGTTTTAATAGAGGGCCGATTTCATGAGAATTTGTTTCTGTGACAACAGGGCAACACAATAACTGATGAGAAGTAATATGCATGCAGTGAGTTTTGCAATTTAAAGCCAGTTATTAGCTAAAATAACTTCTCACAGCTTAGAAAGATGACAATTGGCTTCACTCTGTTCTTCCCTGCACGGATGTTGTCTGACCTGCTGAGTATTTCTAGTTTTTATTGCAAATTAACTCTTGTCCTTATTTGTCAGTCTGACCCCTATCCATTCAATGTAATCTTTCTCTCTCTCTTTCTCTCTCTCTCTCATTGTTTGTAGGCTGATGAAGGAGCAGGAAGAAAAGGGCAACCTGATTGCCATCCTGATCAGTGATCAATCAGACAAAAGGTAAGTCTTTGTTCTGAATGCTTTTCTTGATGTAGACAAGTTTTTTGAAGAAGTGACAAAGAGGTTTGATGAAGGCAGGGCAGTGGACATTGTCTATATGGACTTCATCATGGCATGTGACAACGTTCCCCATGTAGACTGGTTAGCAAGTTTAGATTGCGTGGAATCCAGGGAGAGCTAGCCATCTGGATACAAAATTGGCTTGAAGGTAGGCGACAGAGGGTGGTGTTGGAAGGTTGATTTTCAGACCGGAGACCTTTATGTCCTGTACAAAATGATCTGGGTGTGAACATAGGAGGTATGGTTAGTATGTTTGCATATGACACCAAAATTGGTGGTGCAGTGAACAGTGAAAAAGGTTAGCGCAGAGTACAATGAGACTTTGATCAGATAGGCCGATGGGCTGGGGAGTGGTAGGTGAAGTTAATTTAGATAGATGTGAGGTGTTGCGTTTTGGTAAAGCTAATTGGAGCAGGACTTGTACGCTTAATGGTAAGGTCCTAGGGAGTGTTGCCGAAGAAAGAGACCTTAGGGGGCTGGTTCATCATTCTGTGAAGATAGAGTCGCAGGTAGAAAGGGTGTAAAAATGGCGTTTGGTATGTTTACCTTTATTTGTCAGTGCATTGAGTATAGAAGTTTGGAGGTCATGTTGTAGCTATATAGGACATTGGTTAGGCCACTTTTGGAATACTGTGTTCACTTCTGGTCTCCCTGCTATAGGAAAGATGTTGTTGAACTTGAAAGGGTGCAGAAAAATTTCGTAAGGTCGTGGCCAGGGTTGGAGGGTTTGAGCTATAGGGAGAGGCTGAATAGGCTGGGGCTATTTTCCCTGGAACATCAGAGGCTGAGGGGCGACTTTATAGAGATTTATAAAATCATGAGGAGCATGGATAGGGTAAATAGCCAAGGTCTTCTCCCCAAATAGAGGGCAAAGGTTTATGGTGAGAGGAGAAAGATTTAAAAGGGATCTAAGGGGCAGCGTTTTCACACACAGGGTGGTGCGTGCATGGTATGAGCTGCCAGAGGAAGTGATGGAGGTTGGTACAATTACAACATTTAAAAAACATTTGGATGGGTATATGAATAGGAATGGTTTAGAGGGATATGGGCCAAATGCTGACAAACGGGACTAAATCAATTTAGGATATCTGGTCAGCATGGATGAGTTGGACTGAAGGGAATGTTTTCTTGCTGCACATCTCTACAATCTATGACTAAGTGCCAATGAGGCTGAAAAAATATAGTCCTGAGTTTCCCCTGGGTGACGCTGACTGTTTCCATGCAATCTGCCTGAAATTTGCGAAACTCAATGCAAGCAACCATGGAATTTTAAGCACAATCTTTCATGCTTATTGGAAAATAATGGGTCTGGAATCTGACTGCCCAGCCCAGGTTAAATTAATTACCATTGCACTTGTTGTGTCCAGTTCCCAACCTTCAAGCAGATTTTCACATTTCGCTCTTTGTTTTGAGGCACTTAGAGGCATACACTAAAAGCCTTTGAATGTAATTTAAAACAAAATTACTAAAGCTACTTTGCACCAGTATATACAGACCTCTCTAATTTTTTAAGGTCCTTTCAGTTACTTAAAATCTGTTCATTTTGATGATGAATAGGCATTCTGATTAATCATACTTTTGTAGCGATAAATCCACTTCAATTTAGTTCAATCAATTGGTGTCGCTTTAATACTCATTAAAACTTATTCCTTGATATATTTCAGCAACATTGGTTTCAAAGAGTAATGTTCTAAAATACTTTGTTTGCATTACACTGGCTCATAGCAGATTTTATATCCAATATTGTAAGAGATTTGAGTGCAGAACTCAAGGGATAAAACATGTCACAGAACTATCAGAGCTCTGATTGTGCTCAAAGCAGAAACTCTATCCTGTTATGACATGACTGCCTAATTTTCAAACCTCAGTATACTGGGAATTATGCAGTACATCTCGTGACAGTGGCTTAACATTTAAGGGTCAAATCAAAAGAATACACTGGAAAATCATGTTTTCTTGTACATACTGATAACATTTATGATGGATTTCCAGTATGTTTTGTTTGAATTTTAGACTTCTGTCATAATTATTTTTTATCTTTTTCAATTAAACTATTTGCCCAATGCAAATTTGATCTGCAATATTAAGGGCTACTGTTAGTACAATGTTAGACATTAACCAAATAAGTAACCATTTGCATTTCCTCTGGTTCTGATGGCTGGGATCATAAGTGAACAGTAGGCCAAGCCTCTGACAATGCTGCTCTCTGTTCAGCACAATAGGGATCGACCCTGAATTTCACCCATCTGTACATAAAGAATAGGGATTGACCCTGAATTTCATCACTCTTTACATGAGAGCATGCAGTGCAGAAGGTGGTTGTTCAGCCCATCTTTCTTATGTTGGTTCTTTCAGTTAGGGACCAATTGTTCATTCTTTTCCACCAAAATCCTGATTCTTTTGCTTTGCCTTTAGGTAAAAACATGTCTGAGCACCTGGAAGATGCAGTTTGAATAATTTTGCATTGGTATTTGCATAATTTCTTGAAGATGGCAGGGTATGTAGACGGAGCTGTTAATAAAGCATACAGTATTCCAGGCATCATTAATAGGGATATAGAATATAGGAGGAGGGAGGTTATGCTGGACACTGGTTAGACCTCAGCTGGAACACTGTGTACAGTTCTGGATATCACATTTTACAGAAGATGTGGACAAGTTGGAGACTGTGGTTTACTAAATGGGTTCCAGGGATGAGAATCAACAGTTACAAGGATAGATTGGAGAAGTTGGGCCTGTTTTCCTTGCAGGGGAGATGGCTGAGGGGAGGTCTGACAAATGTTTTCAGATCATGAGGGGATTGGACAGAGTAGAAAGTGTAAATATTGTAAAAGGATCCGGAAGCAGAGGGCACGATTGTCTTGCAAAAGAAGCAAATGCGAGGTGAGAAAGGAACATTTTCACATAACAAGTAGTCTAGGTTTAGAATGTGTTGCCTGGAAATATAATGGAAATGTTTTCAACTGAGACATTCAAGAGGTCATTAGATGACTATTTAAACAGAAGCAATGTGGAGGGTTACAAGGTTGAGACAGGAGTTTGACATGAAGCCAAATTGCTCAGACAACAGGTGAAGACACACTGCATTGCATCAATTCTTGGAGGTTGACTTCAGTGCACATTTGAATTACAACTTGTGACTTGACTGGCCATTGCAGGGAGAAGTTAAATGAGGATTTGGCGAAACTGAGGCTCAAGCATCAGGACCTCAACAAGAAAGTCCTGGAAGAGACCGAGCGAGCCTTGAAAGCCGAGGTCAGTGCGCTTTGCCTCAGACGATGTCATGAAATTGGGGCGAGGGTTTTAGGGCTGGAGATAACGTTTTGGGTTGAGTGAGCCTCCCACAGAAAACCATCCCAAGGAAGGGTCACTGGATTTGAAACGTGACCTCTGATTGCTCTCCACAGAGGCTCCCAGCTCTGCTGTGTTTTTGCAGCAATTTCTGTTTTTCTCGGGTCTTCAGAGCCCTGTTATGAACGATAATGTTCCCTTTTGGCCTGAACTAGGCAATTGAACCTTTCATATCTATGTTTTATCAATCCCGTAAAGGCTCCATTTACCAGCAATAAACCTATGTGTCATTCGTTAATCTTCTTTCGTTAACAAAGAATTGACATCCCCTTAAACGGGGGTGATGGCCCGGTAGTATTATCACTAAACTATCCGGAATCCCAGGGTTTGGGACCCGGGTTTGAATCCTGCCGTGGCAGACGGTGGAATTTGAATTCAATTTTTAAAAAAAATTAAGAATCTAACAATGAAACCTTTTTTTAGAAAAACCCATCTGGTTCACTAATACCGTTTAGGGAAGGAAACTGCCACCATTCTGGTCTGGCCTACATGTGACTCCAAAGCAATGTAGTTGACTCTTGACTACACTCTGGCTAATTAAGGATGGACAATAAATGCTGGTCCAGCCAGTGACACCCACATCCCAAGGATGAAACAAAAGTTTCAGGTTCATGTGATCCAGGCAGAAGAGTTTGCCTTAGAACATAAGCAGGAAAGGGCAGTTCAGCCCCTCGAGCTTGCTCCACCATTTAATATGATCATGGCTGATTTCACCTCAGCCTCAACTCCACTCCCCATTACCCTTTAACCCATTACTAACTAAAAACCTGTCTATCTAATCCTCCAAATTTACTCATTGGCCCGGCAGCTAATGCGCCTGGGGATAGTAAATGCCACAGGTTCTAACGTCTTTGAGAGAAGCAATTCCTCTTCATCTCTGGAGGAGCACTGTCTAAATCTGCTTTTAAGATTTGCTTATTAAAGTAGAATAATGATTATGTATGACTTCTCCACATCAGTGGGTGATCCACATTCACTTCAATCGCTCTGCTGTTGTGTTTCCTTCTTTGTAAGCCTTTGTAAAGCTTGCTCTCTGTGTTCTTCTGTCATTGCTGGGTCAAGTCCCCCATCAAATTTCAGCTGGAACAACCTTTATCACGTGGACCACAGAAGTTCAGGAATAAGGTCAATTACTGCCTTCAACTAGGGATGAGCAATAAACACTGTCCATTCCAGCAACACCCACATCCTGACAATGGAGAATAAATAAAAATAACCTTGCCTTTACCTTCAGCGAATCATCATGAATGCTTCTGCTGTTGCAGGTTCAATCCCTGGAGAACAAGAGGGAATTTGCAGTTATGATGCTGGACAAAGCAGCGAATGAAGCAGAACTACAGATTTGTAGCTTGAGGTCAGTGTCTAACTATTGCAAATCAATCTTTAATCTTGCTCAGCTAGACTTGCTGCTTTCTTATGAAATGACTGACACAAAACAAAAGTCAAGGAACTCATTAGGCCTATGTTCCAGCAAATTTGAAAGAACTTGTTGCACAGACGAGCTCTGGGATCAATAGTTTGCTTTCGTCTGTGTCCTTGAATTCTTTTTATTTCACAATCAGGGTTTTAAAAATACCCTTTTGACAGTAACTGGACTGCAGAACAGTCTGAGATAGTAAGAACTGCCAATGCTGGAGTTAGAGATAACACAGTGTGGAGCTGGAGGAACACAGCAGGCCCGGCAGGATCAGAGGAGCAGGAAAGCTGACGTTTCAGGTTGGGACCTTTTTTCTAAAGAAGGATCTGGACCCAAAATGTCAATTTTCCTGCTCCTCTGATGCTGCCTGGCCTGCTGTGTTCCTCCAGCTCCACACTGTGTTATATGCAGAATAGTCTGGTTAGCTTTGTAGCAAGAAGTATTTCCTGAAATGCCTATTTCTTCAGCATAACATGACTTTGTGTCTCCATTACTACATTATACAAGATATATTTTATGTTGCACCGTCCTCTTTGCCCTGATGAGCAACAACCAGAAAAAACATTTGATTTATTTGTTTTGTTTGTTCAGCTCTGTTCCAGGAAGTTCAAGCCTGGTACATGATTGGCGGAGAAGGCTGCATGACATCCAGGTGCAAAAGGAGAATATAAAGGTAAGATTCAGTGTAGTGGAGTGCGGTCTTGGAGCTGTAACATTGCCTAACAGGCCTAGCCCACACTGACAGTAAAACAATGAACTGTGGGTCTTCTTCAGTAAGTTCCCAGATTGACACAAGTTCCAGGCTGTACCGGAAACAGAAGCATTTCGAAACCACTGGACATCTGGAAGAGCTTTACAGACAGTGAAGTATTTCTGAAGTCTTGGCGCTGTTATAACATAGGAGGCACAGCGTTGTGCTGTGAACATCTGGTTTTTGTGATATTGATTGAGGGATTAGTATTGACTCAGACTCCAGGGGTAACTCTTCAAAATAGTGCACGGACATCTTTCACACCCAGCTGAGCTGAGGTTGGTACATTTTTGTATCAGCTCATCCATCACAAGGCACCTTTGACAGTGCAGCACTCCCTCAGTAATGCACTGGAGTGTCAGCATTGATGCCTGTTCTCATGTGCTGAAGTGGGACTTGAGCCCAGAACCTTACAACTGTAGGCATGAGTGTGACCCACATTTGTGCGCCTCCTTCGGTAGATCCTTGGGATCAAGAGCAACTTGCTTTCATAGAAAAGATAGGAACAGGAGAAGGCCATTCAGCCCTTCAAGCCTCCTCCACTTTTTAACTTAATCATGGCTGATCATCCAACTCAGGGCCTTGTTCCTGCTTTCTCCCTACACCCTTTTGATCCCTTTATCCCCAAGAACTATATCTATCTCATTGTTAAAAACATTCAATGTTTTGGCCCCTTTCTGTGGCTGAGAATTCCTGACTCACCAGTCTCTGGGCGAAGACATTTTTCCTCATCTCAGTCCTAACTGGCTGACCCTATATCTTTACACTGTGGAGTATTTGCAGAAACACGCGGTTCTGGAGCAAAATAGTGAACTCTCTGGCAAAGAGAGAGCCACACCACTTGATGGGTGTTGGAATGACTAATGAGCTCAGTCTATGACTTGCAGTCTCAGCCATGTAAGGAGGTGGGGTGGGGGTGTCATTTGAAGGCTCATGTGGGTGGATTGTTTGCAGGTTTGAGCACTCTCTATGACTTTGCGTCTTCATCTATGTACACCCCTGACAATGACGTCTCTCTGTGCGTTCAATACCTTCTCGGCGAGCCTCCTTCATTTTGGTCAGTCTCCCATGAGTCAGTGGGGGCCATTCAGTCTGTTCAGGGATGCTTTGGGAACATCCCTGAATCTTTGCGCCATCTTTCATGGAGTCTCCCAGCAAGGCGGTGTTTTGGGTGGAGCGGTTACTCTGACAGTCTGTGATGTCAGGTAGAATGGCAGATCCCACCCAGCGGACAGCTTAGTGTCTTGATGCTGGGGAGAGGACGCTGCTGGAGGACCATCTTTCATTCCACTGGGTTTGGAGGATCTTGCGAAGGCATTGTTGCTGGGACTTCTCCAGTGTCAGCTGTCCAAATGCAAAACATGTAGGAACATGGGGATCACTGCCAAACAGTCACCCATGACCTACCAGCTTCAAAGCAAGTATAAATCATGTTTCTCTGAAATGGTAATGAGAAGAATACTGGAAGTAGGCAGCCTGAGACTCAAAGGGAAAAACAGAGTTTGGATTTTTCGATTGATTTTTTTTTTCAGAATGGCGAGGGATTTTGAAATTTGTGATTTAGGGTTTTCCCTTCATCTTGGTTTGTTTTGTATCTGGTTCTTCAGTCTTTCAACCCATCTTTCAGAAAACTTCACCTGAGACTCAGGAGACTGCTTTCTCTTTGAGCTGTTCACAGCCTCACAATGTACTGCTGGCAGCTCTGAGTTCGGTTTCAAGTCTTTAGCACTCGACACTTTCTTCTTGCCTGTTTGATGAAGAGTTTATTCATTTGCTCCATAACTAAGTGTTACTGTAGATACTAGATCTGCCCACTAGATGGGGAAACTCACCTGTAAGTACCAACTTGCTGTGTGGGATTAACTCTATCACACTCTTGACACACTTCGTTCAGCACAGTTTCTACCTGAACTTCTCTAAAGATCCAGAGCCTGAATTCTTGTGGTGCTGTGCTGGTCGTCTATGAGAGACAACACGGGGACTCTCCGAATCGTTCCATCCTTTCCCCTTTTTTTCAAATTCCCTCACAGGATGTAGGCATGTCTAGCTAGGCCAGCATTTATTGTCCATTCTCTAGCAATTAAGAGTCAACCACATTGCAGTGGGTCTGGTGTCATATGCAGATGAGAGTGGCAGTTTCCTTCCCTAAAGGGCATTACTGAACTGACAATTGACAATGGTTACATGGTCATCATTAGACTATTAATTAGACTCAAGATTTTCATTGAAATCAAATTCCACCATCTGCCGTGGTGGGATTTGAACCTGGGCCCCCAAAACATCATCCGGATTAGCAATCCAGCAATATTTCCACTAAGCTGTCACCTCCCTGTGATCAATTATTGATTGTAGCTGTGGGAGTCACTCTCTATTCTGAGTTAGCAACTTGTAAAACGAAGCAGCGCAGAGAAAAGCCATTCAGCCCATGGTGCTTGTGCTAGCTGTTTGGAAAGTGCTACCAATAGATCTCAATCCCCTGTTCCTTCCCTATAGCGTTGTGTTTTCTTTTTCCTTTTTACCCAGTTCTAAGTTATCGGCTCTGTTTCCATCCTTTCAGGCAGTACATTCCATATTATAACAAATCATAGTGGAAAGAAAAAGATTTCCTCATGGTAGTGTAATGAGATTCATGTAAATAATGATCCTGTAGCTGATGACCTGAGTCTGACATCCGTAAGAGAAAAGACAGTACTCTAGAATGAGCATGTGAAGAGACAGGCTTTGGACACCACACGAGAGAGCTGTATTTGATAACCAGTATTGTACAGCTGTAAATGAAGGTGTGTTACAATATATACTGTAATAGAAGAGCTTTAATTAGAGGTAAGGAGCAAGCAGCCTCCATGATAGGGGATTTCAAGACTAGGGGGGGGACATTTTTAAGGTGAGAGGAGTGAGATTTAAAAAAGGCACAAGCGTCAAATTTTTTACACAGAGGGTCGTTCAAGTGTGGACTGAACTTCCTGAGGAAGTCATGGATATGGGTACAATTACAATGTTTAAAAGCTTTTTGAATAGGTATAGGAATAGGAAAGGTTTGGAGGGATTTGGGCCTGGAGAAGGAAGGTGGGAGTCATTTAGTTTGGGATTATGTTCAGCATGGACTGGTTGGACCGAAGGGTCTCCTTCCATGCTGTAAGAACCTATGACTGTGACCATAGAATCTCAATAGTGGTATTGGCTTAATGCTCAAGACAGACCACCGATATTACCTGTGACCCTTATGCCAACCCTGTAAAATGCATGTTCTTCCGTTTCTCCTTACTTGCTTTATGAAAATCATTAATGAAATGGAACACCTTTTATCAAATAATTTCCCCTTTAACCTTCAGTGTTCAAAGGAGAATAGCCTAACTTCATGTGGGCGCAGGTTTTACTCCAATGACCTGAACACACTGATGTAGGTGACATTATATTGCGATGTTGTGTGAGTGCCACACTGTCTGTGGTGTTATATTTCAGATTGGCAGTTAAACTCTGTGTCCAGTTTTCTGACACTAGTAATGCAGGTAAGAACTCCACCCCCACCCTTGTTTCTGGGATAATCTATCCCTCGAACAGCATCACAGACAGAGCATCTGCTTATTATCGTATTGATGTCTACAGGACTTTGCTGTATGCAAATTGGGCTGTCATGTCTCCTACCTTACAGCAGTGACTGCTGTTAAGATCTCAGCCATACTGGACAAGTCAGATCATAGTGAGACCATAAGTTTTATTGTTGCTGGATGTTGCTTGCTTACTGAGCATATTCACAAGAGGCTGCCAGTGTACTTAACAAACATTTATTTTTTTTATGTAAAAGCAAAAGCCACAAACCTTGTCATATCATACACAACCTACGTGAAGTGATCTTATTACAACTATCAGAAAGAAAGTTTCAACCCTTTTACCCTAACAACAATCTCCGAGATACTCAGACCTAAGTGACATGTTACCCTTTCTCTACGCCAAAGTGTCGTGCACAGATGGCATGGCTGTAGTTATTTTCTGGAGCTTTTTAATCCTTGACTTCTAAACTACTATCTTCAGCACATATTCTCTATCTCCAACAGTTTTCTGACCAGTTTTCTCAATAACCCAGGACTTCAGCTTCCACTCTCAAGGACCCACAGACACAGACTAATTCACTGACATTCTGAAGGTATCTTTGTCCTTGGATATATTGCAGCTAGAGAACAGCCCAGTTTTCTCTTTTTTTTTTACTATATTGAACCTTTAAATTCCAGCTCTCCTCCACGGCTGTAAACCCTTGTTAAAGAAGAATGCATAAACCAATCCGGGGCTTCCTGGCATCAAAAATCTCAAATTTAAAATTAAAACTAAAACGATGTCTTCCCCTCTCTTATTGCACATAGAGTACAAATCAAACTGAATTCTTCCACATCAGAATTCAAGCTTTCAAGCAGTAATAATCTATTACAAACCTTCCTCACATTAGACTTCAAAAATGCTTAATTGGTTGTAAAGTGCTTTGGGGCATCTGAAGGTTGTGAAAGGCGCCACTGAAATGCAAGTATTTTTTCTAACGAGTCTTGTCCTGTGAATTCCACCCACAGAATCAGTATGAAGGTCACATTCAGCTGGTGAAGAATGGTGCAAAGCTCAGCAGTCTCCCACACATACAGTTGCCAACGGTACCACCTGCTCCTGCAGAGGTATACTAACAGTATTCTCTAACACTGTTTTTCCAGGCACTGTCTTGAAGACGAGTCATTAGACTCAAACATTAACTCCTTCTCTCTCCACAGATCTGCAGAATTTCTCCAACGCTTTCTGTTTCATTTCAGATCTCCGGCATCCAAAGTATTTTGCTTTTATTTGGGTGCTCGTGTATAATTCCTTAACACACTTAACACCCAATTGTGTTGAGGTTGGTTAGCTCGCCGAGCTGGTTTGTTGTCCAGCAGACGTTTCGTTACCGTGCTTGGTAACATCCTCAGTGCAGCCTCTGATGAAGCGTCGGTGTGTTTTCCCACCTGGTTTTTAAACTCTGGGGTTCGTTGCGATGGATTGCCTCACTTCCGGGTTTCCTCCGTAGTGGAATGTATATGGGGTCGAGTTCAATGTGTTTATTAATAGCATGCTTCGTGCAGTGCCATGCTTCCAGGAATTCTCGTGCCTGTCTCTGCCTAGCCTGTCCCAGGATCTTGGTGTTGTCCCAGTCGAAATGGTGGTTCTCCTTGTCCATGTGGATTGAGATGAGTGAGTACTGCGAGAAACACTACATCAGACAAACAGGAAACTAACAACAAGAGTACATGGACACCAACTGGCTACAAAAAGACACGACCAATACTCACTCATCTCAATAACAGGGTGATCGCATTGTACGCAGTACTCCAAATGTGGCCTTATCAATGTCTTGCACAGCTGTAACATGATGCTGTAACTCCTGTACCCAATGCTGTGACTGATGAAGGCAAGTGTGCTAAACGCCTTTTTCACCACCCAGTCTACCTGGAACACTACTTTCAAAGAACAATGTACCTGCACCTCTACATCTCTCTGTTTGTCAACACTCTCCAGGACCCACCATTAACTGAGTGAATCCTGTTATGGTTTGTATTACCAAAATGCAACATCTCACATTTAATTAATTAAACTCCCTTTGCTATTCCTCAGTTCATTGGCCAAGATTTTGTTGAAATCTTAGATAATCTTCTTCACTGTCCACTATGCCACCAATTTTGGTGTCATCTGAAAACATACTAACCATGCCTCTTGTATTCTCATCCAAATCGTTCATATAAATGATGAGCAACAGTGGACCCAGCACCAAGTTTAGTGACACACACTGGTCACAGGCCTCCAGTCTGAACAACAGCCCACTACCAGAGAGTCAAACCTATTCTGCTTGATATTAGCAGAGGAGTGGACCCCGCTTCACATTATTCTTCATTAGTTGTCTCAGGCAATTTTGTCACTTGGGAGGGGGAAGAAAACACACCAGCTTCAAATTTCATCAGAGACTCTGCCATTTTGCTGCTTTGAACTCCAAAACTTAGTACATTCGTGTGAAATTCCCTTGGCTTCTATTTTACTTCATGATCCCATTTAAAAGCCTAACCTCGGGTGCAACATTTACAATTGGGCTGAAGAAGTTTGACCCCATCCATAACCCCATCACTCTGCAATAATATTATTCTATTTGCTGTGACTGACCTGCTTCAGTAGGTGATGTGTTAACAATCAGAAAGCTGTGTGTAGTCCTTTTGAGTTACTGACTAGGTTGTGCCTCGAAGCCAAACAATATCCTTATTATTTGATTTCTGTTTCCTCTTTTTTTAACCGGTAGCCTGAATTAGTGCTCCAGAGAATGTGGCAGAATCCTCGAGTTCCCTTCACTAACCTGCCTTCCACAGCACCTTTTTACCCAGCTCCTGGATCTCTGATGAACCTTCCAGCTACACAGTTTACCCCGAGTCACATGGCACAGACAGAGGTTGGCAGTCACAACACTCAACCGGCTTCCAACCCGGCTACAAAACTGGAAAAACTCCTGGAAAAGCTGGAGGCCAAAATTCCAAACTGTAGCAGGTAAGCTGCTCATGAACACATGCGAATAAATGTTCTCTGCCTCGTTTGGCACCGTAATTAAATCCCACAGGAAATCTGCGGAGTCTCACAGTGCAGTTTTTCCCCACAAGTGCTCCATGTTGTGTTGGATGTGTCTGGCATATTTTTATTATTTCGGAATCATGCAGGGAAAGTTGATTTCGGTTTTCAGTTCTGTGAAGGTCTGACTTTTTCTTAAAGGAAGGTCAGGGTGTCATTTTGTATAGTGTGTTAAAATCAGCATTTCTAAGATGTCATGTGACTTTAGGTAGATGAACAGCAGGCTGTTTGGGGAGATAATTGTTAGGGTGTTTACTGACTTAAGTTTTACAAACTGGAGAGGGGATCAGGGAGAGTGCAGAAGCAGATCTTCAGTGAGAAGAGGTCCACGTTAGCAAAGGTCTAGGAACCTGGGCGAAGTCAATGGTCTAGTGATATTATCTCTGGACTGTTAATCCAGAGACCCAGATAATGTTCTGGGAACCTGGGTTCGAATCCCAGATGGTGGAATTTGAATTCAATTTTAAAAATCTGGAGTTAAGAGTCTAATGATGACTGTGAATCCATTGTTGATTGTTGGAAAAATCCAACTCATTCACTAATGCCATTTAGGAAAGGAAGCTGCCGTCCTTACCTGGTCAGGCCTACATGTGACTCCAGACCCACAGCAATGTGGTTGACCTTTAACTGCCCTCTGGGCAATTAGGGTTGGGCAGTAAATTCTACCTGGCCAGCGAAACCCTCATCCCGTGAATGAATGAATAAAAAAACACCTCCAAGTAGTCAGGGCTGGGGACAGGTCCTGAGTTGCTTAAAGCTAAGCCAGAAACAGCAGCTGTGAAGGTATCAGAAGAAGGCATCTTACAAGGCTTTTGAAAATATGTGTCTAAGGGCTCCATGTTAGATAATAAGTGAGCTGAGTTAGCATTTGTTTAAAGATCTTTGGAAGAGACATTAACTAAGATAAAATAACATTGAGGGAATGTAGAAATTTGACTAAAAGAAACCTAATATACGGCCATGTTGCTAAGTACGAAAGTTTAACCTGGACTGAGAGGTTCATTGAGGTGTCTATGTGTTATTGTTGGGTTAAAAGGAATTAATCTTATTTGCCAAATTTGTAGTGCGATCATTCCAAATTGTTTCTGTACATTGTAACATAGTTTGTGTTTTTCTTTTCTGTAATAACCATTTATGTTTCTTTGGTAAAAGTGCACTTGGTATGAGCTTGCCCCCAGCAGACTGTTTCACCGGATGCAGCAATGTGTATGTTATCTTCGGTAACATAAGAACCTGCGCATGGAAATTATGGATTTTAAGAACGCAACAAGCATTTATTGTAACAAACTGTCAAGTGCAAACATTGTATTTCTCAGGCACATAAGTGACTGGGCTAATATTAAGCTATTACTTTACTACACAGAAGCATGCTTCCAGTAGAGATTTATGCATCAAGTGATTAGAGGCAAGATGGAGCATGAGATTTTATCCTCAGGCCACATGCTATGATGCAACGATGATATCATGAGCATGTCTCAACTCCTTATAAGCCATGGTCTTTTTCCCCCCAGAGTGGGGGAGTCCAAACCTAAGGGCAAAGGTTTAAGGTGAGAGGGTAAAGGTTTAAAAGGGACCTAAGGGGTAACTTTTCCACACAGAGGGTGGTGTGTGTATAGAACGAACTGCCAGAGGAGGTGGTGGAAGCGGGTACAACTACAACAGTTAAAACATAACTGACTGGGTACATGAATAGGAAGGGTTTATAGGGATATGGGCCAAATATGGGATCAGTTTAGGATAGCTGGTTGGCATGGACGAGTTGGACCTAAGGTTCTATTTCTGTGAGGTATGACTGTATGACTCTCATGATCATGTGATGTAGGACACAAGTAGTCTGTTCTGAATATGTTCCATAACGAAACCCCTGACCTATCAAGCTAGGCTCCACTCTAGAATCATAGAATCTCTGCTGTGTGGAAGCAGGACATTCAGTCCATCGAGTCCACACCAACCCTCCAAAGAACATCTCACCCAGACCCAGCCCCCTACCCTATCCCTGTAACCCAGTATTTTCCCATGGCTAATCCGTCCAGCCTGCAAATCCCCTGGACACTGTAGGCAATTTCCCACGGCCAATCCACCCAAACTGTGCATCTTTGGACTGTGGGAGAAAACCAAGCACCCAGTGGTCGTGGGGAACATGTGCAACCTCCACGCAGACAGTCGTCAGAGAGTGGATCTTACTTTTCCAATGTTCTGATCCCAGCTGACAGTAATAATGTCCAAAGTAAAATATTGACAAGAGTTGAATAATTACATGGAGAGGAAAATAACTATGTAGTTATGGGGATAGAGCAAGAGGTTGTTCAAAATATTGGCCTGGACCAAATGGCCTCCTTTTATATTGTATCATTCCGTGAATAACAAATGCCTTGTTGTTTGTCGTCTTCCTGCCAGAGTTCAACTTACCCACATTCTGCAGCAGATTAAGAACTCACGTGGAACTATTGCTGGCCTTTCTGTGGATGAACTAACACACCAAGTGGCTGCCCAACTGACTGAAATAAAGCAGGTACCCTTTATGACAGATGTCAAACACTGAGAGTGAACATGCACAATTGGTAGGAGTTCTTGTGGTGCAGTGGTAGTGTCCCTACCCCTGAGCCAGTGGATCTAGGTTCAAGTCCCACTTGGTCCAGACATGTGTAACACCACCTCTGAACAAGTTGATTAGAACATAAATACAGATGGTCGGTATCTGAGTGAGAAAGTTAATATTTTCTTTCTGTTCCACTGACGAGTAAAAACATTTTGTTTCATTGTTTAAACTTGTTTTTTAAGGATAAATTTTCTGGATTAGTAATGCCATAGGTATAGAGTTTTGAATCTGCTGTTTATGGAGATTAGGAAGCTCCGTCTTAGTGGTGGAAGTGAAAGCTTGCTATTCACTATGCCTCTCCACGGGGAGGTGATGGCCCAGTGGTATTATCGCTGGACTGTTAATCCAGAGACCCAGATAATGTTCTGCGGACCCACGTTCAAATCCTGCCAAGGCAGATGGTGGAATTTGAATTCAATAAATATCTGGACTTAAGAGTCTAACGATGACCATGAATCCCTTGTCAATTGTTGGAAAAACCCATCTGGTTCACTAATGTCCTTTAGGGAAGGAAACTGCCATCTATACCTGGTCTGGCTTGCATGTGAGTCCAGACCCACAGCAATGTGGTTGGCTCTTAACTGCCCTCTGGGCAATTAGAGATGGGCAATAAAAGCTGCCTAGCTAGCAATGCCCTCATCCTGTGAATGAATAATAGAAGAAATAGTATGGTGGTGCCGCAGAAAGGATACCTTAACAACAGTGGGTAATAAATACCCAGTGTGGTACCCACAAACAAATATTCAAACAACACTCAACAGTTTTATCATCCAGATATATTGAGAATTGTATAAAAGAGGGCATAAAAATGTTAAAGCAATATTAATTAATTTAATCTTGCACTTGTTAATACAGAGCTTGAGTATTGCTCAACAAAGGTGTTATGCTACTGAAGCTTTTAGCATGCGCTGGATCGGGACAGGTGTGAGAATACCAAATTTCAGAGGGAACAACAGCTTATAGTCCATGAGTAAAAGGGTGCTGATTGGTCGGTAAGTGGACTCTGCTTGGTCAAGTCACGACTTTGGAGAATACACCAGGAAATAGTTATCCTCCCTAACATTTCTTCAAATTTAAAAAAGGCAAGGCGACTTGGATTGGTAAAGGTGTTGAGCATGGGGTTCGCATGATTAGAATCATAGAGTACGGAAAAGGTCCTTCAATCTGTACCACCCAAAATATGCTGTTGCTTACCCTAGTCTGCTTCTCTGCACGAGGCCCATAGCCTTGAATTTTTTCTATTCATTCATGGGATGAGGGTGTGTCTGACTGCATATCCCTAATTGCCCAGAGGGCAGTTAAGCGTCAACCACATTGCTGTGCGTCTCGAGTCACATGTAGGCCAGACCAGGTAAGGATGGCAGATTTCCTTCTCTAAACAACATTGGTGACCCAGATGGAATGTTCCTAACAATTGATTGTCTCACAGGCAATTCTAGCAGCAGGAAGAGAACCCCAGCTTTTAGCTGTAACAGAGAGCGGAATAAGAGCTTCCACATCCAGCTTCAAGACCCTAGAAACTACTGAAAGCTTAAGCTGAAAATCCCAGTTGTATGGGAACTTGATCCCACCCGTTCAGGCTACTTCAATTGTTCCAACTTTTAAAAAAAAATCCCAAGCTTCACAATCTGCTTACTTTATTGGCTTTGAGCAGACCATTTGTCACCTCTGTCTCAACCTCTCTTCATTTAAAAAAAAGACAAAGCACACCTCCTAAAGGCATAGTATTGCCAGTGACCATCGGTCTGTTAATTTTAAAATAGTTATGGAAAGGGACAAAACTGGCCCACAGGTTCAAATTCTAAGTTGGGGCAAGGCGAATTTTGATGTAATTAGAAAGGAGCTTGCAGGTGTTGATTGGAGCAGTTTGTTTGCAGGCAAATGGATTTCTGGCAAGTGGGAGGCCTTTAAAAGTGTGATAGCTAGAGTTCAAGATCTTTATGTTCCTGTGAGGGTGAAGGTCAAGGTTGGCAGGAGTAGGAAACCCTGAATGACAAGAGATATTGAGGCTTTGACCAGAAAAAAGCAGGAGGTATATCTCTGGTACAGGCAGCTGGGATCAAGGCAATCCCTGGAGGTATTTTGGGGATACAGGGGTTTACTGAAGAAGGAAATGAGGAGGGCGAAAAGGAGGCGTGAGATTTTTTCATTATTCATTCACAGGATGAGGGCGTCACTAGCTAGGCAGCATTTATTGCCCATCCCTAATTGCCCAGAGGGCAGTTAGGAGTCAACCACATTTCTGTGGGTCTGGAGTCACATGTAGGACAGACCGGTAACGAGGGCAGTTTCCTTCCCTAAAGGACATTAGTGAACAAGATGGATTTTTTTCCCAGCAGTGGATTTATGGTCATCACTAGACCCTTAATTCCAGATACTTATTGAATTCAAATTCCATCATCTGTCGTGGTGGGATTTGAAGCCGGGTCCCCAGATCATTATCTGGATTTCTGAATTAACAGTCCAATGATAATACCACTAGGCCATCAGCTCCCCTACTTTGGCTGAGATTAGGGTGAATCCAAAGAGATTCTTTAAGTATGTTAAAGGAAAAAGAATAACTAGAGAGAGAATAGAACCCCTCAAGGACCAAAGTGGACATATATGTGGAACCGCAGGAGATGGGCGAGGTCCTCAATGAATATTTCTTCTCTGTGTTTACCATGGAGAAAGACATGAAGACTTGGGAACTTGGGAAAGTTAGTGGCAATATCTTGGGGAAGGTCCATATCACGGTAGAGGAGGTGTTGAATGGATTAGAATGTGTGAAGGTGGATAAATCTCCTGGTCCCAACCAGATAGATCCATGAACCCTGGAAGAGGCTAGAGAAGGAACTGCGGGAGCCCTGGTTGATGTATTTGCATCATCGTTAGCCACGAGTGAGGTCTCAGAAGACAAGAAGGTAGCAAACGTTGTGCCCGTATTCAAGAAGAGCTGCGAAGAAAAACCTAGGAATTAAAGACCAGTGAGCTTAATTTCTGTAGTAGGTAAGTTGCTTGAGAAGATTCTGAGGGATAAGAGATACATGCATTTAGAAAGTCAGGGTTTGATTAGGAGTGGTCAGCATGGCTTCATGCATGGGAGATCATACCTCACAAATTTGTTAGAGTTCTTTGAAATGACCAGGAAGGTTGACGAGGGAAGGGCGGTAGACGTAGTATATGTGGATTTCAGTATGACGTTTGATAAGGTTCCACTTGTTCGGCTGCTCTGGGAGGTTGGATTGCATGGAATCCAGGGAGAGCTGGCAAATTGGATACACAATTGGCTTGATGGTAGGAAGCAGAAGGTAATAGTGGAAGGATGCTGTAAGACTGGAGGCCTGTGACTAGTGGTGTGCCTTAGGGGTTAGTGCTGGGCCCATTGCTATTTGTTATTTATATCAATGATTTGGATGAGAATGTACAAGGCATGATTAGTAAGTTTGTGGATGACACTAAAATAGGCGGTATCGTGGACAGTGATAGTAGGAACTGCAGATGCTGGAGAATCTGAGATAACAAGGTGTAGAGCTGGATGAACGCAGCAGGCCAAGCAGCATCATAGGAGCAGGAAAGCTGATGTTTCGGGCCTAATTTCTGAAGAAGGGTCTAGGCCTGAAACGTCAGCTTTCCTGCTCCTATGATGTTGCTTGTCCTGCTGTGTTCATCCAGCTCTACACCTTGTTATCGTGGACAGTGAGGAAGGTTATCAGAAATTGCAGCAGGACCTTGATCCATTAGGGAAGTGGTCTGAGAAATGGTAAATAGGCAAATGTGAGGTATTGCATTTTGTAAAGTTAAATCAAGGTAGGAGCCTTAGGGAGTGTAATGGAACAGATGGACCTTGGAGTTCAGGTGCTTGGTTCTCTGAAAGTGGAGTCGCAGGTAGACAGGGCAGTGAAGAAGACTTTTGGCACACTGGCCTCCATCAGTCAGAGTATGGAGAGCAGAAGTTGGGAAGTTATGTTGCAGTTGTACAGGACATTGCTGAGGCCGCACTTGGAGTATTGTGTTCAGTTTTCGGCACTATAAGAAGGATGTTGTTAAACTGGAAAGACTACAGAAGAAATTTGCAAGGATGTTGCCAGGACTCAAGGGATTGGGTTTATAGGAAGAGATTGGATGAGCTAGGATTTTTTTCTTTAGAGCATAGGAGACTGAGAGGGGATCTTACAGAAATGTATATGATCATGAGATGCATGGATAGGGTGAATGCACTCAGCCTTTTTCCCAGGGTTGGGAAGTCAAGGCCTAGAGAGTATCAGTTTCAGGTAAGAGGGGAAAGAATACATAAGAACCTGAAGGGCAACCTTTTTACATGAAGGCTGGATGCATATGGAATAAGCTGCCAGTGGAAGTGGTTGAGGCGGGTACGTTAACAACATTTAAGAGGCATTTGGACAAATACATGGATAGGAAAGGTTTAGAAAGATAAGGGCCAAGCACAGGGAATTGGGGTTAGCCTGGATAGACATTTTGGTCGGCATGGACCGGTTTGGGCCAAAGGGCCTGTCTTGAACTGTAGGAGTCTATGACTATAGTTATTGTGTTGTTCAGTAACTGCCGTCTAGTGTCAATTTAAAATATATATTTTCTGAATCTCTTTGGACAGGCCGAGCCAGTGCATCTACTACGAATCCCTACCACTTTGCCTGGACACTTCCCACCAGCAGCTTCACAGACCAGCTCTTACTTGACACAGCTGAAAAGTAGAACTGGAGCTCAGGCCTCATACCAAGAGAGTCCAGTGCTGGTTCGTAACGTCCCTCACCTTCTACAGGGGAATTTTACTTCTGCTTCTTTTGCGTTTTTTACAAATGCTCTCAAGTTCAAGAGACATTAGGCTAGATTTCCACAGAGACAGGAAGACTGCACAGATCTTTTGAAAAATGACATGCGGGACCAAGCTGTGGATATCTTGCTCCCTATTTGTTATTGTGTGCTGCTCCGGGAATCCACATTATAGGAGGCATGTGATAGCACCGGAGAGGGGTGGGAGACGTGGCTTACCAGGATATTGCCTGGGCTGGAGAATGTTGGTGATGAAGAGAGTTTGGATAGACTGGGGAGGTTTTCTTTGGAGCCAAGGACACTGAAGGGGAACGCGATTGAGATGTATAAAATGGTGAGGGGTGTAGATAGGAAGGAATACATCCACTGCTGCCTCACAACACCAGGGACCCGGTTTCAACTCCAGCCTGGAGCTACTGTCTGTGTCAAGTTTGCACGTTCTCCTCGCGTCTCCATGGGTTTCCTCAGGGTGCTCCGGTTTCCTCCCACAGTCCAAAGATGTGCAGGTTAAGGTGGATTAGCCGTGCTAAATTACCTGTAGTGTCCACGGATGTGCAGGTTAGCGTGGGTTAGCCATAGGAAATGCAGGGTTACAGGGATAGGTTAGTGGGATTGGTCTGGATGGGATGTGCTTCAGAGGGTCAGTGTGGACTTGATGGGCAGAATGGACTGTTTCCACACTGTAGGGATTCTGATTATGTCATATCGTTTATTTTGTACTTGTTTTGATGAACTCACTAAATTCTGTAAGACTTGCAACGATAATCTTGCACCAGGAATAGGTCTTGTAACCATCTGAGGATAAAACGTTTACATCTGTTCTCTTAAATCAATCTAACATTTGTAATTGACTGTAGCTCCTACGATTGAAGTTGGAGTGAACTCCACAATCTTACTTTGTTCGCATTTGTCGATCATCCTCAAATATTCTTGAACTGAGAGGCTTTTCTGGCCATTTCAGAGGGCAGTTGAGAGTCAACCACATTGCTGTGGGTCCGGAGTCACATGTAGGTCCGTGTTGAGGAAGATGGCTGATTTCCTTCCCTGAAGGACATTAGTGAACCAGATTGGTTTTTACAATAATCAGAGGTAGCTAACATGGACACCATTGCTGAGCTTAGCTTTATATTTCTGGATTTATTGACTGAATTCAAATTCCACCAGCTGTTGTGATGGTATTTGAACCCATGTCCCCAAAGCATTAGCCTCGGTTACTGTACAGTGACATTATCACTGCATCACCATCTCCCCATATTGGGAAGATAAAGGAGCAATTTGATCGAAGTTTTCAGGACTTGAGAGGAACAAGAAGAGTTCTGCTGGTGTTGATGAGAGGGTGTAGTCTAAAAATTAGAATCTGACCTTTCAAGACTGAAATTGGGAAGTACATCTCTGGTAGAAATTGTAACTCTGTTCTGCAAATGGCAATTGATGTCAGTCAGCAGATAATATTAAATCTGAGATTGGCCAACAGAAACCAGTATTAATGGTTATGTGGCTAAAATTGGTATATGCAGTTAGTTTAAGATCAACTAATGATTTAATTGAATGGTGTAACACGTTTGAGATAAGTTTCCTTCTACTCACATGAACCGGAGCTTGAAGATTTCACCCATCAATTTTATGACATAATATCACTGAATTTGCTTAGTTTCAAAATAAATTCTAAGCCACAGCGTAGAAACACAACGTCAGCATTAACTGTTTTCCCTTTTAAACATTAGGTCTCAGGCAGTCCCCGGCTTTGTTTGATGTGTCAGAAAGTTGTGTTTATTAACGAAGTCCAGCCAATGGTCTGTTCACATATTGTCCACCGAGAGGTGAGTGTCTCACATTTTACCATTAATCACCTATGTGTGTGCACACGTTCTTGTGTGAATAACATTTTTTTTGCTGTAGGCTGTAGGAAATTGAGGTTGTTTTTAGGATGCGGAATGGGCACTGATGGGCAGAATTGCTCACATGCACTTACTTGGTTGTAAAATGAGTCAGCAGTTGCAAACATAAATCATTTGAAGTTTCACTTACTTCTGTTCCCATTCCTGCATGTCTAAATTAGTTGACTGCATGCAAGAGCCTTGTTATTAAGAATGGGCATATTTACTTGGACATTCCCTTTGGAGAATTGTGAGAAGATCCCTATCAATAACTCCCCAATAGCACGGTGGATAAGCTGTCAAATGATGTAGCTTTGCGATCCACAGACCCTAATTTCCAGGTTGAAAATCTCTGATATGTGCAGTTCATTGGCAGCTGGGAAAATAACAGAAGGTTTCTAAAAAAACGACACACTTCCTTCTCTGCATTACAACATTATCCCAAGTGGCTTCAAGTAAAACTTGGATGTTTCCCATGCTATCTAGGTGAACCATAGAGCATCCATTCCCATCCTCAACTCTCAATTCTCTGGCTCCTCTGTTAATATTAGTCCACATTTTAAAGTTTATTTATGGGATCTGGGCAATGCTGACTAGACCAACATTTAATGCCCATCCCTATTTACCCAATGAGTAGCTGAGAGTCAACCACATTGCTGTGGATCTGGAGTCGCGGGTAAGGATTTCATATTTCCTTCCTTGAAGAGCATTAGTAAACCAGATGGATTTTAATGACAAATAACAATGGTTAGATGGTCACCATTAGATTAGGTTTTTATTCCAGATTAGCTCTATTTGTTTATGTCTGACTGGAGCTGGTTTGCATGCAACTCTGGAGTTTCGGATTGCGTGAGTGAAAGGGAAAGTGCTTGCCCCTACTCTCCCTTTCTGTTGCCCCTTAATCCGATCTCTCCCTGTGGTTAGGCAGCTGAAAGCAGTAACCTGAAACAAACTGGAGAAATTCAGCAGATCTGGTAGCATCTATGGAAAGAAAAGCAGATTTAATGTTTCGAGTCTGGTTTTACTCTTCTTCAGAACTGGAGTTGTCATTGCCTTGTCCCTTTGTCACTCCTTGAAGTCAGATAAGATCAAACTGCTGTTCAGATTTTTGGGATTGAAAGTCCTTATGAAATAAAGAGAAACCCCCCTTTCTTTTCAACCAATAATCTGAATCAGTTCGGGCAGATTCTAACTTGGCAGATTATAATGCATCTGTAATGATTGGAAGCAGGTAGATCTTATCGATAATGAGATCCTTGATTTTAGTTGTTAAGCTGGGTCAATCAGGGAGCCCTGGCTGACAGATATAAACAGGAGATTCAGACAGTCTCCTGACTTCAGGGAGTGGCTCTGAGCTGGCTGGTCAGAGCTCATGTACTGTGCACATGTAAATAAAGGGTGACTCGGTGATGGGATACCGGCCTCTGTGCAGTTATTTCAGAATCCTTTTCTGGAAGGTCACGTGAATGTTTCCTGCAGTTTCTATTTTAATTTTTAAAGAAAATCAAACATCCAACAAGGAAAGATTATTTGATTCCTCATTTCCTTTCTTCTACTATGGGATGTGGGGGTCACTGGCAAGGCCACGTTTGTGCCCCATCTGAATTGGCCTTGAACTGAATAACTTCCTCAGTTAGAGAGCATTGCCATACCAGACTGGGTGAGGATGGCAGATTTCCTTTGCTAAAGGGCATTTGTGAAAGAGTAGTTTTTTTTTATGACAAAATGTGATGATGAATTTAAATTCAACCAACTGTCGCATCGGGACTTGAGCCCACATCCCTAGTAACTGGCTTCTGGATTACTAGTGCAGTGATATTACCACACACAATCTTCCTCCCACTTTCATCCAAAGGTAATTAAGCTGTTTAATGCAGTTCTGAAGAAGAGACATACCAAATTCAAGGCATAAACACTGCTTCTGTCTCTGCAGATGCTGCCAGAGCTGCTGAGTTTCTCCAGTGTTCTGTTTGTTTCAGATTTTCAGCATGCACAGTATTTTGCGTTTTCATTATTATGTGTTTCATGCTGTTGTCAAGCCTATCAAGTGATCCTGTCTGTAAATTGCTTTCTGCTTCTGTGTTTTTTCCAGTGCATCAAATTTTGGTCTCAAGCCAACAAGAACAGTAGCTGTCCTTTCTGCCCCACACCAAGGTAATACATCAAGCAAAACAGCAGTTGCTGGAGGATTCCTTGTAGTTCTGACATTGTTCTTCATACGTCGAGCCCTTTGACACTATCAAACATCTGACAGCTGTGTGAACTTTTTATATTTGAAAAGAAATGAGCCAGGCCTCAAAGTGGGCAGATGACAGCCCACAAATGTGTTGGATCCAACTAAATTTTCGCTGGCGTTCTAAGAATATTGAGACGATTATTTTGCAGGCTTGCACGTTTTCTGTTTTTAGAGAGAGTGTGTCTCTCTGTGAAGAATAAATGGATTATGGGGAAATATGTCTTGTTGTTTATGGCCACGTTATGAATGCAGCAAGCTTGTTGTTTACCAGCATGGTGTTGTGATTGGAAAGTTCAGTTCACAAGGTCTCCCTGGATATGTCTCCTGGAAGGACTGGGAATGAATAATGAGATAAAAGCAATGGATAAGCTTGAAAAAAACCATGTGTTGCTCTGAAACCTGTCTCTGTGGGGCTGGCTTCTTGACAGTTAATAGCTTAAAGAAATATGGTTTGGACTATGAAGATAAAAATGAGCGCAAAGTTGGTAGTTAATTTATTGTTGATGTTCAATCTCCTTCCATCTCACTGTACAAATGTTGTAAACACTTCAAGGTTGAAGAAGAGTATGATTTTCCACTTCCCTTCTCAATTTCAGACACCACCTGAGGGAATCACAGGTGGCCCACGTTCTTCTGTGATCCTAAAGTTGTTGAGTCCTGATAGATGATTCAACTCTTGAGTGACCCACAGAGTATCATAGATAACAAGCATGGGGCTGGATGAACACAGCAGGTCAAGCAGCATCATAGGAGCAGGAAACGTGACGTTTCGGGCCTAGACCCTTCATTGTTCAGCCCCCATTCCCAGCAGGATTCGAAATGCAGAGCCTAGGTGTGGCTGTCTTTATTTCTTTTCACAAATCCTCCCCCCACCCCCGGTTCCTGCCTGGAAATTTATGAAACCAACTTCTGCCTTAGCTCCCTGCATGTGGCGATGAAATGTTCTGCTGTGAATAACTCTGCATCATAATGAGTGCGTCCTTTGGTAAATCATGAAATGTTACTCATTTGAAATGCTGTTTGTCAACTCACCTGTTAGAGTGAAGGAAGAACTTGCCTTTTGCAGCACCTGGCAAGATATGTGGGTTAAGCTTCAGATCTTTTTCAGAGTTTAACTTTCAACAAATAAGTATGCTGACAAACTATGAATCCTGCTTTGTAGGTCCCAAGAGCGAAAGGTAAATTGTATGCAGCTTTATAATTCTCTTTCATGTAATAAACTATTATTCTCTTTCATGTAACAACCGATGTATTCAACTTCACCCTTGCAGAGCTGAAACCAGGACGGCAGCAGGTCAGCAAGGCACTTTATCCTCTGCTGTCTTGGGGACAGAGAGTGCTGGCTTAGCCAAACATCCAATGAGCTCATTTTAAATAAAGCACCGTTAATGTTACAAACAGTGGTTTCAGATATTGAAGCTGTACAGTTATCAGTCCCTTTTTCCCTGCATTTTTTTTAACAGAAAAGATAATTGTAAGGAATTGGGTAGATAGTTGTTAATTAGCATTTTGCAAAGTTGCAATGCTGTGCTTTGGCTGTGAGTGAACTGAATTGTACCAGCACTTCCTATTAAGCAGTCAGCATTTAAACTCTTTCAACCTCTTGCAGTAGCCCCTCTTAATTTCTGTTAATCGCACTGCATTTCTGTTTAAATCCCCAAATAAGATCTGTGAATTGCTGGGATAAAAATAAAGGACTTCAATTGGTCCATACCTCTAGCTCTTGAACTGTGTATTCTACTTAAGTGTCCTACCCCTCAACCCTTTAATTATTGGGTGGCACGGTGGCTCAGTGGTTAGCACTGCAGCCTCACAGCGCCAGGGACCCGGGTTCAATTCTAGTCCCAGGTGACTGTCTGTGTGGAGTTTGCACATTCTCCCCATGTCTGTGTGGGTTTCCTCCCACAGTCCAAAGATGTGCAGGCTAGGTGGATTGACCATGTTGAATTGCCCATAGTGTTCAGGGGTATGTGGGTTATAGGGGGATGGGTATGGGTGGGATGCTCCAAGGGTCGGTGTGGACTTGTTGGGCTGAAGGGCCTGTTTCCACGCTGTAGGGATTCTAATGATTATAATAATTAAACTATAATATTTTAAATTATAACACTTTATAATACTTTAACTCACATGGTACATTTGATGTATTTATCCCTTTCTCTGCAAAATAAAACCTCAAAGAAATTGGGGATAAAGTAGGAACAGGTTATTGAGGTGGGTGATCAGGTATGATCGTACCAAATGCGGTGCAGGCTTGTAAGGCTGAATGGCCAACTCCTGCTCCTATTTTCTACATTTCTATTTACTGCAGTGAGACCAGCCGAACGTAGGACAGTACAGCACAGGAACAGGCCCTTCAGTCCACCGTGTCTGTGCTGACCATGTTACCACTCTGAACTAATCCCTTCTGCCTGCACATGGTCCCTATATTCTCTGCCTGGTCGTGTTTCTGATAAAATGCCTCTTAAATGTTGCTATCGTATCTGCATTGTATTCCAGATTGAGAGTTTTCTGAATGAGATTGAGCCATCACCAACCACTGTTCTAGGCTATGCTGCCTGACAGTCCAACTAACCTCTCTCTTTTTAAAGTGCTTTTGACAGTCTGGTGTAAGGTGAAGACAGTTTGCTAAACATTGCATGTAAGAATGCATGTAAGAATCTATATTCCAATTATAGATCCCCTAATAAAATTAGTTGAGGATTTGAGTTTTGACATGGCCATAAAGTATAATTTTCTTTTCTTTATTCATTCACAGGATGAAGGTGTCACTAGCTAGGCCAGTGTTTATTGCTCATCCCTAATTGCCTAGAGGGCAGTTAAGAGTCAACCACATTGCTGTGTGGGTCTCGAGTCACATGTAGGACAGACCAGGTAAGGATGGCAGTTTCCTTCCCTAAAGGATATTAGTGGGCCAGATGGGCTTTTCCAACAATCTGCAATGGTTTCAGTGTCATCGTTAGATTCTTAATTCCGGATATTTATTGAATTCAAACACCATCATCTACCATGGCGGGATTTGAACCCAGGTCCCCAGAATATTATCTGGGTCTCTGGATTAACAGTCCAGCGATAATACCACTTGGTCATTGCCTAATTAGTGATTACTGATTCATTCACCTTTCTAAAAGCAGTTTCCCACGTCATCTTTGTAGATTTTCCAGATCTGTTTCTTTCTTGTTGTGGGTAGTTGTCCCTTAGGGAGGGAAACTGCCACTCTTACCTGTCCTACATGTGGCTCCAGACCCACAGCAATGTGCTTCACTCTTAACTGCCCTCTGGGCAATTAGGGATGGGCAATAAATGCTGCCTAGCCAGTGACGCCCTCATTCCGTGAATGAATAAGGAAAAGAAAATTACTCTTTTTGGACATGTCAAAACTCAAATCCTCAACTAGTTTTATTAAGGGATCTATAGTTAACTCATTAAGCTGGAGAGGGTTCAAGAGATTTTACCAGGATGTTGTTAGGCGTGGAAGGATTGAGTTATAAAGATGGGCTAGATAGAGTCGTAGAGATGTGCAACATGGAAACAGACTCTTCGGTCCAACTTGTCCATGACGACCCGATATCCTAAATTAATCTAGTCCCATTTGCCAGCATATGGCCCATATGCCTCTAAGTGCTTTTGATTCGTATACCAATCCAGATGCCTTTTAAATGTTGTAATTGTACCAGCCTCCACCACTTCCTCTGGTAGCTCGTTCCATATGCACACCACCCTCTGCTTGGTCTTTCTCCTCTCACGTTAAACCTATGCCCTCTAGTTTTGGATTTCCCCACCCCGGGGACAAGACATTGGCTATTCACCCTACCCATGTCTCTCATGATTTTATAAATCTCTATAAGATCACCCCTCAGCCTCCGACACTCCAGGGAATAGAGCCCCAGCCTATTCAGCCTGTTCCTATATCTCAAGCTGTCCAACTCTGACAACATCCCTAAATCTTTTCTGAACCCTTTCAAGTTTCACAACATCCTTCTAATAGCAGGGAGACCAAAATTGAATGCAGTATTCCAATGTCCTGTACAGCCATGACATGACCTCCCAACTCCTATACTCAATGCACTGACCAATAAAGGCAAGTGTACCAAATGCCTTCTTCACTACCCTATTTATCTATAACTCCACTTTTGAGGAAAAATGAATCATAGAATCCCTACAGTGTGGAAACAGGCCCTTCGGCCCATCAAGTCCACACCAACCCTCACAGCATCCTACCCAGACCCATTCCCCTATAACCCACCTAATCTACACATCCCTGCACACTACGGGCAATTTAGCATGGCCAATCCACCTAACTTGCACATCTTTGGACTGTGTGAGGAAACCAGAGCACCCGGAGGAAACCCACGCAGACACGGGGAGAATGTGAAAACTCCACACAGACAGTCGCCCAAGGGTGGAAGAATATGAACTTGCACCCCATGGTCTCTTTGTTCAGCAACACTCCCCAGGACCTTACCATTAACTGTATAATTCCTGCCCTGATTTGCCTTTCCAAAATGCAGAACCTCACATTTATCTAAACTAAATTCCATCTTCCACTCCTCAGCTCCATTAGCCCATCTGAACAAAGTCCTGTTGAACTCCAAGGTAACCTTCTTGGCTATCCACTGCATCTCCAATTTTGGTGTCATCTGCAAACTTACTAACCATACCTCCTTTGTTCACATCTAAATCACTGATATAAATGATGAAAAGCAGTTGACTAGCACCGATCCGTGTGGCACACCTCTGGTCACAGGTCTCCAGTCTGAAAAGAAACCCTCCACCACCACCCTCTCTCTCTCTTCTACCTTCGAACCAGTTCTCTATCCAAATGTCTAGTTCTCCCTGTATTCCAAGTGATCTAACCTTGCTAACTAGTCCACCTTCAGGAATGTTGTCGAATGCCTTACTGAAGTCCATACAGATCACGTCCAATGCTCTGCCCTCAGCACTCTTCTTTGTTACCTCTTCAAAAAACTCAATCAATTAGTGAGACAGGATTTTCCATGCACAAAGCCATGTTGACTATCCCTAATCAGTCCTTGCCTTCCCAAAGACATGTAAATCCTGTCCTTCAGGATTCCCCCCAGCAAATTGCCCACCACTGATGTCAGACTCACCGGCCTACAATTCCCTGGATTTTCCTTACCATCATTCTTAAATAATGGCACCATGTTAGCCAACCTCCAGTCTTCTGGCACCTTGCCTGTGGCTATCAATGGTACAAATATCTCAGCAAAGGGCCCAGCAATCACTTCCCTAGCTACCCACAGAGTTCTAGGGTACACCTGATCTGGGTTTTAAGACGTCTAGCACCTTCTCCCTGTAATATGGACATTTGTCAAGATGTGACTATTTATTTTCCCACTTTCTATATTTTCCATGTCCTTTTCCACAGTAAACACTGATGCAAAATACTTGTTTGGTATCTTTCCCATCTCCTATGCTTCCATACATAGGCTGGTAGGTGTAGGGAATGCTGAACGATGAGAGAAATTGAAGTTTTGGTCAAGAAAAAGGAAGCATACGTCAGGTATAGACAGCAAAGATTGAATGAATTCCCAGAAGAGTATAAAGGCAGGAGTATACTTAAGAAGGAAATCAAGAGGGCAAAGTGGGGACACGAGATAACTTTTGCAAATCAGATTAAGGAGAATCCGAAGGGATTCTACGAATATATTAAGGACAAAAGGGTAACTAGGGAGAGAATACAACAACCTCCTGCTGATCCCTATCCCCTTTGGGAATATTCTGCACCCTCTCCAGGAAGACAACACGCCATTCTGATGTCTTGCTGTCAGCTGCAGAAGCATCTGCCTGTGCCTCTGACTAGAAAGTCCCCTATCACAATCGATCGCTTGGAACCTGGTGTATCCCTTGTTACAGTAGAGCCAGTCTCGGTGCCAGAAACCTGGCTGCTAGTGCTACATTCCCCTGAGAGTCCATCACCCCCTACATTTTCCAAAACAACATACCTGTTTGAGATGGGAATAGCCACAGGAGACTCCTGCACTACCTGCGTCCCTCTCCTACCTTTCCTGGAGGTAACTCATCTACCTGACCGTATCTTCGGTTTATCTCCCTTCCTGCAACTGCCAGTCCGTAGGCTGGGACTTTTCTCACTGGAGTGTAAGAGGTTGGGAGGCAACCTGATAGAAGTTTATAAAATAATGAGAAGTATAGATAGAGTTAATAGTAATTGTCTTTTCCCTAGGATGAGGGATTTCAAGGCTAGGGGGCACATTTTTAAGGTGAGAAGAGAGAGATTTAAAAAGGACATGAGAAGCAATTTTTTTACAGAGGTGGTTCGTGTGTGGAATGAACTTCCTGAGGAAATGATGGATAAGGGTACAATTACAAAGTTTAAAAGACATTTGGATAGATACATGAATAGGAAAAGTTTGGGTGGATATGAACCAGGAGCAGGCAGGTGGGACTAGTTTAGTTTGGGATTATGTTTGGCATGGACTGGTTGGACCGAAGGGTCTGTTTCCATGCTGTATGACTCTATGGCTCCTATTGGAGTCAATGGTGACCAGGGTGAGGGGGCACAATCAGATCAGCCATGATCTTTATTGGAGGGTGGAGCAGGCTCAAGGGGCCGAATGCCAACTGTTCCTAATTTGTACATGCACACTGAAGCAACAGTCCATGTTGTTTTTCCCATGTTCTCGTCAGTGTAAATCTACACTCTGTGGCATTGGAGGGCATAGGTCCCATCCTGAATCACAGTTAGGAACCCCTTTCATGCTGTAGTCCCAAAAAACAGAATTTTCATAGAATCCCTACAGTGTGGAAACAGGCCCTTCAGCCCAACAAGTCCACAGCAACCCTCAGAGTATCCCACCCAGACTCATCCCCCTAATCTACAAATCCCTGAACACTACGGGCAATTTAGCACGGCCAATCACCTAGCCTGCACATCTTTGGACTGTGGGAGGAAACCGGAGCACCCGGAGGAAACACACGCAGACACAGGGAGAATGTGCAAACTCCACACAGACGGTCACCCGAGGGTAGAATCGAACCCTGGTCCTTGGCGCTGACCACTGAGCCACTGTGCTGCTTTCTGCTTGTTCCTGAAACTGAAATTCCATGAACTGGTGGTTCTGGTTACCTTCTCTCTTGCCTCTGGGCGGGGCTAGTATTTCATTTCTAAGTGGAGCTTTGAAATTCCAATTTAAAAATCACGGGATTTCAAACACTTAACAAGGAACTTAATAAACATCAATCAGTGAGCTTTCGTAAAATTCTCTCATCGCATTGATTTTCTTTGTTTGGTTGCCGCTTTGATGTTGTGAACAGTCTGCAGCTCAGGTCCAACAGGGGCAAGCAAGCTGAGTCAGTTTCTGGCTGAGCTGCCTTTTTTTAAATATAGCTGCCTCTATCCATTTCATCCAAGTTCCGAGTCAGTTAGCTTAGTTGGCTGAACACCTGGTTTGTGATGCAGCGAGATGTCCGCAGTGTGGGTTCAATTCCTGCGCAGGCCTAGGTCACCATGAAGGTCCACCTTCTCAACCTCACCCCTCGCCTGAGGCGTGGTGATCCTCAGGTTAAACTCACCAACGGTTGTCTCTGTCCAATGAGAGTGTGTCCATGGCAACTTTACCCTCAGCTCTAAGCCCACGGTTGGGAGAAGCTGCAGCCATTGGAGCAGAGGAGATTGAAGGGATTTTTGATAGATGTGTACGGGACCATTACAGGCAGAGATAAGGGAGACACAGAAAATCTGTGCCCGTCAGCTGATGATACAAGGGTGGGGGGACCCAGACTTAAGGTCTTGAGGGAGAACCATTTTTACACAGTGAGAGCTAATGGCCTGTCCATGAGCATGGTGAAAGCAGAAACAATTATTTCAGAAAGAAATTGTTCCGCACCTGAAGGAAATAAACTTGCAGGACTATGAGGGACCTGAGCAGAGGGAGTGCAGTTGTTTGTATTGCTCTGTGGGAGTTGGCATTGACTAGATGGGTTAAATGGTCTTCATCAGAATGAGCAGAATCCTCACTGCTGTCACCATCTTTGAGATGGCTTAAACCATCTGGGATGCCTTGGGTGGATTCGCTATTATCAATCCTTCTTCCTGGCATTAGTATCCATTACTGCTACCAAGTGGAATAAGATGGCAGAAAGGTATGGAATGCACTGTGAAAATGTGGTGGAGGCTGGTTCAATTTGGATAGAAAGGGGATTTGCAGGGATATGGGGGAAGATAGGAGACTGATACGGGGAAATAGAAATGGCATTAGCAAATGGAGCCAGCTCTGGCATGATGTGCCATTTGGCCCATCCTGCTGTGCTCTATGATTTTTTTTTTAATGCCTGGAGCCATTCTTGTAAATCTCCAGCTCTCTCCAATATGTCATGAAGGTGAGTGAAGTCTCTGACATGAGCAATAGATGAGCATCACTGTATGTCTGAAATATGAAAATTAACGGGGAATTTTCTCTCAAAATCACGAGTTTGGATTGATTAATGTGCCCATCTTTTAAGCAGAGCTCCTGGAAACTACATGTTAACTCGTATTGAAACTCTCAATCCTATATTGTATTCCTTTTCACAGGATCCACGAGCCTTCTTCAAAAGTCCAAATTGAAGTGCAGAAAGAACCAAACATTTGGGAACTGAAATTTCTGATTTCTAACACCTTTATATTGCAACCCACGCAGGATTATGATTACAAACATTTCCTTTTATATCTGACCTGACTTTTGTGAATATCTATAAATATCTATAATGCTTCAGTGTCACTTAAAAATATTCTTTCCCTAATTAGAAGTGACTGATCATTGCTTTCTTATGGCTCCAAACAGATGAGACAAGACCCTGGTGGATTCTAGAGTTTTCCCTTACAGTTCATCACATGGAAAAGCTCATCCTTTGTTCATGCTTCTGTGTAATTTGTTTCAAGTGTCGCTTTTAGATCCACCAGTTGCCAGTTGTACAGTTTTGTTTTGAGTGGGCTGCCCAGAAGTTTCTGTTGTTTTGTAGTACAGAAACTTCCAGCCCAAAGCAACCATTTGGCCTGCGATATTCGTCGGAACAGTTGTGCTTAGTCTCACATTCCTGTTTTTTTTGTCTGTAACTCTAGTTCCTCAAGTACCTGCCTGGTTCATATTGAAAATGATTTAGGGAATTGGGTTCCAACAATTCTTCAAGCTGAGCATTGCAGATCGTGACGACTTTTATTGAAACAATTTTTCATGTTTTTCCCTTTAATTCTTTTGCCAATGTTTGTAATTCTGTGGCACCTGGCCAAGAGAACAATGCTTTTATCTAACAAAACCTCTCACTATCCTGCAACACTCTCCAGCAGCACCTTCTAAATCTGCAGCCTATCATTGCCATAGAATCCGTACAATGTGGAAGCAGGACATTTGGCCTATTGAGTCCACACCAATCCTCCAAACAGCATCCCACCCGGACCCACTCTATCCCTGTATTTACCATGGCTAATCCCTGTAGTCTGAGCATCCTTGGACATTATGAGCAATTTAGCATGGCCAAACACCTAACCTGCACATCTTTGAACTGTGGGAGGAAACCAGAACCCATCCCTAGTTGCCCCTGAGAAGGGGGTGCTGAGCTGCCTTCTTGAACTACTGAATTCGATGTGCTATGGGTAGACCCACATTGTTGTTATGGAGGGAATTCCAGGGAATTTGACCTTGTGACAAAGAACAGCAATATATTTCCAAGTCGGGATGGTGAGTGGCTTGGAGAAGAACTTGCAGGGGGTGGTGTTCCCACGCACCTACTGCCCTTGTCCTTCTAGATGGAAGTGGTCGTGGCTTTGTTTAAGGAGCGTTAGTGAATCTCTTGTAGATGGTACACACTGCTGCTACTTCGCATTGGGGGTGGAGGGAATGGATGTTTGCAGATATGGTGCTAATCAAGTGGGCTGCATTGTCTTGGATAGTGTCAAACCTCTTGGGTGATATTGGAACTGCACCTATCTAGGCGAAGTGGGGATTATTCCATCGAACTCTTGACTTGTGCCTTATAGTTGGTGGGTAGGCTTTTGGAAATCAGGAGGTGCAGCATTCTAATGCGCTCTTGTAGCTACAGTATTTATATGGCTAGTTCAACTCAATTTCTGGTCAATAGCAGCCCATAGGATGTTGATAATGGGGTCTTCTGTGAGGGTAATGCTATTGAATGTCAAAGAGCGATGGTTAGATTCTTATTGAAGTTTACCTGGCATTTGTGTGGCATGAATGTTATTTGCCACTTGTCAGCCCAAACATAGAGGTTGTCCAGGTCTTGCTGCATTCGGACATGGACACCTTCAGTATCTGAGGAATCACAAATAGTGGAGAATATTTGAGACTCGTCAGACACTGCGACAGTCAATCAGCAGCAAAACGTGGATATTTGGATTCGGCCTGATAAGTAACAAGTAATATCCATGCCTCATAAATGTCAAGCAAGAAACATTTTCAATAAGAGACAATTTAACCATCTTCCCTCATCCTCCTGTAATGAACTAGAGTTTATGATTGAGCAGAAGCTGAACTGGAAAGGCTGTAAGAAAACTGTAGCTACAAAAACAGTTCAGAGCTTAGATTTCTGCACTGGGTGATTCTTCTCCTGTTTTCCAAACACCTGTTCACAAGACACAAGCCAGAAAAAATGATGGAATATTCTTCCCTTGGCTGCACGATAGCAGCCCTACAACGCTCAGGAAACCAATAACAGGACAAGATAGCCAACTTACTAAAAACCGAAAGAACTGCGGATGCTGTAAATCAGGAACAGAAACAGAAGTTGCTGGAAAACCTCTCAGCAGGTCTGGCAGCATCTGTGAAAGAAAATCAAAGTTAACTTTTCGGGTCCAGTGACCCTTCCTCAGAACTCTTGAGTTCCTCCCATATCTCACCAGACCAGAAACGTTAACTTTGATTTTTTTCTTCACAGATGCTGCCAGACCTGCTGAGCTTTTCGAGCAATTTCTGAAGTTAGCCAACTTGATTGGCTCCCCACCCATCACCTTCACTCACTCTACTGCTAACACAGAGTGGCCGCAGTGTTTGCCATCTTTGAGATGCACTGCACCAACTCCTTCAGTAACACCTTGCAAACCCATAACCTCCTTCGCCCAGAAGGACAAGGGCAGCAGACTCTTGAGAACCCCGCTGCCTGTAGGTTCCCCTTCATCCTGACTTGGAATTGGATCACTCTTTTTACCACTGTTGCTAGGTCTAAAAGCTGGAAGATTTTTCCCTAGCAGCACTGAGCGTGCACCTAAACCACAGTGTTTCAAGAAGGCAACTTACTACCAAGTTCTCAAGGGATAGGTAACAAAAACTGGCCTGACCAGCAATGCCAAGATCCCATGCAAGAAGGAAAAATGTAAAAATATATATCAATAAAATACACTTTATGAACAGCATGTCTGTTCATAGTATACATCTGTGCGCAGCAGTTTGTTACCTGATATATTACTGTACTTCCTTCTCGAGCTACTCCTCAGCAGTTCTTGCCTTGCTCTTTGTAACCAACAATGTAACCTTTTAAAAAAAAAAGTCAACACAGATTGTTTTCCATTTTTCAATGAGACATTAAATGGGATGATATGGCCAAACCATCTGTGCTCACTGTTTAGTAAGGAAATGTTGGTCGGCAATCTTGTCTTTAATGCTATCATTCAGTGACCTGACAGAAAGTGTGTTTATTTAAATATGCGGATTGTGAAGCTTGACAGTGATTCCTTCTCTGACTGACTATCTCGGCCTCGCACATGCAGTCAAAGAAAAGACCCATCTTTAGGCACTAATTGAAAATTAGAATACGGCAGATGCTGAAAAACTGTAATACAGAAAATGCTGGAAATACTCAACAAGTTAGACAGCATCTGTGAAGAAAGAAACAGAGATAATATTTGAAGAGATAGAAGGAACTGCAGATGCTGGAGAATCTGAGATAACAAGGTGTAAAGCTGGATGAACACAGCAGGTCAAGCAGCATCAGAGGAGCAGGAAGGCTGACGTGTCGGGCCTAGACCCTTCTTCAGAAATGGGGGAGGGGAAGGGGGTTCTGAAATAAATAGGGAGGGGAACGCGGATGGAAGATGGATAGAGGAGAAGATAGGTAGAGAGGAGACAGACAGGTCAAAGAGGCGGGGATGGAGCCAGTAGAGGTGAGTGTAGGTAGGGAGGAGATAGGTCTGTCTAGGGAGGACGGACAGGTCAAGGGGGCGGAATGAGGTTAGTGGGTAGGAGATGGGGGTAGGAGGAGGGCATAGGTGGGAGGAAGGACAGGTTAGGGAGGCGGTGACAAGCTGGGCTGGTTTTGGGATGCGGTGGGGGGGGGGAGATTTTGAAGCTTGTGAAGTCCACATTGATACCATTGGGCTGCGGGGTTCCCAAGCGGAATATGAATTGCTGTTCCTGCAACCTTCAGGTAGCATCGTTGTGGCACTGCAGGAGGCCCAGGTTGGACATGTCATCTGAGGAATGGGAGGGGGAGTTGAAATGGTTCGCGACTGGGAGGTTCAGTTGTTTAGTGCGAACCGAGCGCAGGTGTTCTGCAAAACGGTCCCCAAGCCTTCGCTTGGTTTCCCTGATGTAGAGGAGGCCACAACGGGAACAGCGGATGCAGTATACCACATTAGCAGATGTGCAGGTGAACCTCTGCCTGATGTGGAAAATCTTCTTGGGGCCTGGGATTGGGGTGAGGGAGGAGGTGTGGGGGCAGGTGTAGCACTTCCTGCGGTTGCAGGGAAAAGTGCCGGGTGTGGTGGGGCTGGAGGGGAGTGTGGAGCGGACAAGGGAGTCCCAGAGAGAGTGGTCCCTCCGGAAAGCAGATGAGGGTGGGGAGGGAAAAATGTCTTTGGTGGTGGGGTCAGATTGCAGATGGCGGAAGTGTCGGAGGATGACGCATTGGAACCGTAGGTTGGTGGGGTGGTACGTGAGGATGAGGGGGATTCTGTTTTGGTTGTTATTGCAGGGAGGGTGTGTGAGGGATGAGTTGCGGGAAATGCGGGAGACACGGTCGAGGGCGTTCTCGACCACTGACGGGGGGAAGTTGCGGTCTTTGAAAAATGAGGACATCTGAGATGTACGGGAGTGGAATGCCTCATCCTGGGAGCAGATGCGGTGGAGGCGAAGGAATTGGGAATAGGGGATGGCATTTTTGCAAGAAGGTGGGTTGGAGGAGGTGTATTCTAGGTAGCTGTGGGAGTCGGTGGGCTTGAAATGAATATTGGTTTCTAGGTGGTTGCCAGAGCTGGAGACAGAGAGGTCCAGGAAGGAGAGAGAGGTATTGGAGATGGTCCAAGTGAACTTCAGGTTGGGGTGGAAGGTGTTGGTGAAGTGGATGAACTGTTCGAGCTCCTCGTGGGAGCATGAGGCAGCGCCAATACAGTCATCAATGTAACGGAGGAAGAGGTGGGGTTTAGGGCCAGTGTAGGTACGGAAGAGGGTTTGTTCCACGTAACCTACGAAAAGGCAGGCATAGCTTGGGCCCATGCGGGTACACATGACCACCCCCTTTGTCTGTAGGAGGTGGGAGGAATTGAAAGAGAAATTGTTGAGGGGAGGACGAGTTCGACTAAGCAGATGAGGGTGTCACTGGAGGTGGACTGGTCAGGCCTGTGGGACAGGAAGAAGCGGAGGGCCTTTATGTAGGTGTATAGGGACTGGATGTCCATGGTAAAGATGAGGTGTTGGGGACCGGGGAATTGGAAGTTCTGGAGGAGGTGGAGGGCATGGGTGGTATCATGGACGTAGGTAGAGAGTTCCTGGACCAAGGGGAAGAAAATGGAGTTGAGATAGGTGGAGATAAGTTCGGTGGGGCAGGAGCAGGCGGAGACAATGGGTCGACCAGGGTAGTCAGGTTTGTGGATTTTGGGAAGGAGATAGAAGCGGGCGGTGCGGGGTTGGGGAACAATGAGGTTGGAGGCTGTGGGTGGGAGGTCACCTGAGGTGATGAGGTTGTGGATGGTTTGGGAGATGATGGTTTGGTGGTCGGGGGTGGGGTCATGATCAAGGGGGTGGTAGGAGGAGGTGTCAGAGAGTTGGCGCCTGGCCTCGGCGATGTAGAGGTCAGTGCGCCATACTACAACTGCGCCTCCCTTGTCCGCGGGTTTAATGGTGAGGGTGAGGTTGGGGTTGGAGTGGAGCGAGCAGAGGGCTGCACGTTCTGCGGTGGAGAGGTTGGAGTGTTTGAGAGGGGTGGAGAGGTTGAGGCGATTGATGTCTCGACGGCAGTTGGAGATGAAGAGGTCGAGGGAGGGTAGGAGGCCTTGGGGTGGTGTCCAGGAGGAGGGGGTGTGTTGGAGCTGGGAGAAGGGGTCAGTAGAGAGATGGTTAGGCTCACAGTTAAAGAAGTAAGTGCAGAGGCAGAAAGTTCATTGACCTGTGTAGTCAATTCTATGCCTCTCTCCTCAGGTGCTTTCTGACCTGCTGGGTATTCTCGGCATTTTCTATTTTATTTCTCAGGTGGAAATCTGCTAGAATCAGGAATTATAGAGTCATAGAGATGTACAGCACGGAAACAGATCCTTCGGTCCGACTCACCCATGCTGACCAGATATCCTAAATTAATCTAGTCCCATTTGCCAGCACTTGGCCCATATCCCTCTGAACCCTTCCTATTCATGTACCCACCCAGATGCTTTTTAACTGTTATTGTACCTGCCTCCACCGCCCTCTCTGGTAGCTCACTACATTCATGGACCACCCTCTGCATGAAAGTTCCCCCTCAGGTCCCTTTTAAATCTTTCCCCTCTCACCTTAAACCTATGCCTTCTAGTTTTAGACACCCCTAACTCAGGAAAAAGACCTTGGCTATTTACACTATCCATTCCTCATGATTTTATAAACCTCTATAAGGTCACCCCTCAGCCTCTGACGCTCCAGGGAAAGTAGCTTCAGCCTATTCAGCCTCTACCTTCGGCTCAAACCCTCCAGCCCTGGTGACAGAGAGCGAATTTGGGGGAGATTCTGATTTCTGTCATTTGGGACGTGAGTTACAAACAGACCAAAAATGTTATGCACATTGACTTTTTCCAATTGGTTTTTGAATTCTGGGACAAGAGAGTTATTGGTTCAAAGGCTTTGAGAAGTGAAAATAAAACAATCATTGAATAAGCTCCTCTAAATCTTAAGTCTTTTTCTTCATTATACAAATCATTCTTATGGCTTATATACATAAGAGAGAACTCAACAATCACGCATTACAGATACATTCCAACTAACACTAGGATCCTTATATGTTACACATACAAGTTTTTAAGTTGGTTCCAGAAGGACATTCACTTGATTTGGAAAAAAAAACAAAGGGTACAAAATTTCCCTGTAATTATAAATAATATGACATCATTTCCATGTGACGTTTGGTCTTAACTGTTCGATATACCCACGTTGTGAATGAACAACTGTGAATTTGTCAATGATCAATATTGCTTAGATTTGATTGAAAAGGAAACAACAGTTATAAGACAACTTTGCTCCTTCCCCATCCGTTCCTATTGTTTAGTCTGTGAAATGAGAGTTACGTATGGTGTTTTTTAGCTGATGCTTGACAGAGGGATGGATGAACATGAATGACCAGTGGAATGGTAAGTGTACGAATGAACTGCAGGAGGAAGTAATCAAGGCTGCTTACAACAGCTTTCAGAGACCGTTATACAGGCATTCATTAAGAAAATCAATCCCAGAATTTAAGGTAAATAAAAGGAGCTTGCATTTATATAACACCTTTGTGATTGCAGGTATTTCACAGCACTTACCAGACAATGAGGTATTTTTGAAATCTAGTCAGTGTTGTTGTAACAGTCAATTTGCACACAGTACCCTCCCACAAACAGCAATGTGATAATTTGTTTTCTGATGTTGATGGAGGGATAAACACTGCTAGGAACTAGGGAGAACTCCCTGCTCTTTTCTGAAACGGTGAAATGGAATGTTTTACATCTACTTGGGCAGGCAGGGTTTACAGCTTATTCCAAAGACAGTGTTTGAAATAGGCATCTTGTGCTCAGTCCTGAAATGGGAGTTGAATCTATTACCTCTGAGTGAAAAATAGTGACCTATCTATTATATTTCTGGTGTATAGTGAGGCAGCTACATCGGCATGGTCCTTTTCAGTTCTGAGTTCTTATGTGCACAAAAAGTAACATGCCACAGATACCTGATCCTGAAACGCAAAGAAAGAGGACATTACACATTTTCAGAGTATATGTAACAGGTTTTACTGTACAGTAGTGTGTATTCTGATTGTTTATTACTTCTTATTGACATGAGTTTTGAATAAAAAGTGAAAATGCTTACACAGTTGAATGAAGAGATTAAGAGAGTGACATCTACTGTGGTAGGGATAGTAGGAACTGCAGATGCTGGAGAATCTGAGATAAACAAGGTGTGGAGCTGGATGAACACAGCAGGCCAAGCAGCATCAGAGGAGCAGGAAAGCTTGACGTTTCGGGCCTAGACCCTTCTTCAGAAATGGCTGTGATAACCTGCTTTATTTTTCTAGCATTTTCTGTTTGAGACATCTGGCCCAGGAATCAGCCCTTGATTTCGGCTGAGTTACATTTAGGGAGACCATTATCTATCTCTATGGAATCAAAGAAGGAACAGTGAAAATCATGGTACTTCAAGCTGTGTTTTGAATCTTTTGGAGGGACTGATGTAATTCAGTTTCTAATCATATACCTATCCTTACTTCTCACTTGGTTACCATATTGTGATTTTATCCTGCTGATATCACGTAGCTGAAAAATGCAAAATTAAGATACTGCAGTACCACTGCTGGAGTGCGAATGCTATTCCAGCGTGACGTGGTTACATAGGAAGTTCCTTTTGTAGACATTGATGTTGGATTTGTGAAGAGGAAAACTGATAAGAAATGCAGGCAATGCAAGGTGTTTGAGATAGATGTGTCATTAATAAATGAAATTAGCGTTAGAAGGACATGGCTATTTTAATCTGTTGGCTTCACTGATGCCTGCAGTATGTCAGAAGAAAGCATTTGCTAAACGTCCCAAACACAGCCATTTGGTGAACTGAGGTGAATGGGGACATCTGGAAGTGATGTTCGATGAGAATTGGTTTCATGTTAAAAGCAACATTAGTGTTTGGTTTCTTGGTTAAAGTATATCTTCTCATGCAGAAGCTTTCTTCATCAACTAGTTTTCTGGGAATATTACACAAGACTTTACAGCACAGCAACTGGCATTTGGGCCTAGAAAGACTCTGCCAATGTCAGAAGCTATCTCCCCACATTGCTTCACCTCACACTGTCAAACTACCTTTCTATTTTTTTCTCCCTCATATATTTAACTAGATTTCTTTTCAATGTCTAAAAGATTCTTTCATTAATACAAATAAGAATTTCCTTGAATTAGCTGACATTTCCTGAAGTAGTCATACTGCACGAGAGTCGAACTAGCTTGCATTTCCTACCACATGATCTTCATTCAGTGAGCACAGATGAAAGGGGGACTCGTCCAAGTACCAAAAGAATACGGTCTTCAACAAGATGCCTCCTATGTACAACAGCCTACACCAGATTCATAGTTCAGTACCTCAGAATATCCAGCATACGTGGAACAATACACAAGCAAAATGATGCATTCAAGAAAAGAGGAGAGACAAGAATTGGTGACATATTGTCAAATTAGAGACCAGTGCAAGGAACCATGAATACACAATTTTTTAAAAAAATTCTACCACAAGAGTGTTTCTGTGACTCCTAAGATGTTCAATCTGACCTTTACTAAGCTGCAAAAACCTTTCCTCATACCACAATGATTGCATGGGCCAGCAAGTGCACAGTGCTGTTGAGAACTCATTTATTAGCCATCCACTTATGCTCAGTTAAGATCAGGTTTAAGGTTTCTAGTGTGAAAACAGCACAATCAAACAAAACATTTATATTAGCATCGAATATCTTCAAAAGGGATACATGTTGTCCTTTCTCATGAATTCTATATAACATTTAATATTGAATAGCAGGAGAATAGGATGTGATCATTTAACCCATTATATTTAAGCCAACTTTAAGGGCATTTAAGTTGTCGTTGGATAAACATATGGATGATAATGGAATAGCGTAGGTTAGATGGGCTTCAGATTGGTTTCACAGGTCGGTGCAACATTGAGGGCCGAAGGGCCTGTACTGCGCTGTAATGTTCTATGTTCTATATTGTTCCTTAGATTATATCTGATCTATATGCCATTTCCATTCACCACTCTTTGCTACATACCCCTTGATGTGCTCACCTAACAAAAACTTGTTCAATCTCAGTTTTGAATGTTTCAATTGATCCAGAATTCACAGCCTCAGGGGAGAAAACCAAATTTCAGTGTTGAATATTGCCATTTCACAATATTAATACTGTAAAAATTTTGTAGTATCCAGCTATTTGCAACAAGGAAGATAGGAGACTTTCTAAAAGTAGCTTTTAGATATGTTAAACTTTGCAAAACAAAAGAGGTCAAAATGATGGAGGTGCAGGGTGCCATTGATGATGGTATTGTACCTGTATCTGAGATGAACAATTGCAAAGCACAGTTCACAACTGCACAATCAGAAACACTCTCATTGTACTGCAAATTGTCCCTGCCTTGGAATTGTACTCTGGCCTTACACATATGTACAAGAGGACAACTCCACTGCAGTTTTCAAGTTTTCAGATTGCACATAAGAATGGTTAAAACATTTTTAAAATGCTTCTGTTCACCGCATACCCATGAAGAGACATCATAAGAGACATGGTTTATTGATGACGATAAAATAAACTGTCAATCCAAAGCTCGAAAGTTCAAAATCCCACCATAGTTGGTTGTGAAGATCTGTAAATTGCAATGAGGAATGTATGACCATGAAAGGTGCAACATTTTTGTCAAAAGCCTAATGGATCAGTGATATTTTTCAGGGAAGGGACTGGGCTCTGTACCTAGGTTGATTCACATATGACTATAGTCCTCCCCGGTTAACAATCTTGCATGGAACTGGTTTCACAAAAATAAATATCTTGCACCTTTTCAGCTGAATATAATTTAGTTTTGCTGAAAAGCTACTGATTTTGTCAAGGCTATTGGTCTTGGACTCATCAGGATAATTCACAAGAAATTCCAACACAAAGGAAAACAGCCTCTTCAGACCAGCCAACGTTCCCTTCTCATGTAGTATAAAATAAAGGTTGTTTTCCCTTCATATTTGTATTTCTTGCAAAATGTCTGGATGAGTGCAAGACAAAAAGCCATGAGAAAATGTATCTTCTTTCAGCGACACTCCGGCGCTGTACACCAAATGACTATCTGTATTCAGCATCCTTGACGACTTGGTATGCTGATAATGACCATTTTGACAGCCACACAAATGCTCTTCACATTTAAGAGCTTGTTCCAGAGGTGCCATGTTTCCTGTTGGTCTACACTGGAACTAGAAGTTGTTCACATGAATAGTTCTTCCAAGCAAAAGATGCACAAAGAGCATAATCTATAGAAGTCCAACCACCAGACCTTCCAAGGAGAGGCACACATTTTTTCTCAATGATTAGATTCCACATGAATATATGACATTAATGTTAAATAAATGTGTTGTGAAATAACATCAGCATTTCGGTCTCAATTTTCAATTGAGTGATTACTCCTGTGATTTTGTCCTATATATTGTGGAAACTGCATTAACAGAGGGCTTCCTGCAAGAGAAACATTTCTAGTTAGTGGGATTGTTTCCATTCTCAATTTATAATGTTGTTTTACACTTTTCTCTTAAGTATCTGCCTTCCCTTCTACTCCTTCCACATTTGCTTCTTCACCCTTGATAAGTGACGTTGTTCATTGCTGTTTGCTGTGGTCCAGTCGTAGTACTGTCACCTTTGAATCAAGACATTGGGGGTTTAAGCCCTCACTCAAGGATTCAATTTTTTTTAGAATCAGAAGGTGACACTCCAGAGCAGTTTTGGGGAACTGCTACATTATCACAAATATCATGTTTCAGACGAGATATTAAACCGGTGTCCTGATAAGTGAATCAAGAAGAAAAGGGAGTTCTTCAAGTTGTCCTGGTCAATAGTTATTCCTTCAATTGTTAGGAAAAACAGGTTATCTGGTCAGTATCACATTGCCATTTATGGGATCTTGCTGTGTTTCCTTCATTACAATAATGACCTCTAAAGTATCTCATTGTCTGTAAAGCACTTTGAAATGTGTGGAAAGTGCTATAGAAATGCAAGTCCTTTGTTTCCTTTCCATTACCACTATGGCTGGGTAATAAGCCACATCAGCAATGGAGCAAGCAAACATCTCCTCATGTGCTCTGCTTGATGTGTGGCAGTTAGCCGGTGAAACAGGTATGTACCTGATGGTAAAATGAAGACTTTAACTATTGTAGAAACAGCTTTCCAATTCAACACTTGGCTCAAGCAAGACTTTGGAATGAATGAAATAAGGAGTGATTCAGTTAGTTGTTGCTCACATACTCCAAACACCTTGTTCACAAAGATGTTAAGTGCAGAATTTTACAGTGATCTTCAGAGCAGATGCTGTTAACTATGGGGTTGAAGTCCCGCTGATAAATATTAGCAACCAATATGTGAAATTCCTTTATCTGATAGTTGATCCAAGACATCAATCCATTTATTTTGAACAGGTTGATAATATCTTCGATGATAAAAACAGTTTCATTTAAATGCTTTTGTTACAAATAGCATACAATGTGATTAGTCCATTATTTTTATGATTAATATCCTAACATCACAGATTTGAAAATGCCTGAGCTATTCTTTCTCTGTGACTGCACAAGACAAGTTCTGTGTTTATTTCATTAAAATTGAATTTAATCCTGATTTTTTTGTAATTTTTTCTTAATTCATGTTTTGGGGATCATGTTGGACATGTATTCAAGAGGTGGCTAATTATAGCACTTGGGACGAATGGGATCAAAGGTTAGGGCTAGAAAGCAGGATTAGGCAATTGAGTTGGGTGATCAGCCATGATTGTTATGAATGGTGGAGCAGGCTCAAAGGGCTGAATGGCCCCCTCCTATTCTTATCTTTTTTGTTTCTATGTTTCTCTGCTCATTTGCAATTAGCCTAATTCCATTACGTCTATTGAGCAAATCATGTATGTGATTTTCTGGGATCTTTATTAGTGTGTTTAGATCACATTCTGCTATTCCATACAAAGTTCCCTCCAAAAGCAAAAATTTCTTTAGTAAATGGATGTTTGTTGTTTGCAAACTTACTCCTCTCCCATTGCCACTGTTGATGTTCACTCCTTGCTGGAGTGTGTTTCCATGGGAGCCAGACTTAGACTCCTTTCAGTACTGTGCTGAAGTGACCAATTTACACATGTGGACATTTGTAAGGATTATAGACAGCAGTGTTACACAAAGGGATGGGTGGAAGAAGCCAAAACCACTCCTGTCACATACTTACAATCACAGCAATCCTATCCAGGAATTTCAGCTAAACTTTGCCCAGCACCAGTATAGGATCCTGAGGCCAACTGTAGCAGCCCTACTTTCGCTGAGATGCGGTGTTGACCTAGCAACAAGTTTCTCTCTTCTGTATGGTACAACACATAACAATTTAATCAATCACATAACTAGGGATCTCTAATCAAAGCTTGATTTTAAAAAAAAATTCACATACATTTTTAGGTATTTTGGTAAGGAAGAGACAATGCCTGTGATTTTAATTTCATTGTTTAAAACATTGATTGTGACTATTCAATATAGTTGGGTGTGAGTTGGTACACTTAGTAGAGAATAAAGGTCTAAACGGGGGAAAGGAGACAGGTCTGGCTAAAGATCGAAGTTGTAGTGTAGATACCGAAACAATTACAAATTTAAAAAAACACAGTGTATGTGTGTTTCTGGACAGGAGGACATTTCTACACGAATAGAATTGAAAAGCAGGGAACATATTTAAATTATATCGAACAGAGACCACACTTCAAGGAATAAAAACAATTTCACTGCAAACTATCATAAATCACACAGAGACACTTGGAATGGTACAAAAAGAAAGGATGATGCCAGAACTGAAGGGTTATAAGCATAGAATCATAGAATCCCTACAGTCGTCCATCAAGTCCACACTGACCCTCTGAAGAGCATCCCACCCAGACCCATGCCCTACCCTAACCCCATAACCCTGCATTTCCCATGACTAACCCACCTAACGTGCACATCCCTGGACACTACGGGCAATTTAGCATGGCCAATCCACCTAAACTGCACGTCTTTCGACTGTGGGAAGAAACCAGGGCGCCCAGAGGAAACCCACGCAGACACAGGGAGAATGTGTTAACTCCACAGAGACAATCGCCCAAGGCTGGAATCAAACCCAGGTCCCTGGCACTGTGAGGCAGGGTTATACTTGAGAGGAAAGATTGAACAGGTGGACAAGCTACTCTAGAAAAGAGAGAATTAAGGAGTGACTTGATAAAGGTCTTTAAGATTATGAAAGCAATTGACAGTTCAGATGTTCAAAAGGCATTTCCATTTTCAGGGGAGAACATATAACTGGTAATCATAAACATAAGATGACCATTAATAAACTGGTGACTTAGGGATATCCTCTTTACCTAGAGAATGGAACTCACTACCACAGGAGTAGGTCAGATGAATGACATAGCTCCACTTCAGGGAAGTTAGAGAAACACGATGGAGAAAGGAACAGGAAGATAATGATAAAAAGATTAGTTGAAAAATCGTGAAAGGAAGATCTTGTGAAACACAAACACGCACTCATTAGGTCAAAAGTCCTGTTCTTTTGCTGTCGGGACCACACAATTATGATTGAACTTAAGTTTAATGCATGCATTAGAATTGGAGTCTTATAACAGGAGACCATTTGGTCCATTAAGCCTGTGCTGATTTGCTAAAAATCCCTATTTTATACTTTGTTAAAATCTTTTGCCTTATCAAATATTTATCCAAATCTCATACAAAAGCTATTATGGACCCTTCTTCCAATAGTATTTTTAGCAGAGAATTGCATATCTCAAAAGCCCTTTAAAATAATTCTAATTTCCCTGTTTTTCACATTTTCTGACAATCAGGAATCTCAAAAAAAGTCATTTTCCATAAATGATTCTATCACCAAGTTGAAGAAAGAAGAATGCTTCACATTCTGCTATAAATGACCAAGATACACCACAGCAAGAAGAAAGTCAGAAGTTGTGCACTTGTTAAAAAACTGAGAGAACTGCAGATGCTGTAAATCAGGAACAAAAACAGAAGTTGCTGGAAAAGCTCAGCAGGTCTGGCAGCATCTGTGAAGGAAAAATCAGAGGTAATGTTTCGGGTCCAGTGACCTTTCCTCAGAACCAGGAACTGGGTAAGGGTCACCAGACCCAAAATGTTAACTCTGATTGTTTTCTTCATAGATGCTGCCAGACCGGCTGAGCTTTTCCAGCAACTTCTGTTGTTGTGTATTTATTGCTGCTCCTCGGAATGATATGCAATTTAAATAGATTGTGACTGCACTATTGCTTATGGCTCAGTCCATCACCATACCACTGTTTAGAGCCTGAAAGTTCATCTTGATATTTTATTTCAGATCTGTAACTTTCTAACAATAGAGGGAGCGAAGCGTTTATTTCCCAAATTACAGACCACCGACCAGGTGATGCAGCTGTTTGGCAAATTAGATCGAACATATCTATTCTTGATTAAACTGCTGTCATTTCAATGCTTAAATGTTGAGTTGGCCTCTGGCTGTTCTTTCAAATTGAAATAGTCTGTCCACAAATGCTCACCACTATGTGCGGCATAGGAGCACAGCTTCTTGCAGAGACACTGATAATAGGATTAAAGCCTTGCAAATTGGATTGCAGTTTAATAATAATTTCTCTGAACAGCACCTTTGATAATAAATTGAGTCCTGAGTGTGATGTCAGGCATACAAAGCAAAATGCCACCATGATAAATCCCTGGAGAGAAAACAGAGTGTGGGTCATCGGACCTGAAACGTTAACTCTGCTTTCTCCTCAAAGATGTTGTCAAACCTGCTGAGTTTCTCCAGCAATTTGTGCTTTTGTTTCATATCTCCAGCATCTGCAGTTCTTTGTTCTCTAGTCAGAGTTTGCTAAAGTCAGCTGCAGTGCATTTCAGTGTCTGTTTGACTACATTTCTAGTAACATATACGGTGCTTTTTGAACAGGAGGTGAAATGAGCATTATATTTGGTTGTGATGACCCAGTGGTAAGCTGGTCTGTCAAAGGCGCTGTGCAGAACACTATTTCCATTATTCAACTGCAGGTTAGATCTCCCAACATGTGCCTTAATTGCAATTTATTTTAAGCATCCTTTCCCCCACTGTCTATATATTTATCCGACAGTAACAATTCTCATAATACAATTGAGTGTGATTGCCAAATTACTGAGCCGTGTCTTGTATTTTCCCCTTCAGAATTGGATTTTGACTTTCCTGAAATCATTTTGACAAGATGGGCACATTTACCTTATTAGTATTCATGAGGAGTTTTGAATTCATGTACCTGATTTTACAGAGTCTGGCACTAATCTGTACCATCCATGCAACAATATTCTTGTAATGATATATCAGTGTGCATGAGCATTTGGAAATACTCCGTTGAATATCAGAGTTGGAATTAAACTAATCTTGCAAATGTTGTTATTTTGTTAATCTAGACTGGAAGATCAGGAACTTTGCAAATGACAATAAGGTGAAGAATATAAATTGGTCAAAATCCAGTCATTTCATCAGTCAATATTGGATCATGAGAAAATCATGTCACTAAAGACTACAAGCAAAATAGCAGTCACCATGTATTTTGACGGAACCACTTGGCACGGTGCTGTACACTAACTAAATGCAATAACTGAGCAGATGAGGATTTCAAATTCATATCTGTTATATTAGAGCTGAAGTCAAACTGTGACACAGATTTAATTAGGGCATCATTTTAACATAGATTTCCTATAAATTCTGATCAAATCCATTGAGGAAAATAACCCAATAGAAGAAGGGCAAAAGTCTATTGAAAAATAATTCATACTCATAGTCCATTTGTAGGTTTAATTATTTCTCAAGAGTGCACCTGCTTTCTTAGTTAACCAGGTTAGTAATCAGATCAAAAATAACTTTTCTCAGAGATTTTAGAACTTGAACATAAATTTCCAGAATAATACACAGTCATAAATCTACCTGGGACGTCTGGCAGATAGAGGAGATTTGTTGCTTTTTAGCAAAAATGGTATTGCTGATCTCCAGTGGAATTGCTCATGAATTATCTGGGTTTGCATTCATACATTGTTACGGTTAGCAGCTAAAACTCAGCAGTGTTTAACCCGAACTGGCTCCATTAATTGCAATATTACTTACAGGGGAAGCAATGCAAATACGGACATTCTGAAGTCTATTGTGTCTCAGTGCTATGGGAGTTATTAGAGACTGACAGTTCTGTATTAACATAATGCCTTCTTCCTTTGAATAACGGCCAATCTATAAAGAGGCAAACAAACTAGCTCAAAATGTCTGGTTTTATTTTTCATTATGAATATTTCATTTTAAGTACGTTGAACACTTTGGGGTGTGATATCTACATTGTGATAGATGCTGACTAGGAGAACAAACGTTCTATTAATAGTCATTTGTCCCTACAATTTGAATTTTTTTTAATTCATTCATGGGATAAGGACATCACTGGGTAAACCAGCATTTATTGCCCATCCCAGTGGGCAGTGAACAGTCAATCACATTGCTGTGGGTCTGGAATCACATGTCAGCCTGACCAGGCAAGGATGGTAGTTTCCTCCCATGAAGGACATGAGTGAACCAGATGGGTTTTCTGTCAATCAACAATGGATTTGTGATCATCATTAAGCTCTTAATTCCAGATTTTTATTCAATTCAAATTCCACCATCTGTTGCGGGGGCTTCGAACTCCATTCCCCAGAAGATTATGAGGTCTCTGGATTGATAGTCCAGTGGTAATGCCACTAGGCTGTCACTTCCCCTTAGAAAAAAACAATTTCTTTGGCTGACTGCAAGAAATGTTGTCAGTGACTCTGCTGCATGTTGTCTGCCAAAAAAGAAATGATTTGCTTTTCTCAAATCTCGACAGGAACAATGTTACTGGATCAAGCACCAGTCCCTCCCAATGTGATCCTGTTATTTTCCTTCCCTTCCCCCTGTCATGTCCCTGCTCTGCCACCATTCCATTACTCTCTTTATACGTTTCCCTCTCTCATTGTGACATTGATTCATTTCCATTAAAGCTGTGTCCAGTCTACCCTCTCACATGGTGACCTAAAACAGTCTCTTGCCTTCGCTGCCAAAATGACTGCACCTCAAAAGTTCTTGCTGGAAGTTGAACCAATTTCTCCCTTTACCAACCCCATAATTTCTGCAACCTTTCTCAATCTCCTTCACTTCTTGAATTCTGGTCTTTCCTCCCAGTCGGATTTGTCTCCTTTCAGTACTTCCTGCCCCCCACCATGATATTGCCCAGACGCTCTATGCTGCCCTCAGCTAGTTTTATGCTAGCAGCATGACAACATGAGATTTTAAGGAAATAACAGATTATTGTAAAAAAAAGACACATTTTGTCAATGTTTTCTGTCTTGCACTCACCACCACAATTTGCAAGTATAACAATGTAAAGGAAAAGCAACCTTTATACTGTATCAGAGGATAGTTCACTAATTGGGAACAGGATTCTGACTGGTATAGGCATTGCCACTTAATACTGACAGTTAACTGTCAAGATTTGTTTAAATTTTAAACCAGGCAGGTTGACTCTGATTGATCGAGGTTTTGCCCTGAAAAATGCACGAGAGAATGGTTGTCACCTACTTTGTTAAATTTAAACAGGCAGAGGGTATGTACAAATTCTTTCTGTGTGCACAGAACAGAGCTTCCAGTATGCTGCAGTGTGAGCTCGACTGATAATTATAAATTGGTGCACTTCCATGCATTGGAAGTTCTGGTCTTTGTAGACAAAAAAAATTGTAGACAATTTTTCAACTCAATAAAGTAAATGACAGCCATTGTCTGGTTCAACTGTCAGGATAATGCCTTGACCAATCGCAGTCAATCTACCTGAATCAAATTTAAACAAAACTTGACAGTATATAGTCAATCATCATTAACCGGTGCATTCTTTGTGGCAACACTGGTACCAATTAGAGTCCAATTGCCAACCAATCAGAACTCTCTTTTCATATTATATTAGTGCTATTTTCCTTTCTGTTGGCATTTCTTGTCCGTTATCTTGATGACGTGATCAACAATGTGTTTTCTTTCAGCAATACACAAGTTCTATCCTACCAAGTGACTAAATTAAGAATCAGAAGGAGGAGTAGGCCATTCAGCCCTTTGAGTTTCATACTGTCAACCAATGAGATTGTGGCTGATTGTCAACACCATTTTTCTGCACTGGTGTATGACTTGATTTTTTTCCCATGTAGAAACTTATCAAATTCAGTCTGAAACAGTCAATAGCTGAATCTCCACCACTCTTTGGGGGAGAGAATTCCAAAGATTTCAGCACAACCACCCCTGAGTGAAGAAATTCTCCCTCTTTTCAAATTCTACATGGTCTACCCATATTCTGAAATCATGTCTCTGGGTTCTAGCCCTCTCAGCTAGAGCAAGGATCCTTGCTGCATCTACCCTGTCTCCCTTGATCATTTCCTAGAAGAGTACTATCTAGTTTCCTTCAGAAAGTGAATCACAAAGTGCCAATACCACCTCATTGCAGACCACCTACCATTACAATATCACAGTCTTAATCTCTCAACATTCCTATCATCCAGGTGTGCAAGAATCATTGTTTCAATTGCTTCCTTTGCCAATAACTGCATATAACCTTCATGAACATTTATGCTGAAATATCCAGATACTGGATACTTAGGTGAAACCCATGTGAACAGTGGGGCAACTATGTGGAAGTAATATTGAGAAACTATTAAAACTTGAATCTACAAATTGCACCTAGTTTTTGAACAGGTGAAACATGAACAAAACGTGTTGATTTCTTTAATTCTGTCACTGACCAGCAGTTTGATACAGCTACATATGGTGAAAGGATTTGGCAGACTGACAAATGAGTATCGCCTAATCAGTTTAGGTGTTAATGAATTCATGTCTCTCTCTCTCTCTGGTGAGGCAGCAAACATATTGTCCTCTGGGACTATGGCAAATTTACTTTCATGTATTAAAGATTAGCCAATAGCCTGGTCACAGGATATGTCAGTCATGTAAACAGGGCCAATATTACTAGTTTTAAAGATTAGAACATAGGAACAAAGAGCAGGAGTTGACCCTTTGGCCCTTTGACCTTTGTATAGATGAAGATTTGCTTTAGTTTTCTAATTTCAAGTTGAAGCACTGCTATTAAAACACCATAAATCACAAGGGTAACCACAGTAGCGCTATCTCAGGAACAGCTGTATAAGGCAATTGGGTTGCAGTTGTCATGTCACATTGGCCAAGATTCCTCTCAATGGCATTTTGATCAAGATACTAAGTAAATGACACACATACAAATATACAAGCCAGAAATTCCCAAGATTAATCTTCAGTCGGTGTGCTGAGAGACCTGATTTCATTCTGAATAGCAGTGGAAAATAGTACAATTGGCCACAGCAGCCTCAACTCCCAATATCGATCATTATCCGTGCCGTCTGTGGAAAAGTGCCTAATTTGTAAATGGCAGCATCATCTACCATGGAAATCCATGGACACACTGACGTATGTTAGTTGGGCTTGCATTTCATAAATGACCATTTAAGACAACTATTGAGGGTGCCCAGTACACATTAAAAAGTAACTGCATGAGGACTCATGGTCTTCAGGAGCGAAAGAAAACAAAAGGCATTGAATGGTCATTGCAATGCCACATTGTTCAATGCTGCCCTATAAATGTAATGCAACTTACTATAATGCATATATTTCTGGATATTTACACATAAATGTAAACACTACGCATTATAAATGATATCTGTAAGGTAGTGTCGATGTGCTGGTAGTGTAAAACCATATTGCACTCAATTTGTAGGAGTGAATGGCCACTGCTGGGCTGCACAGGCTAGAGATAGATAAAAATCAAGCAGATGTCATTAACAACCATTTCCACTGCTCACGTATTTGCTATTGGTCCAGTAGAAGATACCATGGAATTTGGTTGGTTACGATCAAGGTGATGAATCTGTCAAATAAAAAATATTTCTCTGTGGCTAATATTTACAGTTTCCTTTTGGAGATACTCAGGTGGACTTCTTTCAGTCAGTTGACATCTCTTGTGAGGAGGAGTTTGTGTACCTTGTTGAGTTATTCAATTCTCGAACATCACTGTCACTGGGCTGTTGGTCTGCCCTGTGGATATTCAGTCACAGTTCAAGGAAATGATCTGACTGAAAGATAATACAATATGGAAGGGCCTGCACACTGGGGGATGTGGGGCATGTAATTTTGTCTACACTACAACAATCGTGAACCTCAACTCTCGTTTTCGATTCTCGGAACACCTGCTGTTCCATCCATCGCGGTAAACTGCTTCTTAGTTAAAAAGGAGAGGGGGAGAAAGATATTCTTCCATTTCAAACAGTTCTTCCTTATTCACTTCAGCAACGATATGTCATCTGCAAAGTCATCGTGATCACGGCGAAGGCAACGGAAACAGCGCCACTGAAAGACCATGAGGCACAGAGGCAGCATGAAGAGGGCGCAGATGGCTGCCATCACATAGGCAATTGTCATCAGCGTAGACTCATCCGTCTGGGGAATGTTGTAGCCGCAGTCCTCCATGTTTGTGCTAAAGAAGGGACCCTCCACCATGGCTGACCGGAACTCATCGTGCACTGAAAACAAAGGGGAGGACATTAGTTTCTGAGCACGGGAGGCAGGGGTGTCAATGAGAAGCCCTTACGATTTGTGGTTATTCTAGTGTCTATCATTTTCTTTTGTCCTGGTATCAGAAACTTCACTTCAATGGAAAGCAAAACTTCTTGCCTGAGATCTTTGTTTGCTATTCCCAAAAAGAAGATCGCAGATGATCCAACCAAACTCAAATTATTTTTTTTTATAGAATCCCTACTGTGTGGAAACAGGCCCTTTGTCCTAACAAGTCCACAGCGACTCTCAGAGCATCCTACCCAGACCCTTGCCCCATAACCCACCTAATCTACACATCCCTCAACACAATCGGCAATTTCCCATGGCCAATCCATCTAGCCTGCACATTTTTGGGCTGTGGGAGGAAACCGGAGCACCCGGAGGAAACCCACGCAGACACGGGGAGAATGTGCAAATTCCACAAGGTGAGTCGCCTGAGGGTGGAATCAAACCCGGGTCCCTGGCGCTGTGTGGCAGTAGTGCCAACCACTGTGCCGCCCTCAGTCTTGGAATTCCGTTGAGAGGAGTATTTAAATGGAATCTGGGAGCAGCATACTACGTAAGTCAATATCTTCTCATAAAATGGTGCTGCCATCCCCAGTATCAGCCGAGTGAATTTCTGCTACACTCCCTCTAAAGCAAGTATGTTCTCTCTTAGGTCGGGAAACCAAGACGCCGCACAATATTCCAGGTGCAGTCTCACACGGCCTTGTATAACTGAAGGAACACGTCCCAATGTCTGAACTCCAATCCTCCTGAAATGATCTTGCAATCCTCTTTCTGTTCACACTCGCTTGATTAAATAAACCCACAGCGAATTTGAACTCAGTTCATGCTCTGGCAGTAATCTTGGCGTAGAATTTCTTTTCACAGGTTTGCATTTAGAAATGGAGAACTAAGATGATTTTCCTTTGAGCAGTCATCGGTCCTGAAGCCTTTTGAATGTACTGTACTTGGATTTCAGCTGCATAAGCTGCTTCATATCATGGGTCAAATTTAGCCAGCCTTGTCCAGTTGCTGAGCTGGAGAACGGAGTGTATAACTGGGACCATCAACATAAACTTCAGATCACTGACCTCAGACATGATGCAGTGAACACATTATAATTGTAAGCCCAGACCTGCTGAGCTTTTCCTGCAACTTCTGTTTATGTTCCTGATTTACAGCTTCTGCAGTTCTTTCGGTTTTTACATTATAATTCAACATTTATTTGACTGTACAAAATAGGAGCAGAAATATACCATGAGGTCTTTTGAGCCTGTTCTACCATTTGATGAAATCATGGCTGATCTGTTAGTGTTTCGAATTCCACATTCCCATCTATCCCTGATAATTCTCGATTCTCCTGCCTAACAACAAAGTTAAAAGTATCCAATGAAACCACCTTTGCAGTCTTCAAAGTTTTGCAACACTCGAAGAGTAAACATTTCTCCTCATTTTTGTCCTGAAAGGGTGAGCCCTCAATTTTTAATCAATGCTCCCTCATTCTGGACTGACTTCCCAACAGAAAACATTGATGCCACATCCATCTTGTCAAGACTTTTCAGGTTCTTACAGACTTTAATTGAGTCATCCCTCACTCTTAGAAATTCCAGTGGAAACCAGCCAATCTACATAAAACAACCCAGTCATTCCAGATATCAATCTAGTAGACCTCTTCTAAACCACCTCTAATGTGTTTACATGTTTCTGTAAATGAGGAGACCAAAACTGCACACAGTATTTGAAATATAATCTGACCAATTCTCTGTATAACTGAGGCATAACATAGAGTCATAGAGTCATGGAGTCATACAGCATGGAAACTGGCCCCTCGATTCAATCAGTCCATGCTGAATATAATCTCAAACTAAACTAGTCCCACCTGCCTCCTCCTGGCCCATGTCCCTCCATACCTTTCCTATTTATGTACTTATCAAAATGTATTTTAAATGTTGTAATTGTACCTGCATCCACCACTTCCACAGGCAGTTCATTCCACACACAAACCACCCTCTATGTAAAAAAATTTGCACCTCATGTCTTTTTTAAATCCCTCTCCTGTCACCTTAAAAATGTGCCCTGTAGTCTTGAAATTCCCCATCCTAGGGAAAAAAAACTGCCATTAACCTTATCTATACCCCTCATGATTTTATAAACTTCTATAAGGTCACTTCTCAACCTCCAACAGTCCAATGAAAAAAGTCACAGTCTATCCAGCCTTTCTTTATAACTCCAACCTTCCATACCCAGCAAATCATGGTAAATCTCTTCTGAACCATGTGACGCAAACTTCAAAGAATTATGTACCTGTACCCCTCGGTCCCTTTGCTCTACAACACTATCCAAGGTCCTACCACTAAGTGTATAGGCCCTGTTTGTTGTACCAAAATGCAATACCTCACATTTATCCAGATTGAACTCCATCTCCATTTTCAGTCCATTGACTCATTTGATGAAGATCCTTTTGTAACCTTAGAAAACCCTTCTTCACGGTCTACTTTGCCACCAATTACATCTTTTCTTTTGTTTTCAGTTCCTCTCATAATAAAGGAGAGCATCCAATTAGCCTTCTCCATTATGTGTTGCACCTGTATATCTACTTATGTAGCAAGGCACACAAGTCCCTCAGCGCCTCAGAATTCAGAAGCAATACTTTGTTCTTCTATTTTACCGACCAAAATGAACAACTTCCCAATTTCCCCACATTATACTCGATCTGATTTAAAGTACCCCTCCATCAACAGCTTCTTATGTCTTCATCACAACATACTTTCCTTCCTATCTTGAAGTGGCTTGCGAATTTAGCTACTGTGCCTTAGCTGCCTCATTTAAGTCATTGACATAAACTGTAAAAGGTTGAGACCTGAGCATAGACACCTACAGGATTCCATCATCATATCCTGGCCATCAAAGACCCATTCATGCATACTTCCAGTTTTCTTCTCTAATAAATAGAGCTAATTCTCTATCTATGCTATTATATAATGTACTGCACGATGAGTTTATATTCACCTGATGAAATATCCTCTCAAAATCCAAATAAAGTACATTAAAAAGGCTTTAGGATCACTGACTGCTCAAAGGAAAATCATCTTAGTTCTCCACCAAGAGTACTGTCGGAACATGAACTGAGTTAGTTCAAATTCGCTGTGGGTTTATTCAATCAAGAGAATGTGAACAGAAGGAGGATTGCAAGATCATATCAGGAGGATTCGAGTTCAGACATTGGGATGCCTTACTGCAGTTGTACTTGTGAGACTGAACCTGGAATACTGTGTGAAGTTTTGGTTTCCCTGCCTAAGGGCGGCATAGTAGCTCAGTGGTTAACACTGCTGCCTCACAGTGCCAGGGACCTGGGTTTGTTTCCACCCTTAGGTGACTGTCTGTGTGGAGTTTTCTCCATTCTCTCCGTGTCTGTGTCAGTTTCCTCTGGGTGCTCTGGTTTCCAAAATTGTGCAAGCCTTGGGAAAATGCAGGCCTGTAGGGTCTGGGAGGGATGCTCTTCAGAGAGTTCGTGTGGACTCAATGGACTGAACGACATGCTTCCACACTGTAGAGATTCTATGAGTGACAATATATTTGCCTTAGAGTGAGAAATTCACTAGGCTGGTACCAGGGATAGCAATACTGTTGTATAAGCAGAGATTGGCTCAACTGGGCCTGTACTTACTTGAGTTCATGAGAGGGGATCTGATCAAAATGTGTTATATTCTAACAGGTTGAGACAGATCAGATGCAGGGAGGATATTTCCCCTGGTTGGAGAGTCTAGAACCGGGGACACAGTATCAGGGTATGGGATAGGCTATTTAGGAGTGAGAAAAGGAAACATTGCTTCATTCAGAGGGTGGCAAACCTGTGGAATTTGCGACCACGGAAGGCTGTAGAAGCCAGCTCACTGAGTGTATTCAAGGAAGAGATTGACACTTTTTTTATATTAAAGGTATCTGTGGAGAGAAAGCAGCAATATGGCATTGAAACAAAGGATCAGCCATGATTATGTTGAATGATGGAAGAGGCTCAAAGGGCCAAAAAGCCTCTCCTGCTCCAAATTTCTGATGAAGGGTTTAGGCCCGAAATGTCAAGTTTTCCTGCTCCTATGATGCTGCTTGACCTGCTGTGTTCATCCAGCCCCATGCTTGTTATCTCGGATTCTCCAGCATCTGCAGTACCTTTTATCTCTGGGACGTAACTGAAATGGAGTCAGTGAACGAAGGAGAGCGGAGATATGATGGTTGGATCAGCACAGACAGAATGTGCACGTTATCAAAAATGATGACATGGAGAGGCCAGTCAGTCAGAGACACACCACATTTGCAATGTGGACCCACACTGTGCACCCAGCCTTTCATTTACAAAGCTCTGTTCACCTATCAGCCATTCTTCACTGAGAAGAATGACGAACACAAAGACCAAGGAATATTTTGTGTGAGTTCGTCAAGTGATTATCCAAATGTTGCCCTTGAGTTTGCTTTGATCCTCACCACATGAGGGTCAGGGAAATTGAAATGGTGAGGGAGAATAGGGAAGGAGAGGGAGAGTTTGTAAGAGAGAGGGCGAAAGGCACAGGATGGAGGACAAACAGAGAGAGGAGTGAGAGACGGGGAGGGGTACTGAACAACAGAAGAACAGAGAGAGGGGGAGAGGCAGCATGAGGGTGGAAAGTGAGAAGGGGTGCAGAGATAGAGGAGAAAAAAAATACTAAAAATAGTGCTGGAGAAACGGGTCTGGCACCATCTGTGGAGAGACAAACAGGGTTAACGTTTCCAGTGAGATATGACTCTTCTTCAGTTCTGTTTTCATTCTAGCAATTGTGCAATCTTTCCTGCACGAGTGACCACATGAATGAATGAAGTCCTGGCTGATTTTCTTACTGTAGTTCAGTTGGTACTTAATCCAATTCTACCACCTAAACAGAACCAAATACAATTCTTTTTCTAGCCAATTATTATTATTTCCTCCTCTCGCCTTGCCTCAATGCCTCCATTTCACCCTTGCCATCATAGTTCTTTGAGGCCTATAAAACTTGTGGTACATTCACTGAAACCTTTCCAGCTTTTTTGCAATGAGGAGAAAATCTGCAGCGATCCGCGCTACAACTTGAATGAAACAATAAATCCAGACATTTTAACACCAGGGTTGCTTTTAAATGATTTACTTATTCTGTACCTGAATATGTGAAGTAAAATTAACATTAATATTGCATCCTACGATTGCCCTGAGTATCTACTGAACATTACTGTGAAATAAAATTCTTTATATTAAGGCGCACTTGCATCGAGAGTGGGTGGATACAGGGGAAGATTTATAGTCTGATTAAAAACCACATGCTATGATGTAGGTGCTAAACTGTTTAACAACTTCCACATAGACACTTACTGTAAATCACTTACCAACTAAAGAAGAAGACTGAATTAGTACAGCAAATGTTGACAGTTGATGTATTTCATTTACCAAAGTTTTTGGGCCATTAAACTATTTTCCTTTTGCCGTCTTCCTTTATTGAAATTTAAATCTTCATGTTCTCCTTGTTCCTTTACAACTTTGGTTTTCTGGCCTTCAAATGAGACTTTTTGTATAAATGTATCATCACCTTTTGTGTGCTTATCAGTACAAAAGCTGATAGCATTGGGAATGTGGTCCTTGGTCAGTATCTTGCCATTCTAGGTCCAGGTTTTAATGTAGTGTGAAGCTTCCCTTGTCTTAATAACATACATCAATCTAGAGTTCAATCAGAGGACCACCGTGTGACAATTTACAGCCTCCCACATTGTTATTCAATTGCCTTTCCCAGTGAACTTATCAGTTTGTAGTGAGTTAGAGCAAATTTGGTGTAGTTCTGTTGCCAGTGCTCAGTACCTAGTACAAAGGTCAAGTTTATCTAAATGCGATCTACCATATTTTAATGAAAAGGGACGATGCAGAGATGCAATCTTTCAAATCAGCAGTACAGTGGTAGGACACAGCTTTGTTTCTTGGCTGACCATTATGTCAACAATACCTGCCAGGAAAAAGAAACTCAACAGGTCTGCCAGCATCTACAGAGAGAGAAAAGCAGCTCATCGACCTGATACGTTAACTTCCTTGCTGTCTCCACAGGTGCTGCCAGACCTGTTGGGTTTCCTTCCCAGCAGGTACTGTTGAGATAATGGCCAGCCAAGAAAAAAGCCTGTGCCCCTTTGGTATTTTGCTGATCTGAAAGACTGCATCTCTGCCAGGCCAGCTGAGAATTTCCAACGCCTTTTGTCCCTAGTTCAGATTTTGCAGTGTCCGCATTAATTTCTTTTAGCACTCTCTAATCTTCATTTAGCTGAAGCAGGGAGGATCTGAAATGAGGAGGCCAGAGAGGGATGACAGGAGCAGGGAACCCTGATGCAGGGAGAAGGCATCTCCCTATGAATATGGAACAGAAGCCGAGAGGAGACCACAGGCCATTCTCCTGTCATTCTGGACAGCAACGGTGAAAGGATGATTTACGCTCATGATTTAAGATGGTGTCTGGATTGGAATCGCAAGAACTAAAGAGAGAAGGGCTATAAAAGGAAGATTCTATCGGGTGTCATCTTAGCAATTCTTTTTATTCACTCGTAGGGGATGTGGACATCACTGGCTGGGCCCATTTCTATTTCCCATCTCTAGTTGCCCTGGCAAAGGTTGTGCTGAGCTGTCTTCTTGAACCAAAAGTGCTTAAACAGATTTTGTGACATGCTTCACTCACCATGACAAGTGCTAACTGCAAATCCAATGCGTTTGCGAGCACGGTCAAAGACAACATAAAACCCCTCCATGATGACGGCGCCCATCACGGTTCCTGTTGTAGACTGGGAGATGGCAAACTTATAGCAATCATCCTGAGAAGTGGCCACATCCTCCACTGGGCGCAGGTATTGCTGTAAATAAAAGGAATGGAGCTTTGGAGGTCAGTGACACACTTGCGACCGGGTTGCGATTGCCCAGGCTTAGAACTCCCACAGCCAGCAGTGGGAGAGGAGAGAGAAACAGAGGACAGTAACAGCACTGAAGGAGGCTATTCAGCCTGTCCTGTTGATGCCAGCTCTCTGCAACAGCAACTCTGTTATTTTCATTCCCTGACCCTTTCTTCGTAGCCCAGCAATTTTATTTTCTCTTTGGGTGTTTATACAGTTATTAATCTCAATAAGTGAGACTAGCGAGTCAGAAAGACAGTGGCGTGGGTGTACAGTCAGAGTCATCCAGCATGGAAACAGACCCTTCAGTGCAACCAATCCATGCCAACCATGTTCCCAAACTAAACTCGTCCCACCTGCCTGTAGTTGACCCATATCCCTTCAAACTTTTCCTATTCATGGACTTATCTAAATGTTTTTTAAATGTTGTAACTGTACTTGTATCCACCATTTTCTCTGGCAGCTTATTCCACACACTAACCGCTCTCTGTACTAAAAAGTTGCCCCTTATCTCCTCTTTAAGTCTTTCTCCTCTCACCTTAATGTCTAATGTCACTGGAATAAAGGCTGATGGTTCCAGTTTTTGTATTTTTAAGTAGCATTGTTTCGTTCATTACATTTATATTCATCCAGCTGTCACGGTAAGATTTGATTTGTGGAGCATTAACTGGGCCTCTGGATTACTGGTCCAGTAGCAATATAACTAGGCCACTGTCCCCCTAAATTCACGGTGAGAATGTGACCTTGGCGTACTTGAGTGAAGAAGCCAGGTTCATCTCAACAAACCCCGCGATATCAGCACTCTTCCAATTCTGGCCTCTTGAGCATCCCTGATTTGAATCACTCCGCCACTGGCAGGAGCTGTACTTTCCAATGTCTAGGGGCTAAGCTCCGGAATAACAAACATCTCTTTGCCTCTTCATCTTGTTTTCCTCTTTTAAGATGTAACACTCAGCAAGCTTACTGCCAACTGACATAATACCTCCTTATGTAGCTGGTGTCATATTTTGTTTTATAATCCTCTTGTAAAGAGCACGGGAACGTTTTATTATGTTAAAATATCCTGTATGAATAGGAGATGTCGTGGCTGCTTAATAACCTGCCAAACTTCATTGTCTTGATCTGTCACCCTCGGCAAGCAAGGAAACATTGAGCTTGAGATATCACTGAGTTTCTAGCAGCAGTGAAAACTCTTTTCCGAATCAGTAAAGGGACTTCCAAATGTGAGGGATGCTGAAATAATTCTCACTCCTCATTCTGCCCTTTTCCCTGTTCTCTCCATGATCCACTCATGAATCTCACTGTTGGCTGAAGTATGAAAGGTAAAAGATAAGCAAGAGGAGCAGACAGAAGGCTTGGTTAATAATCACAGCACTAACAAAGAGCCAGGGACCCGAAACTCTATTTCACTCTCTGCCAAACGTGCCTCTTGAGACTTTCCAGCACTTCTCTGTTTTTATTCCAGGCTTACAGAATCTTGCTCTATTTATGGTTCATCTGGGCCATACCAATTAGGAGCAGTAGTAGGCCATTCAGCCCCTCTAGTTTGCTCTGGCATTCAATGGCTGATCTGAATGCAGCCTCAACTCCACATTCCTGCCTTTTCCATTTACCATTGACTTAATCAAAACTCTACCTATCTCTACCTTAGAAATATTCAATGACCCCTCCTCCACTGCTGGCTGGAGCAGAGAGTTCTGAAGACTCTCGACTCTCTGAGGGAAAAGAAAACTCTTTAACTCTATTTTAAGTGAGTGACCCCTTATTTTTATTCTACACTCTCCCACAATGGGATACATACTTTTAGTATCCACGCAAGACAACCTCCATTCTAATAAAATCCAGCAGTCTGCCCACCCCTACCTCCTAAGATAACCCTCCCCAGCCATACACGGCTACCATGAGATAACAAGGTGAAGAGCTGGATGAACACAACAGGCCAAACAGCTCTTCACCTTGTTATCTCAGATTCTCCAGCATCTGCAGTTCCTACTATCTCATGGCTACCATGAGATGGCTTTAGGTTGTCAGTTTTAATAAATTTGTTAATTTGGCCCAAACATAGAGCTCACAACCGAAATTCTCGCACAGAAGATCCATTTGATTTGAACCGAATTTGACCTAAGTGAGTAAAGAAACTTCATTATTAAGGATAATAGTCATTTCAGAGTACAGAACTTCAGTATTGTGCCTTGCACTCATCAGGACAATTCACAAGAAAAGCAATTTAAGGGGAACACCATTGGTATTCCTTGAATATTACCCTGAGGAGTGCAAGATGAAAGACTTCATTAAATGTGCCATTTTTCAACATTATTAGAGAAAAATTAAGTGCATTAATTTTTAGAACTGAGAGGGGCAAACCCAGCTTGCATGCACTTACTTGTGGTAGGATAGTGATTTGGAAAGATTGATTAGTGGCCTCCCCCATGAGGTAGAGCGATATTGTTGGGAAGATGTGCCAGGGCGTGGTGCCAATCTGCCAGCAAACCAGCTGCTCACCCAACCAAAAACCATCTGGGAATTTCTCCGTCTGTCGAAAGAGAAAAAAAAGTTAAAAAACATGAAGTAACAATGATAATCATGAATATTTCATTGTCCCAGGTGCCCTCAATAAAGAGCAGATGTTGTACAAGTTTCCAAATAGTGTTATTTATCATTTAAACATGCATTTGTGTGTTGTTATTAAGGCACATGGAAATGTGACCGCTGCAAATTCACAAGAGATGGCTCATTCTATCCATAAAGTACCTACAAACATGCCCCAATGTATATTTTATCCCCTGTACAAGAGAGTCCCTTGCAGATATTCATGGCTTTGTCCTTTTTTATTCATTCACAGGATAAGGGCATTGCCATCTGAGCCAGCATTTAATGCCCATCCCTAATTGCCCAGAGAACAGTTAAGAGTCAATCATATCACTGTGGGTTGGAAGTCACATGTAGGCCAGACCAGATAAGGATTGCAGTTTCCTTCCCTAAAGGGCATTAGTGAACCAGATGGGTTTTTCCTGACATTTAGTAATAGATTCAACAGTCATCATTAGACTCTGAATTCCAGATTCCTATCAAATTAAAACTCTACCAGTGGCCGTGGCAGGATTTGAACCCAGGTCCACAGAACGTTACCTGGATTAAGAGTCTAGTGATAATACCACTAGACCATCACCTCTGCGCATAAGCAGAAGTTTCATTAAATCAGTTCAGTTGAACATTTGCTTCTTTTGTCTTTTATCACAAGCACTGTCCAAGTCTGTCACTTATTTTCATTTGTTCACAGGATGTGGCTGTCACAGGCTGGGCCGACATTTATTATTCATCCCTAACTGTCCTTGAGAAGATGGTGGTGAGCTGCCTTTTTGAAACTCTGCGATCTAAAGGGAGAAAGGGAATGTACATACACGCATCGTGCTGTTAGAAAGAGTTCCAGGATGTTTATCCAGCAATAGCATAGTAACTACAATACTGTTCCAACCCTGGCTGGTGCATGGTTTGAAGGGGACCTGCAGAGTTCCGTGCGTCTGTAGGTGGTAGCGGTCACCGCTTTGGAAGGTACTTTTGGAGGAGCCTTGGTGAGACATAGCTGAGAAGAAATTTCTTCTTTTAGACAGTCTTTAATGCTTGGAATGCTCTCCTCCAGTTAACAATGAAGGTTGTGTTATTGAACATAAGCCTCTCCTCCTTATTGGCATTGAGAGTCTATGTACAGCACATGGACTGCAGCAGTTCAAAAAAGCAGCTCACTACCACCTTCTCAAGGGCTACTAGGGTTGGGCAATAAATGATGGCCAGCCAGTGACACCCACATCCCACGAATAATTTTTTTTTAAATTCCAAAGTCACACAGCCCTCTGAAAGAAAATAATTCTCCTCACCCTTGTTCTGAAAGTGTGACCCATCTCATTTTATAACAGTGTCACCTCCTCCCACCTAGTTCTGGACTGATCCATAACAGGAGACATAGTTCCCAGGTCCACCTTGTCAAACCCATTCGAATCCTATACATTTCTTGAAATGATGGTCTTCCTCAGTAGCTATCCGGTGAGGTCAAACTTGTGTAGTGTTTTTGCTTGACCTCCTTCATCATCCATTGATTTGGATGAATACTGCTCTGAAACCATTGCACATTTTGCAATGTAGGTCTGCTCATACCCCTACAGCCCTTCCAACATCATCTTTAACTAATTCAGTACCCTTCGTGGAGTCTGCATGAAGCCCATTATTTTTCTTCCAAAATAAGGAATTTTACACTGGGGTACTGCTCATCCGTTGACATAATTTAGTTCTCACATGAGTACCTTGTGATTAGGCTTGCCCTTCAAGTTTAGAATCCACTACAAGTTTGACCACTTTCTTGTTCCCTGATTGCGGGACTGTTTTGTTCAATTTCTCAGAAGTTTGCTTTCTATTTTCTAATAATGGAATCAATCTTAAACTGTAGACATGAGACAAAGCGTGGAACAATGGAGAGTTCCCAGGACACCAAGATATTCCTGATGTCACGGACTGAATTTTATGTCAGCAAACCAGACAATCCATCAAAAATATTTGCCAGAACAAGAGGCTGTGGCTTCAACCTTGTCACATTTGCGACACATCCTTGTACCTAAGCTGGTACCTCAAGAAGTAATTCCTAACGGTCTCAAATTCTGCCCAAGACAAAACTTGCTGTAGTTTCCAATTGCAGGGAATTATTTGATCTGCACTTAATGAAAGCAAGAAAAACCCTTATATTTCTACAGCATTTCTCTCAACTTACAGTCGTTTCAAAGTGCTTTATAGCCAACAGTGTACTTTGTAAAGTATAGTCGTTGTTACAGGATAGGAAACATAACATGCCACTTTGACACAGCAAACTTCCACAAATTGCTATGCGATGATCGCACATACTGTCTCTTTGTGATATTGATTTAGAGAGCAATATTGGTCAAGACACTGGAGAGAACTTCGCTGCTCTCCAGGAAGCCGTGCCAAGACATTTTTTGTTAGAAAGAGAGGCCAGACTGAGCTTTGTATTAATGTCTCATCTGATAGTTGCCATCTATTGTGTTTAATGTGTTGCATTGTCATCAGTGGCAAGATCTAATGGGCATTTACTTTCCTCCATTGCCCCATACAAGTGCTGATGTATAGGTGTACAGTTCCATGGGAGCTGATGCCCTCCTAAATCTTGTTATGTTCCTCTTCTTTTCAACATAAAAGCACCAAGCAGTGAACTGACCTAGGAGACTATGCACTGTACAGGCAATCTCTGCTACTGCTGCTTTCGGACTGACGACAAGGCAGGGGACTTGTACATCATATCTTGGATCAGTGGTAACTATGACTAACAGTAGTTTAAGATATGCACCTTTAAATGTGTATATACGTTGCATCTCACCAAAATGTTGCTCTTCATTCACTAAAATCTGCATCTTGAGACAATGCAATCAATTTTGAGAATCACCACGTTTCGAATTCACTCCTATTCTCCACCTGGTATCAGATTATGAGGCCTTACTGAGAGGAGTCATAGAATCCCTATAGTATGGAAGCAGGCCATTTGGCTCATCAATTCAACAACAACCCTCCAAAAAGCATCACACCCAGACCCAGTCCCCTTCCCTATCCCTATACCTATACCTATCCCTATCCCTATCCCTGTAACCCCACATTTCCCATGGCTAACCCACCTAGTCTGCACATCCCTGCATGCCTTGGGCAATTTAGTGTGGCCAATTCACCTAACCTGCACATCTTTGGACGGTGGGAGGAAATTGGAGCACCCGGAGGAAACCCACACAGACACAGGGAGAACATGCAAACTCCACACAGACAGTTGCCTGAGGATGGAATGCGAACCCAGGTCCCTGGTGCTGTGAGGCAGCAGTGCTAACCACTGAGCCACCATCTCACTCCCTGCTGTACAATGATCAAATGAGGTAACATCAGCAAACGATACTGAGGGCACATCTGATCAATGTGAACAAGATTATGACAGGTTTGAACGAGGTAGACAAAGAAAAGCTGCTCCCATGAGCTGACAGTACAAGGACTAGGGGGGTCACAGCTTTAAGATTTTGGGCAAGAGTTGCAAGAGGAACGGGAGGAGGATTTTTTTTTGAAACAGCTTCTGCTTATTGATCTGGAACTCATGAATCACAAGTGTGGTGGAAGTGGACATGATCAATAATTTCAAAAGGAAACTGTTTGCGCACTCAATGGAAATAAATCTGCAAGACCGGGGCATTGGGTAGGGATGTGAGTGACCAGAATGCTCCATGTAAAGCCTTCCTCTGTGCACCAAATGACTCTGACATCATCCCTGAAATGGGGGTAGGCCCGAAACGTCACGTTTTCCTGCTCCTATGATGCTGCTTGACCTGCTGTGTTCATCCAGCCCCATGCTTGTTATCTCGGATTCTCCAGCATCTGCAGTACCTTTTATCCCAGTTATAGTGTTTCCTTCATTGCCTGGTTAAGAATCATGTCACTCTGTAAATTAACCTAGATCTTTCTGTGAAACTTACTGCTGCAGCATAATTCACTTGGGTGTGCCTTTGAAGAAATGAGGCCATCTGGCCCATCGTGCCTGTACTAGCTGTTATGACATGCTATCCAATCAGCCACACCCTTTCCCTCTAGCACTATAAATGATCAGCTTCATGGGCATAAATCTAAATACTTTCCTTGAGGAGGAGGAATGGAGCGCAATAATGGGCTTTAAAAACTGCATCAACTTTCCTTCATTTTACAAAACAATACTTAACAGAAGACGCAGCTTTGATGGATTTCACTGCAGCTTGGAACACCTTCTTGGGCAGCCGAAGGTTCGTAGTTCCACTGTCCACGATACTCTTGTCGTAGTTATACTGAAGAAAATGAAATAGATTTCAGTTTCAAGGCAAACACATAATGGGGGGGTTGTGCAGCTGAAGGTAAGTGAGCTGTTGTGGAAACTCATGCAGCGGTGAGAGTGGTAAATAAGGTAGTTCCTGCTCTTGCTGCTTCTGTTGGTAAGACACTGGGGTCAGAAGGGCATCTAATTGGACAGGGTGGTGGTGGGTCTGAAATATATTTCCATTCCTCATTACTTACCTTTGGCCTGGGACACCCTGAGATCCTGAGACTTCAGTATTTGCTTTCCACAGGGGTGCTTCTAAGGAAAAGAGCTACTTCACACAAACTGGATCTTGGTAAGCAAGGCTGCTTTCCGGGGGGTTCTGATTGTAGTGAGAGGCTCACTCCTGACCTTGCCACTGCATTATTGAGGGTTTGGCAGACCTTCTGAAAAAACAGAGGCACTGCACTCCCTCACTGCCTTCTCAGGTAGCAGGGGAGACACCTGATCCCACCCCCGATAATATTCCACGCATTGACAATGTTCAGTCCCTGTCATTAAATCACAAATTCATTGTATTAAAGTGAGAATATGTTCAGTCTCAGAATGTGACCACGGTACAATCTGCACTGTGCTTAGTTGAGTGTGTGGGTAAAGTATTTCAGTCCATGGGACTTTCTCACCTCCTTACAGTCCAGGTTGAGGTCCTGTCCGTTGATCTCAATCTTCACTATAATGACCTCGTAGTACCACTCCTTTCTGATTGGTGTAAACCAGATGTTGCCCAGATAAAGAGAAGAGTCAATGCCACCAATTATCTACAACATGGTGGTAGAAATGGTTAAGAGAATTGCATAAGCCATCTGTAACCAACACATACTTCTTAAACATGTCTGCAATTATTACTTCTAGCTACTCAGCAATCCTTATTCCTTAGATAGTTCGTATGGAAACTGATCAGAATTGATTTATAAGAACAAATGTAGGCTAGTCTGGCCCTTCATTCCTGTTTTACCATTCCATTAGATCTTGGCTGCTCTGTATCTTAACACCATCTAATCCATGCAAAGTAAGTGATCTCTAGCTCCATTCCTGTTCTGGATACTGGGTCAGCTGATATCAATCAAAGCCTAGAGTAGAAGAGAGTAAAAAAATTGGCTTTCCTTTGTCCGAGCTAATGAGAGAAATCAATGTTGCTAATGGTCTCCAGCTAGCACAGAAACCTGGTGAAGAGGATCATAACCTCCCTCCAACCCATGGTCAATTAGTATCCAACAGCAGGGCTCACAGATAAACTGAGCAAGCAATAGAGGGCAGCTGTCATCGGTGACATTATTCCCCAATTGATGTCACCTTCTTCAGAAAATGAAATGCCCCTTGAGCCTGCTCCACTATTTACTATGATCATGGTTAATCTTCCACACAAGTCCACTTTCCCATCTGATCTTCAGAAACTTTGATTTTCCTAAAGCTGAAAAATCCATATACCTCAGCCTTGAATATAATAAATGACTGAGTAGCCACGACCCTCTGGGGTAGAGGGCTGCAAAGGTTCACAGCCCTCCGAGTGAAAGAAATCTCTTCTTACCTCAGCCTGAAATGAGTCACCCTCTATTTTCCCGAGACCATGAACCCAATGTCTAGACTGTCCAGGCAAAGGATCCAGACTGTCGGTATTTACCCTGTCAAACCCTGGCAGAATCTGATATGTATCAATTCGATCAACTCTTACTGTTTGAAACTGCAAGGACTACGAGCCCGAGGAGCTGGTTAGTTTAGGTGGTTGAATGGTTGGCTTGTACTACTGAGCAGCATGGGTTCACTTCCCACACCAGCTTAGGTTACCATGAAGGGGTCTCCTTCGTAACCTCACCCCCTTGCCTGAGGTATAGTGATCCTCAGGTTAAACCACCACCACCAGTAGTTTATTTCTAATGAGAGAGAGCTTTGGTAACTTCACCTATAAGCTCTTTCAACTCAATCTCCCCTCATCCTCCACCGCTCTCTTTCCAAGTAATGGTATATGTTGTGCAGAGACTAGCAGACCAAAGATGCTAAATTTAAAAACTCTTGGTCTGCTTCTTTTGAGGGTTGTGTTTAGAATTATAATCCAGCTTTATCTGAGAGGTGCTAACAGATTTCAATGGGAGTCAACTGCAATTTTCATTTTCTTTTTGAGCTTCAAAACAGAGTTTTGTGTTTGACGTCTGCAACACACATCATCAGGTGAAGGCTTCACCAGCGTTAGCTTATGGAATTTGACACATACAGAAGTGCAAATTTTCTTGTCACTGAATACGAGACTTGCAGAAGTTTCTGATTTCAGTATCTTGACTGTTTTTCAAGTTGTGTTATAGCAATTTTTTCAATGACAAGATCATATCTTATCAGGGAAGTCCAGGCAGTTATAACAACAAAAAAAAGAATTGTTGAAAATGTTCAACAGGTCTGGCAGCGTTTGCAGGAAGAAACAGAATTAATGTTTCAGGTCAATGACCTTTCTTTCACTCCACAGAGGCTGCCCAATCTGCTAAGGTTTATGTTTCTTTATTCTCTCATGGAGTGTGGGCATCGCTGGAAGGGTCAGCATTAATTGCCCATCCCTAAGTGCCCCTGAACTGAGCAGCTCACTCAGCCGTTTCAGAGGGGAGATAAGAGCCAATCAGGTTGCTATGGATCTGGAGTTACATGTAGGCCAGACCAGATAAGGATGGCGGATTTCCTTCCTTAAAGGGCATTGGTGAACCAGGTGGACTTTTCTAACAATCAGTGAAAGTTTCATGGCCACTATTACCGAGACTAGCTTTCAATTCTGGATTAATGAATTCAATTTAACTTCTGCCAGCTACCATCGACGGATTTGAATTCATGTCCCCATTGTGTGACCACAGGCCTCTAGATTATTCTTCCCATGATATTAATTAGCATTACTCCACCATCTCCTCCAAGTGCTCCTGATATTTTTGTCTTTATTTCAGATTTCCAGCATCCAACAGCATTTTCCATTTCTAAGCTCTGGCTGCTCCTGGACGAATATGGAAGATTATTCCCGTTCACCGAACAATGGACCACTGAGGCATTTAACTGCCATTTGGGCCTAAACACAAAAAGGGTGCACGGGCTGTGGGAGAAGGGTGGGGGTTTGCTGCACTCACCATGCTCCCCCCCACAGACGACGCAGAGTCCGAGTCATTCAAAGAGAAGCCTGTTCCACAAAGCTGCAGCGAGAAGATGTTGGGCACTTGAGTCTGCTTCACCAGTGAGTCAAAAAACGGCTCCAAGTTTTCATCGGGCTGTGGAGATATTAATGGAGGGGGACAGGGTCAGAGAGTAATGCAACGCTGAAACCATTCCTCCTTTAAAAGTGAATTCACAGAAACCAGTCTGCTTTAGACTGTGCCGGCTGATCGTAAGTGACAAAAACGACAATTAACAATTCCCAAACAGTGATGGGAGCATATGAAGTGACACAGCAGCAGGCCAGTCAACTCCTCTAACATGTTCTATCATTCTTTGGGACCAGCCAAGGCTGGCAACAGCAATGGAAGATTTTTTTGTTTAAAAAGGGACAAAGACAACCAGAGGTTCATAGGTTTTTCTGTATCTTTAAGACAAGAGGAGATTAGTACAGAAAAGGATCAGTGAAAAGTTAGGAATGTTGGCTGGGTAAACAAAAAGAAAAGCAACAGAAGGAACATGAATTGTGGGTATGTGCGAACACAGCTTCCAGTGTGCATCACTTTGGAAAATGTTTATCTGACATTCCCCACTTTATTTAGACATGTATTTCCTAACTCTGTGTTGGAATTGAGCTGAAGCAGGCTGGTGGATTTGATCAAGTTTGAGAATTTTGCCACTTATTTTTGATCTCAGCAAAACTGCTGTCTTTTTTAAGTGAAGAACTTTTTGGCAGCAGGTATACCATGAGATCACTGTCCCCTGAGTATTGCGTCACAGTACCTGCATAGAGAGTTTCCAAACAGCAATAAGGACTCCTCTGAAGGGAATATCACATTCTGGAACAGCTGTAGTAACACTAGACATTTGCAAGAAATAGAACCAAAACTGCAAAAAATAATATGTTCATGAAAATCTTGGGGAAGGAAAGAAGGAACTTAATTTCCAAAATCATCAACAATGTCTCCAATTTGGAAATGATATAAAATATCAATGTAGGCAATGCAGATTTAGTTTCTTTCCTGTGATGTATATCATGCAGTCCTTAATCTTATTGCATTGACCCGATTAGAATCAACCCATCTCAGCGACTCTGCAAATTTGGGGTAAAATCACTCAGAAGTTGTCCAAGATTTGCAAACTCACTTTGATGGTCTGAAGGGTGACAGGGAAAGTATTCAAGATGAATGAGTTACTATCAATATTAAAAGATCACAGACGAAAGCCTGTGGGAACTTTGACCCACCGGTACAGAGACCTGGAGTCATACAGCATGGAAACAGGTCCTTTGGCCCAACGAGTCCATGCCAATTAGGTTTCCGAAACTGAACTCGTCTCATGTGCCTGCTTCTGGCCCATATCCCTCTAAACCTTTCCTATCCATGTACCTGTTCAAATGTCTTTTACAATGTTGTAACGAGCTGTCTCTACCACTTACTCTGGCAGCTCGTTCCCTACAGGAACCACCCTCACTGTGAAAAAGTTACCTCTCAGGTCCTTTTTAAATCTTTCCTTTCACACCTTAAACCTTTGCCCTCTAGTTTTGGACTTCTGTACACTGGAGAAAAGATCTTAGCCCTCATGTCCTTTTTAAAACTTTCTCCTCTCACCTTAAAAGTATGCCCCATAGTTTTGAACTACGCCATCTTAGGGAAAACACCTTTGCTATTTACCTTATCTATGCCCCTCATGATTTTAAAAACCTCAATAAGGTCACCCCTCCACCTCCTACACTCCAGTGAAAAGAATCCCAGCCTATCCAGCCTATTTTTATCACTCAAACCCTCCATTCCCGGGAACATCCTGTTAAATCTTTTCTGAACTCTTTCCAATTTAGTAATATCTTTCCTATAGAAGGGTAACCAGGACTGTACACGGTACTCCAGAAGAGGCCTCACCAATGTCCTGTACAACATGACATCCCAATTCCTATGCTCAAAAGTCTGAGCAACGAAGACATGTGCTAAGCACTTACTTAGCACAGAAAAGACATTTCTGAAGAAGGGTCCAGACTGGAAACGTCAGCCATCCTGCCCCTCTGATGCTGCCTAGCCTGCTGTCTTCATCCAGCTCTACACCTTGTTATCTTAAATAAATTCCAATCTTTCTGCAGGAGTGATGACCAACATAGATAACTGATCAAATATAACAGACTAAATAGTAAAGATAAGTCTGTCACATGTGATTAATTCCCTTTTTTGTTGTATGCAAATTGTACCATGCAAGCCATAAAGCTGTGCTCATTGTAACATTCAGGGAACACACAGCTCCAAGGGTATCAAAGATAATAGGTACTGCAGATGCTGGAGAATCCGAGATAACAAGGTGTGGAGCTGGATGAACACAGCAGGCCAAGCAGCATCATAGGAGCAGGAAAGCTTGACGTTTCGGGCCTAGACCGTTT